>OZ025289.1:4397999-5144720 GCA_964019185.1 Maratus speculifer | reverse complement strand
AAAAGATGGTTCTTAAATAAGTTACACATTTTTACATTCAACTGCATTCATTTTACTAAAAAATGTTTATAAAATATAGATAAAATGATATACAGGGCCACGCAAAGAGTTGGGTACATGGACGCCTATGAATTATAAGTTATCAGAATGTGATTTCAGTTGTTTTAATAGTGTTTTAGTTTAAAATTAATTTTTGCTTAATACTGGTATAAGGTATAAGGTAAATACGGGGCTGAACAAAAGTATTCAAGTATTTTTCATCAATTAGTACAAATTGCTGAAAACGAAATTACAAGCTACTAGGCATTCTTCTTGCTAAACAAAAATTTCCCATTATATAGCATGTATATCAACTGACATATCAAATATAGGGCTGTTCAAAAGTATCCGAATACATATTTGGCTATATACCCTTATTTCCCCCAATAACGAGGTTTTGGAATTTCATGAAGTGTTGGAAAGTGCTGCATAATCAATGCTTAACGCATGATTTTTTTTACTTGTTTATTCTGTTGTCGATGTTTTCAGTTTAATTAAATTAATTTTATTTAGACAAAAATAATATATTTCATGATCTCAAACTCGAGATTATTTGTAATGAAAACACGATTTTTTTTTTACTCGTTTATTATGTAATGTTCGTTAACAATCGTTATTTGTTTTTTTACTCGTTTTGATTTACATGTTTTAGAGATCAGAGATTCTAAAAAGCTTCCAAATGTTTTATCCCAAATTCCAAATGTTTTTACAAAATGTCTGTCTGTGAGTGTGTGACTCTGAACATGACTCTGTGTGATTCAGAGTGTGACTCTGAATGTCTCTAGGTATGTGAAGAATTAATGTATGGAATTCAATAAAAAATATATTAATAATAGCTGTGTTATCCGTAGTTGCCCGTGCCAGTAATTATATTCTAAATTAAACGTGAAGTTCGTACTACAAAATGTCATAAAAAGGCCGAATCTCGAACCAAATCCCATCTGCCTATGGTACCGTTTAGCAAAACATGATGCGCATACACAGTATAAAAAATGGGGGGAGGGGTGATTGGAATCTTTTAGTTTCATATTCTATCACCGGGGGTGAACTATTTTTTTAACAAAATTGTTTCTGGACTGAAGAAATATATTTCATAAAATTATTATTCGAAAATAGGGGTAAGTACACTTTTAAAATTTTATATTAAATAAGTATTATTTATTCAAGCGCTCTGAAAAATCCGCATCTATAATGGTACGGTTTCAAATATTTCATCACTCCCTCCCTAAAATAATTATTACTCCCCCTTACCCTCTAACCTATTCTTTAAAATCTATATTGTATATTATAAACTATATGTAAGTTTTATATTAAATAAGCAATATTATCCCAGTGCTTAGTGAAAAGAACGCATTTGAAATGGTAGAAAACGGTGCAATTTTAAATATTTGACTCCCCCCCCCCCTAAAAATTCTCCTGCGCCATATTTGATGCTCAATACTCTTTTAAATATTTACTATGCGTTATAATTTATCTGAAACCTCCAAAACGATCGTTTTGTGAGTTTTTTAAATTTTCAGTAATTTGCGTTTCATCGTTTCTTTTCCTTTTTTAAAAATCAACTTTTTTATGTAAAGAAAAAGGGATTTTTATAAATTTAGATTTTATAAAACAGCAGCTAAAGATATTGCTATTTTTATATTATGATATGATGATATTATATGATATTGTGTATTTTGCGTACCAAAGAATCTGAAATTAAAAATCATTTATTGTTTTGAAAAACTTGTTTTTAAATGAAGGAAGTCATCCAAGTAATGAATTAATAATGAATATCTAAGGTTATAATTGAACAACTGTGAAAAAATTTACATATTTGAAATCAGCAAAAAAATTATCATCTGGATGTATAAAAATCAAATTTATAAATTTAATATTTGAAAAAATAATTACAGGTCGTCTATAAATGCCAATACCCACCAGCGTCCAGCTGTCTGCGCTGAACACCAGCTTTCGTTGTGAAAGATTTCTCAAAAATCTGTTTCTTTGAACGAAAATAAAATGAGATTTTATAAATGGATTTTTAATGATTTTTTTCAACTATTTACAGGAGTAGGAAAGTAATTTTTAGAATTTCTGAAAGGTGAATTTTTTCTGTATTTATCTGTCTATTTTTTTTTTTATATTTTAATTTATTGAGTTTTTATGCTCAGTAGAACACAGTCCTTTCTAAAAAATCCCTGTCGGCTGGGCCTATAGGCGGAGGTAGATTTCGAAGAGTGCTCATTTCAACAAAAAAAATATATATATGATTAGAGATAAACCCAGTTTAATAACTTCATTTGGCCGTTTATGAAAAATTTTTAATTTCATTTTTCTGCAAAAACTGGTTTTCTCAGAATCATCTTAAGAAAAATTCAGCTCAAATGCCCATTTTGACAACATATTTTGAAATAGATTCTGAATTTATTAAAAAATCGACTAAAACAGTACATTATACAGTTCCTAAATAACAAAAAACTGTCAGTTGAATGCATTTGAGAAAAAAATTGAATTTAAAAATGAGTCATAAAATAACCGATTTGTTGTTTGAATACATCCTTAATTCTTTAATCATGATTGCTTCGGAAAATTTTGTGCGAAATACTTACTTTGACAGCATTTTTAAAAATATATTCTATCTTTATCAAAAAACTGACCAATGCGTCACAGTATATAGTTCCTAAATAAGAGGATCTGTAAATTGGATGCGTTTGAGAGCGAAAATGGATTTTAAAACGAGTCATAAAAAACGCAATTTGCTATGTGAAAACTTCCTTAAATTTTCAAATCACGAAGACTTTGGGAAATTCTGTTCAAAATACCCTTTTTGGTAGCCTTTTTCTAAATATATTCTGTCTTTATCAAAAAAACGATCAATGCATCACATTATATAGTTCCTAAATAAGAGTATCTGTAAATTGGATGCGTTTGAGAGCAAAAATGGATATTAAAACGAGTCAGAAAAAAACGCAATTTCTTATTTGAACACTTCCTTAAATTTACAATCACGATGATTTCGGAAAATTCTGTTCAAAATACCCTTTTTGGTAGCCTTTTTTGAAATATATTCCGTCTTTATCAAAAAACTGACCAACGCATCACGTTATATAGTTTCTAAATAAGAGGATCTGTAAATTGGATGAGCTTGAGAACAAAAATGGATTTAAAAACGAGTCAGAAAAAAACGCAATTTCTTATTTGAACACTTCCTTAAATTTACAATCACGATGATTTCGGAAAATTCTGTTCAAAATACCCTTTTTGGTAGCCTTTTTTGAAATATATTCCGTCTTTATCAAAAAACTGACCAACGCATCACGTTATATAGTTCCTAAATAAGAGGATCTGTAAATTGGATGCGTTTGAGAACAAAAATGGATTTAAAAACGAGTCAGAAAAAAATGCAATTTCTTATTTGAACTTAAATTTACAGTCCCGATTATGGAGTAGATTTTCGGTTGGCGTTTAGTAACCGCTCGTATAAATACCTTTTTAGGAGAAAGCATTTAAGTTATGCTGTAAATTCCAAGAAGTGTTTGCAATAAGACAGGTCCGCAGAAGTAAGGAAAAAACACCAGTAATGTCTCTTCGAAGTTCTTTATTAGAATATGCAGGAATGAGCGGAGACTTATACTCGTCAGGGAGTGACCCCTTGGAAACACAATTCACAGTGCTACATGTTGGGAGTACGTCTTTTTGTGACGACCGACAAAATCAAACTGAACTTACAATTAGTACAGATGTTGATTAGCGATTTGGCTTGCGGTTTTCGCCAAAACTCTTTGTATAATTGCCGACCTTGGCGATAATTATGCAGAGAGAGACAGAACACATTGTTAAGTATACAGCCAATTGATAACCTGTAAATTATGGGAGCAGGCACAAAAGGGTTAATAGATTAAATTCGTGAGAACTGCATCAACTCTCAACGGACGATGCGAAACCATCTGCTTACATTTACATATTATGCTCTAAATCAAAGAGACGCACCCACGAAATAATTTGCAGGACAAAATGTTTATGAAGAGAACGGAAATCGTTAGCAACTGTACAAAGATTAGATTTTATTTTAGTTATTGAAATCGCAAAAATAACTTTCAACGGAATTATGGGAAGCGCAGATTGAAAAGAATTGCTTTTCTTTATTTTATTTCAGTTAGCCGTTACATCAGAAAATTCATGTAAGAGAAAAGAATTAATGAAAGCATTTCCATGCTTAATAGAATATTAAACTGTGGGAAAAGGGCGTAATGAATACCTACTTCCTAAATTATAAAGATTAACTAAAAATGCAATTTTATAAAAAGGATTAAATTTTGACCCAAAAACTATATATAATGGAATCTCCATTATATATAATCACCCCCACGACACGAAAACAAGCTGTAATGAGTACATTACAGCGTAAAATAATGGCTGAATCTCTCTGCATTTGCACATACTACTCATGAACCTGCTTACCAAGAAGAATATATAAAAATAAACATTCAGAAAATAAGTATATAAGTATATAGATATATAAGTATACATATATCATGTCTCCATTATGCATGTATCTAAGCATGCCAGTAAAAAAAATTGGTACCAAAAAAATTTTTTTAAGTAATTAGCTGAGCTCAGTCTGACTTCTGGTTAGTGAAAATTACGTGTGCACACATTCTTTCTTTCTTTTTTTTTTTTTTTTTTAATTTCAATTCCAGAAGATTATTTTATATAATATTTGAAATACTTATTCAAATAATGCAATTCTTGTGATTGCAACCTATGTTGGTTATACTCCAACTTCTATAATTAATTTGAGACATGATGATTAAAATATTGTAAAACAACACAAATATGTAGCTAAAATATGTAGGGAATACAAACATACACTGGATTTTAAATTTCAAAATTTTAAATGACAAAATAATGATAATGGAAGAAAAATATTGAGGCACAAGAATTTTGTACATTGCAGTATATCATTGCCATACACTTAAAAACAAATCATGTAATAATATCTCCCTGAATATTATAAGCGAACAGTACTTTACCAAAAATAATGTTTTAAAAGTTAAACTCTTATAAAAATGTAACTAAACTTAATTTGAAAGCATTTAGAAATAAAAGTGTAACATGAATTTTTTAACCTGGAAAAAGAACGATTAAAGATTCCATGAGTGTGTATAAGGTTTTTTTGCATGTTTGTATGAAGTTTTACAGACCTTTCTGTTCAAATACTGATGTAGCAGTAGGAAACTGCCTGCAAATGTAAGAATCTGAAAAAATTTGATGCAGCCCTGAGTAACGACTGAATAAGAAATCAATGTAAATAGGAAACTACCTCATTGAAGGAAATCTGTTAACTACCCAGAGAAAGATACCGAGAAATTTAGAAAAATGTCACAGAGAAATTTTGCTGATGTGAAAAGTGAAAAAAAATACATTAAGTTTAAGTATCTTATGTGCAACATGAGTGAAGCACATAAAACAGAATGACAATGTGAACGAAGAGAAAAACTGGATGACCTGCAACTCAAACAATGAATTAAACTGTTTACTTGAATACCCATATGTATGTATATAAGATTTTTTTTAATGTACAAGAAAACTACAATGAGGAAAAGTGTTTTGTGTATGTTTTTTTTTTTTAAAAACCCTCTTGGCAACAAATGAATGTGAATATAAATTTACTGAATAAATGTGTTGTGAGAATCTATGAACTAAGGTGTATCTGTTCTATAAATTAATGTGTAAGAAAAATACAAAACAAATGCGTAGCTAAAAAACAGACGGAATTTTTTTTAAATGCATGAGATTAGCTCCCTGTGCATGCATAGAATTGAAAAGTACGATGAACTAGTGTTAAAAAGTCAATGAACAAAAATCGCAATGAACTAATGTGTGTATTTACTATGAACAAAAACTCCATACCTGCACCTGGAACCAAAATAATGCACATATCACCAGAAAATGTAGACGAAGTGTAACAAAGTGGCATAAATTGCAATTAACCAGTGACCTGTGAACTAATTTAGAGATCTGGGAAAAAAATATTATCAATATCTAACCTCAATTAATTAAAAATTTTGTAAATGTCATGTTGGAAAAAATGATGAAAGGCAATAATTTTAAAAGAGGACGCTAACGCAATACCCGAACAGTGTGTGTATAAAAACAAAAAAAACAAAACAAGAGATGTCTGGCTTAACTCCTCGCCAGCTACCCTGACCTATGTGTTATACATCTGTGAAGTGTGTGAAAAAAAAAGAACTGCCGAATATCACATTAGCTAGAGAGTAAAATAAACATTACCTGTGTACCTGTACAAATACTGGAACATGAACAGCGAAAATACCCGTGACCGTGTACTGTAGAATTATTATGCAATCTCGTTGAATGTGATAGATTTCCTATCCTTGACTTTATTAATCTTAAAATAACGTATCTTTGTTTTATTATTATTTTAAATAACAAGGAATCTACAGGTAGTTAACCAAACCAATGAATTACGGGTATGTAACTGTACAAGTATGCGTGTAAAAGTGAAGTAACAATAACATGCAAGTAAGTGATAGCTGCAGATAAAGTACTATTAATGCTTATAGTAGACGAGTATTCTAAAGAAACGATGTATCACCGATCAGAGAAAATACCCAAACTGCAAAAATTAGAGCCAACCTGTCACACCTCTTTAAAAAAAAAACGTGAACCCAATTTAATATGGAGACACTATCCGTGTGTAAACAACACTGTGAATTATTATAATCTACCTTAAAAGAAAATAACCGAGAAAAATCTGCACTAAACCTCAAAATGAATATGAGATAAGTGAGTAGCAAGGAGTATGAATTCCTATAATTTGAAAAGGGAAGGTGTTGCAAGGCAAAAGGAAAATCTCCCAGACTATCTGACTATCAAACATACACTTAAAGATACCCTATAATAAATTTGGAGAAAAAAAACAGGAGAAAAATGTTAATACAAATACCCGTTGCAATTCAGCTTGACGTGTGTAACTTTGAATTGAAATTATTAAAATGTATTAAAAAATTAATGTGAAATAATGTGTGAACGTATCGTCCGGTTAAGTGAAATAATAGTACAACGTTATACCTAATTACAAAGTAATTGTTATATTTAACAAGGGAAGGATTCATATCACATGACAAAAGTGTAAAAATGTAAACGCATGACATGACAGTGTTGTGTGTTATTGTGTGTTTTCATGAACCAGATTTGAGAAAACAAGTAAAAGTCGTGTACAATCCTCAACCAGAGAAATAAGAGAAAAGGAAGGAACCACATGACCTGATATGTTGCACTTGACCTAAAGTGTTGCACATGACCGAGTGTATATAGAAAAAAAAAGGCAAAAACAATGTAATAGTGTATACGTAATCGCATGACCTTGTATAAAAGAACAGATGAAAGAAAAAAATGTGTGTAAAAGAAATCACATGACCTGGTATCTAATATACCTTGACCTAGAGAAACGCACATGACCTTGTGTAAAAACACATGAATGGGGAAAAAAATGTGTGTAATAGAAATCACATGACCTGGTATCTAATATACCTTGACCTAGAGAAAAGCACATGACCTTGTGTAAAAACACATGAACGAAAAAAAAAATATGTGTAATAGAAATCACATGACCTGGTATCTGATATACCTTGACCGAGAGAGAAACATATGACCTTGTGTAAAAACACATAACTCTAAGTTGAGGAAAGTAAAAAGAATGTAATTATACTGTCAAAAATCCTTTTAAAATTAAAATTTGATTGAGAACCCAAAAACATTTACACCATAAAAAAAATGTATTAAATGTGGAAAATGGAACCTCTATAAAAATAGAGTTGAAATGTTGTTAATGTTAACTGCATTCCTGTTACTGCAAAACAAAACATTAAAAGGGGAAAAGAAAGGTGTGCTTGATTGTGTAAATATGTTTAAAATGATTGTGTACACCAACGCGAAACATCCAAAACCAAGTGAAAACAAAATTGACGACCCGCATCAAAATTTTCACTCTTTGCCTTCTTTCTATTACTCAACCATCTGTGCACTTGATAGCCGAATAAGAAAAAGAAATAAGCATGCATCTGTACACAAGATTAATATTTAGAAAATTTGTTAAAGTTTAAAGTGTAACAGGAAATGTGAGGGAACAAAACAAAAAAATAAAAAATACGTAGAAAAGAAACTGTGACAGGTTGAGATACTCTATTCAAAAAGTATTTAGACCCTGTATTTAAATTAAAAAAAAAAACATTACAAGTAAGCTTTAATTATGCAACGATGTATATTTTTTTTTCAATAAAAAAACACTGTTGTGTTATGTTAAATAAGCAGAAAATCTAAAGCAATATTACTCTAAATAAAAGTTTTTGATTGTTTGCCTCACATTATTTCTCAAAAAAAAACTTACCAGTGTAACACAAAACAATATTACTATAATATCTTCAAGAATCTCTTTACCAAATATTAGATGCTAAGACCTTTATGCATTATGAACAAAAACATCTACCCAAAAATATGAAAACATATAAAATTAACTGACATTATTTATATAAAAACATAGACACCACCTGAATAAACTTTTACTTTTCACTCTTTTTTTTTAACACACATTGCTATGAAGAGGCTGGTAATTGAAATAACTATTATGCATCAGACATTTATGGTTAACTGCCCAGCAAGCACATAACTTCCGGCATACGATCGGACCGGAGCCGGCAATGTCGGTTAAGTGTCGGTAGCAGATTGGCAGCTAAAACTTAAGAAACTGCTATTTTGACAGCTGGTTACGGTAATCGGTCCACACTTGGTTATATATCGGCAAGCGACTTATACCGGCAGGTGACACAGGACCGATATCTGAGTTCTGATAGTGGACCGATCAGATTTGCCAACATCGGTCCGAATTCAGAATATTTAGTCTTAACCGATTTTTTTTCTTTTTCTGAATTTTATTCGAGTTTGAGTTTTTGATAAGAAATGTATATTTCACGTATTTCATTAAAAATTCTGTCAGTGAGAAACAGAAAATATGTCAAAAATAATCTATATTTATTTATTTAAAAATATTGTTTTTGAATTAATTTTTAAAATGACTTACAATTATTTTAATCACAAAATAATTTTTAAATTCTCTCCTTTAAATTGTTAATCACTATTAGGAACTTAATCATAGAAAAACAGAAAAATACTTTGTAAGGTAATTGAATTTATTTTTTATTTATCTATTCATTTTAAAAGCAATAACTCACTTTCTTATTTTATTTAAAAAAAAATAATTACTAAAAAGTGCTTAACATTATTTTTCAATGTAAAACATATAAAAGAAATCTACCCATTTTTTTTACATAAAAAATTAGATTTTTTCCCCAAAATATTATCTCACAAACGAAAAAAAAATAGTATTTTTATTTTATTTTAAGATTTAAAAATTATTATTGCAACAATTATTCGGAATTAATATTGCTAAAAAAATATTCTGCATTAAATTATGAAATTACTTAACGTAAATTCTCCTTCTAATTAAAAGTGATTAATTACCAACTTATTTTTTATTAAATTAGTTATTTTATGTTACAAATATATATTTCCTAATTTTTTTTTTTACTTTATTATTTACTTTATTATTACATTTAATTACTTTATAATTCCCAAAAAGGAAATTGCATCAGAAAACCTCTAAAATTCATTTATTATATCCAGTACTTAAGCATTTTTAAATTTATAAAAATGAATATGAAATATCTCCTATTTAAAAAAAATGTGTATAAAAAGTAATATATTTATATATACATATATATATATATATATATAATATATGTTACTTAATAAATATTCATTATCAACTAAATAACATTGGAACATAGGTTTAAAACATAAATACTACTTTGAATCATCAAATGGCATAACATAATTTTTTATTCTATTTAAAAGTTAATTATTACCAATTTATTATTATTTAAAATAAGATTTTTCTAAGTTAAAAATATACACTTTAGAAATTAACGCAAAGCATGTAATTATGTTATAGTTTCTAATAAAAAATTTTATTTATTTAACAATACTTCTGAACGAAAAATATTATTTTTAATTTTTTAAATATACTATTTAATGATTCTAAAATCTATAAGAAAAGCAATTCGTTTGCTTTAATTATTTGCTAATTCATTAATTTAAATACTAAATTGATTTTTAAAATCAGGCGCATAAGACAATTACAAGTAAATGATCACAAAAAATAAAATAAAAACACTTTAATATTACAATTTTCCAATCTGTCATTTACGTCAACAACACTTGCCATTCACGTAGCACTTACTGGAAAACCACACCCTTATTACCACACATAATCCTCCCCTAACCAGCTCTGACTTGTCTAGTGGTTAAAGCGTTCACCTTCTGAGCTAGGGGTTGCGCGATCAAATCCCTCCTGTTCCCGCTGAAGTATGCCCATTGGCTCTCAAAATACTTGCTAGAGTGTTTAACAGATGGCGCCACCAGAGTTTTTTTTATTTGCTTGTGCCGGGCTTCAGCCGGTATTCGTGTGGTTAGCTATCGGCATAGTTTTTTGCCGATACAGGACCGGCTGCGTGCCTCATGGATCGGGCGGCATTCGCGCGGCGTATCAAAAAAGATACGGAACCGATAACAGCAACTGGCATCGGTCCGATACCGATGGCAGTGGCAAGCGGCTATCGTCCGATTGCTTACCGATAGCTATGTGTTTGCTGGGTGTTTATCCGTAAAAACTCTAAGAAAGGAGAAAATTAAATAAAAAAAAGTCAATTTTGTTTAAGAGAGTTCTAATTAAGACAATAAACTGTGATAAAGATGTCTATAAATGTTAATAACGTACAGACTAAATTGTGGAATATTATCTCTTTCATGTAAAATAAAAACTTTCAATATAAGGAATATTGACTCAAGAAAAGCTTTTAAACAAAATACAACGTGACAAACACATCCATTAAAACAATCATATAGCAGCCAAAGAAACAACAAATGAACCAGCATTATTGCACTCTAACACACTAAACAATCGTTAGAAAAAGAATGCAATTCCTGGCCACCCCAAACAATAAAATTGTTTGTGAATTTTATCTATGTGTGTGTCACATTGTATATGTTATGCGAACATACCTTTAACTAACAAGCTGTGCAAAAAAATATTCTTCGATTATTTATGTTTTTTTTTTTTTTTTTTTTTTTTTTTTTTTTTTTTTTTTACATTATAATCCATGAGGAAACTATTACTTCTGTAAAAACACAGCAAAATAAATCATTTGCTACGCTTTAGCATGTACGCAGATGATATTAACTTACCTGTACCAAATATCTCACTTAAGTGATATACACTTCACTCACTAAATGATATAAACTTTAGGTAAGATGTAAGGTTAAAATGTAAGTTGTAAACCTAAAAAAATCTCTGAAACGCAACATACATGACATACAACTGAAAAAAAAAACATTGTAAGAAAAATGATTTACAGTAATGTCATCTTAAGTAATCTTCTTTAAAAATTAACTTTTAAATTAATATACTTTATATTAAAAACAGTTTCTTTCAATCCAGCCTACTTTTGTGTGTGTCTGACACAGTATAGCAAATAAACTGTGTGTATACAAATGAGTATAAATTTTTAAGAAAACAAAATCACTAAAATATTTAAAAATTATTCAACACTACTACTTATCACTTGACAACAATAATAAAAATGTACACTTATTCGAAAAGAGATTTTAAAAAGTAGTTTGAATCTTTCAAAAAAAAAATATATGAAATAAACTAACATACATAAACAGATATTTCGTAAAGATCACTACAGTACTTATGCATAAAATAATGCAGACTTACCTGACATACTACACAAAATTACAAATAATTAGTAATAACGTATGAAAAAAACGAATGAGTTTGATAAGTTGGAACACCAAATACATAAATTGAAAAGAAAACAGTGTGTTTATTAATCACAAGGGGGGGGAGAAGGGGGGGGGAAGGAATAATCTGCAGATTAATATGTCCGTCTCTTTTATTTCTTTCTTGTAAATTGCATGAGATACGTGCACAATTGTATGCTCCTCAAAAATAATCTACTTTTCTTATTGTAGGGTATTCATTTTGTTTCTTTTTAAAGAAACTAGGGGGGCCCCGCCCCCCTGCTCGCTATGCTCGCCAACCCCCCGCGTAATCGCTTCGCGATTCCAAATTATTGTCTACCCCTGCCTGCTGCGCTCGCCAATAACCCATGGTATGGATAAGCAGTTGCAGACCTTTCAAATGATGTGTCACACAATTGGTGTTGTAAAGAAATTACAAAATGCGCCCCCTCTGAGGGCAGAGGGGGGGATTACACACAAGGTATCCATAATATGAATAAGCAGTTGCAGACCTCTCAAATGATGTGTCACACAATTGGTGTTGTAAAGAAATTAAAAATGTGCCCCCCTGGGGGGCAGAGTGGGGGATGACACACAACACATCCATAATATGAATAAGCAGTTGCAGACCTTTCAAATGATGTGTCACTCAACTGGTGTTGTAAAGAAATTAAAAATGTGACCGCCCCCCCCCCCCCTGGGGAGAGCAGAGTGTGGGATGACACACAAGACATCCATAATATGAATAAGCAGTTGCAGACCTTTCAAATCTTGTGTAACACGACTGGTGTTGTAAAGAAAATAAAAATGTGTCCCCCCTGAGGAGCACAATGGGCGATAAAACACAAGACATCCATTATATGAATAAGCAGTTGCAAACCTCTCAAATGATGTATCAAACGACTGGTGTTGTAAAGAAATTAAAAATTTGGCGAAATATTACAGTTATCGCCAAGTTAGCGTCACTTTTGACAACTAATTTTGGTCGCCAAATTTGGCGATATATCGCCAAGTTGGCGACAAACTTGGCGATTGTTGGCGATGGTAACCTTTCCTCTCTTTATGGTAACCCATATGGCGATGCATAGACGGAGCCCTTTCCTGATTGGTCTATTCGACTCATGGAAGGAGTGGACAACCCGGATTCGTTAGTTCCGAAAATCTTCCACATCAGCATCATTCCAAGAGTCATTCCTTTAAGGCTAGTTTTTTTTTTACTATAGAAGGACTAAAACACGTATTCCATAGCACTAACGATGAGAAATCGGTCAATTGATTAGCACACATAAAAGGAGAATAATCAACACAAGATGATGTCACTTGATGCACAGAAGGCCCGAGGAAAAAGGGGCGGAGGGAGTTTTCACTAACCCCCATAATCTTGAGATGTCATTACGCATACACGTTGAAGAAGAAACGGTGTCCGACACCTACAAACTTTCTTAATGATAGAAGAGGGGACTTTCGATCTAGTATAGCAACACATTTTTGATTTCTGACGCACAAAGCGACAAAAAAAAAAGGGGGGGGGCGCCCACACACGTGAACACTGTTTTCTGTCACTAAGAACAGACGATTTGACACTTGATTCACAACATCGGTTAATCACCCGGCACCTTTCACAAACTACGAAAGCGAAGAAGCACGAAGAAGAATCGAAGATTTGCTTTACAGTGAGATCCTTGACCCCGTTTTCCCAGATGGGAATAAATGACGAGAGTATCGGATAAAGCATTTTCGCCGGAACTGCTGAACTTCAGATGAACTGATAATGTTTTTGGAGGATTAAAATGCGTCGTAAATTATTTAGAGTTTTTTTTTTATATATTAGGAAGATTTGGGTCACTCCCTGGTCAATATACTGGTGTATAATAAAACTTCGCCTGGTCTTGAGCACCAAGACTTATGGAGTAGATTTTCGGTTGGCGTTTAGTAACCGCTCGTATAAATACCTTTTTAGGAGAAAGCATTTAAGTTATGCTGTAAATTCCAAGAAGTGTTTGCAATAAGACAGGTCCGCAGAAGTAAGGAAAAAACACCAGTAATGTCTCTTCGAAGTTCTTTATTAGAATATGCAGGAATGAGCGGAGACTTATACTCCTCAGGGAGTGACCCCTTGGAAACACAATTCACAGTGCTACATGTTGGGAGTACGTCTTTTTGTGACGACCGACAAAATCAAACTGAACTTACAATTAGTACAGATGTTGATTAGCGATTTGGCTTGCGGTTTTCGCCAAACCTCTTTGTATAATTGCCGACCTTGGCGATAATTATGCAGAGAGAGACAGAACACATTGTTAAGTATACAGCCAATTGATAACCTGTAAATTATGGGAGCAGGCACAAAAGGGTTAATAGATTAAATTCGTGGGAACTGCATCAACTCTCAACGGACGATGCGAAACCATCTGCTTACATTTACATATTATGCTCTAAATCAAAGAGACGCACCCACGAAATAATTTGCAGGACAAAATGTTTATGAAGAGAACGGAAATCGTTAGCAACTGTACAAAGATTAGATTTTATTTTAGTTATTGAAATCGCAAAAATAACTTTCAACGGAATTATGGGAAGCGCAGATTGAAAAGAATTGCTTTTCTTTATTTTATTTCAGTTAGCCGTTACATCAGAAAATTCATGTAAGAGAAAAGAATTAATGAAAGCATTTCCATGCTTAATAGAATATTAAACTGTGGGAAAAGGGCGTAATGAATACCTACTTCCTAAATTATAAAGATTAACTAAAAATGCAATTTTATAAAAAGGATTAAATTTTGACCCAAAAACTATATATAATGGATTCTCCATTATACCGATGACTTTGGTAAATTCTGTTCAAAATACCCTTTTTGGTAGCCTTTTTTGAAATACATTCTGTCTTTATCAGAAAATTGACCAGTGTGTCACTTTATACAGTTTCTAAATAAGAGGATCTACCATTTGGATGCGTTTAAAATCAAAAATGAATTAAAAAATGAGTCAGAATATAAGCAGTTTGGATTTGAGATTTTTTCTCCAACTCCTATTTTTGTTTAATTTTTTTTTTTTTTTTTTGCTATACGAATTGGTCCTATGAAAAACTTGTCAATATAAATGTTGTAGATATTTTTGAGAAGATGTAAAATAAATTTAATCAGATTTGATATCATAAAAATTGACGAAGTTATGGATTTTTCTCTTTTTTCAGCGCCCTTTTTCTTTTCTTTTTTAATGTTTTTTCATGGGTAAAAGTTGATCCTATCAAAAACTTGTAAATACAAAAGTTTTAGATAATTTTAAGAACATTTACAAAAAATTTAGTTGGACTTGATATCTTGAAAATTGACGAAGTTATGAATTTTTTTCTCTCAAAAACCCTGTTTTTTTCGCCCCTTGAGCCCACTTCTAAATTTATCAAAAATTTGTCATGCATAAACGTTTGGCCTATCTTTAAGAAGTAATATAAACTTTAAACCGATTCGATATCTACTTTAATAAAGAAGTTATGGCGTTTTTTCGGTTTTCACAAAAACGCCCCCTATTCCGACCCCCTTGGTCCGATTTTGCCCATTAACGAACTTAGCCGAGATTTTATCCCCTTTGATTTTATGTACCAGTTTTGTGGAGATTGGTGAAGAATTATAGAAGTTATCGTGTCCATAAAAAAGTGAGATATATAGATAGATAGATAGATAGATATATAAACTGGTGCGATTGCAGTAGGTAGTATTTCATACGAAATCTACCTAAAAGCCGAGTATATTTATCGCCATGGTAGCCCTCTATTTACATTAACCCTTTTCCCTCTCTTCCAGTTTTCCAAGAAATTGTTTGCGATTTGATAAAAATCTATGCTTCTAATGAATTATGAATACTTTTCCATTCTTCTAATTTAGGAATCTTAATTAATTTCTCAAATAATTATTAGAATTTTAAAATTCTCAGGGTCAGGTACATTAGGGCAGTCCTTGGACAATCTTAAAAAAAAGAAAAAGAAAAAAAACTGAGCCTTGTACATGCCGTAGTTCTCACTAACTACCGCAGACACATACACAGACAGACAGAGCGATTTGTTATTTTGTTAGTACAGATAGTTCCTGATATAAATTCACGTTGATTAGTTTTTTTGTGTAAATCGCTCAATTGGTGGCGTTGAAATGCTACATTTTGCACGACTTATGCAATAGTTCAATCTCAAGAACTCATGCACGGATTTCCATCAAACTTCCGATTCAGTTAGTTCTTGACATAAATTGATGCTATTTACATTTTAGTGTAAATTGCTCAATTCGCGGCTTTGCCTTGCTATATTTTGTACGATTTATACAATAGCTCAATCTCAAGAACTAATGCACGGATTTCAATTAAACTTCCAATTCAGTTAGTTCTTGACATAAATTGATGCTGCTTACATTTTGGTGTAAATCGCTCATTTGGTGGAGTGGGTATGCTACATTTTGTACGATTTATGCAATAGCTCAATCTCAAGAACTTATACACGGATTTCCATCAAACTTCCGATTTAGTTAGTTTTTGAATTTTGACCTCAATTGATGCTGTTTACATTTTGGTGTAAATCGCTCAACAGGTGACTCTGCTATCCAGCATTTTACACAATTTTCTGCAGTAGGTCTATCTCAAAAATTAATCCATGCTTTTTCTTTAAACATGAGATTAAATAAATTCGTGATATAAACTAATTCTGTTCACGTGTTGGTCTCAAGCGTCCAACAAATATCACTGCTATTCTGAATCTATCCGATTCTTGGAATAGCTCTATCTCAAGAACTTATGCACGAATTTTTTCATCAAATCTCAGATTCAGGTATACCGTGAAAAATATTATTAGGATGAGCGAAGCGAATCCTCTACTAGGCCACTCAAATTACATTTTGTCGTACACTTTACAAAAAAACTATTCAATATTTTAACTTCAAATTAAACACAAAAATAAATTATAATCTGTAGATTTGCAGAATATAATTTTTTTTTACAGTAAAACGTTAAAAAATTTATTATTTTAATTTATTTATTTTACATGCATTTCCAATACGGGCGCATTTTAGCAAATAAATAAAAAATGAAACGCGTATATTTTCAGAAATAAATATAAATCATGGAGTAAATAATAATAGATAGAATCATGATTAATTTAATAAATAAAATATGTTTTCATTATTCAGCAAAATCGTTTGCACAGATGACACATTAAAAAAAATTGTATTGTGGATTTTTTTTTTTTTTTTTTTTTTTTTTTTTTTTTTTTTTGTAGAGTGGCAACAAAAGAATTGTAAACAAATAAAATTAAGTGTTAAATTTGTTATATAAATAAAAAATTGAAAGAATTGAAGCGTGAAGTTGCCTCGATTCAAGCTCTTTACAAATGTACTAAAGCAAAGTTGGCCGATTCAGAAACGACAAATTGACTTTAACCACTTCTTACTTTATCATTTGGATCTAAAGTAATGTTACGTTCTTATTTGTGGACCGAAAAAGATTTAGTGAACGGGACTTTAGACTTTTTTGCACGTAATAAAGAAAATCGCAAGCCACCAGACCAGATATCGCGAATAATCATGGATAAATTTGAATACTACAATATTTTAACGTATAAGAATTGGTGCGTACCAATTCCCCCAATAATTAAATTCTAGAAAAATGGAAGCATAAATTGCTAAAGGAAAGAATTTCTTCTAGAGTTAGCTTTTGCTGTTACAATTCATAAATCCCAAGTTTTAACATTTGATGACGCAGTTATAGATATTGAGGATATATAGACACCAGTTGGCTTAAAAACGTACGTAACGTTGTCGAGATTGAAAATCCTTCAAATTTAAGCATTCAATAGGGAATTTTTCTTACGAAAAATTCTACAATATCAAAAATTCTGATACGCTAGCATGTAAAATAACGAAGAAATTATAAAAAAAAGTTTTACAGTTAACAATTCATAGTATCAACGAGAGCAGATTTCAAATGTTTTTCCAGAAAATAGGATTTTGACGAAGTAACTTTCTTCAAGCTCTCTTCAAATATATTATTCTAAAATAGCTATCAAAGATTATTTGATGTTAATTGCAAAGATTGGAAACATGCATATTTCAAACAACTTTAAAAAACACCAGTGGTTACTGGAAATTGTAAAAACATCATTAAAAGAGCTTTTAGTTGAAAATTTAAAAATATTTTGTAAAAGTTTGCTTCGAAAATATTTTATTATGCCAGTCTTACATCATAAATAAAAAATTAAAATGCGCCAAAACATAAAATAACGTTTTTGTTTAATAAAGATGCAAAAATATTATAAAAAAATATTTTTACTTTCAAATATCTGTTTTATAAAATAATACTTCGCGAATCCAAACAAAGCATGGCTTTTGCTAGTTGCTATTTATGTTTTGGTATAAATTGTGTAACAGATGGCACTTTTATGTTACATTTTTCCCAATATCCGTAATAGCTGTATTTTAAAATCTAATGCACAAATTTTCATGCTTTTAGAATATTCACCATGAGCGTAGATTGTCATTTAATTTTTGGCACTGTGGTAGTGGATTTCGAAATATTAACATGTATGAGATTGAAGAGTTTTCGGATTGCCGCTTCCGACTAGTTTTTTATGTAAGCATAAAATTTCTTTGAACCTTTTAAAGAATATAAAAAATATAATGGCAACGTAGTACGTATGTAAAAATAAGGGAACTCTATCACACCGAAAGTTTTGAGATTGGCGTAAATTTCAGCGTTTCTTGTTCATCTTTTACCACTAATATTTCTATAGTAGAGGAAATTCTGAATGAATTTATATATTTTGTTTGTTAACGTTTCCCATTTGTTTTGCATAAATAATTTAGACTATAATATTATATTTTATTCCAAAGCTGATTTAAATAAGTCCACAACTGTACATCAAACGTGTCGAATGAGGAACGTTCATACTATAACTAGTTTTATGAATTTTAGATCTTGATGTAATAACTATTGTACTCTTGTGCAAAAATGAATTAATGCAAATTTTATTACAATCATGTGTATTAAATTCAAAAATTCGGAATTAATAAGACTCTATCTTAAGTAGGACGTTAACAGCATGGAAAGCTTAAAATATTACCTATCATAAAATACCAACCCATTTGAAAAACTGGATAAATATATAATTCTAAGTAACCACATAGAGGTAATTAAATCATATTCGGTACTATTTTATTATCCCGTGGACCAATTTCGCCAAATTATACAAATCGCCAAACAAATAGCCAAATTATACATATTGACTTAATTTTTATTTTAAATAACGAAAAAACAAATAATTAGTGGAATATTTATAAAAATTCAAATAAAAAAACGAAATTAAAATCACTTAATGACATTTTAAACACGTGAATCTTACTTAATGTCATTGAATGTGACATTCACGATCATCCATTATTGGCATTTAATCTTATAGTTTGGCGATAATTTTTTGATCGACGGGATAACCTAGAAGCACATCATATTCTGTAGGTAATTAAAAGAATATTAGGGAAAACAAATTGTAGTTTACAATTTTTCTGTTTATGCCTTACTTACGAAAAAAGCAATAAATGAGTAACATAATATTATAAAATATAGGTAAAATATATTTTTTAGACGCCAAGATCACCTTGATTATTTCATTAAGAAATATACGAATTGAAGCTGATGATTTAGTGTACTAAGAATGTGCCATAATACAGTAAAAGGTTTTAGAATGTAAAAAATGATGTTAAAATATCTCATATATATGTTACAATGCTTGCTTATGCTGCGAACATAGATAAAAATAACACCTCTGAAATTCCCCCTGTTTGTAACATTAGCATGAGCTTAGGTTTTAAAATCATTTGACGGGTTTTATGTTCTAAAAACCATTTTGTGTATTTAAGTTTTTTTTTTGGTAAAATAAATAAGATCTTTCAGTTTGTACATTTTTTCATTTAGTACCACAATTAAAAGAATAACGACCTCTAATGTCTGTATATTAAGCAAAAGTCTAAATGCAAAAATAAGGAAAAGTTAAAGTTTCTAGGGTTAAAAACATTTCTTAAGAAAGCTTTTATGAATTACCTCATTATTCTAAAAAACTTTTTTAAACTCAAATATCAATAGAAGAATAACAAAATATGAATAATTTGATTATTAAATTATTATTAAAACATAATTTTATCAAAAACATTCTTGTGATCTACTTAGATTATGACATCTTTTTTACAGAGAGCCCGTAAAAGAATGCACTAGGTTTAATCATACGTTATAACAATTTAATTTAGACTCATTTAGATTTAAATCATACAAGAAATTGAAGGTAAACGAACCTAGTTTTTCTTACAAATTACAATTGAGCATTAACATTTAATAGGTGGCCCTTTAGTTATACGGCATGCATTCAACCTAAATTTGAAATTCTCCCACAATTCGGTTAAGAAATCCAAATTGATGCAACCAGTAACCGCTCCAATTCCGTGTCTCAACTCAGGCAACTCGTTGGGCAACATAAAAGTAATTTTTTATAAAGCACCAAAGGAAAAAATCGCATGGTTTAAACAACTTTTAAATGTTCTCCCAGATATAAGGCTTTATGCCCAAGTATTTAATTATAATAAATTATTCAACTAATTACAAACTGTGAACATACGCTTGAAACTATTGAATATTTAATAAGTGATTATCACATTGTTAGTTAAGCGCATAACCGACTGAGTGAAAAATGTCCAAGCCGGGAATCGAACCCGGAACCTTTGGAATAATGCTCTAGCTTCAAATGCTCTACCATTTGAGCTACGAGGAGGATGCCCAGCTAGATATTCTCATACCATTTTGTTGGTACGGCGGTAAACTGCAGCCCAAGATTGAAATGTCCACATCAGCACACAAACTTGTAGGACAGCATGAGACACACAAAAAACCCATAATTATTTCATAATAATACAATAAAAGAAATGCCAATATACTTTTTTATTCAGTGTCTTATTTAAGCAATTAAATTTTAAAATTATATATTGCAAATAAAGTTCAAATTTAAATAATGAAGCATAAAAATTATAGATTAGTTACTTACTTAACACATATTTGGCTTGGATATTTTTTGTTCATTTGGTTCTACAGTTAATGAGCAATGTGAAAATCACTTATTAAATATTCAATAATTTCAAGCTTATTTTCACTTCTGATAATCAATTGAAAAAATGATTATAATTAACCTTTCGCCGGGCGCGCAAATTTTCATAACATGAGCAGGCATGCGTTGTAAATTGTACAACAGTAAAAAAACAATCACTTATTGATACTGTATTTTATTTTTACTAATAATTTAACTTACAAATATCATATAAGTTATCTCTGATCACAATTTATAAAGGTATTCCGCAATACACATATTTTGCTATAAAATACTAAAAAAGAAATTAAGATGTATAAAATGCTACTTGCTATTACATTCCCATAGAGTAAAAATTATTAAAGAATTATTAAACAGTAATTAAGTAATTTTAGATTTACAGAATTAGTCTTACATTTCATCTATATTAGTCGCTTCCCATATAAAGTAAGATATTTGCTTTTTTGAAGGCTGTCTGCAGATAAACCTTGCGCATTTAATGCACAGTTAACAAATTGAAAATGACAAGTGTAGCTAACTGTGCAATCTGAAAAACAAATAACATTCAGGAACTGACTAAAGAGATACAGAAAACGAATACAAACTGCTATTAACACCCTCTACTGCTTGAATGTTTGAAAGAAAAAAGAATGTTAATGTTAAAATTTTTAACACGGCGCGCCCGACGGAACGTTAAATACATAGTGTCTCACATAAGTGATGGGACACTTGTGCTTTACAAAAGGAAACTAATCAAATAAATTAAAAAAACATGTACACATTTTTTTGTGGGTGTGTTTCATACTTAAATTTAGTAAAAATTATTACATAACATGCATTTTGTCAAAATATTAAAATATTAATTTAATAAAAATACAAATGTTTAGAACGGAGCAAAAAATAGCTCACATAAGTGATGGGACACCATTATATATGCAACAAAAATCGTCTGAAATAAGCAATAAAAATATTTTTTGGGTTTTATTTTTACTTAAAAGCAATTGGCAAGAATTTATAAAATCGTCTGCAGTATTTCTCTCCAGTTTGTTTTGGAATTTTTGTGTTTTTTAGCTCTGTGTATCCATGAATGCTAAACGAAAAGAAACTTCGCCTGAAATTCGAAAATTAGTTATTAATTTGCATATTGAACGTGGAAAATCTATTAGAAAAACTGCTGAAACAGTTAACTTGAGTTGTTCAACAGTTTTTAATATCATTAAACGATATAAAAAAAATCATATGATTCAGGATAAAAGAAGACCCGGCCGACCATCATAGCTATCCAATAGAATAAAGCGAATTATCGTTCGAAATAATAAAAAAAATCCAAGAAATAGTGCTTCAAAAGTTGCTGCTGATTTACAAGCATTATATGGAATAATTGTTAATCCTGAGACTATTAGAAGGGTAATTCGATCTGCTGGATATCACGGTAGAGTAGCCAGGAAAAAATTCTTCGTAAGTGAAAAGAATAGAAAACTCAGACTAGCTTTCGCAAAATCCAACATAAATAAGAATTCTGATTACTGGAATAAAGTTATATTTGCTGATGAGAGTAAATTTAATATATTTGGTTCTGACGGTAGAATCTTGGTGAGGAGAAAACCCAGGGAAGAATTTCGTAAACAGAACTTGGTACCAACAGTAAAACATGGTGGAGGAGGAGTTATGGTATGGGGGTGTATGTCGTCCACTAGAGTTGGTAATCTTGTTTTTATTGACAGTATAATGGATCAGTACAAGTATATTGATATTTTAAAGCAAAATTTGAAATCTTTAGCACGAAAATTGAACCTTCATAACGATTTTTTATTCTGCCAGGACAATGACCCCAAGCACACTGCTCTGAACGTTAGACTCTGGCTGCTATATAACTGTCCTGAAATAATAAAAACACCACCACCATCTCCAGACTTAAATCCCATAGAGAATATTTGGCAAGAATTGGAATCAAGAATTCACAAACACACCATTTCTTCAAAACAACAACTGAAATCGGTGCTTCAAGATGAATGGGGTAAAATCACTCCAGAAATCACAAAAAAATTAGTCGAATCTATCCCAAAAAGATTAAATCATGTTTTAAAAGTAAAAGGAAATCCAACAAAATATTAAAACCTTTTAAAAAGTAAAATTTTTGGATAAATATTCGATGGAAAAGTAAGTGTCCCATCACTTATGTGAGCCATTTTTTGCTCCGTTCTGAACAATTGTATTTTTACTAAATTAATATTTTAATATTTTGACAAAATGTATGTTATGTAATAATTGTTACTAACTTTAAATATGAAACACACCCAAAAAATTTTTGCACATGTTTGTTTATTTATTTTATTGCAGTTTCTTTTTATAAAGCACAAGTGTCCCATCACTTTTGTGAGACACTGTATGTAAAGTAATAAATCTGTTGTTGAAATTCATACTGAACATGAACACAATGTCCATATTGTTGTCCACAATGAAAGCTTAAAATGAAGTTAACTATTACAATTTGTAAGTAATAACTTATTGTATAATTTGTCTTTTTATAATATTAATACGGAAAATAACAGCATATTAAGTTATCGGAGTATATGTGTAAGTGTTTTTCTTTGTCTGGGTTACCTGGATTTCCTGGTAAATGTTAAACATTTCTTTTATTTTAAATTTTGATAGAGAGTCAAAGAGCATGATGAAGTTCGTTAAAAAAAATAACAATGCAGAATAAATGTTTTGTGATACGAAGTATTTTATGCTTTTCTTTCCTTACTGATTAAAGACTATTTTAAAATTATTAATAAAAAGATAAATGAATGCTTTCACAAAAATCAACGTTTCACGTTTAATTCAATGTTAAAATATATTGAAATCATGTTTGTTTATTGAAGTAATCTATCCATTAGAAATCAGACATGTTTTAAGTAAATTTCAAACGTATAGCCGTTATGCAGGGTGAGTCATAAATATCGAAACAATGGGCTATCTCCTTAAATATTGCTCCTAGAGCCATACTTCCAATTGCAAAAATTCATAAAAAAAAGATGAAGTTTCATATAAGATAATTTGCAACTCCATGGGGGGGGTCTATTTGAAAAAATACAAAAATTAAATTTTTACCGAGTCAGTTATTTAGTCACGAATTTTCTCCAAAATTCGTGACTTACACCAGTTTACTATACCTAGAAAAAAGAATTTCTCACTAATTTTCAAAGCAAGTAAGGGGTCATCCATATATTGTCCATTTTTAAATATCGATTTAAGACAGTGCCTCTCATTTGGACATAACAAAGCAGTGTAATGAATTAAATCTAAACTTTTTTCAAAATATGTTGGTAGTCTGCACTTGAAGTCTGCATGAATCGAAATATCTTGATCCAGTCCCAAACCGACCTATAGGGGTAGGGGGAAAAGTTCGGCCCGGTCTGAAAAAAATGTTAAAATCATAACGCGGACCGGTCTGGAAAATAGTTTAAATCATAGCCCGGTTCAGCCGCAAATTTCTACATAGTTTTTTACTTCGGTATGGGAAAAATTTGTTTTGTATGGAAGATTTCTGACCAAAAATGTCTTTTATAGCGTTTAGTTTTTTATATTTATACTTTTTATTATTAAAGAAGTGCAAAAGGCTATAATATTTATATTTTATCAATGAATCTCTATTTATGTATAAATGTATCATCTTATTACATCTCATTACACATGTATCTTAACATCGTTAATCTCCAACGCATGGGATGCGTTGGAGACTTTGAAAAATGTTATACAGTAGAACCTTTTAAGACGGAATCACATAGAAAAGAAAAATACGTTATAGAAGGTTGCCCTCCCTAGAAGGTGTAATTAGAGTTTAATCTTTTCCTCGGTTATCATTGTATTTATTTTGCATGGATCAGCATATTTTCCGTTTAAGACAGAATTCCGTAATGGGCAGAATTTTTTTTAACTGGTTTTATTCTATTTAATTTTTCAGCCTTTGAATATACTATTCTTTAAAAAAATGAATTTTATTTATTTATTTATTTATTTATTTATTTTGTTAAAAAAAAAAGAAAATTAGACAGACAAGAAGACACAATACAAAGAAACATAAATATAATAGCATTTGGAATTAACTGTATTTCAAGCTTGCTTCAATTTCTTAGAGTTGCTTTTTCTTTTGCAATTTCATCTTTGAAAGATTCCAGAACTGTATTGATATCTTTAAGAGCATTGGGAATTAAAATTATATTTTAACTTCTCATAAACCAGGTGTATTGAAATGAGTTTCCAGAAGTAATATTCCATTAGCGATAACAAAGCAATTACAAATTTTAATGCTTCACAGTGCAATAATTAATGCTTCACAAGCATTACTTTCTATCCATGCAAGTTACAATTCCGTAAACTGTTTTTCTAAGGACGATTAATGCACTTTAGTAAAAAAAACTATAATCCTAAAATGTAATTTTCCCGAAATCAATATGTTTAGGAACATTTTATCAGTACACTGTACAAGAAAAAATGTAAATCTACAAAACTAATTTTTGTAAAGCTACAGTTATCTGTATCTTTATGAACGAATCTACTAAAATTATAGTTATTTTACAAAAATTTATTTGTTTTTTGAAAAAATTCGATTGAGCCGATTTTTTTTTATTTTAAGCACGTATTAAGTTTAATACGGATTTTGTCGAGACCGGGATTGAAAATTTCGTCCAATGTACACCTAGAAATAAGATAGAAGTCTCCTCCTTTATGAAAAGTATGTTAGGTCCGGCCTGGCATGTCTTCAGAAAAAAGGAACCTCTCGGTCCTGGCTTGGCCTGGGCCCAGAATACAGATTTTTTAACAGCCTCTCCAGAACGATAAAAAGCCTGAAGTTGTGAGAGCTAAATTTATAAAAAAGACTTAATCTAAATCTTAGAAAAAGGATTCTTTTAAATAAATGACAGACATTTAAACAATACACTTCGTTTTTCTGCATAATGAATTTCCCCCCCATTAATTCTTGTCTTTAAATAATTAAATGGTAAGAATTTTTAAAGAAAAAAGAACTTGAAACACGTCATTTTTTGTTTTTTTTCATTAGTTTTCTTTCGTCAAATTTGAAAAAAATATTTACTTTTGAAAATATGATTTTTTAAAAAGTTATGTTACTTTTTCAATAAATATTTTAAATATTTTTAAAATTAATATTAAAAAACAAAACTCTGGAACAAAACTAAAATCAGATTTTCATCTTTAATTAAATGGAAAGAAACTGAAATCCGATAAATAATGTTACGAGTTATTACGATATTTAATTATCATCCACATAAAATTTTTAAAAAGTACATGAGAAATGTTAGAATGTGATTTTTTAGCAAACTATAAGGTTAATCGTCACAAAAAAAAAGAAAAAAAATCAAAATTCGAACTCAAAAAATAGATTTTTGCGCGTTTCCTACAATTGTTAATGTAACTTTGTTTTTTGAATTGCGCACATTTCAATTTGTGTCTAATCCCTTAAAACTTGATGAATTTTTATAAACGGCTATAACTTCGCTAGTTTTAAAGATAAGAAGATGTAGCTTTTTGTGTCTTATTCAGGACCAAATAAGGAAAAATTTTCTAATTGGAAATTTTATCTTACGGGGGCCGTATAAAAATTTAATTTTCGTATTTTTTCTACTAGACCCCCCATGAAGTCGCAATTTATCTTATCAAAAATTTCACCTTTTTTTTTTTTTTAATCAATTTTTGCAATTGGAAGTATGGATCTAGGGGCAATATTTAAGGAGATAGCCTATTGTTTCGATATTTATGACTCACCCTGTATAGAACATATAGAAAAAAATTGAAAAAGCCCACACAGAAAGCTATAAAAATATTCTGATACATGTATCCTTGTTACACAAAAAATATACTGGCTTGAGAAACTAAATATATCAATTTTTCTTTTATTTAGTTGAACATTAAATAAGCGTGAAACATTTTTCTTTTAATATAAATAAATATATTTGTTAGGTAAAAATCGTCTGCGACGAGCTGCATACTTTTTTTTTATCTTATTTGGTCGAATCCATGGAGGAATGAGATAGGTGGAGGTGAAGTAAGCCTAAAAAAAGGTTTGCAATATGAAACCATTTATCGCTCAAATTTTAATGTCCCAAACAAAAGCGCGTGGTAGGGATTTTGTATTACTAAGACGAATAAAAAGAAATGAATTACAGTTGAAGCATATTTTAAGAAGAAATAGCAAATTTTTAAATATGGTCTTTGTTCTGTTATTTATTAAAATAAATGTTTGCTTTTAAAATAATTGAAATTGAAAAATTAGCAATAATTAAATGTCAAATTAAAAATAAACTAGCAAAAGCCATGCTTTGTTTGGATTCGCGAAGCATTATTTTATAAAACAGATATTTGAAAGTAACAATATTTTTTTTTTTTTTTTTTGCATCTTTATTAAACAAAAACGTTATTTTATGTTTTGGCGCATTTTAATTTTTTATTTATGATGTAAAACTGGCATAATAAGATATTTTCGAAGCAAACTTTTACAATTTTTTTTTAAATTTTCAACTAAAAGCTCTTTTAAAGATGTTTTTACAATTTCAAGTAGCCACTGGTGTTTTTTAATTGTTTGAAATATGCATGTTTCCAATCTTTGTAATCAACATCCGATAATCTTTGATAGCTATTTTAGAATAATATATTTGAAGAAAGCTTGAAGAAAGTTACTTCTTCAAAATCCTATTTTCTGGAAAAAACATTTGAAATCTGCTTTCGTTGATACTATGAATTTTTAACTGTAAAACATTTTATTTTAATTTCTTCGTTTTTATACATCTTAGCGTATGAGAATTGCTGTAATTCTCTCCGCGTGGGAGAACTTTTTACTTTCTGCGAATGGCAACTCAATTAATGGAATTACCTTTTAACGAAGCGCTCTCTCATTCTCGCAGTGACGTTTTCACGAATAATTATTGTTGTGTTTGCGAACTTATTAAAGTCTTATTTTTCTATAAAATCCTTCTGATTAATGAGTCGATATTATTTAGCCACAATACGACCTTCGCAAAAATATTTATAAAGAGCTTGAACCAACAACTTCACGCAGATCTTTTAATTTTTCATTTATATAACAAATTTAAGAATTAATTTTATTTGTTTACAATTATTTTGTTGCCAGTTTACAAAAAAAAAAAAAAAAAAAAAAAAATCCACAATACAATTTTTTTAAAATGTTTAAGTGTCATCTGTGCAAACGATTTTGCGGGATAATGAAAACATGTTTTATTTAATAAATTAATCATGATTCTATCTATAATTATTTACTCCATGATTTAAACTTTTTTTTCTGAAAATATACGCGTTTCATTTTTTATTTATTTGCTAAAATGCGTCCGTATTGGAAATGCATGTAAAATAAATTAATTAAAATAATAATTTTTTTAACGTTTTACTGTAAAAAAAATTATATTCTGCAAATCTACAGATCATAATTTATTTTTGTGTTTAATTTGAAGTTAAAATATTGAATAGTTTTTTTGTAAAGCGTACGACAAATTGTAATTTGAGTGGACTAGTAGAGGATTCGCTTCGCTCATCCTAATAAGATATTGAACACTTTTGATACGAACTAAAAACTGCATTACTAAAAGTTTCCTTCTTTTCCGTACTTTTTAATACTTTATAACGTAGATAAACACAAGAATTTTGTAAAAATAAAATTTTGTATCGAAAGGTCAAGAGCAATTACTCAAATGTGAACTAAGCATTTACTGATAATAATTTCAGTCTAGTCTTGCAGTTAAAGTTTTTCAATCTGATGAACTCATTTTGTTTGCAAGAAACAATACGCATAAATAAATCAACTATTTCAAAATAGTTAATAAAGATTTTCTTTTATGGAATGAAATTTTTTAAATAGTTCTCCATTTTGCCTACATCAATCGCTGCTAATTTACTTAAACATCTTTATTTATTTTTAGCAATATATTAATAATCGCATTTAAATAAATGTTTAAGATATAATGATGAAAACATTCTTTTAAAATCATGTATGAAAACTTAAGTAATAAATATTGATCAAAATTTAGATTTCTGACTGCAAACGATTTTAAGATATTAGCAAAAGAATGTTATCTTTTCAAGCAAAACGTTAAAAGAATTTTCTATACTGATATTTAAAACACATATAATTAAATAATCAACAATTTTTACCTGTGAAGCGATAAATTAGTTCCTGTTACATTTATTGGTCCGATATTACAGCCAATAATGGTACAAATAGTAATTTTTTACGAAATTTGAATTCTCTGTTTAATAACAATTTCAACGACAAAAAACAGGAGCAATGAAATACGGGTTTAAACCGGTTTGAATTGATAGGCGTGTCAAAGCACGTGGTTTTGTTGGTACTTAATTGGTCTTAATGTCGGGTTACATTTTTGCCATAACCCCAAGGCATTATACTTACACTCTATGAATTTCTTTCTATTCGATGGGTCGAATCAATATCAGTTTCTTTTTCTTTCTTTCCGTGAGTGGCAACACTCTGTGTTTATTATTGTTTTAAAATGTGAAAAATAATAGAATGCTGTGACTTGTAAGCCGCTCAATGGCTCGCATATTTTGGTGTGAAAATAAAGAGCATTTACAATCCGATGTGTTGTGTTGCGTAAGTATTAGCAGTGTAATGTTATTTAATGGTTAAAAACGCAAAATCTATTTAATTAAAATATAGAACAATATATGCATGACATCTGACGAATAAGAATAGATATGATCATGTCTCATAAAGCAATATGTCTTTGGTAATACGGCAGGCTTTTTACGCTAGCAGGTTTCAACTTATCATATTCTTGTAACATAATATACATATTTTAATTAAGGAAAACCTTTTTATCCTTTTAAGCTTTTTTTTAAATCTATCTTCATGATTTAAAATGTGACGGAATGTGTTAAAATTTTTTATAATCTTATTGTTTTTAGAAAGTCTTGTAATAACAATGTATTTCAAAGTTATACGCTAAAAACACAATTATATTTCTGAATTCAATGAACAGATTTTACTAACAAGTTTAAGAAAGTAACAATGTCGTAGGTTAAATTAAAATTCCGGCTATTTTTGAAAAACCAAAGGAGAACCATCTGTCATTTTTTTAAAAAAAAACATATGTTCCAGGCTTAATGCAATGGGGTTGTGTAGCTTTAGGTTGATTGGAAAATAACCAATTGTATCAGCCTGATTATTTTTGTCCCAATGTTATGTAGCCTACAAAACGTCAGGCTGACTGAAAAATGACAAAGTGTTTGCTAATCAGCTTGTTTTTTAGGATGATTATAATGAAAATATGCAATTAACAGATTGTAAAATTTGTTAATGTTGTAGAAATAGTCATTATCATCCACTTATACTTCGACTCTGCATGTTATTGAAGATGAATGTTAGAGTATTACATAGCTTATATGTAGGGTATAAATATAATCATGCTCCAAAATTACAGCTTTTAATAAGTTATACAACATACATTATGCAGTACATACAAGCTTTACAACAGCTGTGAGTTTTTCTATATGTATAACATTCTATGTATTTTTTTTTCTTGCATTACATGATTTTAATGTTAGAAAGTAGATCATTAGCAAAATATAAGTGTTCAGGAAAATGTCATGTAGATAATTAAAACATATAATTAAAGTCAAACAAAATATTAAATGCAATATACACTTCATTAAATTTTCCACAGTAAAAAAATCAAAAACAAAATATGTATTTTCTTTATTCGTTTTGTACTACATATTTTTTTTAAATAAGTTTTCACCAGATTTTTTAGAAAAATTCTCAACAGTAAGAAATGGAAAATGAAGGTTTTAAATCTTAGAAAATTATCATAACGTTATATATGTTTATATTTATAAAATATTATTGTGTTTATTCCTCTACTATCACAATACATAAGTTTTCAGCATATCAGTAATCCTTAAAGTTTTGCCATCGCTAACAAAAAGGAATCGAAGGAGGCTTTCCACGTCCGATTAGGCTGCGCATTTGTACGTTTTATCTTTTCTAGCAGTTCTATCCGAAACGGTAATTACACACTTCTGGTTGTTCCGCTGTAAGTAAGTTTATTTGAAGTTAATGAAACGAAAAATTTCCATATAAACGATTATGCCTCAGTCTTTTTCCAATTTATGGCAGTAATAGATGATCTATAACAATGGTTCACAACGTGGAGCATATGCCCCACAGGAGGGAGGGACAATTTGACACTGTAAATAGATAATTTCAAGTTTGCAACGTATACCTTCTTTTTTCTTTTTCTTAAAATGAAAAATAATCTTTTAGATTACAAATAAAAGTACATAATTACTGTAAAATTTTATTAATTACAAAAAGTAAATTTTTGATTGAATTATAAATCTTTTAAATTAAAATATTTAAAATTTAATTTGCACCGGAACCATTCTAATGAACAATATTCCAATATTCTAATGAACTATACCCTTCTCCCATTTTATTATTAAAAGTTTATACTTTTTTTTTTTTTTTTTTTTTTGTTAATAGCTTATTTTACAATTTTCTTCAATTATTTGTTGAATGAGTTAAATCGATCTATCTGCTCTTTACAGCTCTGTATCATGGTGAAACTTTTACACCAGATGTGTCAAACATGGCCTACCTGATACTACTATTTTTTCTTAAAGAAATAGCCGACTTCTTGAATCGAAGAGATTTGATGATTAGATAGGGCAATGATAGCTAAAAAAAATTAGTTGTATATGGTTGGCCGCAATTTGGCATGCATGTTTTACATATTTAACCGAAAAAGTATTTGAAATAACTGAATGGTTTACTGCAAACTTTATGAAACTCGAAATCTTTAAAAGTATTAAAAAGACAGAATACATAAATAGTTAATATCTACATCTATAGTGCTACATCTATCTTCCTACACGGTAAATGAATTATATAACATGTTGCTGAAATTTGAAAATGTGCTAATAAATGAAAATTAAGAAAAAACAATAGCTGCGTTTTTATAGGGAGTAATGGTTACTTAAAATTTATAAATGTCAGAATCTAGAAATGCTTCTTGTGTATTTTCTTAAACAACAACAAAAAAAAAAAAAAAAAAAAAAAAAAAAAAAAAAAAAAAATGGTGCCTAAAGCTTACGCAACACTTACCAATTTAACAAAATGAAATTACAAAATGTATCATAAATTTTAATGCTAAATGTGAGAGTCTCATTAAGCATTTTGTGAAGGTAAGAATACAAACCACATGACCCTTTCTCAAACCTTGAGGTGTGTTTGAAAGGTGTAAGAAAACTGTCTTGGCATATAAGCTAAAATTTATAGATTCGTTGCATTTATAAAATTGCGTTAAAAAGGTATGTTAAATTCACCTCAATGGTAAGTTTAAAAATATAAAATGAATAGTTATTGTCAAAACTCTATTAGGTTTTCTTCAGGTGAAATTCGCTTTTTTAGAGATTTATGTGTTACAGAATATGTGTGTGAGGAAAGAGGGAGCATCAAGATTTTACAATCATTTTGATGGGGAATGGCCAATGAAAGGTTGGGAACCATTGCTCTAGATTTAAATAAAACAACATGAATAAAATGGAATGAAAAGTAAAATGTTTGTTGAAAGTGATAGAAACAGAACACATTTTGAAACGTGCACCTCAATTTAATCTGAAGTGTTCGATAAATTTTTCTCACCCTGTAGCTTTAGCCTCAAATTTCTTCCAAATTTTTTTAATTTTTAAGTATTCGTTATTTAATTATTACATTATAATATATTCAATAATATAAATTTCGTTTTTTAAAGATATCATTAACATTATGGTTTTAATATATTAAGAAAATTATCAAGAAGTGTTTCAATTTTTAACGTTATTTATTTCAACTGTTTATTAAGTATTTGAAAAAAGTGATAGTAATTAAATGAATATTTTAAAACAGTTGAGCTTAAATCACAATTTCCCGGTTAGATATTTTGAGTATTGTACTGACTTTTTAATGCATTTAAATGCGACAAAAGTTACTTCAAAGTGGCTGGTATAAATTTTTTGCTTATATGAGAGATAATGATTGAATGCCTACAAAACAAGTTATTTTGAATTAAACAAAAGGTATTATTTTTTTTCTATTATTTAAAAACATATATCTGTGTAATGAATACTGAAATATTACTTAAACGTAACAAAATAATGAAAAAATTAAGTATAATTTAGTTACAATGGCCTTACATAATTTATGTCGAAGGCTTTTTACAGATATAAAAGAACTGTAATAATAAAATAATAAAAACTGTAATAGAAAAAAATAAAATGAATGTTGATACAAGCTCAGAATATTTATTTACAAATTTGATAAAACAGTGTATAATGGAATAAAATATAAACAACCCCAGTAGTCAATCAATATTGGGCCAATATTGGCTACATCGTGGAGCAATATTTGTACATTGGCGCAATAGTGGAATGAAATATTGCTCCAATATTGGAGTGTTTACATTTTACCCTTATTTAGACAATATTTGCAGCCAATATTATGCCAATATTGGGGTTGCATTGGAATTATTGCCAATAAAACGCCAATATTGGTTAAATATTGGGATTTTAATTGGAAATATTTTCAATGTAACGCCAACATTTGTACAGTATTGGCATTTTATTGGCAATATTTCCAATGAAACCCCAATATTGGCATAATATTGACATCAAACATTGGCTAAATAAAGGCAAATTGTAAACATCCCAATATTGGAGCAATATTGACGTTTTATTGGCCATATTTCTACTAAATGAAATATTGGCGCAACGTTGGACCAATATTGGTTTGCTACTAGGGAAAGTTTAAAATCTTAATACCATTTTGCATGACGTTTAATATATATGATAAAAAATAATGATAAAAAAATTTCTGGCGGCCTCAACCGAAATACACATTATACAGTCTGTAAGCAAGTTTGTAAATAAATATTCTGAGCTTGTCTCAACATTTGTATTGTTAATCACAGTGTAAAGTTCACTCTTAATGTATAGAAATATAAAAGATCAATTGAAGATAAATGACTTTTAGACTATTTCTTTCTATTTTAATAAATAATAGATATTAATACAATGTCTACAAAATTTGTCGGTTTGAATTAAAAGTACAATATTAAATCTCTTCCTGTTTAATAAAACGTATATTTATGTAATGAGTTTCAAAATATAACTTACATACGACAAAAGTATGAAAAAACACCTCTCATTAAAATACAATGACCATAAATATTTTATCACTTTGTTTTTTTACCTAAAATAAAAAGCTGAAGATAAAATAAAAGATTAGTTGAAGAGAAATGACGTTGATAACAATGTCTTCTATTTCACGCCTCATTAAGTAATAATAAGATGGAGTGCCTTGAAAAAAATATGGTTTAGAAAAAACACATAATTGCTATCTGAAAGTGATAAGGGCACCCGATTTCCATCGGAATGGGATAGATATGAGAAACGCTCCATCCATCAAAGTGATTTCTTTTTAATGTTTGTTAAAAGAAATTCCGGAAAGTGTCACTAATAATGTACTATATAGATCGTCATTTTATCAGTGTAGAATGATTTCTTATATTTGTTTTTTAAAAAAATTATTAAAAATACTGTATTTTAAACAATAATATGTATTATAACTTTGTTACAATAGCAACTTTATAAATTTTTTAAAAGTTTTAGTAAAACATATATTGTAATTTTTAATAATAATTTGTGATATTTTCTAAAACATATATTTAATTTATTCGTGTAGAGCAATGTGATACATTAATTTTAATTTTAATAAAAGTTTACTAGTTTAGAAGTATTAATAAACATTTTGAATGCTTCTAATTTATTTCAAATTATGTAACTGCACTGGTGCTTATGAAACAAACAATGAAAAGCAATAATTACACTAAACAATGCCGTTTTACGTAACATTAACTTTCAAATGAAAATTACAAAACCGAAAAAATATTCTTTTACTTTTTCAAAATTGTAAAGCTCTACTTTTCTTAGACAACTAAAATTATTCAATGTCAATTATTGTTATGTTCATTAATTTTATTATTTATTTTAACGATTCATATATTCTGCGAGCTTTTTTGAGCTATGAAAATTTACACGAAAAAAAATTTTGATTTGTATATATTTTTATTTCAAGGAAAATATAATAATCCTGCGAAAGAAAATATACAGTAAGTTTGCCCGAGTGATTAACGATAGCGAAGAACGTTGTATATCCATAATATATCCTAAGATATTCTTGAAATCCATATATTTTCGAAATTTGAAAAAGCATTTATAAAAAAGCGTTTTAAAAGTATCCATTTTTATATTATTATACAATATTTATTACAAGTTATATTTATATATACAATATATTTATCTGTCAAGCATGATTGGAAATTTAATTATATTCTCAGATTAACCAACTCAGAATGTATTCTCAAACTAACCAACACTTGACATTTTAAATAGAGTAATAATGAATATTCTACAAATTATTAACTTTTTCCTTTTTTTTAATTTAGGGGCTAAATATGTTTTGTAACAGATTACATTCCGAGCCACTCTAACAACACACCAGCTTTTTAGAAACAAAATATCTATTACATTCATAAATGATTATACAAATACCAGTAAATGACAAACATATATCCCACCATTTTTTTCTTTTTTTAGCATTTTTTTAAAACATAAACTGTGATCTCTACCTCTGAAAAAATGATAATGAACTCCAAGAGAAAAATAATCTCTTTTTCAGCCATATATGTAACTGAAATAAAAGAAAAAATATGAAAATGACAAATTCCTCTTTTGTCTTTTCTCTGAAAGGAAAATATCAGTTTTACTGATTATTAGAAAATTGATTTCCTCTTTTACTGCTGTTTTATATTCGGATGACAGATTCGGGTGATTTATTTGTAGGTTTTATTTCTTATTGTTTTATTTATTTCTTTATTTGTTTGGTTGTTGAAGCGGCTATTTTTTCTGATTTTGGAGAATTATATATATTAAAATTTCAGAAGCATGGAAGTGGGTACATTGTAAAACAAGTTCTCTATAAATACGCGTGATTTTGTATGAAATTTCAAACTTTTAACAGAAACCCGTTTAGATTAGAAACTATAAAGTTAGTAATGGTCGGACATTATAAAGTACTTTATTGTCTGGCACATGCTGTGTTACAGCCAAAACATAAATCTAACATACACTTCCTAATATTTCCATTTCTATGATGCACTGTGCTCAGTTCTGTTTGAATATTTGTTCTTAGAGAAATGCGGTGAAATATTGTTTTTTCTCAATTTCTTTGTTTTATGCAAGCAAATTTCATAGAATTCGTCTTAATAATAAAAAAACTTTTCGGGTAATATTAAGTAGATTTAAAATAATGTTAAACAGCTATATTTGTTGCTGTTTTATTCATCTTCTCTCTATCCCAAAGCGTGAAGAAAATATGTTTTGCAAGATTATGTGTCATTAAATATGTAATAGCAGCTAGATAAAAGTTTGAGACAGAAAAGAAAGAGACGAGTAGAGACGAGTAAAAGACGAGTAGAAAAATAGATACATTTTTCCGAAGAATCTGATGATTATTTGATGAAGCAGTAAGGCTCGCTCATTAAATAATTGTTATTTTAAAACTTGGTTTTCTTGCAATGTGAATATTCTTTATAACCCAATGCCATATAAATTATCCAACTAATTGCCAATACCTACAAAATACAAGATTTTTAAAGCTATCTTTAAAGATTTTTATCAATTACACTTTTTTTTGACAGTAGATATCTTTTTGGAACTCTAGAAGAAACATAAATCGACTCCTACAAAGGAAACGGGTGATGCGGATCTAAAATTTAAAAAAATAATAAAATTGAATCAATGATAAATTCATCGTGTAGACAAACTTTTTAGAAACGTGGCTTCAATGCTGTTCTTAAATAGCTCTAGAATCCTTCATAGTAAATTCATGAATTTTTTACATTTTTTTTTTATCGGCTCTTTTTCTCGCTGGTATCGTGATTGAATCATGAGAAAGATCATACTTAAAATAGTACATAAAAATGATTTCATTTGGAATATTTTCAAAGTTTAAGAATATAAACGATTCTATGCCAAATTGAACTGTACTTCTTGGAATGTTAGGATAGAAATTGTATCTATATATATTTCCTTCTATACGTATAATTTTACGGAAATATCAATGCATATTTTGCTATTTTACATGAGCTTTTAAAAAAATTTCTGTATTTTGTTAGTAGAATTATTAAAGTATTCTGAAAAAGAAACTCACTTTGGGAGGGCAATGCCCTTCTTATCTCCATGGAACTCTGATAAATTATGTACTGGCAATTGTAAAACAAAAATTGAAAAATAATAACAATAAGTAAATTTATAATTTTGTATAACATTAAGAATAAAGAAAAATAAAGAAACTTTATTTTTTCTGAAAATTTAAAAATGATATTTTAGCATGAAATAACACAATTTAAATTTCATTAAAAAGATTTAAATTTCATTAGTTTCATCAATACTAAACACTTTTAAGTTGTATTTTTTATCTTCTTTATCTTTTCTTTTCCTCTTTATCAAAACTTTTCTACTTTATATCTTATTTTCTCATTTTACTCTTCTTTTTTTTCCTATGTTAACATTTGTAAAAATTTTCGAAATATCCCAAATGTATTTTTAAACATTAACATCTTATCCGAAATAATAGTCTATACCTATAAAAAGTACTCTAATGCATTTTGATTATCATAGAAAACATAAATTAAATTAATCAAGAATTAATTACAAGAATATACCACAAGACTTACATAAAAGTAAAATAACATTTATTAAAAGGTAATATATGACATTAACTGACAATGCTAGTAAATTTGCATTTTTCTTGAATAAAATAAATAAGTTCGTCTTTCAGCTATTCGAGATTGAAAATAAAAGAAAATTATATGAAAACGCCTCTTTCCTCCTATTACGGTTGTACAGAATAAATATCAGCTTTTCTGATTAACGGAAAATTGTTTTATTTTTCTATTGCAGATGTTTCATATTCCGATGCCAAATTAGTTGCGGTTTATTTGTAGGTTTTATTAGAAGTTTTGTTTCATTTATTTGTGTATTTATTGTGTTTTTCGAACAAATGATTTGTAATTGGAAAATCATCCAATTGGAATTGTTTTGTGCTACTGAAAAGAAAAGAGAGTCAGACTCAGCAATTAATAAGATTCACCCATAAACAATATTACATAGCACAGGAACTCAAATAAATCCAATTTAAAATTCAGAATCTAGAGTGCTTGTTAAATATAAAATATGTGCTATTTTTATGCCGTGTAATGTATACAGTGCCAAGAAGAAAAAAAAAAATTTGACACTCGCTGAAAAATGTGCAGTTTGTGGCAGATGCTCTCTACTGATACATTAGTAATGTTTCTTTTTTATTTATGTAGTTGTTATAGTTGGTTGTAATCGTTATCACAAAAAATAATAACATTAAAAAATATCAGACTAGACTGAAATCTTTTTCGGTCTTTTTTTTTCGATTTTTTCTTTTGGTGATCTGCCAAGTGGTAACTCGGGCTTTCCTACTTCAGGAAAAAGATAGTTGGCCCTGATGCTTCTAAATCTAAGACATCAAGACTTGTAGGAACATGTTGTTTTAATAAAGTGAAAGCATGAAGTTATTCAACAATTTTTAAGCATTTTACATCGATTATGCGCACCAGAAAAGTTTAATTTTGAAAAGTTTATTTTTCTTAATTTGTCATCTTAAGCTACCAATTTACATAAATAATTTAATTCTATATCATACAACTATAACAGGAATATTACATTAGACGGTAATCACGGAAACATGGTGCTAACGTAATATGCAGATTAATTTAATGTTGCATTTTTAACACAATAGACTCCATCAGTGATGACGTCACAGACAACTCAACTCCACATATCAGTCAAAAATGCGTTCCAAACAAACAACAGAGTCCAGAAAAAAATAGAGATGAAATGCATTGTTTAGGCATGAAGGTACAATTGCAGTCGTAAAGAGGGTCACAATACGGCCAAATAATTGTGGCTTGATATGGAAACTTTTCCTTGTTTGGTAAATTCAGTCCTTGTTTCACGTTCTTGTCTTTTTTTAACGATTATATTGCACGGGGTTTTGACGGTATAGTGCATCTCTAAAATATTCTGAACTCTATGTGTTTGTTTGGAACGTATTTGCGGCTGATATATGGAGTTGAGTTGCCTATGACGTCACACTGATAGAGTCTATCCTATCATTTTGAGTGTTCATACTTGCTCTATTCAATATTCATGACTAGAAAATTACTTCAACGATAGAGTCCAAAAATGAATTCCGACGAATTGAAACTTCAAATAAATAAAATACAAACAGGATATAAGTGATAATTCAAAATACATTTTTTTCTTAACTTATATATACTTTTTTTGCTCATTATTTTCTGTTACTTTCTTAGAACAACTACTTTTTTATTTAAACTCATTTCAGAATTTTTAGCTTTCTTGTGTTAGTTTATACATAAAAAAATCAGGTAATTTTTATAAATATTATGTAGTTTTCGTCTTTAATGTTTTTTTTCAAGTTTCTTTAAATTATTTTGCATAAAAAGTAAGGGGAATTATTATGTGCATGGTGTAACTACTAAAGATATATTAGGTAAAAGACTATTTGGTACTGGAAGAATACTAAAATGGGAATCTCTTTACGACGCCGTGGCCCGGTACTACCTGGTTCTCCGTATAATAGCAAGTATAATAAGGACTGTATTACTAGCCTTGTATAGCTTCATACTCGTCTTATCTTTTATATGAAATGATTTAAATAAACTTTAATGAAATATCGGAAACAAAAACTATATGACATTTATAAATGTATCTGTAATTTTTGTCGCGGACAGGCTAATCCAAGAACGCAAAATAATTATGAAATGCGTTTAAATAAAACAATAGCTATTTCAAGAAAGTTTAAAAAAATTAAAAATATATTTAGATTAAGAAGAAAAAAAACAATTCTTGGTTATAAGGTACCTGTGCGCAATACGGACACCCTAAGGAAAAATTATTTTTTTCACTCCCATGTACACGTGATATGACCCCTAATATGTGACCATGATCCTTTTACTGTTGACGATCATTATTAAAATTAGCGACCTTGTAACTATTATGGTTTATATTTAAATGATAAAAACAAAAAATGTTTACAAATGTCCATATAAGGAACCACTAGTCCCCATTATGGACAGGTAGCTCCTTATTGACCTACTACACAGAGGGTATGAATGAGCCACTCTTCTGTGGAATTTTAGATGAGATCGGGTAAAACAATATATCTTAAAGTATTGCGGGGAGGGTAGGGCACAGTAAATATCTCCAGGACTCGCACTTTAGAACGGGGGGTCATTTTCGGTTGTGGCTCTTCGAAGATCGATGCTAAGCACCTCAGTTACTACAAAATATTATGAAATAATGTCATTGGTTTTGCTTATATTTCTACTTTTTGAATCTGACGATTCACCTGCTATACTTCCAATGTGGGCATATGCTGTCTATATTGGGAATCGGGAGTAGCTTTATTAAATCTTGTAATAAATAAAGACAGAAAATGTTTTTAAGCAATATATGCAATAGCAATCGAAAATATGTTTTAAAAACTTTCTAAAACACCCCACTTTTCAATATTTAAAGCAATTTTATAATATCTAATAAGAATTTAAACTGGCATGTAATTACGATCAGCACATCACGAAACAATAAGTTTCCTTTTAAATGGCGAACAGCGCGCTTTTTTGTACTTTCCAGGCTTAATTATCTCTTCAACTGCTTTTCTTTATGGATAGGTAGCGCGATCTCTCTATCAAAATTGTTACTTTTAAAAATGTTAGGGGTGTTCATATTGAGAGCACTGTCCATATAGGGTACAAATACATTATTCTCATTAAAAATTGAATTTCACACATGCAAATTTACAATTTATTGAAATTCGAATTTGGACGCTATCGGGAATTAAAACTTCAAAGCACATCCAATTATGTGTAACATAACACAAAAAACATTAGAAAGTTGTAATATCTGTTATTCCCTGTTGTAATACGATATTTTTCTGAATCACAAGGTAACAAATCAGTTAAAATGGCCAGTCACTGAAGTTATAGCATCAAATATACTGTGGAATAAGAATATCTTTAATTTATTTGCCGTTGTTAACATAAAGCATTGGATCAACGGCTGAAAAAATAGCCATTTTTAAAGCTAGCAATTGATCATCAAATTCTGCATTAAACTAGATAGGTTTCAGAAAAACATGATATAATGAAAAAACAACGTACTATTATTTACATATAGAGCTACTTGTTATTTCTATCTATTTTTTCAAGATGTAATTTTGCTTTTCTTTTGCAGCAATAACAACTTCAACACCTTGAGTCAGGGATAGAATATGAGACTATTTTTACATTGTATTCGAAATACAATTTAATATATATATATACATATATATATATATATATACACGCTGTCTACCAATAAGTATTTGGAAGCTTTCAATTTTTGACATTTTGTCAAATATTTAAAAATATACTTGTCGGATTCTTCTGAAACTTCAGGATTATGAAGATTATGTCTGACCTCATATTTATCAACATCCATTTGATAAGCAGAGCAATTAGGGGTAGAGGTCTGCACGGGCCCGGGCTTGGCCCGTGGCCCGTATCCGGCCCGGCGGAATCATTTCGAATTTTCTAATGGGCCGGCAGATTTAGAATAGTTTTTTCAACGGGCCGAGCCGGGCCGACAAACAACATAAACGGGCCGGGCCGGCAAAAAAATTGAACGGGCCAGACGGGCCAGGCCTGGCCGATAAAAAAATTTTCGGGCCTGCCGGCCCGTTCTGAAGATTTAAGCAGAAACGATAAAATATGAGCTATTTTCAACGAAATTGGTTTTAACGAGAATAAGTGTAAGTGTGGCCATACTAGTTTGACAGCGTCAATATAAAAAAGCACAGTGTATCGGCATCGGAGAATTACATTATGTATAACCCGTTTTAATATTTTTCAGATGACTCATGCTGGTCCCAGATCACGCTTGCATTATTTTTCTACATATAGACTGGCCGGACCGGTACTAGACTTAATTATTGGCAGAAAACATGATTTGTAAAATTATTAACAGCGATAAAGAACTTATGTTAGCTTACTCTTCGGATATATACTTCTTGATGATTTTTAAATTAATTTCTCAATAATGCGAAAGTTTGACACATTTTCTGATTAATTTTAAATTGTAAAAGTATAAAAGTGATAAGCCTAACTATTGAAGGGATTTGGAATCGAATGGCGTTTTTCATTTTTGGTAAATAAAATACTTGTATAACCTTGTTGAGATATAATAGTTTCTCAAATGATTGCAGGTTTTACTCCCTTATTCCCTTGCTATTGCTTCCGGAAATTCTATTCAAAACGCTAATTATGACAGTATTTTATTTGTTTACAGTATTCTTAAATTGCTTGTATCAAAAAATGGATAACGCCATTCGTTTATATAGTTTCTGAATAAAGATATCTGCTAATCTTATGCGTTTCTGAGAAAAAAAAAATGAATTTAGAAATGTATCAGAAAGGAGCTTCTTTGAATTTAAGAATGAATTTGGATTTGAAATCTATAATAAAATGATATAGAAATATATTTATAAATCTTCTTTTATTAAACAGTTTCAAAATTAACGATGTTTTTAGCTTTCTTTCTTTTTTGTTTTTATTCTAAGCGATATTAATTTTTTTATGAATCTTTATTCGAATGTTGAAAGCCTAAGAATCTAAGCAATCATTAATGTTGTTAATGTGTATTTGCTGTAAAATATACTGTAAAATCATTCCACAGATATGTATGCAGTATTCTTTAAAGGAATCTTAGTTATATGATAAAAATCTGAATTTTTTAGAAATCGTATAAATTGTAACGGGCCAAAACGGGCCGGGCCGGGCCTGTTTTCGCTGATTTTTGTACGGGCTGGGCCGGGCCTAAAATATAAAAATTTAAACGGGCCGGGCCGGGCCGAACTTTTGAGTTTTACAACGGGCCGGGCCGGGCCCGGGCCTGGAAATTCCGGCCCGTGCAGACCTTTAATAGGGGGCCGACAAAAATGAAAGAATAACAGAAATATTTGGGATCACCCTGTACATGAAAATGCACGAAACGATTTCTCGCTGCAGAATAAAAATATGCGGATACTGTACAACTTGTACACTGATTTTTGTAAGAATAGGATGTATATTCATGAAAAAAGAGTAATTTTTTTAAACAAAATTCAAAAATTCTGGTATGTTTTTTGTTTATATCATGCAGGGTTTTTGACCAAATTTAAAGCAAATTTCAGAAATATTGGCAAAACCTATTAGAAAAAATATAACGCAATTGGAATATAACTATATTAAATATTTTATGAAATATGAGTAGTTTTTTTGTTAGAATAATATCGCATTAGAAATTGGCAAAATTCATAAAAGCGTGGAGAACAAATTGTACTATTTATGTTAAAAGTTTGAAACCGAAATTCTTTTACCGATGTCAACAACTGTCACAGAACTTCAAAAAATCACTATAGAACAGAATAAAAATCAGTAACATTCAAAAATCCGGACAAAATTTGCCATAGTAAAATAAACATTTATATTAAATTCCTGCGGACATAATTTACCATAATGGGACAAAACATTGAAATCTGAACTCTTTCATTAGTTAAAAAATATCGACACAAAACTTGCTAAACATTTTATGAAAATAAACAAAAAATCTGAATCAATGATGTCAAAATTTACTACATTAAGCTACAAATTATTTAAAAATTTCTTTTCCAATTGTGAAAAAATCGCCGTGGACTCGAAAACATCTAAAAATTGTATTCAAAAATTCATTACAAATCGTTTCAAATTTAAAAATAACGGGGGACAACATTTACATTAATAGAATAAAATAGTGTAATCTGAATTATTTCTTAAATACGAATGAAAAAATCGGCGCAAAGCGTGAGAAATAATGAAAAAATTGCTAAAAATTGCATTAAAAAATCACTAAATTTCAAAATTCGTAAATGAAGTGTAAATGTTTGAAATTAATTTCCGTTTCGAAATTTCAAAAAATAGCCTTGAGATTCAAGAAACCAATACAAAACCATTGAAAAATTCATTAAAAATCGCTAAATGTAAATACATCCCGCGAATAAAAAAATATTCTAGTCGTGTAAAACGTAGCAACCATTCTTTTTCACGTGAATTACAAAAAAAAAATCGACGCAGAACTCAAAATATATCAAAAATCACATTGAAAATCGACAAAATTAAAAAAAGGTAAATGGTGAAATTTACTATATTAGGCTAAAAGTTTGAAACCAAAATAATTTTATAATTGTTAAAACACCACTGTGGTGGGGATCGAAAAAAATAGTACTAAATCGCATTAAAAAGTTCATTAAAAACGCATTGAAAAATGCACTGAATATCGCTAGTTATTTTTTAAATTGCAGTAATCAGAATTTCATCAAATGGATAAAACATTCTAATGGGAAATCTGAACTATTTGATTATCCGGTTGACCAAGAAACTATCTGGGTCAAACCATAAGATTAAACAACAATAATGGCGGATCGTAAATTCCGTATTCACTTGACATTAAACATGTTACATATGTTTGTTACGTCATCAAGTGGTTTTTACTTCTTATTTTTATATGTATTTGTATTAATGTTTTTCTAAATTATCTCTTCTTTCATTATTTAACATAAAAATTACATATATTTGCATAATTTGGCTTGTTTCACGATTGATAAAATTTGGCGAAATTGGCCGACAGGATAATCACGTAGTAAAAGACAATCCTTTATAGATAATAAAAAATCGACACGGAACACAACAATTCTTGAAAAATCGCGTTAACAATCTCTAAAATTATATTAGATTAAAAGTTTAAAATCAATTTTTACTTCCGAATATCAAAAAATCACCATAAAACTCGAAAAATTTCCAAAAATTGCATGGAAAATTTCATTAAAAATCACTAATATGAAAAAATAACAGGGGTCAAAATTTACTCTAATAGGGTAAAAACGTTGTAATCGGAAATATCTCATGAATGACAAAAATCCGACATCAAACACAAAAAATCCCGAAAAATTGCATTAAAATTAGCTGAAATTCATAAATCTTAACAGCTAAAATTTAATACATCAGCCTGAATGTTTTAAGCAAAATTCCTTTTACTAATGTCGAATAATAACGGCAAAATTTACATTAAATAATTCATTAAAATCCAAACATCGTTGCACAAAATCCAAATAAATTATATTGAAAAGAGAACAAAATTCACTAATTTAGGTCGAAAGAATGAAACCGCTTTCCTTTTCGCTAATGTGAAAAAATCGCCTCGAAACCAACTAAAATTCGCATATGAATTAAATTTTAAAAAACTGAAAATCGGCCTTCAAGGTGTAAAATTTCATACATAACTACGTGCAGCGGTCTCTCCAGAGCATCGCCAGTACTTTAAAAATTTTAACATGCGTTATAAACTACCTTAAAATGTAAAACAGATCTCCTTATTATATTTCCTAATTTTGTTCGCGCCCCTCCTTTCACGCACCCTGAAATGTGTCACACCATTCTTTGTTTACATTTTTTATCATGCATTATACACCATTTTAAAATTTAAAATAAATCACATTGTTATATTTCCAAATTTTAACAAAATCGCGTTCTGTTAGTTCCATTTTTCACCACCACCTTGCGCACTCTATTCTTCAAAAACTTTATCAAAGCGATACTCTGTTAAACAACCTGCCAGGTGATATATTACTCGAGGGGGTAGCGGTCTTTAGCAAGAATTTAAGATATTTTATGAAATTGCTATTCGAAAATAGTGGTAACTAAATTTTTGACATTTTAGGTAAATTTCGCAAAAAAATACTACTTATTGCATTCTCAACAGCTCAAGATTTTGATAGAACAACTGTGAAAAAAAAAATCGATGCTAAACGCAAAAAATCTTGATAAAGCGTTAAAAATCGTTAAAATCTAAAATTCGTAACAAACACAAAATTTAGGGCTAAAAGTTTGAAACGGTTTTCTTTTTATCAATCTCAAAAAAAAAAAAAAAAGAAAAAAAAAACACTAAAAATTGCATTAAAAATTCGTTAAAAATTCAAAAATCGCGGTACAAATTCGAATAAACTTTGCTGAAAAGAGAAAAAAATTGCTATATTGGGTTAAAAGAATGAAACCGTATTTCTTTCACTAATGGGGTAAAACTGCAAAAAGAACGCTAAAAATCGCCTAAAAAAATTATAAAATAAATCTAATAAAAAAATTGAAATCGGGCTTCGAGGTGCAAAAGTACATGTATAAAAGTACCTTCCCTCCACATTTTGTAACTCTACGTACAGCACTCTTCAGAACAGCGCTGACAAACACACAAAATTGTCTCTTTATTATTATAGATTTAAAAAAAATAGCGTTTTATTAGTTCCATTTTCCACCACCAGGTAGAACACTCTATTCTTCAAAAACTTTATCAAAACCACACTCTGTTAAATAACCTATCAGGTGATATATAACTCGAGGGGGTAGCGGTCTTAAGCAAGAATTTAAGATAGTTTATGAAATTGCTATTCGAAAATAGTGGTACCTAAATTTTTGACATTTTAGGTAGATTTCACAAAAAAATACTACTTATTGCATTCTCAACAGCTCAAGTTTTTGATAGAACAACTATGAAAAAATAGATGCTAAACGCAAAAAGCTTTAAAAAAACGTTAAAAACCGCAATGAAAATCGCATTAAAAATCGTTAAAATCTAAAAATCGTAACAAACACAAAATTTAGAGCATTGGGCTAAAAGTTTAAAACGATTTTCTCTTTATCAATCTCAAAAAATAGCCGCAAAATGAGAAAAAGCACTAAAAGTCGCATTAAAAATTCGTTAAAAATTCAAAAATAGCTGTACAAATTCCGAATAAACTTTGTTGAAAAGAGAAAAAAAAATTGCTATTTTGGGTTAAAAGAATGAAACAGTATTCCTTTCACTAATGGGATAAAACCGCAAAAATAACGCTAAAAATCGCCTAAAAAAATTATAAAAAAATCTAAACAAAAAATCGAAAATCGGGCTTCGAGGTGCAAAACTAAATGTAAAAAAGTACCTTCCCTCTAAATTTTGTAACTCTATGTGCAGCAGACTCTTCAGAACAGCGCTCACAGACAAACATCCTTCTCTCTTTATTATTATAGAAGAAAATAGAAAAATAGTTCAAAAAAATATAGAAAAAATATAAAATTTTCATTTCCAATATTTTATTTTGTTCTAAGAAATTATAAAAAAAATCAAAAAAATAAAATTTAAAAAGTGGCTCAAGTATCCCCATTTTCTCCTATATATAAATTTTGAATCTGACTTTTGTTGTTTTAGAAAGTGTTTATTACTATTTTTTTTAAGTACAAAAATATCATTTTGAAAATGGGCAACATATGTCCCCTGCGCAACTAAATGAGTAATATATATTCACGCGCCTAAAGTAGGTTAATGTATAGTAACTTTATGACATAGTAATAATGTGTTTCATTAAAATTAAAATTCATTTTCGCAGTCATCAATGCATAAAGCTATAATCCACCCTTTAACAGATGAATCATTATAATCAATTACTGTATTAAATTCAGTAATCATGTCATTTGTATTAAATTAAGAATTTAATACAGATCATTAATTCGTGAAATTTAATCAAAAACCATTCTGTAACGTTAAAACACAGCAATGCCCCATCCTTCTTCGTGCAAGCAAGTCTTCCGAAGTGATAAATTGCTGGTTTGGATTTTTATTGCTTTTAACGATAAGTGCCTTTACTCCTTTAAATGATAATTTCCCTACTTCATTTATTACTCAGACAATCCCAGATGCCTGTTTTAAATTAAAATCGCCGTGTTTATCAGCTAGATTCAAATTTGTTTCGCAACTGCTAGTGTGAAATATTGACTTCCTGATGATGTGTATTAAACACAATGCACTTGATGGTTTATAAGTATCTTTAAAAAAAATTGTTTAAAGGCATGAATCCACAGTTGAAGTTTTTTACACTAAATACGTTTATTTTTCTTTATCTGAGCCGTCTTATGCTTCTTTTATTTGAATTTGTTTTCATTTATATCTTATTTTGTATTAAGTGAGAGTTTCAATAAATTATGTGAAAAGGAATCGTCACAAGACATTTTATAATGCCTTACTAACTTCTTAAAACTTTTGAAACTGCAGATGTGTTTCTAGACTGATTAAAGTCTTAATATGTAAGAGACAATTGTGGTAAATAAAGTAAGTTTGTACAATAATTACTTTAATAAATATTCACATCTTAGTGTAATAGATTCTACATTTTTATGCAAAAATGCACGGATGTAAAAATTTATTACGATTCTATATGACGACCTCAGAAGCCAAGGGGTACAAGTGACAAAATTTCGATTTGTAGTAAAATGAGTTTAAAGTTATTGATGTTAAATTGGAACATCAATAACAATTGAGTGAATTGAAATAGGAAATTTTTGCTTGTTGCATTCTGGTCTTTAAACTCTTATTTCAATAACTGTTAAAAAATAAAGTACAATTTTCTTTAAATGTATAATTATTCATTATTGTTTGTTTTTCGAAAAATGTGGTTTATCTCTATAACTCAGCAAATAATAAGAAAATCACCTATATTTCTTTACCTGAAATGAAAACAGCATATTTTTAGGTCGTCTGTGTATTTAGTTTATTTTTTTCAATTTTGTCCCTTATACCCCTTGGCTTCTGGGGTCCTCATATATCAAATTCAGTATTAGAAAAATAGTAATAAATAGAAGATTCGATTTTAAATAGGAAGTCGTCACTATAGCAAGCTATAATGACAACTTATCATGGAATACCAATGAATTGATTAAGACCATTCTATTAATTCGATTGGATAGTATTTCCGCTGTTACATTTCGACAGACACACTAGACGATAATTGTAGTTGCGACGTATTTGTAAGTTTAGCAGCGTGCCTATATACATATGAGCAAATTAAAAAGTCGCTTTGCACATACACCTTTTAAGGGAAATTTTGACGTTTTGCGAGATGTACGCGGAATAAAAACTTTAAATTCTTATAAGGAGATAGAAACATGGAACTATTTAAATTGATTAAACTAAAAATTTAAACATAAAATAATACATGTGTCTCGATTCACTTCTTTTTTACGTTTTCATAATTTATCTTTTTTCAAAACATAGAAAAATGCAAATACAACTTATTATTTTAAACTAGAAGACAGCCCGTCAAAATGACGTGTTTGCATTTTTAAAGTGATGATAAAAAATACAACTGTGGTCAATCAGCCACTGGCTTAAACAATTTTTAAAAATACAGCAGTTAAACATGGGGGGGGGGGAAATCTATAAAAAAAGAAAATTTTAACAAAAATTTGCATTTAAAACTATAACAAAACTGTCTGGTGGATGGGGGGATTGTAGTGAACAAATCGTAAATACATAAATTTTAAAAGAATAAAGTAAGGCAAAAAAATCAATTATAAAAGAATATATTGTGAAACTACAGCCAAAATATATCGAAAAATACTGAAAGAAAATAATAAAAATATCTAAAATGGATAAAAAAATTTCCTATTTTGGCCCATTTTTTAGCTAATACTTAAAAGAAAACACTCTAATAAGATCGAAAACAATGTCAACAATAAAGAGTAAACAATGAACGTGTTTGGGAGATACAGGCGATTCGCGCGCGAACTCAGGAGTTTTTACCGAGTGCTATTCCACTGTAAGATCCACTCCACGTATTCTGTCTCCTGAGCGCGCGCGCTCAGCGCGCATAGATCCCGAACGCACCTGATCATTCTTGAGTCGTGATGTTACAAAGGATTCATTCTAAAGATTCAATCACGGAATTTGTCATTCTTGAATGGCAACAGTATTGATTTGTATACATTTTTTGTTTGGTTTGTTTTTTTCCGTAATTGCTGGTTGTTTTATTTAGAACTTAAACATTATAATTAAATAGTTTTTGTAGGTTTTAGAGAAAATGAGTAATGAATAAATCTTTCACATGTATATCTTCATAAGTTGAACAGTTAGAATATTTGTGAACAGCTCGGAATAGTTAAGCCTAACGTGGACGTAGTTGCAATAGGTTTATTTTTCTCGTGGATGGGTTGTCCCCGGAATCGTCGTACACGGAGGGGTTTTATATATATAATGTATTGAACAATTTCATATAAAATGGCTAGGGAAAAAAATCCAATCCAAGCATAAAGACTTTAGATTAAGAATAGAACTTGTCATTTTTTTTCAAAATGGCAATAAAAGCGCTTTTTCATACTTAAGAGCACCATTTTTAATATATAAAGCTAAAACCGTTCTTCTTAAATAAAAGCAGGATAATTAAAACTTCTTTATTTTACAAATATTAAAGTCAAAATTTGTCTAACATATTCCATCATTGAAGAAAATGTTTTAATTATATTAAAAAACTGCATGTAAAACATCTCGAATAAAAAATTATTTAGTTATTATAAGCTTTTAAAGGTAAAATATTTTAGACTATCCAAAAAACTAATTGTTTTAATGAAATTTCATCTTTTATATCATTATAATTTATAACACATACAGCTGCATCTCGCGCTTTAGTGAATGGATTGTTGTAATAAGCAACTCTATTACATTCAAAGAATTTAATATGGAACATGAATTCAAAAGTTTTAATAAAAACCATTTTGAAACCATTGGGAAACACACCCGTGTGTCCCAGCATGCGTTCTGATGTGATAAATTGCTCTTTAGGATTCTTTGCTTTAAACTCTGAGTGCTTACAGCGATGAAAGTTTTAAATAATTATTTTCTTCCTTCATTTATTTTTAAGACAATATCAGGTGCCTTTCTTAAATTAAAAGGCGAGTGTTTAACAAGAAGATTTTAATTTGTTTCAGAAATGGTAACTTGAAATTTTGATCTACAGATTGAGTCCTAAATTAGACACACATAGATTGTAATTATCTACCGATCGTTTTCTATGGATACATTTTACAGTTTTTCTTCAGAATGGACATTTTGACATCAAAGTTTATCAAAATTACGATCTAAATAAAATTTCCACTAAACATTACATATCCATTTTCTTACATTCAGATGCCTCGGATGAGATTTTTTTCAAAGAATGTATTTAAAAATTAAAAAAGAAAATCTTACAATTTTTTTTTTTATCTCAAGATATCAATACAAAGATTTTAGTTTTAAATTAGTCAGTAATTTTTTTCATAGTTTATTCCAGCATTAATCTCTTATAATTATCTTGCAAAGCAGTAACTAATGCAAATATTTTATATGAGATATGCGTAGAAACAGAGTTGAAAAGTTAAAAACCTAATAAAATATAATAACATATAATAACATAAAAATAATATAAAATATTTTATTAAAAATATTTTCGAAAACCCGAAGCTGCATATATTTTTAAATGCGTCTTTAAATTTTTTAAATATTTCGGATTCTTAGCTTTTTAAAAATAACGAACGATTTTTTGGAACTATCTGCAAATTCGGAACACATTATTATTTATTTTTTAGTTCAGTAGTAAAAACTTTATGTTAAGAAAGAGAAATTAATATGAATAATTTAATCTAGTAATCTAAATGCTTCTATAAGTTTGAGAAATCATTAAAACCATTATTAATATAAAAGGTTTTTCTAACATATAAATAGTCATAATTGAAGCGTCTTCATTTTCAAAACATTTAATATGAATTTGTTTAACATACTTCGAAAATCAATGTTTTAATTACAAACAACTGCATAGAATATCTAGAAGGCAAAATTAAAGAGGTATGATAATTTTACTAATTGAGACACAAAAGATATCCGAGTACCTAAGCGAATTTGAACTAATTGCTTTAATAAAATATTGAAGCTCTTATTACATTTCATATTTGATCAGACTATAATTAAAATTTAAAACTGGAATACAAACTTAAATAAATAGATGGTCATAATCAGTAACTGTTTTAGATTCATAAGATACAATACTGCTTACTAAATGAGATCAAATACCATTTTAAACATTAGTGTACTTCTGTGTCTCAGCTTTCCCAATTTAAGCAAATATTTTGATGTGACAAACTGCTATTTTAAAATTCTTTGCTTTTAATGATAAGAGTTTAAAGCCATTACAGTTTTAAACCTTCGAAGGTGCCTTGATCTATTTCGACAGGGGGAGCCATATTCAGAATTTCTGAGTCAGCAGCTTTTTATACGCTACTATTATTTTAGAAAAATTGTTGTTATTTTAAATGGCTCAAATGTACCAAATAAATAAACAAAACATTTTCTGAATTAAAATATAAGCTAAGAAACTTGAAGGTCTGCATATTTGAAGTAATGTTCGTTCGAAATGGAAACCGATTGAGGGTTAAAAAATAATAATATTCCTTCTTTCATTAGTTGGGCAATCTCAAGTGACTTTTTAAAATTAAAAATTTTATCAAAAAGTTTGTTAAATGTTTATCAGATCGATTCGAATTTAATTCAAATCTCGTAGCGTGAAGTATTGATTTGCTGATTATCCATATTTTTAAAAGATAAGACTGTTTTTTAGTCATCTGATCTGAATTTTCTATAAAATCGATTTCGATAATTATTTCTTTGCATGAGATTAATTTATTTGTAGATTTGCCTGTACTCGCTATGTTTTTAAATAATCCCATTTAATATTTTAGTTTTAATTTTAAATTCTTTTATGAAATTTCTTTACGTATGTGGCTATGAGGTTATGTACATAGCTGAAAAGAGAATGGAAACAATGGAAATTAACTTATCGATTCGGATGCCATTTTAGCTTTAAAATAAAAAAAAAAAATTAAAATTTTGAACAGAAAATGTCACCGCAATTTAAAATATTTTTTACACATAAATAATGATCGATCGAAACAAGTTTTTAAAGCAAAAACTGTAACCGATAATTTTTATGGGATATTTTTTTTTATTTATATAGATAGACCATAAAGTAATTTATCACTGTTCTTATTAAGACTTTTCATTTTCCACTCTCGGTAGTACAAATACCATTGCAAAACAGGTCTAGATTTTCATTACATAGGTCGGTTTAAAACATTAGGTGCTGCCATTTCATATATTGAACAGTTTGTCATTCTTTAAGCTTGTTCAAGCTTCTTTAGTTACAGTTAAAGTATTAAAGCTTTCTCTCTAACGATCACTGATATTTAACATATCATTGAACTTTAAGGGGTCTCAGGAGTCTTACTTTTTACCTGGTAGTGCAACTTAGCAACATGTCACATTTGATTTTTTTTTCTCAGTCCCTATAAAATATGAATGCATAAAATTTTTAATATAGACAACTTAATATCTCTTCTATTTAAAAATATTTTTTTAATATTCTACATTGAAATTCTATTTTATTTTTTTAATGTTTAATTTTGATAGAAAAAAATTTGTCTTGTATCCATTGCGCGCAGGATTCTAGCAAAACTATTAGTTCAAGAACCGCTAAAAAAGTTGATAATGGTCTAAAATTAATATATCTTGAACTTATACCTCATTTTAAAGCAATTTATGCATTTATTTATTTAAAATTTAAATTGAAATTGAAAAAATTGAAAAAAAATCATTTTTTATTAGAAAAATTGCCAATTATCAATAATCAATGTAATTAAAATTCTAAATTTGAGGTATAAGTTGTTCTTAAACTTAAAATGAAGATATTTACCAAGTTTCATACAATGTGCACACAAATTTCACAAATGTTGCGCGCAGTCAAAGAACAACTTAATTTTTTAATCAAAATTAAACATAAAAAATATATAATAAAAATTCAATATAGAATGTTAAAAAAAATATTTTTAAATAGAAGAGATATTAAGTTGTCTACATAAAAAGTTTTATGCATTTAAGTTTAATAGGGACTGAGAAAAAAAATCAAATGTATATGTTGCTAAATCTCACTACCAAGTAAAAAGTAAGACTCCTGAGACCCCTTAAGCACTTGAAATTTTAATCTTGTCATTTAAGCATCATATATCGAAAACCAGTTTTAAAGAATAATTCTTTTGATATTTAGATATTTGTTAAACTTACTAGTGGAACAAACCTCTCTTGGTTTAAGAGTAGCTCTTTAGTATTAAAACATGTGTTACGAATGCATTCCTAGTGAAATCGACTTGAATGTTGAAATATTTATCTATTTACGTACGATGAATATTCATATTAATTATGTCGTTTAATTAGAAAATAAAGAAAAAAACATAATAAGAAGTTAAGAACTGATTTAATAAACGAAATTTAATAATGAAATAAACTATTACAACTTAATTAAAAGAGTACAATTTAAATTGTTTTTCTTATAATGAAATATAAATAAAAACTAAATGACTAGCAACAGAATGTACAAAAAATATGTACTCAATAAAATCATTTTAAAATATATTAATCTGTCTTCATAATTAAAACAACACATTCTTAATAGCCCAGTTATTAGAAAAAAATATTTTTTATTAATAAAATTTCGAGTGCAGATATAAAAAATCGTTTATTTGATAAGAACTTATTAGTTTTCTTAATGAAGTTTTTTTTCAATCTGAGGTACTTAAAACTAGTTTCAAAATTAAAGTGATGTAAATTTAGATTTTAATTTTTGTTTTTTAATGTCAATTATACAAGTTTAATTAGAAGCACTATCCATGACTAATTGTTTATTTCTTATGGATGCACATTTATTTTTTTTTTCAGTTTTCTCTTAACTCTATTTTATAAACATTGGGAAATGTATAATTTTAAAAAACGTAATTAGTATAATATTTAAATTTAATTTCTCATTCTGACTGAATGAATTTAGATTTTTCGTGAATACGTATTTTTTGTGAAGAGACATTTTCTAGAAATACATTTCCCTGTAGAAAAAAAATCAAAGTTATATGGCATCTTTTTCATTAATTTAGAAAAATATTAGCGATATTGAGTGAACATAGATTTATTAAAAGAAATAATATTTTTATTTTCTTAATTGTACCATTTTTGTGCATTTAAATAGTAGGAATATTAAACATTTATACATTGGTCAAAATCAAATTTTCCTTCTTTTGTTTGTTAAGGGAAAACATACACTGTAATTAAGGTTCAGCACGAATTTAGAATGACTCGAACGATACAGAAAAAAATTACATAATTTCAACTGGTAATCCGGGCTGAAGTTGATAAGAAAAAAGAAAACGACAAAACTACCTTTGTCAACTTGAAATCGTTCTTAAACAGAAATTAAAACTGCAATTGAAATGGAATGTTCAAGGAGTGAAGACGAATGCATACAATCAATAACTGTTCTATGATTTCAAATTATCAAGAGTAAAATTTTCTCATTTCTAAGATTAAAAGATCCGACTTTGATTCATAGATTCATTTAAATGTTTTCTCACCTTTGTGAAATTAACGTCAACTGCAATAAATGATCCTATATAAAGCGATGATTTCTCCTTTAAAAACATAGTTATAAACTGCCCAATAATGAATGAAGGGTCATACACAATAACGTTAGAAAAACGCTAGAAGTGATAAGAGCTGAGAATAAAATTATAAAATCAAATTAGATTTAAATCCTCACTGATATAAAGAGTTTTATCTTTTTTTCATAAAAAAATAAGGATTCAAGTTCAATAGTTTATCAGAATAACTTTTTATTAGGCATTTATTGTTTCGGTTTGAAGCAATAAGATTTAATGAAAGATGAAAGAGGTTAACGATGAAAATTATAAAAATATTTATAACTAAAACAGTGCAGTTTTATTGGACAGATTTCAAACTTTTAATGCTGATTTCTTGTAAATAATTTGATTAGACTTAGCTGACATACTTATTTGACATATTATAAATGGTATTTAAATCAAACATCACATATCTTTCTGTTACAATTTTTAATGTAACGTTTTGATAGATTACCGTTTTCGGAATATAAAAAAAAATATTGTTCAGAGAAATCAATATTTTAATGGTATTAAATATTTCCATAGCGATTGTCTTTATTAAAAAATATACACAAGTTTATTAATCTTCAAAAATGCGCAATAAAAAATTTTCCATGTAGCAAATATTTCTTCAAGTTTACTTTATATTTACAATTCATAGAAACCAAATTACTTTCGATATGTAACTAAATAAAATGTATTTATTTATTCCCAATCATTTTGGATTCGTTTTGCGAGTATTTTTTAATATGGTGTATTATTTTAGAGCATTTTATAGCGTATTTTATTAGTGTTTTCTTTTAACGTGAGTTGTCACTCTTTCGAATAATACCAGCACTGAATTAATTATTTCAATCTGCGTTATTCATATATTAACAGAAACAAAATCATGATTTTAAAGTTAATATCGATTCTGATAGTACATTATATTTCTCAGTAAAAATTGTTTATTGAACATTGGATTGGAAGTATTCCAGATTGAATTTAGTCGCATGTGGCAATCTCAATATTTTCTTTTATCTCATACATGCATATTAATAGTTACTGAAAAATGCAGAAAATAGCGAACCGGTTAGGTGATTTAACACCAAAATTTTATCAGCAACAACTTATGTCAACTTCTAACTGAATACGAAGTTTCATGAAAATCCGTGCATCCATGTATGAGTTAGAATTATTGCTGATATCTAAAACATCTGCGTTTCAGAGCACCTGTTGGGCAATGTACATCAAATAATAATCAAGACCAATTTTTATTAGGGACTATCAAAATCTGAAGTTTGTTGAAAATCATGCAGTTGTTCTTGAGATACAACTTTGCGAAATCGTGAAAAATGCGGCATAATAGCACCATCTGTTGAAAGATTAGCTGCACCCAAAATTATCCAACACAAATCTAAATCAGGGACTAACTGAATCTGATGCTTGATAAAAATTCGTGCTTTAGATCTTGAGATAGAGCTATCGTGATAATCATAAATAATGCAGCATAGCAGCGTCACCTGTAAAGAGATTTACACCATACCTTAATCGACACCAAATTATATGAACAACAAACTAAATCCGAAATTTGATGAAAATCTGTGCAATAGTTTCTGAGATAGAATTGTTATGTAAATCATGAATATTGTAGCATAGTAGTATATCATGTGATGCAATATACTCCAAAATATAATCAACATCAGTTTATATTAAGGTCTAAGTGAATCTAATGTTTTGTGAAATTTCGTACATTAGTTCTTGAGACAGATTACCCATAAAAGTTTTGTCACATACAGACTCGACAGAGTCTCTATGTACACAGTGACAGACAGACATTTTCTAAAAACTATCAAATTGTGTTCAGGATCTTACAATTACCCATCAAAAACCGGAGGTCAAAATTTTTCACGAGTACTATAATTTCTTCATGTAAACGTAGAAGAAAGTAAAAACTGATTAATACACTACCTAACTACCTCTGAAACGTTTTTTAAAATTATTGATTGCAAAAGAAAATTTGTTTGTTTAGATGTTTCCTTAAATCTTTAAAATATATAGGTTTCTGAGACTTCAAAAAAATTAAACACTTTTGAGAAGCACAGATAATTCTTTAGAAAACGTTTATTGCGTACTACCTACTATGATTATGTATAATTTTTTCTAAATTCAGAAACTTAATTATTTTGTTGCAAATCAGAGTAAACATTTTTTTTAAAGCAATGGTTGAGAAGATTGAGAAAACAGGTTCTCTAAATGTTCAATCAGGCCACGGCCGAACTCAATGTCCTCCTCTCCCTCTCCTTATACGGCCGTAACAAACACTCGAAAAGCCTTTGTTTTCGCGGAATCCTTTTTCACCCGGAGAATCGTAGAGGGCGCTTTTTAACGACTGAGTCAAAAGGGGGAATTTCCTTATCGCCTTGGACTGGACTATAGTATTTCGTTAAGCAAAACTTGAATGAATGTGCGATTTCGGATTTTTTTTTAAAATACAAAATGGTTCATTGCTGTGTTCCATACTGCACTTCCGATAAAGCAAAAAAAAAAAAAAAAATTGTGTAAATATCCAAGTTTTTTCTGTATATATATATGATTTTGAGTGCCGGACAAGGGCGAAAAAACTTATATTTTATATAATAATTATAAAATACACTATTTCCATCATACATTTTTATACGATGACTTTCCAGAATTAAAATAATTAATTTTACCTTTTTTTTTTTAAGATTAGCACTTATAATGGTTAAATTATTTGAAAAATTGTTTGCAATGTACAGATAATTAATATTTTCTACATAATTAAGATACATATAAATACCCATGTTTTAGAAAAAAAATCGATATGTCATTGCCCAATATTGTCGAAAAAGTTTGCTTCATTTGTTTATGTTTTGAAACATGTAAATTTATTTTTATTTTCATCATATACTTTATTGCCATGTCTGTCCGAAGTTAAAATATTTCATTTAATATGTAAGTGTGTTGTTTTTCTATACGGTTGTAACTTCAGAGCAGCACATATAATGGCTCAAATTTATTGAAAATTGTTTGCAATGTATATATATGTATACATCCATATTTTAAAAAATAATTAAGAATAGTGTAAATGTAAATTTCCATGTATTGAAAAAAATCGTTATTTTTTTCTTGCCGGACAGTGGCAAAAAAATTTGCTTATATTATGAAACCATGGAGTTACATTTTTATTTTTATCATATACTTTAATCCCATGACTGTAGAAAGTTAAAATATTTAATTTTATATGCAAGTTTATGAATTTTTCTATATGCTTGTATATTTCAGATCAACACATAGATTTTTTTTTCTTAAATGTATTATATTTTTTTTATATTATGACTGTGCAGAATTCAAATATTTGATTTTGTAATTTTTCTTAAAATAAAATATTATTATTATTTTTTTTTAACATAATAGAAATCTATAATTATATATAAATATACATATATATTAATATTTCCCAGTGCACTTCATCTTCTGTACCTCATATATTTAAAACTATAGTGTGAATTATCTGCAATCAACTTTATATATCTATATTTTTCATCCGAAGTACGGCATTAAATGTTCTAAAAAGTTATCCTTATTTCAAAGAGTTTTTTTTTCTTTTGATAAAGTTTTGGTTAATTTTCTTGATATTTTGAAACGGTAAATATTATTTTAAAAAATGTTTTATTGTTTATTTTAAGGTCAGAATTCTCAGTATTTCAAGTAATCAAGAATTTAAAAATTTTATTATAATTTTTGTTTTCGATGTTATGGTAGAGTGTTATTAAAAATATTTTTAATTGCATAAAGCATAGTATTTATTTATCCCTAAATCTTTCAGTTTTTTCTGTCTATAGAAAAAGAACGGCCATACAAAATATACATATAATATATATCTTTTATAACCCATATACAGCGAGGTTTTTCGTATTTTTATGTGTAAAAGTAACGTTCAGTAAGCATTATTGACAGTCAGTATCAAGCCACCTAACGGTGAATGATGATTCCGAAACTAAGGGGTGATTGTCAAGGCCGTATAAGGAACGGAAGCGCTCATGGAGTTTAGCTGTGATCAGGCAGAGGATAAAAACCGGTACCATAGGATATAATTAAAGTGGCAACGGCGATTGTCGACAGAGCACCAGACAATATTGCTACCACTTCCAGCGCTCGTTTAATAGTTCAAAATCTGGATATGCCTTATTGTACAGTATGGAAAATCATACTACAGATTATCCATTTCTATCCGTACAAGGTCAGCCGTGTACAAGTGTTACGTCACACTGACTATGATAAGCAATTGACATTTGCTCTCACTTTTCTTGCCAGAATGGAGCTGGATGATGCTTGGCCGTAGAAAATCTTATTGGGAGACGAGCCCCACTTTCACAAGAATGGAATCGTAATTACCCAGGTAAGCCCAATTTGAGATAACAAGTCACCAAAAACATCCAAGGAAATTCCTTTGTATTCGCCAAAATATAAGTGTTTGGTGTGGTTTCACAACAGATATGATCATAGTGTAACGACGATGAAGACTGAACGATGCTTTAGACATAAAACTGTTCGTAACCGCAAAAACCTTAAGAAAACACAGGTTCAGTAGAACATCACGAAAAAAACCCCACAGGTGTTGTAATGTCAATTATTTGTTATGTCCATGAATACAGGGAGAGGTGCATAAAGAAGGCGGAGAACAATGTCTCCACGAAAAATCAGAGCCTTTCAAGCTCGTAACAAAGGGCGAAGTGTCTCTTCAGAGATGACGCACACAGAGTTGGCGTATATATAATGTCGCCAATATGCGAAAATTCGCGCCATGCACAAGGAACCAACGTACGTAATGGATGCAAAAACACTGACCCATTTACAGCGATAATCAGAATTAATTGTGAATTCGCACCGGGAATTGAAGGTTGCCACAGTTGTGGTTATCAACAGATTGTGCTTACATCTGGACGGAAAAATAGGCATGACAACAGAAAGAACAAAAAGTGCTGACAGAAATTGATATCATTACGTCTGTAAAACAGGTCCGCAGAAGAGAGAATCTACAGCAGCGAACCGATCGAAGACTTAAATACACCTGTTTTAGCAGACAGCTGAAAAGTGTTTGCTAACGGCTGAATAATTGTGGGAGTGTATCTCACATTAAAATTGGGAACCAAAACTTCCAAGGTTAATTATAAAGACGGATTAGAACATAACAGGCTTCCATTAAAATGAGAAGGGCAATAAATACAACCGATTTAATTTTTAAGTATGTGTTAAAAAAATACAGACTTAGATTAGGATTGTGCAGGGAGAGCACAGTTACAAAAGAATAGATAAGGTGTTTGAATGCACAATCAAGTGTAATAGCGGGAGGGGGGAGGAATGAAGAACAAGGGAAACCAAACAATATTTAAAATATTTGAATTGAAATAGCGGGGGGAGGGGGCACGAGAAGAAAACATATATAACGAAATAACCGTTATACATAGGTCCATTCTTTTATGAGAACATTACTCCGACAGAACTTGTAAATTGTGCTGTTACCGGAGACAAATGTCGCCAAATACGAAACAACGTTGTTTTTCCGGCCAATCAGCTAAGACAGAGCCTGAAAAAAATAATTTTTATGAAAGGCGCATACCCTCCACATATTGCTTTGCGGGGTACTGCAGCTGCTACGACAGAAATTTACAACAGAAAGAGTCATTATTCGCTGTTTTCCAACTGCGTGGCCACCTAGGTCCCCTGATCTTTCACCCTGTGACTTTCGGCTATAATATTATTGAAAGTGCAAGATCTGTCACGCATGTGTCCAGGATCTGGCTAAGCTGAAGGATAACATATAGCGAACTTTACAGGAGATTCCTGCAGATATATTATTATCTGCTTTTGTAAATGCAGTCCACATAATGCAACATGTAGACTGCGGACAAAAACGGCGGCCACATCGAACCTGAATTGGATATGTTAAATAAACGGTAATTTTAGCATAAATTCTTCCTTTTCATTGTTATCTATTTATGTATTCATTTATTTTGCCAATTTTCAAAAACATAAATCGTTTTTATATAAAAAATATCCTTAAGGTATTCAAATAAAGTTTTGCAAGTTATTAAAATCAATATTTTTATATTTGCGTCATTCCAAGAATTAATAACCGAACAGAAAAGAGAAATATTGCCATTTACAGCAATAATTTTTACTCCGATAATTTTAGTTATTTAAGCGTGTCGTTAAATAATATTAGTTAAGTATGTGGTTAATTTATTTGTAATTATTTTTTACATGAAATATTTTTTTAATTGCATTTGGAAGCATTTTGTTTTCTTGTGCGATTCTGTAAAAATTGAAAAAGTGCTATAGTTAGAAATTAAAATAAATTTAATTAAAAACGAAATTTGACCATTTAACTGTTGCCAGCATTAGGAAGAAGTAATCGTTACATACAGACATGTTTTTACTTAATAACATAAATATAAATTATAAAATTACATTTATATATATATCTTTTATCTTATAATATCTAGTAAAAGGGTAAAATTATAAATGATTTGTGCACTCTGAACCAATTAAAATGTATTAGAATTAAAATATATATCTCTTAACTTTTCCCATAATATATAAATTATTTTATCAGCGATAAATATTATTTTTATTTTTCCCTGAAGTTAACACAAAGGAAATTTCACAGTACAAAACCAAAAGTCGAATCTAGTCTGGTGCTTTTGTGATGACAATCTAAAAATCAGACAGCATAAATGCTAAATTATTTCTCTAAAGAATGCCTTTTAGCTTAAAATATACCCCTCCAGGAACCTTGTTGTTTGAACTACCGCATAGACTCATAAATTTTAAAAAACAGCTGAAAGAACATGGCCTTATTGAAAATACTTTATCCTTATTTCGATTTATTCTGTTTTGGACCGCCGAATAGAAATATGAGTAACTTTTGAGAATTTAAAAAAGCTGCTCCTGAACATTCCCCGCAGAATGGGGAAGTCTTTGTTTCAGACATCTCAAGCTTATGTCAGATAAAATGAATTTATTATGGGACATGTTCGAATACTTTCCAAGTAAAATGATTGCCCCTAACTTTTTCCTATAGTCTTAGAAAATACTTTGTCAGAAATATAACCCAATTTTTGTTTTAAAGTGGCATAAGTTTTTAGTTGTTTTTAATACTTTTCGTTTTTAGGGGCTTTGGCATTTTTCTGTTTTGCTCTCTATTTTATTTATTATATTTATTTACTTATTTATTTATTTTAAAGTTTTGGGCAACTTAGCTTCAGAAAGTGAGATTTGATACCAAATTGATACAGACATCTAGTAAAACAAACCTGCTGAACATTATGCTTTCTATATATGTGTGTGTGCGTCTATATATATATATATATATATATATATATACATATACATATATTAATATATATATATATATATATATATATATATATATATATATATATATATATATATATATATATATATATATATATATATATATATATATATATTAATATATGTAAATTTAGCTATAAAGTAAAGATATAAATGTCTGTGCACAATTCAATAGAATAATAATAATAAATTAAAAAATATTTTTTTGCAAAACTATTCATGAGTAATTTTGACTTCATTTGTTTTACATACATTTCAATTGCTCTTTTTTTTGTCATATTCCAATTTAATAGAATAACTGTTATGAAAGCAAAACCCTATCCTGTACAATTTGTCCTTACATTGTTGATGTCATTGTGCACCTAATTAGAAAGATTCTTATAAATAATTTCTATAATTAAATTGTTAACAATAGTAATCATATTTAAGTACATACGTGTAAAATTTTTCTTATCCAATATTAAATATCAAATATCAAATATAATTAGAATATTTTACTTAAAAATAATAAATAATCTAAAAAAGCAAGCAGAGATATAATCGCAAGATAACATTAAGTTACTTGATCATATGTTTAATTTTAAAGTAGCTCATTTTCATTTTAAGAGTTTTAATATTTTCTTGTTGACTGATTGAAGTTATCGTCAGCCACATTCAGTGCACTTATTCTTATAAATGATGCAGCTCTCGTGAAATCACCTGCTGCAAATAATACATTAAATTAAGTCACTCGTAGAAGTTACCTTCTGGTACAGTTTCGGAGAATCAATTAAATAATTCTCCTTGCTCTTTGTTTTATTTCTTTCATTTAGTTTTGTTCATTTACTCTAGACATACCTGAAGATTTTGTAACACTTAACTCAGAATGTCCTCGCTTTATTGGGAAAAATTAAACTTTCCCGACAAACTTATCAGAAAAAATCCTTTCACTAATTAAAGTAAATTACTTGAAATAAATGTTGTAAAAAATTGAAAACAAATAACATTGGCATGTTTCGGATGCAATTTGATAAAAACCATAATTATAATAAAATTAAAAAAACAAATCGTCTGACGGACAATACAAATGATACGCGAGAATGAGTAGTAAATAAAAATCACGCGCTGTATTGTTAAAAAAAAAAAAAAAAAAAAAAAAAAAATTAAAAATGGACCATAATCTAAATTTATTTTTTAAATTGGTTCATCCCATTCCAGATTTTCTGAGGAACTTATTCATTAACTCTCACCACAACTTAGGAATAATAAAAGAAACAGTTTCATTACAAACAAAATATTTACGCGTAAAAAATTCAATGGACTCTCTTTATAATGCACTTAAGACAACAATTTGATACCAAACATAACTTGCTTTTAGTAGACAGAGTTTTTATTCCTCCATCTAAGTATAATCTAGATAAAGTAGTGTTAGTATTACCAAATTTAATATCGGATTCATGCTCACCTTTTTTAATTACAAGCTTCCTCCCAATCATGTCTATGTAATAATTTAAGTCAGTTTTTTTTCCGGTAATATGAGGTATTTTATAAACTCCTGCAAAAACCTCATTTCCTATAGGGTCAAATTACTTATTAAGTAGAGTCTTTAATTTTGGTGGCGGCGTAGCAATCAATTTAATACTAGGGGCGATTACATGAAAAGGTACGAAACGCCCTAACTACCAAACCGGTTGAAATTTGAATATATCGCTTTGGAATAAAGTAGTGAGACATCGAGAGATGCGATTGGAGTATCTAGCGTAGTTGTGAACATGCTCAGGCGCTTGTGCATGAAGGGGGAAGAAAGCAGACAGCAAGTGAGTTCCGTCCAATTAACGCGGCAGGGCCTGTGAGGCCACCATGGCTTTACCATTGCAAAATCCGATGATTAAAGAGCAGCGAGGTCTCTGATCAAAGTCTGACGCACGAGAAATCTGATAACACCTCGCTGCCCTTTAATCATCGGATTTTGCAATGAGAAACCAATGATGGCCTCACAGGCACTGCCGCATCAATTGGACGGAGCTCACTTGCTGTCTGCTTTTCTCCCCCTTCATGCACAAGCACCTACGTATGTTCACAACTACGCTGGATACTCCAATCGCATCTCTCGATGTCTCACTACTTTATTCCAAAGCGGCATATTCAAATTTCAACCGGTTTGGTAGTTAGGGCGTTTCGCACTTTTTCATTTGATCGCCCCTAGTATTAAACTTTTTAAATTGAAATTTTAACTTCTCAAAACTACCTTTTAAATATGGAAAAGAAGCTTCATTAATTTTGTAGGATCTCTACCTTTACTGAAACGAGGTGGAACCCGTCAAAATTCGACGAAAGAAAATGTTTAAGAACGGACTGTTTCATTGATTTATAATAAATCTACAAAATTAGTTACAGTAAAAAATGCATCCTATATTGGTCAGTCTAACCGACAAATAAATACTACTTTAAGATAGAATTAACAAAATAGTAAACATATTGGGGGGGACGCTTTTTCTCCCATTAATTGTTTTTTGAAGGGATTATTCCTCGAAAATATAAGACTGTAACTTATAATCAGTGTGCATAGCCTGCGAGCTCAATGCCATCAGTTTAACTGAGCAATATTCATTTTATTATAAAATGACGTAATTGCCTCTGTTAAACCATTTCACCTTTACGGATCCAGTCTTAAACAACATCGATATAAAAGTGTGCATATGACGTCATTAACGCGGAAAGGAATAATGCACAAACGTAACAAAAAGCAATATTCAAGAGATCCGGCGAAATAAATCGGGTACATAATGATTCATAAGGCCTTAACTTGTTTGTTTATAGTAGCTCCATGTTTTATCAGAAATCATTCATTTAGTTTTTGGGTTTTTTTTACAAAATTCGGAAACCATCATTACACATGGATAAATGAAATTACAATCTTTGAGTTTTTCGATACAAATTAAATAAATGCGGAGGACAGTCATGCAAATAGTCTTTAAAATACATTTTTGTGAAGAGAAACAGTTGTATTTTTTGTAAAGTAAGTTTGCAATAAACTATTCATTGGATTTTATAACCGACGATATTTTTGACACATTTATACGCATTTTAATACTTTTTTTCAGTTTTAAGAGAAAATGGAGTGATTTTGTTGCCACAATTGCAGAATTGATACTGAAAACTAAAAATAAATTAATATCTAAAAAAAAATTGAGATACAGTTTTCAAACAAATTGCATTTAAAAGTGCATTTTTTTCTCTATACGACGGTGTAAAAATTTAAAATGTGTGATGATTTGAAGCGTAAAATTTGCAGTACAAAAATTTGTAATACCGAAATTGTATGGAAAAGTGTTGCCATTCGCAAAATGACGTATGCGTTACGCACAGATACGTTTGCCCTTTATAATATAGATTTTCAATTAACTCTGGATCTTGTGGTTAAGGTTTCCCTTTTCTATAGTAATTTATTAATTGATTAATGCTACTTATTTTATACCCATTAGAACTTACAATCTCATGGATATTCAACCAACTCTTAAAAAAAAAAATCATTAGATAAAACCTTAAAAGCTCTGTCAACCGTGAAACGTATATCGGAGAATTTATATATAAAAAGGTGAACATGCAGAATTCGGAATAATATGTTAACTTTTAATTTTCTTCATATATTTTTTTTCTTTTTAATGAAACCTCCTCCCTAATTGTTACCAATTTTCATTTATTAACCTGCGACATTCAGTTAGTTTTACATTTAATGTTTAATTTTTGTAACAAATAAGTTAAACCAATTGAACATTAAAAAATAAAAAATTAATTGAACAATATAATCATTTAAACATCTGAAGCACTTTGATTCCATTCAAATTGAATCAAAATAAACCTCAGATCTTTTTAAAATGTTCTTTTTTTATTTTTACATGTGCTTTATGATTTTGTGTGCACACGTGCTTTATCATTTTGTGCGCACTCCGTATATTAATAATATAAAATCTGCAATACAAATATTTGTAATTTAAAAGTCAAAAATTTATTTAGACTTCTTTCTAATGCATTATAAAAAAATCTGAAAAGTTAATAAACTTTTTCCAGGAAACTAGGATTCGTAAAACTTTCTACGTAACAGTAACAATAAAAATGCATGCAACTGAATCGATTACATGAATTTTTGATGCTACCATTATATAAATGTTATGGGAATCCCAGTTGTTTAAAAAAGTTTAGTTGCTTTACAGATTATCTTTAATTTTGTGGAATCTAATTTTTACGGTGTTTAAATTATAACATTTTTAAATTTCGTTATACTCTTTGAATTGTTAGCGTTCAAATGATTTAACCCTTTGCGGCGCAGGGCAAATTCCTTGCTTAAGAATTGAAATTAATGACTGATACCGGAATTTGAAAACAATTTTATTTGTAAATAAGAAAAGGCGATATTTTGCGCATTCAATAAACCGTAATTTTTTTAAACAAAATCCCGGTGCGAATGTGGCGTTTGGGGTTTAAAATTAAGTGGTATATGTATGAAACCACCTCGCCGCAAAGGGTTAACTTACCTACAAAATAATTGTTTTATTGTTTGATTTTTTAACGTTCATTTGGTTTAATTTATCAACAAAAATTTAACATTAAATTTATGATTATATATTTCCTATCCTCACTATATATTTTTTTCTCTTCAAATAAATTTAAAAAAATAAGATGCATTTTTTAAAGAAAGAAATCAATATTAATCTGTTTTTAAAATATACATTTTCAATTGCATAAAATTTAGTAAATTTTGTTTCGAAAAATACATACATCATTATATTACTGGTATTATGCTAAATATGATCTATTTTAATATGATACATGCTAAAATTATTGCCGAAAATGTTTTTCAAAATGTGTACCAGTTTCGTTTATTTTTTTATCTGCGGAAAAAATCTTATCAGTTTACATCTTGATAATGTCTATGTTTGTGAAGTAAAATATGTAGATCAGAAGAAATTATCACCTTATCGTGAACCTAGCTCATGGGTATGAAATTCATTTGGAATAGCGTAACATAATTTTAAAAACTGCAAATAGCTTTCGCCTTACATTATATAACGAAATTCATTTCTGTGGACTTTCATACAAAAAAAAATTTTTGCATCGCATATTCCACGAAACAATATTTTGGTGTACTTTATAAACATGGAATACTTTCATTAAGATTTTTTATCATTAAAAGACATAAGAAATGTAGCTAATTACTTTTGAGGGGCTCTAAAATAAAACAACATGCACTGCATAATTTATTTTCAGTAGTGATCGTGCTAACAATAAAATAAATATACATTTTAAAAATTACAGATCAATCCCAGTACATGCAAACACTCCGAGTGCTCCGAAACTTTTTAAAAACTATGTTTGAAAGTGATAAAAAAAGATGCCATTTGACATTAAAAAGAAATCCCAGAAAAGTCTAAAAAACTCTTTTATTTCATTGTATTGGGAAAGTGGGAAAAACCAAGAAAACTTTTAGACTATAACATTTGTAAAATAGCGATGCTTGATCTTCATTCTCGACTTTACTTCGATTCACTTTAGAGTTGATAAATGGTTCCAGATACCATATTGACTCCAATTTTTTTCTGAGTTTTTAAGGTAATTTTCCTTGCATTAGAAATAGGGGGGATTTTTTTCATGATATTTAGTTTGACAGTAGGAGATGAAGTGGTAGGTAATCCACGAAGTATTAAAAATGAAATTGAAGTGTCATAAATACATGAATTTCATTTCTCTCTTTGCTTCTTGTTTTCTGCGTGAGAGAAACCATTTAGTGCAGTGTTGTAAGTGTTCTGTACAAGTTTTACATACCTTACAGACCTGATGCCCAGGTTTTATCCTGATCACCAAGACTAATATCAAAATATCCAAGATAAGCTCCTTTTTAGTAACTTTTTAGCTCTTCAGTAACATTTTTTCTGTGCTCTTTTAATGTGTATTCTCAGCATATGTTGTAAAACACATCGGGATGATTGACAGAATTTCTTCTTCTTGGACTTATTTAAGTTCTACTTAACAACACAGATGCAATAATCTATAACACAACACGTTTTAAGTTAACATTATAAGAGTTTTGTGCCAAGCATGGAAGGTCAACAATGTTTCGCCTCCATTTGAGAAACTATCTTATTTCTTGGTGGCTTTTCTATTTGTCTTTATGGATAGCCGGCGCGAAATCATAAGCATTCGCAGAACCTCGATTTTGTTTGGACACCTGTTTTTTTCAAGGTTTTCTCATATTTCAACGCCTTACAAATCGCCTTGAGCTTCGCGACAAGTTTATGCGTCAGAAGGTCAGATTAAGCATTCAAGGTTTCTCTTCATATATCTAAAAAATAGAGCTGGTAGAAAAAAAGGGGTTTCATATTTAGATTCAGTATTTCAAAAACATCTAAAATCAGTTGTAAAATCTATGATTTGTAAGAACAAAAACAACAGCAAATGTCGCATTTTTAACAAAGTTGACACAGAAGATTAGGAAAATATATATTTTTTTTTAGATATAAAATATTTCCAATTTTTTTTTACTTTATCGATATAATTTAACATTACATTATTTTCTTACCATGAAAAAAAGATAAACTTTGAAACATAAACAATAAAACAAATCTCATTTTCTCCGAAAAACAGTAATATATTTACTAACAAAGATTTATAGAAATAGTGTTTTTGTGTTCATATTTTTTTTTCAATAAATGTAATTTTTATAGTTCAAATTTTTCGGAAAACGTTTTAAGTTTTCATTTTTCGGTATTTTGAATTGTTATAAATTTATTTTCTTAAAATATATAAAATAGATTTTCTTTTGAATTGAATTTATTCATGGGTGATAAATCTTCCTTTGATTTATTTATAAAAGAATGTGTATGATGTGAATGCATACAGCAAAATCAAATTTGTTTTAACGATTTTTTTTTTCAATTCTACTTTGATCTCTGCATAAACAATAATAACAAAGGTGATAATGATGTTGATCATTTTCTAGTTTTGTGTCAAAAAGCAAAAACCTCCTTTAAAAGTCTGTCGACGGAAGTCACACACACTTAAATTCTTAAGTGTATGTGTAATTAAGTCTGTTTATCTCAAAATTTTTCTTTTAGAACTATTGAGTAATAATGTTATATTAATAATTCAGCTCTTGGCTTCCAATATGTAGCGATATCAGACCGACACTTTATTTATCTTTAGAATTACAATGGCGAAAAAAATTGGAAACTCTTTTGCCCACTTTCTACAAATTTTCTTGTAAAATTTAAAATGATAATTAGAATGTTTTTGTAAAAATATATTTTACCTTTAATTTAAAATTGTAAACTTTTATGTGATTCGGAGCCCAAGTAATCAAGTAACACTAACCACTGGTCAAAAAGCAGACTACAAATAATTCACTTGTTCTGAGTGATGATCAAATTTATTTTTTCTTTTATGGATTCTTTTACATAAAATATGCTTCATCCATACCTATCCAACCACCTAGTAAATAGATTATACGTGCTCGTGCTATTGCCAAACTATAAGGGGTATGAGCTATATTCTTATAAGACATTTATGTTAGTCAAAATTGACAACAATCTAATCTCAGTCACTCTTAACTAGGATACAACAACGTAACAGGGATACACAGGATTTGTAATTCAATATTGTAACCAAATTATCGCATTTTTTGTTCAAAATGCCCACCATCATTTGTGAAACGCATATTAATGTGCATTTTGTTTACTTCCGGAGTATCTTACATTGAACGTAGCTAAAATTACTATACATTAATAGTGTTAAATATTTTGTAAAAAAAAACATACTAATTTGGCAACACCGTTTCTTACATGATGCACATACACCTCACACTTGTTGACACAAGTATCTAACGATTCGAGAAATATGTTTAAAAAATTATTGTACGCGGAAAAAAATAATTCAGAGTTCATTTACAAGAACAGTTTCCTGAGTTTGTGTGTGTGACGAAAGAGATTTAAACGCACCTGTAATGATTAAAATATAAGCAAATGCTATAATACTCAAAGAAATTAATTTCTTAAAAATATATTCATTGTTAACAAATGTTAATACTAATAAACCTAACAAAATGCACCAAGAAAACTTTCAAAGGGTGCCATGGCGTCCATGGGTTCACCGTTGGTCTAATTTACTAACGATTCAATAATACCGACAAAAAAAATGCAATTGTATTTTTTTTTTTTTAACATCATAAAAAAAATCTTTGTTTAACAGGCATCAACTTTACCTAACATATTTGTCTGTCGTAACGTTGGATATAACATAATGCTTCAAGATTAATTATTGAAAATCTTAGAAAAAAGGGTGAAGTTTGTTGTAAGAGAATGGGTAGATAAAGTTCAATCCTATATTAATATTTTGAGGAGAAATGTCTACAGAAAATTTCATACATATTTAATTCAGTAATTTGAAAATTTTAATTATTGAATTTTTATTAAACTTGCTTAAGAGGTGTAAAACCGAACCAGTATCACTGGCATTACGAGCCAATGCTCATCCCTGAGCTACCTGGACAATAAAACACTTCTAACTCTTATCTGTTGGAAAGACTGAGACCGCAAAGTAAAACAAAAAATTTTCCACATACCACCAGTTCTATGACGAACGGAAACGAAAGGGACTCAAATTTTATCAATGAGAACAGCATCGATACTAGATGCTGTTTCATTTCGATTTTGTTTAAGAATTGATGGCTCATGAAAAATATTTCATCGTGTACTACAGTTCCAGCCTACATAACAGATACTAGTCAGAAGTAAAAGCTTAATATCGTTCTGGTATCTGAGTGATAAAGTATTGGAGCGTGATGCCAAAAGGTCTACTTTATCCCACGCTTCTATTTTTTTATTTTATTAAATTTTCACCTATTAAGCAAGTTTATTAAAAATTCAACAAATGTTCAAGTTACGGATATCATTTTACATTTTAAACGGAATACTTCCTCTTTTTTAATCCGAGAAAATGGTGTATGGACTATTCGTTAAACAATTGGTACATGTTTATACCACTTCGCTGAATCACTGATACTTAATTTAGCAAGGGTTGATATGTTAGTACCCTGTGCTCGTTCAGTTTGTCTGCGTGAGAATTTTACTCTTATTATATGTATTTTTTTCTCATAAATAAAGGTAAAAAAGAGAATCACAGATAATAAATTAAGAAACACTTTTTTGCGAAACTCAATTTTGCAATAAAGTGTCCCTTGTACATGTTTTATGAATTCAATATGATATCATAAAGTTTAACGAACAGAAAAAAATTTCATGGAAATATGCATTTATAAATATCGAAAATCTGTTTCATATTAAAACATTCCTTTTCAACAGAAAACTCTGAATCAAACACATTCTTTACTATTTGTTGAAAAAAGGCAATGCATCAACCGATTTAAACGATTTCTGTAAGCTCTCAGCTTTCATTTCCATCAGAACGTATATCGAAAATCGAATTCAAATCCCAGCTCTTCAAGATGTCATTATCCCCCAATGTTTTGGAAAATTGCAGAATGACAGATACAAGATAGATGTGAGAAATCACTTTCTTTTACATGCGGTGGCAGCTTAATAAAATACTGTTCATATTCCAATATTTCGTTCATACTTAATTTTTTATGAACATACTTTTTTTTCAATCGAAAAGACCCGCTCGCTAATGCTATTCCTATGGAAAAAACTTATGAATATTTAGCTGTTGCATTTCAATATTTTTATTTATTTATTTATTTTTTTTGCATTGGATAGCTGTGGTCGATCTGTAGTAAGGTCGTTTTCTATTTTTTTGATTTTGTTACATTTTTAATAGGGACACTTTCATTTTCGTAACCGGTTTTGAAAGTGACGGCCTCCTCATAAAACAATCTGCGCTGAAAATCGAAAAAACGGCCTTTGTTCAGATTGATCTCAGTTATCCTAAGCAAAAATCACTGTTTAAAAGTATTAAAATGCAATCGAGATACTTTTATAAATTTCTTTCACAGGGATAACAATAGTGAGCTGGTCTTTTCGCTTGAATGCATTACTCCCTTGATAAATTGATTAAGTATATTTCTACAAAAAATTGTATTCAGTTTTAATTAATGAACGCGTAGAATTTTTAAAAATTTTTTACACAAATTACCTGTTGAACAAACGCGAAATTTTATGATTATTTTATGATTCATTAGGTGCGTATAGAATTATATAAATCCGTACCTTCTACAGTCGTCGTCTTTTCCACAGTCTGTCCATATGTCCGCATACAGTAGGGCAAAATATACCCAACGGAAAAATTTGAAATTTAATGTAGAATCGTTATAGAGTTTTGTTGAGTCATTTTAAATTTAATAAAAAATTAATAAAAACTTAAAAAGATATTAAGAAAAGATTTCTAAATTCTATTAAGTCATACATATTTAATTAATTCAATGATATTTTTGAAAGGTAATGATTCCAGATTAAATGGTGATAATTCAGATGGAGTCCTATTACTTTCATATTATTAAATTTAATATGAAAGATCGTAGTAAAATGTTGCTGTTGTTCTCAACTGTTTTAATATGAAAAATGTAGATAATATACCATCTCGGTGTGACAGTTGATTTTGATTGTCTTTGTTCCATTTGGTTATCATCTGTAATCTCACAGAAAATGATTCTTCAAAGTAAATAATTACAAAAATACATTTTTTTTCTACTTTTGACGTTTACAAATATTATTGAAATAGAAATGGACAACTTTTTAAATTTAAAAATTATCCAGCAACATATAATATTTCATAGCAAATGTTCTAATATGTATATATAAAATAACAAGACATAGCTTTATATTCTATCTGAAATCAGATTGAAAATACTTTCAAGTACTTTCTTATCCACATTGTATCTTTAAATCTTATGCGTATTGAGTGAATAAGTCTCCCATGAAATACGGTATTTTACATATTTTTATCTCCTACCTCAGTTGTGAAACTCGTAGATAAAACTGCTACTTTTTGGCGAAAAGATTTGGAGGAATGAGTTCCGGGAAATATACCCGACCTTTCGAGGAGATAAGGATTCTGCAATTTAGTCGAAATCAAACGTCTAAACCATTCCCATAAATACATTCAGTTTTTGTACTATTAGAAAAAAATATTAAAATAAAATTTATAAAATGGTTTCAAAATGTTATACAGGCCAGGGTGGCACTTTTGATGATGTTTAGTCGCTAATTCCTCAACTGTTGAACATAAACAGTTACAATTGCAAAAAGCCTTTAAATGAGGCAAAACGCATTTTTAAAGATATTTGGATTAAGAAAAACGTTTATTAAAAATAGTAAAATTTAAATTCTTATATAGTTCCACTGTAATATAAGTAATATTCAGTAAAAATTTCTTATTGTACTGGTAAGTGAGACAAAAATATTCCATTAGTCGAAAAATAAAGTTGACCAAATTATGTAATTCTCAGTTTTATGACTTTAGCATAAGCATTTTTCTGCAACTGAATACAGATAAATAGGACCGAGGTTTAAGGAATGGAACGCAAAGCACATTAAGTATTAAGATGATTTATTTTGCGTGTACATATTTAAATTTCTGCTGAAATAGTTACTTTGAGCAAATTTTAATGTAACTTTAATTTAGATCAGATAGTGGAACAGTGTTTTAAAATATGTATCAGTTTGTAAACAATTACGACTTTTGCTTTTCATCATTTCATTTAATACTAGAATTACTGAGGTGTGTCATTTGTGCCCTAAAACGTGATTTCTTTGCTTGTATCACTGCCGCTTTTCAAAGCAAAACTGTGAAACCCTTTAACTTTTCCTTAATACTCAATATGATATCTTAGAACGAATTTGGTAGAAATCGAACTTTTTTTATCTATAGACTTTATACCCAGAATTATCATGTGGGGTCATTACTGTCCCTAATAAAATAACTACACTTTTTATTTATTTGAAAAGAACTTTTAACTCTATGTTTTTCAGCACATAAAAAATGTAAGGAGAAGTATTGCACTTGTTTTCACAAAAAGAAGATTGGATTTTGTGTGTCCTGGCGGATGGTTATGAACATATATGTGCCATGCACTTGCAAGGCAAATCTTTTATTGAATTTCAAACTTTTATTAGAATATTGTGATTTATGTTATATCTTAGAAAGTAACTAAAACGAATAATCCTGCCTGTCATAATCCACATGAAGCAAAAAAAAAAAATGTTTGTTTTAGTTTTGCACATTTGTATTGTTGGCATCGCAACGGATGCTTTTCGAATGAAGAAACTTTGAAATTTTAAAGCGAACTGTCATAAAATGATTTTAATGACGAAATTTAGTGACTAAATGAGGAGGTTTTCATCATCTGATGGTGATAAAATCTTGAAATAATTGACAAACACATTTTGATAAAATAAAATTTCATCATTCGAATACCGTTAAACTGAGAGTAAGTTAGATAAAAATAGCCAAGCAAATGCTGTAGATAAAGTTATAAAACACCAATAAATCGAAAATGTTTTGAGAAAAATACAAAAAAAAGAAAGAAAAAAAAAACTTGAAAGAGGTGAGAAAGATAGAAAGTAAATTACCCTTGATAGCGATTTGGCAGAAGTGAAAACGGGAACTACATTGTTGGTAGAGCCGCAGGGCTGTTCATTATTCTTTGTTCGATGGCTTATGCAAAATTTAGCGTTTCACGGTCTAGTGGACAGAAATATTTTGATAACATCTCTGAAGGTCAAGGGTGAGATATGACCCACTCTTGGTATTTCTAAGTATACAGGAAACGTGGTAATTCGAGTGTTAATAAAAATCATGTTACTTTTCAACTTAAATTTTTATTACAGGTTGTTTATTTTTATTTAATATGTGAGAATGAAAACTGATTTGATATTTATATTGAAACATTAATGTTACTCTCAATTATATTCAAAATGTCTGACGACTGTGTATATTTCTAGTAAATTTGTAAATGACTCCTTGCTTCGCAGAAAAAATGAGCTTTATTTTTAAACTGCTGAGTTTTAATTGTAAAAGAATCGGATTTTCGTATTACTTTTAAGTATAACAGGATATATTAAATTAAACTTCACTTATAGGACCAGGAGCCGTATAAAAATTTAAATTACGAATTTCTTTATCAAATGTTTTTCTTGACCCAAGTCGCTTTAGAAATACTTCTTTACTTCATTAAAAACATTCCGTAGAGGGATCATCATCCCTTCTTTCAGTTTTGATCATTATGATCAAATATAGCGGGTAATAGTCAACGCGGAATAACATTTATATGATATTTAGATTGTATGTTAAAATAAGATACTCAATCCCAATACTTGGAGAAAAAAAATGCAACGAAAAACAGTGCAACATGAAAAAGTTAATAACAAAGAAAAATTAATTTCATCTAAAACAATTCAAATGAAGTAGTACGAGAATTGGGGGTTTTGAAAATATAAAGATATTGATTATTTTCTTTTATCCAAAACTCATACAATCGGAATTTTGCTGTTTTTAATCCTAGATATATTTCTGATGTTAATAATTGGATAAAAAATCTATTGCTGTAAACAATAAAGAATTTTTATTAAGATTTTGAACCTGTAATATAACATATACTGATAATATGATGAAATATTGAAATTTCGCATCTAAAAAAGTCAACAAAATATATTATTAAGAAAAAATATTTTTATTTTCACTTTGCATGTAGCAGTATACATAATGCAATAATAAAAAAATTACGCAGATTATTCGACATGAAAAACATTTTTGTTTTTTATTTACTCTTGAAAAATCCACGCACTTTAATTTAATCCACGCACGACAGTTAAAATAACATTTTGAAACCGTCACTTTTTTATTCAGAAACAAGTTATTACAATTCTCCCCAGCATTTTTACTGTTCTCCCGAGAGAAACATTTTTCAAAGTGTTCAAGTTCATTCGCGTAACTATTTTTATTATACGCCAGGCGCAGGCTATTTTTCTTTAAAAGTTTTTTGAAAAATAGGAAAAAAGTAATAAGAACAAAGGTATCGTGATTTGTATTTACACATTTGAGAAGTAAGGTGTCATTAGGATTACTCTGAATATATTCATAATATTATCAAATATTATATTCAAATATTATTTCATAATATTATCAAATATTTTTTAACAGTTTCGAACGTTTTATACATTCCTGCTTATACACTGCTCAAAACAATTAAAGGATATTTGAAGTTTTATATAAAATAAAGATATAAACAAATTTTTTTTTTGCCGAAAATAGTATAGGAGAATCACAAATGCAAATTTTTCTGGTTTTTGAAACTGTGGAGTATGCAAATTTTGAGTTCGACGTCAAAAACGTCGCTTCAGCGGCAGCGAATGAAATTTGACTTTCAACTGGATAAAAGAGAATGAAGACAAAGATGATCGGAATTCAGTGATTACTTTGTTTCGATGAGTACGATGTCTCAGCGAAGTCATTTGACATATTCAGAAGCTTGGAGAATTGTTGGTAGGTTAGAAGGGGGCCAAACTCAAGCCGAAGTAGCGCAAGCCATTGGAGTATCACAACGTGATATTTCCAGGATCTGGAACCGTTTTTTGGAGAGTGGATGTGGAGGCCGAAGACCAGGGCAAGGTCGAAGATGGGCAACGACGCCCAATGAAGATCGGTATTTAGCGTTAACAGCTCGGAGACACCAGAACACGAACGCTACTCTTCTCCAACAACACCTTCGATCGGCTACAGGCACCACGATTTCAACTCAGGCTGTCCGAAACCGGCTCTATGCTGTAGGTCTGAATGCTCGCCGACCGATGGTATGTGTTAGATTAACATCAAGGCATCGTCGCGACGGCAGGGAGTGGGCAACCGAGCATGTCAACTGGAGGAGAAATGAATGGAGCAACATTCTGTTTTCTGACGAGTCCCGTTTTTCTGTGCATCCGGATAATAGGCGTATTTTCATCTGGAGGGACAGTGGCAGTAGGAATAATCCTGCGTTCGTGCACGAAAGTGTCAGATTTGGCGGTGGAGGAATGTTAGTATATGATGGTATCTCCATTGACGGGCGCACTGACCTCTACATCATTCGAGATGGAGCTCTGACTGGTCGCCGATATAGGGATGAGATCCTCAGACCTATTGCAGTCCCTTACGCTGCAGCAATCGGAGATAACTTCATTTTAATGGACGATAACTGCAGGACACGTCGTGCAAACCTGATGGGGGATTTCCTTTTCGAGGAAGGAATCGTTCGAATGGAATGGCCAGCGTGTCCTCCAGACATGAATCCAATCGAGCACGTTTGGGACGCTCTAGAAAGACGAGTTTCTGGCCGCCAACAACCCCCACAAACTCTCCAAGAACTGGAAAGAGCTCTTCTGGAAGAGTGGGGCAGAATACCCCAACTCGTCATTAATAGCCTCATTGAGTCCATGCCTCAAAGGTGTTCAACGTTGCTGGCTTCCCGTGGAAACCATACCGCCTACTGAAAATGATTTTCTTTGAAGAAAACACCTTTTCTTATTCTTTTTTTCCTCATATGCACACATTGTGTTTTTTTCCTTTTGTACACAAATGCGCAATAAAATGCATTTTTTCTGCCAAACATGTGTAATTTATTCTCATATAACCTACTATGTCTGTCGACCATGTATCAATCAGCTAAAAAGTTTCCCAGATACAAAATCCACCTAAAACTGCAATATCCTTTAATTGTTTTGAGCAGTGTATATTGAGGGGTGCAAAATTGAGGAAATGACACAAAATCAAACAAATCTGTTCGTGTTTGCTATGCAAATGAGTAAATCTTTGAGTTAAAATCAAATACACGATATATCTTATAAAAATTACAGAAATAGTTTACAAAAAATTACATGTGTGTATATTTTAATTTGTTGTAAAATACCTTTTTTTTAAAGATTTACGCTGAATATATTATGCTGAATACCTTCGAAAATATCTCAAAATCGTGGCCTATGAATTTTGATATACTTGTATCTGATTCAGTAAAATATTTAAAACAAATTATGATGTTATTCGTTTGTTTCGCAAAACATTTTGATGATACTGACAGAAAAAATGTTTTGGACATTTTTCCCTTGATAGTATTATAAGGGGTCCGATGTGTATAATTCTAACTGTTTTATTGCAGTTTTATAAAAAAATATATCAAACAATAAAAGCGATGAATTTATCGCTTTTTTATCTTCTTCGTTACTGTGAAAAAAAAAGAAAAACAAATCTACAAAACAATAAACCGACTTTTATTTTTATATAATGAATGCAATCTGAGGAATGCCACATATAATTATTCTGCCATGAGCACGTTCGGCCTATTTTCAAAATTTTGTCTTTTCGTAAGACAAAGGAAGTGATGTACATATTATTTTATTTGGAATCCGAAAGCAAACTCGTTTATGCGACGATATTTTAAGAAAATGTGATCGTTTCTTTTTAGTTTACTTTAGGTTAACGTGTATGCCATATGTGAAGAGACTATTTTAAACCACATTGCATAATACAATAAAACTGTAGAGTTCAGCGTATTAAAGATTCCTAGTGTATTGAACAAATGTATTAAATGGAAACAGACTTATGATTAAAATTCACTAATAATACGTGAGTATTTACAAACATTTCTAAATTTCCATATTTTAATGCATGTAGGATTCAAATAAAGTACATCACATAAATAAAAATATTAGAGCACATTACGAAGGACAAATTCTGTACTGTAAACAATAGTGGTAACGTATTTATTCAGAAATACAGAATGTATCAATTCTATCTGCCCCCAAACTAATGTTCACAACTTTAAAAAATATGGAAAGTATATTTTGTTGATAATGTCAGTTGATAATGTTTTTATAAAAACAATTCTATCTTCAGATAGAGCGACTTTTAAAAATTTCTGGTGTTAAAGCATCTAAAATGCCCTGAATCTATTGACAAGTACGAACCCCGTAAAGATTTGGAAATTTAGAGCCATAGTATAACATTCGAAATTTAATAATATACATATGTAGTGGTATTAACCGTTTCTCTGATCTGTCCGTACGTCATACTAGGAACGTGTTTTTTGGAGTCGACCGTAACACGTACGTACATCCATAGTTCAATCATGGTTTATTATTCTCACCAGTAATTTTTAATGTAAATTTGGCATTCTTTAATCCGATCATTTTTGCAAATTCAGCTAGGGAAAAGAAAAATATTGAAAAACCTGTGATAAAAGGTTAAAAATTCTGTAAACGATATGAAAAAATAGGTATTATTTGAAAGATTTTTTTTATATATTGATCAATTAATGGTTAAGTATAGTACTGTTACAGCGTAAATAGGGTTCTTTCAATCTTATGGTTAGACAACTTCAAACTCTTTTCTCTTACAAAAGTAGAAAATAATTTATTTACAGATCTTCAGAACAACAGAGTCTTCGAAACTCACAAATATTACTAGATATTCCAAAATAACTGTTCAAATCTATCGAACAAGTACAACTATAGGTCGCAGAGACTCTTTATACAATGTCTCAACACTATATCACATTCAAAACAACGTAGATAAAACTCAATACATCAAGCAAACTTGCTTGGACAATCTCTAGTAGCTCACTCAATGCCTGACTGGTAAATAATAATAACAGCTCGCATCGGCTCTCCTATATATAGTCTCGCCGCATGCGGTGGAAATTTCTACAACCTTCTAGAAAAATCCGGAAAACCACGGAACAACATTCAATGTATCAATAGACCTAGGGGGGGTTACCATAGAGAGGGACGGGTTACCATCGCCAACAATCGCCAAGTTTGTCGCCAACTTGTCGATATATCGCCAAATTTGGCGACCAAAATTAGTCGTCAAAAGTGACGCCAACTTGGCGATATCTTTATTATTTCGCCAAGCTGCCATAGACATACACTGAAAAATAATAGACAAGTTTGCTTGATAACAGAGACAATGTAACAAAAACTAATATTAGTAAAGGAATGGAGCAAAATAAGATTATTTACATTATTTTACAGTACAAACACTAACTATTTACAAAAGTCGTAACACTACCCCCTCCTCAAAGACTGCACGTCCCGGGCAGTGCAATCCTTGAGTTAGAGGAAAACACTTAAAATAAGTAAACAAATAAATAAATAAATAAATAAATAAATAAATAAATAAATAATAAGATTTACATAAATAAGAACTAATTGCTATTTACATATTTACAAAAAGTGACTTTCATGACCATGGACTGAAATTCCAGTTTTGAATTTCTAATCACTTTGGCCAAAATAAGGGGCTAACCGGTAATAATGTACGACCTTGGGCTTGGTGTGTGGCGATTTTCGTAAGCGTACGACGACTTCATTGAGCCTGTTGACGACTGTGTAAGGACCGTCCCAGTTTGTTTGTAGTTTTGGCGACAGTCCCTTACGACGTATGGGATTCCACAACCAAACTTTGTCACCTTCGTTGAACTCATGTCCAGTTGCCTTTGTGTCGTACCGTGTCTTCATCTTTTCTGATGCTAGTCCAATTCGGTTCCTCGCTAGACAATGAATCTCCTCAATCCGTGCCTGGAGTTCATCGACATATTCCTCAGGCGATGAAGGAGCATCAGGAGGACGGCCAAACAAAAGATCAGCAGGCAGACGAAGATCACGACCAAAGAGCATTTGAGAAGGGGAGTAACCAGTGGCCTCATGAGTGGCACTCCTGTATGCAAGCAGGAAAAGAGGCAATTTCTTGTCCCAATCCTGTTGATGTTTAGACACAATGAGGGAGAGGCTATTTAGGATGGTACGATTGAACCTCTCCACCATGCCGTCCGATTGAGGATGTAGTGGTGTAGTTCGAGTTTTGTCCATGCCGAGTAGTCCGCACATTTCCTTAAACACAGCCGAATCAAAGTTTCTTCCTTGATCGGAATGGATTTGAATAGGAACTCCGTATCTGGAAACCCAGTGTTGAACCAGTATGTCTGCTACGGTTACCGCCTCTTGATTAGGAATGGCGTAGGCTTCAGGCCACTTGGTGAAGTAATCCATGAAAACGAGGATGTACTTGTTGCCATCAGATGTTCTAGGAAGAGGACCCAGGATGTCTAGAGCAATTCGTTCGAAAGGAGCTCCTACATTATAACGCTGCAATCGTCCACGGGTGCGCCTCTTTGGACCTTTACGTGGTACACAGGTGTCACAAGTTCGACACCACTTCTCCACATCACTGCGAACATTATTCCAGTAAAAACGCTCTCGAACTTTTTGGTCTTCATTACACCAAAATGACCTCCAGTGGGACTACCATGAAGTTCTTGAACGACCATAGAAATTCTCGACTTAGGGAGTAGTAGTTGCCATCTACATGTCTTTCCATCGTCAGACTCCCATTTTCGGTACAAGATACCGTTCTTCAAATGTAGGGAATCCCAGAGAGCCCAATAACGTTTAGTCGTAGGATGGTAATGGGCCATGTTTTGCCATCTGGGCTTCCTATTGGACTCCTCTTTCAGTTCTAGAATTGGCTTAATTTCAGGACCAGCAAGTTGATCTTTACGCAGGCTCTCGTCACTCCACGGATCTTGCGATGATGTAGACCCAGTTGTAACTATAGGATCTATAGGTCTTACTATAGAACCTTTGACATTAAATTTCTTCTCAACCCGGTCGCAGTATCTACAATTCTCTGAGCAGGGTCTTCTTGAGAGAGCATCTGCATTTCCATGTGATGAGCCTTTTCGATGGCGTTTCTCCATATCGTACCATCCGAACCGTTTCCATAAGCCGTTCGAAAGTTGCAGGTGCGTTACACAGACCAAAAGGCATTACCTTGAATTGCCATAATCCTTGTCCCGTTGTAAAGGCAGTCTTCTCGCGGTCGTCCGGATGGATCTCTACCTGCCAGTAACCACTCTTCAGATCCAGAGTCGAGAACCAAGTGTTGCCCGCAAGTGTGTCGAGAGTGTCGTCGATCCTGGTAGAGGGTAACTATCCTTTTTAGTGACATCATTCAGTCGGCGGTAGTCTACACAAAATTTTGTTGAACCATCCTTCTTTCTTAATAATACAATGGGAGACGCCCATGGACTTGTCGATGGTTCGATTACGTCATTTTCTTCCATATCCTTAATTAAATTCTGCACCTCTTCTTGCTTGGCAAAAGGTAATCGTCTAGGGTGCTGTTTAATAGGAGAGTGATCTCCCGTGTCAATTCGGTGTTGTGCCATTTTAGTTCGTCCAAAGACTTCAGATGTTTGGGAAAATAAACTTTGGAGTTCTCTAATTAAACTTTCCGCAGCATCCCTTTGATTTGGATCTAAGTCCGTATTTTGTAACAAATCCTTGACTAAATTATCTGAAGATTTCTGAGAGTGATTGGAATTTCGGCTTATGCACGTCACTGGAGCGCATGATGCTATCACCTCTCCTTTCTTGATAGCCCTCGTCTTATCACCGATGTTAGCAATTCTGACTGGAATGGTCTTCTTCGAGAGGTCCACAACAGATGAAGCCACCAATACTCCTGCTTGTTTACTATTGTCTTCGGGATAATCTATATGGCTAAATCGATAATTAGTTTCATTGTTGATTACAGCTGGAACTAAAAATTCTGTTCTTGTACCTAGATGGATGTCTTCTTTGGCTATTACTGTTTGTTTATATTCAATTTCGTTATTTAATCCAAAAAGGCTTATTTCTTCAAATTTAGATAGCATTTCATTATTTTTAAAATCAAGTTTGAAGCCAAACTTCTTCAGAAAATCTAGCCCGATTATGCAAGGATCTGTTATGTCAGCCACATATGCCGTATGGTAATATTTCGTTCCTCCAAAGTTGATGGTTAAATTGGCCTTTCCATATATGCCAATCTTGTCGCCCGTCGCAGTTTGCAGGGTAACGCATGGTGGAGTCCAGATGAGTTTAGATTTCAATTTCCGAGCCAAATCTTCTCTTATTATTGTCACATTGGCTCCTGTATCGACAATCATACGGCACTGAATTCGTTAATAAAGCCTATCACATATAATTCATTATCACCGCCACTCATTTTTGATATCTGGAGGATCTTCAGGTAGGGCTTTTCATTCTCTGGCAACCTCCGCCCCGCGAGATGGCCAAAATTTAGTTTCCCTGCTGACTGTTTGAATTTATCTCACGTTCGTGGACTTTGGGGCAATTTCTTCGGAGATGTCCTGTATCACCGCATCCCCATCACGTGAGATTCTGTCTTCTTGAGCTTGTTCTTCCATATTTAAAGCTTCCAGCTCTTGATTTATTTTCCTAATTTCTTTCAAGACGTCGCTCTCAGCGTCTGAGCTTTTGTTCACCGTTGCCTCTCGGACTGAATGACGATCTCTTCGGCTGGCTTGTGTAGCCGCTTTTAACTTTAAGGCATATAGTAATGCAGCCTTTAAATCCTGCACATCTGCCATTCGTACCGCTCTCTGCACTTCTGGATCTTTTATTCCGTCTACAAAGTACTGCAGTGAAAGCATTTCCCGTACATTTGTTGGGCAGTCGACGAAGGCTAAATTTGCCAGCCGTTCTATTTCTGAGGCAAACTCTTGAAGGGTTTCACTCGATTTTTGATGTCGGCTCTTCATTTGTATTCTCGTATAATCTTTGAAGAATTTTTCTCCGAATCTCATTTCAAGTGAACAACTTAAAGTCTCAAAATTGAGTTGCGTCATTCGGGCATTGTTTGCAGCTCGTCGGCGGCTTCTCCTCTTAAAGATGCTGCCAGTTGACAAGCTTTCACCTCGTCACTCCATTTGTTCGCTTCGGCTACAATGGTGAATTGGGTCTTGTAGACTTGCCAGGAACTCTTTCCGTCGTAAGTCGACAGCTTGATGTGCACGGGAGAAGCAGACAGATTCCTAAATTCATCATAATTACCACTGGACGCTGAAAGCTTCTTCTCACGATCTTGTACTTTTTTATTTAGCTTTTCATCTACTTCAACTATTTTCTCTTCAATATTACTAACTTCATTCTGAATTTTCTCTTCTACTTTACTAATTTCATTCTCTATTTTCTCTTCTACCGAATCTATTCTTCTATCTACCGACGAGAACTTTTCTTCTAAAGTTTTCTTCATTTCTTCTTGACTTTTATTAACTTCTTTCTTCAATTCTTCAGTCAACTCTTTCATTCTTTCTTCGTTTTTATTCATTTTATCCGCCAACTCTTCTTGGCCTTTATTCATTTTATCCGCCAACTCTTCTTGGCCTTTATTCATTTTTTCTGCCAACTCTTCTTGGCCTTTATCAATTTTATTTGTCAACTGTTCCATTCTTTCTTCGTTTTTATTCATTTTATCCGCCAACTCTTCTTGGCCTTTATTCATTTTTTCCGCCAACTCTTCTTGGCCTTTCGTCAATTCTGCCTTTATTCCACTAATAGCTTCTAACAGTTCTTTCAGTTGTCCGTCCATTGTTCTTGTTTTCGCCATAAGAACCCTATTTACGCTGTAACATTTGGTGTCAGGAGTCGGGATCTTATGGCGAAAACAAGAACAATGGACGGACAACTGAAAGAACTGTTAGAAGCTATTAATGGAATAAAGGCAGAATTGACGAAAGGCCAAGAAGAGTTGGCGGAAAAAATGAATAAAGGCCAAGAAGAGTTGGAAGATAAAATGAATAAAAACGAAGAAAGAATGGATCAGTTGACAAATAAAATTGATAAAGGCCTAGAAGAGTTGGCAGAAAAAATGAATAAAGGCCAAGAAGAGTTGGCGGATAAAATGAATAAAGGCCAAGAAGAGTTGGCGGATAAAATGAATAAAGGCCAAGAAGAGTTGGCGGATAAAAGGAATAAAAACGAAGAAAGAATGAAAGAGTTGACTGAAGAATTGAAGAAAGAAGTTAATAAAAGTCAAGAAGAAATGAAGAAAACTTTAGAAGAAAAGTTCTCGTCGGTAGATTCGGTAGAAGAGAAAATAGAGAATGAAATTAGTAAAGTAGAAGAGAAAATTCAGAATGAAGTTAGTAATATTGAAGAGAAAATAGTTGAAGTAGATGAAAAGCTAAATAAAAAAGTACAAGATCTTGAGAAGAAGCTTTCTGCGTCCAGTGGTAATTATGAAGAATTTAGGAATCTGTCTGCTTCTCCCGTGCACATCAAGCTTTCGACATACGACGGAAAGAGTTCCTGGCATGTCTACAAGACCCAATTCACCATTGTAGCCGAAGCGAACAAATGGAGTGACGAGGTGAAAGCTTGTCAACTGGCAGCATCTTTAAGAGGAGAAGCCGCCGACGTGCTGCAAACATTGCCTGATATGACGCAACTCAATTTTGAGACTTTAAGTTGTGCACTTGAAATGAGATTCGGAGAAAAATTCTTCAAAGATTATACGAGAATACAAATGAAGAGCCGCCATCACGGAAAAATAGACAAGTTTGCTTGATAACAGAGACAATGTAACAAAAACTAATATTAGTAAAGGAATGGAGCTTAATAAGATTATTTACATTATTTTACAGTACAAACACTAACTATTTACAAAATTCGTAACAGTATTTTTGAACCTCTTTAGTTTTTCCAACAATAAAATAAGACAATCAGTAAACATTTACAACAATAAAATCTCAATTGTATATAAAACAGTAAAGTCAAAGAGCAATATAGCCACCTTCAATATGAATTTTAAATTCTCAACCTTTCTAATTGCTGGTAAATTACGGATATCTTAATAAAAACAATGACTATAATAGTACATATTCATTAAAACGTTTCTAATTAAAAGACATAAACTATTGCACGAATCGTATTATTCTTATTATGAATTAAATAATGAGTTACATCGAACAAAAATGCTTATGAGGGTTCTGATCACATCAGATGTTTTAAGTAATTTAAACATAAAAATTATAGAACGGAATAGCCTAAAATGATATATACATGATATAAGAATGAGGAATCAGCGCCTACAAAAAAGTATTGGAGAGCAAACTTTGGGCGAAAGTCGTGCAAACTAATGATTATCACGAGAAGAGCCTGTTTAGAATATATTAAAACTCAAATTATTTATAGATGCATGAACAAGAGCATAAAATTTTATTATTTTACAATTTCGAACCTCAATAACACAACGGAACTTTACTCAATGTCTCTGCAAATGAATGCAATGTGAAAGGACATAAAAGGATATTGTTTAAAGTTATTTTTATGATTTTTCAAATTGTGTTCCAAATTGTCATATTTTATAAAATATCACATTTTTATTTCAAATTGGTATTTGTGCTGTTAAAATGTAACACTATTTTTAGATAAGCGATCCTGATGTTTCAACAACCAACCTCATTCTGAAGAAATGAAGAATGAAAGCATTCTGAAAAAATGGTAAAAGATTTCATAAGAAAATCAGAATTTTTCAGCTGTGTTCATGATGATTATTAAGGGAGAACCTCGTTACTACTCAGTAACGGTTTTTATCAAAATATCACAGTACTATCAATAACGACACGGATTTTGTTTCAATTCAAAGTTATATTAATATAAAAATGAGTATATACATACATATATATACATGCGCACACACACACACATACATATATATATATATATATATATATGTATATATGTAAACATATGTGTGTGTGTGATTCATTTATATTTTCCTTTGATTATGTAATTTGTTTTTCTCCTTATTAAATTTTTAGCTGTGGTATAAAACATTTTTTGTTAACTACCTTAGATAAATAACAATTTATATGTGAAAATGCACTCAGAGATTTGTAGAGAAAGTGCTTGTACTTTTTCTAAAAATAACAAATTTAATTTTTAAATAATAAAACTGGGACGTTTCTTTTACGCAGAATTCCAAATTTATAAAGATTTTTTTATATTTTAACAACGTTATCTTAGGGAATATAAATACAATTCTTTTCATGTTTATTCATATAAGAATATACATAATGCAAAAAATGCAAGAAAAAGTTTTTAATTTTGTTTTTATGGTTTTAGTCTTAAAGATTTGGGTATTATGTAAAAAAATCTTCATTCAAAGATTTCTTTCTTTTTAAAATATTCTAAAGTGGATAGTTTGAATAAGTACACTGTAAACGTGCTAGTGCGAAAAACTTCTATATCATCATGGAGATTCTCAGAGTAAACAAGAATTTCTCTAAAAGAATCTCGCTGAACTCGTGGTTTATTTCATATTTTATTTAATAAAGAAGAAACTTTAAAGATTATTCAAAATTCAGACGCAAAAATTCGTCCAAGCAAATTTTTCATTACAAACTCAGGAGATATGGTTTAAAATTTCTTTGAAAATAAAAAGTTTTAAATAATAGGGATTTTTTGGACTTTTCTGTTTCGTTTTTCTGTTCTTGGAAAATTGGAAAAGTGGTAGAAATACGTACGAAATGAAACTGTGATAGGTTAATCAAGTTAATATACAATTACTATGCAATTTAATGTAAGGTATGGGTCAGATAGTACCCGAATCGAATCCAAATCCATAAATTCTGCTTAATGTTAACCCAAAACACGGGACCAATTTAATAAAAAAATCTGTCAGCCTGATTTTGAAACACTTCAACCTGAATCCGAATTGAAAGAAAATTTTAAAACAGTTACAGTTATTACTATTCTACAGTTACATATACATATTTTCTTTATATGAAATATACATAAAACATTCTTTTGAAAAATCGCGTAAAACTGAAACTGACCCGAACCGAAATATCCAAGCCATACATCCCGTAACACCCGTGATTTCAAAATATACAATATTTACACTTTAAAACTTATTTTAAATACCATCTAATAAGACATTTCTGACGTTTATTTTTGTTGTTTTCAATGATAAAATATCTTGGACATGCATTTATAGAAAATAATTGTTGTTTAAAACTACTACAATAAGTTTAAATCAAAGTGTAGAGCCTAACGAAATAAAAAATGCGTGTAGCTGCTACTGGTATTAACATCAAAATTAGATATTTTTTAATGAGTACTTCAATGATAGAATTAATCCTGATTTAGAAATTTCTTGGTGAAATTTGCGTTAAAAAAGTTTTTATTTTCTGCTTTTGGTTTAATTTTTGAATATTTTTCTCTTATTAGAGAAATATGCTTAAAAATGCACACAAAAGTTGTAAAATTATTTTAAGTTAAATTAAACGTCTTAAAGTAAACTCTATATGTCCTTTATCATGGAAGCCAGTAGCGAAATCTTTAATGTAAGTAATATAGTATAATGCAGTATTGATCACTCATCCTTTTTTTTCAAACAAAAAAAGTTACAATATCTTAAAGTGAAGTCTATTAAAACAGTTATCATTTCATTTTAAATTAATTTCATGCATAATTATCAATGATAATTTTTTATTTAATGTAATTATATCTATAATTGATATTAAATAAAAACTATTTTAAATTTACAACATTAAATCTAATTTGTCAATAATTTAAGATAAAATTTTATCTTTCATATCAATTATCATTAATCAGATTTTGCATTCTTTGAATGTAATATTCATTCATTTTTAAATATACAATACTTTCGATAGTATTCTAATAATGGGGTACATTATTTAATCTTTGTCAAATATTCTAACTATTTCAAAATATATTTCCAAACTTTCCAATGTTTATAAAGAATTATATTGAAAAAGAAATACTTTAAAAGGACGCTTTTTTCTATTTAAACTAATATAATTTTATATTTAGATTTTTTCATCGCTCTCTATCTTTCTTACAACGTCATTATTGTTAGAAAACGTTGCTCTAATTTTCTTGGAGAAAGAAAATTTTTGAATCGACGATTTAACAAATTATGCAATTTATTTTCGTCATTTTAGTCCATAATACCAAAGAATAAAACATGCTTCTTTTAAATCTGTGCTCAAAACATTTTTTATTTTTTTTATTTTTAAAGAATAGAGAATTTAAGCTATTATTATTTTTTTAATAATGTTATCTCATACTAGTTTTCTTTCTTAAGAAGGTCAATGTTTGGTGATCTCATTTTGTATCCTCTTTCCATATCACAATAGGACCAAAAAATTACGGGCTATGATATCCTTTGCCTCTCTAGAAAAATGAAACGTTTGCACAATGTTTTGATTTTAGAAAAGATAAGATTTCATTTCCAGTGCATTTGTTGAAAAAGAGGCATCTATACTAATAAAATCCATGCGCTTCTGTGTGTCTGTCTGTCTGCTTGAAGCCGATTATAGTTCGCAACGCGGGCGGTTTGGAAGTCGCGAGATTTGAAAAATTCCGGGAAAGTCATTTCGGGCATTTTCGAGACCGTGGGACCAAAATTAAAAAAGTTATGAATTAAAAACCGCTCTCGAAACGGAACGCAAAACGTCTCATTTTCCAAAAGGAGCTCCCACGCCTTGCGGTGAATGACTAGAACTTTTCCCCTTTGGCAAAGAACCAGCCGAAAACCTCTTTTTCTCCCCGCGCTAAGTGCGCTTTCTTCCGCATCAGTTTTGTTGACTTGCCGTCGATTATTTACCATAGTTTTCGCTAAAATATTGAACTTAGAAATAAAACAGGCCGCCGCAGAGAAAATATTCCGAAACTTTTTTGCGCGTTTTTTCTTAAACCATCATGCAGACAGTTTTTAAAGTAGACATATTCCGAATCAGCGTAAAAGTCTGCTTCTGATGAACCAAAAAATACGAAAAAATGTCTTATGGGCGCGTAGCGACAACCGTGCAAAACCAAATATTTTAAACGGGACGATGGGCGCGAAGCGACCATGGCTCCGATCCACAATCTTTTTTTTTTTTCAAGTGCACGTAGCGCTAACCGTGCGAAATCATATATTTTTAACGGGATAATGGGCGCATAACAAAATTTACTTTTTTGTGCTTGAGGATTCGAACACCAAAACTTGCTTATTAAATGAATTTTTTTGCTATTTATATACTGCTTAATATCGAGGTTCGTTTGGAAAAAGTGGCCCAGCTAGCGGGCGTAGCTCGCTAATTTTCCATAATGTCAGTTATTTCTATTAAAGATTAAATTTTAAAATTTAAGCATAAAATTCCTTTCCTTTGCTACGAGAAAAGAGATTTGATCTGCAAAATAACATAAGAGATATTATTTATAAGGTACCCTGGGGTAATAACACCATGTTAAGGTTCTACCAATTTTCACGGCTTAGTTTTAGATTGTATTTTTCAAACAAATATAGGATCTGATACAGCAACTCATTGACTATCTATATAAAATAAAATAATTTAACAGATATGTATTCATAAAATGCAATGGCGTTTTTTCTTGACTAATGCTATTTGGCGTTATTACCCACCTATATGGGTAATAACGCCATGCAAACAAAGCTATGAATTAAGATGGAATAATTGCATGTAGGTAGCCCAATTCTAAAAATACAAACTCTGCAAACTTAGAAATAGACAAATTGCATACTAAGCTATTGAAAATTTTCAATTTTTTGTGAAAGTGTAATTAAAATAAAGGTGTGGTGTGGGAGGGGGTGATGAGGCAAAAGAATATCAGACCGTGAGCTTCTTTTTGCTTAAAAATGACCGCTTAAATAGAAATATGAGAAACATTGCACAGTTTTAACTGTGTTTATTTGTATCAGTATTTAGGATGTAGCTCGGCCACTGTAGGGAATCAACCGGGGTATTAATGTCAAGGACTGGCGTTATTACCCCGGTATAGTTATTGCGCAGTACATTTTAAATTACAAATTATCTCGAGAAGATATCCAAAATCTTCAACAACATTTTAAAAATACATGAAATGCACTACAAATTTATCTAATTAACAAAGTATTTCCGGATAAAAAGATAGTCTTCACATCACAAAACGTATCTCGCAAATTTTAGATCAAGCGTTAATTTTAGTTGTTTGTAAGAACAATAAGACCTAAAAATGAAACAAATTAACTTGAAGCTGTTTTTTGCGATTTATATGACTCAAAACAATTCTGCGCAGAGCAAATGGGTGTCATTTACCTGATTATTTCATAATTATGCAAAATATAAGCACTTGGCGTTATTACCCCGCCTGGCGTTATTACCCCAGGGTACCTTATAAGAGAATTTTAACAATTTAGAAACATAGGTCATAGTTTAGAAATAAATTCAGAAAAATGGAGAACATCTTCCCAGGCACTAGCAAATAGAATCCCGCAAGAATCAGTTCTATATAAACCGAATCCAGAAAAAGAATGGAATGGAATTCAATATATATTGAAATTTTATAGTGATCATACAGAAATTTTACTGAAATTTAAATTTTCTAATTCTCATACTCAATTTGAACAGTAAATTGGTAAATTTCTATTGTTCGTTGAGAATAACATCTCTAAAACTAATTTAGTCTCGCAGTTTAATAATTGTGATGGTTTAAAAATTGGAACGTCTATAGTTATATTATTTTTAAATGTTTCAAAACACATTTTAACGTTGTTAAATTTTTAAACATATCTGAATATTTACTTGTCGGAATAAAAAGTAATTTTAGACTAACACACTTGAACTTTCTATAAAGCGTCTACTACGAGTATTAAAAAATGAATCGGTTATATTTTTGAAATTATATTCGTATTTTTACTATCATTCATATATTTTTAAACACACACATAATTAGTTTTCTTGTATCGATATAAATAAAAATTGCTGAAACATGAATTATTATTCCGGCTGCCTTTAGCTTAAATTAGTAAAATAAAAAAAGAGACAAAAACGAATAAAGAATAAAATTTGAAATATTATAATTCATAATTTATTTATTGATATATTTTTATTACATTTAGATTTTTGAGTATTAAAAAAATTGTTAAATCTTTAAATTCTTGTTAAAATTTACTTCTTCTTCGACATAAACAAAAAATATTTAAAAATTAAAATGAAAAAAAAATCTAGTCATTTTAAATCATTTGTTTAAATTTTACAAAAAATGAAATGGGAAAATAGCTTTTATGCTAAACGGGGATTTAGTTTGAATAGATTTGCTAATACCGGTTGTAATCTGTTTGAAGTTTTTTTTCTTTTCTTTTTTCTCCCCTTTTTAATGTTTTTTAACTAGGTATTCGTACATTACTGCAAACTTGGATTCAAATAAAAAATTATTTGTTATTTTTTTTCATTAATTGCTTCCCCCCCCCTTACAAAAAAGAGAAAATGGAGAAAAAATCATTCAAATTTATTAGAAGCCTATAACTGAAAATCGCTGGTATAAAAAAAATTAACTCCTTCTTTCTTTCCTCCATCTTCAATAAAAGAAAGTATCGTAATCGAAATGTTTTTTCGACTACCGGTTTTTGACGGATTTACATGTTTTACGGGTCAGAAATTCCAAAAAACATGTTTATAAATAATTTCTGTCTGCCCGTCCGTATCTCCGTATGTCGCCATTATACCACTGAAATGTGTACGAAGTTATGCTTAGAAATTAAGAACATATTTGTGTAAATATTTAGGTGTGGCAAGCAGGTCCCCCTTCACTTTACAATTATTCTGTCGGGATGCTGTAATAGCAGTTTTTGTGTCATTTTCATTAATGTAATATCTAAAAGAGTATGAAGTTACGCAAAATATTTATTGAAATTTATTATGAATGTTTTTGCTATAGGCAGTATATTATGTTAGATCCATTATTTTGTTTTAAATAAAAAAAATAATATTCGCTTTTTAATTTTTAAAGTATCAGTTTTATCTAACAGAGATTTTAGTCAAAAACCTTCTGTGACACATGTGTGACACATGTCATAAAGCATGCTTTATGATTAAAAAAAAATTGCTGTTTTAGCAAATATTTTATGAATCTATTTTACTGCGACTCTTTTTAGTTACTAGATCCGTAGCAACTCGTTGCATTCCAGGTGTATTTTCTTTTGATTTTTTAAAGCAAAACTTTTGATAAACCTGATTTTTAAATTTAAGTTCATTATTAGAAGGCTAAAATGTAATTATATGTTGTCTAGTAAATGACTGATCCATTTTAAATCTAAATAACAACAACAAAAGAAAAACCGGCATGAGATAAACATGTGCGGTTTGCTGCATTGTTACTAGAAAATATATATATTTTTAGATAGACACTTTCTTAAAATATTTTGAATTTCGGTCAATAGATGACGCTGGCGGCGTCAACAGGCTGTCGAAATTCAGACATTACTCTAGTTTTCATACATGTGAGATTTTCTTCTCATTTCGCAGTGTCGAATCTCAAACAAGATGTTGACACGACTTTCCTCTCACCCACAAAAGTAGAGTTTGTTGGAGGGAAAAAATTTAAAATACTTATAATTGAATAATGTCTATTAGACTTAATAAATACTAACAAAACATACTTTTTAATAAGTACGGATTTTTCACATATTTACCATAAGAAAATTGTATTCAAAAGATGTTTTTCTAACCGATTAACTGATTCTCTTTTTACGTACAATAAATTGAAAATATAGGATAAATACCGCTTTTTAAAGTCTGAATATTTAATTTAAAAGAAAATTAAGAAAATATCTGAATATTTAATTTAAACATTTCTTCCGTTAAATAGTATGAAAATGTATGTAAAAAAATAGTGATGTCAAAAAGCTTTAAGAGGTGGACCAAAAAAATCCTTTTTGCCTGCCCTTCGTGTAGTGAAATTAGTTGTCTAAACAGTGGTACGCAAATAGTGGTGGCAAGTTCCCTGTCTAAAATAAAAGCCGGGCAGTGACTTATAAATCGGCACATAAAAAATATATTAAACCTTAGGATAAAGATTTGTCTACATTTCGTTCATAAAAAATCTTGTTTTAATCATATAAAATTATTCAACACGTCGGAGAAAGTAACATACGAAACTACCTGCTAAGATGGAAATCTGTTTAAAACGAAATGTTTTTCATTTTTCCGCAAACCGAATTCATCCCATATTCATATCCATATTCATAGTTTGACATGTAACGTATCTGAAAATTTTATTACGAAAGCCACGACTGATCTTACAAACCTCTTCTTCCCTTGAATGCAAACGTATCAACGCTGAAATGGAAGGATGCTTAAAAAGAAAATCAAATTATACTTACCTGTTTTTATATCCTGCGAGTCATTCCTTTTCAAAATTTCATCACAGAAAGCTTATTATAGATCTTGAATCATCATAGAATTATCATAGCTTTACTTATTTTGGTCAATTTTATAAATATAAATATTACCAAATTACTGGAACTTTAGTGTTTTTTATGTATAATTTTTTAAAAAGTTTTTAAATTCAGGATTAGGATTCAGGATTATTATATTTTTATTTGTCGATTTATAAGTCAATTTCCCGTTTTTTTAGACTGGAAACTTTCCCCAACACTATTTCCGTAACACTGTTTTAACAACTTAACTGCTTTCACTGGACGTAATAGGAAAAAAGAGTTTGCTTGATCCATCATTTAAAGCTTTTTAACAACACTATTTTTTTTAAATACAATTTCATACAATTTAATGGAAGAAATATTAAGATTAAATATTAAAGTTTTTTAACTTAAAAAAGCAGTGTTTATCCCATATTTTCAATTTATTGTACGTAAAAAGAGAATCAGTTAACCGGTTATGAAAACATATTTAATATAGTTTATTTATGGTAAATGTGTGAAAAGTCAATGCTTATTAAAAAGTATTGTTGGTTTTTATTAGGTATAGTAGACATTATTCAATCATAAATATTATTATAAATCTCTTTCCATGCAACAAACTCAATTTCTGAAGGTGAGTGGAGAGTCGATTTAACATATCGACTGAGGTTCGACTCAGCAAAATGAGCCAAAAAAGCTCATGCGTATGAAAACTAGAGTAATGTCTTAATTTTCGATGGCCTAATACCGCCGCCAGCACCATCTGTTAGCCGAAATTTGAACTATTATAATGAAGAGCATATCTAAAAATGTATTGATTTTCTGATAACAATGCAACAAACCGCACATTTTTATCTCAAACCATTTATTTGTTATTTACATTCAAAATAATCATTTACTCATCATTTATAAATTGTAATTAATACATTGCCACAAGATTCCTCAAAATTAGTAAACTTCAAACTTTTTTTATTGAGACATTGATTCCTTAACCGATTCTTGGGGGTTTTCCCTGTATTCTGAGAACTGTTTAAAGTATCTGAATTAGGTAATTTGCAGATTGTTGCCAACAATATACTTAAACAGTTCATTCGAAATTTAGTGCTTGTTATATAAAGGCTTCTAAGCTTATGTCGTATAAACAGAGAGACAAAAGAAAAAGTTATTATGACCAAATAATTCAATGAACTTTCAGAAATTAGTGTTATTCACAACGTAAGGAATAGAAGCTCTAATTAAAAAAAAATGTGTTAGTGTTTTAGTGATTAACAACTAGTTTTTCTATACTCACCCTGTCGGAGTTTTGAAAGTGTAACTATAGTCCCGCGAGTTCAAAGTTATTTGACTGAGGTACCTTTAGTCACTACACATCTTCAAAGCATGGCAGTTGGAAAAAAGTTGGAAACCAATTTAGTTATGACAGCTTAAAAAAGGGAGGTATAATTAACGAAACTCGAAAAGCTCAAAAATGAGCTACAGCAAAAAAAGAAAATTTTTGAGTAAAGAGATTATATAAAACATAAAAAAAGTAAGTTTAGCTACAACATAATATTTTTAGAATATTTTTAAATAAATGTTACTAAATTTTCACTGATTTAATTTTTTATTACAGATTAAATGATAAAAAGGAGGGAAAGAGGAATTAAATTTCAGCAAGATGAGAATATTTTGGGTAGAATTAATCGATCTTGCAGAAACTGATCAGGGTGACACTGTACTAAAAAAAAAAAGGCCGCCGCTTGGAATCTAAGGCTCTAACCGCAGATTGTTACCGGTAATAGTCATTTGGCGACCGAGGATGACCTACAAATGTCCGGATGTCCGGAAACTGCTCCTTAAATTGGCAGGTGGAAAATCGGATCTGGGGAAGACGCCTTTTAAAAAGATGAAAAAGTAAAGTAAAAAAACCAGCAGTGGCCGATGTCTAATATTTGTTGAATTCCTCTTATAAATATGCCCAGCTAATGTTCTGATCGCCTGTTGAAAGGATATAGATACATCCGATAGGCACCAATCTCTATGGCGAAGTAACGGCAGTCGCGCTCGGATTTTCATATACTATCTGTTCTCCAGTAAAGGTTTCCATATTCAGCAAACATATTTTATGTATAAACATTATAAATTAACCAATATTAATATTAACATTAATGTTATAGTATTTTGTTATTCTTGCATGTATAAACTCAATGAATCAGTTTAAAATGTTTAATTGACAAAGATAGCATTCTACAAAAAAATATCGCTTTAAGAAAGCTGTTCAGTATGCTAAAAGTTTACTTGGAAGCACTTCCAAAAAAATCAGTGCCATCAAAAGAATCTTTGTAAAAATAAAATTTTAAATCCTTAAATTTATATTTATAAAGATACTTTTTTCGAAATCATAGGTATATCGAAAAGGCTATTGGATATAAGGATATTGTATAACAGCGTTACGGGATAGGTGATTTACACCAAAATCTAGTCAGTAATTATGTGAACTTCTAACTCAATTTGAACGTTCATAAAAATTAGTGCATTAATTTCTGAGGTATAGCAATTGTTGAAATCTTAAATAAAATATAGGGGAAGATGGGGATACTTGAGCCATTTTTTTAATTTTAATTTTTTTAAATTTTTTATATTTTTTTAGAATAAAATAAAATATTGAAAATGAAAATTTGATATTTTTCCTTCAACTAAAAACCACTTTCAATAAATTTTGAACTATTTTTCTATGTATAATAAGTGTTTATTTTTTGTTTTACATCATGGCTCAAGTATCCCCATGGCGGGGATACTTGAGGTGAAGGGATACTTGAGCCACTACGGAAAAATACCTACAAAAGTAATTTTTTTCGCTTTATTTTTGCACAAACATTTTACAGAATGATAAATTATGAAACGTAAAGTCTTTCAAAACCAATTGAGAAAACAAAGCTAGTAATACGATCATTTTTTGTCTTTAAAACTGGTTGTCGAAAGATAATTTGAACTTGAGTTATAACGACGGTAGAAACATCCTCAGTTCAGAACCATTTAAATTTGGAATCTGCAATTCTTCGGACAAATTTCATTTTCAAAATATTAAGCACTTATCCAACAAATATTTTTACAGTTTTCTTTCTGGCATATTTTATTAGTAACCAACCATCAATAGAAGGTTTTCTTTCACATCATCACCATCATTGACAGAATTTTCCTCTAATGATATTGTCGAACTCATGCTTTTAGTTTAGTAGCTGTCAGAATTTAAGCCAGATGTATCATTCTACTATTTCAAACACTTTTTTGATTTCACAGGAAAAGATTTTGTCTTCCTCTTTGGCTCCATGTAGGTAAGTTTGAACTGGGATTTTTGTTGCTTTTCTTGTTTTTGTGCGCTCTTTTTACCAATTTTTCTTCAATTTTCTTAGTTAAAAAAAAGTTACAGCAACAGAGGTTACGATTTCAATATAAAACACTAATCTTAATATGTTATATTAAAAAATAAATATCTTAATATGTTGGACCTAACTAATTAAAGTATTAGAGATTATAGCCTGTAAAACCGTTTTAAAAAGTTATTTTCATTTAATGAAAGTTAAATTGAAAACTATGTTTACATTTATCTAGACAGGCTATTTTGTTAGTCAAATCGAAAAATAAAATAGACATTTTCATTTAAAAAATATACATTTTTAAACATTTTTAGGTCGTTATTTTTTTAAGAAAAAAAAAATAAAATGAAAAATTATTCTCTCTTTTCTCCAGAAAAATATCTATTAGTGAATATAAGGATGGAATTTTATTTTTTGTATGTTTCACCCATGTTTAATTTCTAGTGGGGATGGTTCAGACATGGCTCAAGTATCCCCACTCTCATTGGCTCAAGTATCCCCACTATCACTATTTTTGTTTCCCAGAGTTTTACTAAATAAAGCATGCAGCAATTAGAACTATTTTAGACTCAAAATACAATTGAAATTATGCTTATTGAATGTATGTATATAGTTGCAACTTTAAACAAAACTTTGATTACAAAAAAAACAAAAAAACCATTCACCCAAATATTTACTTCAGATAGGGAAAAGACAACTATTAATCACTATACTTTCAAAATGGTACCAAGATGTGTGATTTCTTTTTTACGTGTTCAGAACTATAAATATGTTATCATATTGGCAGTTTTAGAAAGAAAAATTAACCAACTGTAGAGATAATAGGGGTGGCTCAAGTATCCCCACTCTCCCCTATACACAACAGCTCCCTTGTTCGGTACGTACACTAAAACGAATCAAGGTGAATTTTTATCAAGTGCTAACTTAATCTAAATTTTGATGAAAATTCATGCATTAGTTCTTGAGATACAGCTATTGCCAACATGAAAAGTGCAGCTTAGTAGCGCCCCGGTAAGGAGATTTACACCAAAACAAAATAACACTAATCTATATTTGGTCAATTCAAGTCAAGGACTAACTAAATATAGAGTTCGCGGAAAATTTGTGCATTATCTCTTGAGATTGAGCGATTACGATAATCAGGAACAATGCAACATAGCATCTCTTCCCTTGAGCAATTTTCACCAAAATGTTCACAGTACCTAATTATATCGAAGATTAATTGAATCTAAAGTTTTATAAATATCTGCGCATTAGCTATTGAGATATGTCTATTGTGAAAATTTTGAATAACACAGCGCCACTTGTCTAGCGATGTACACCAAAAACCAATCAGCTGCAGATTCTAACAATGTCTAGCTAAATCTAAAGTTTAATGAAATTCTGCGCATTAGATTTTGAGATAGAGTGCTCACAAAATTTCTGTCACAGACTCAGAGTGACTGAATGATATACATACTCACAAATAAACATTTTCTGAAATTTATCAAATCGTGTTCAGGAACTTCTCAAACGTATAAATCCATTAAGTTGAATTTTTTCATGAATCCGTTACTTTCTTCTAGTAAAGAAGGAGGAAAGTAAAAAAAGAGTTAATCATATGAAAAAGAAATTCCTTTATTATTTATTATATTACTGTTTCAAAAAAATTCTCGCAGAAATTTTAATTGATGAAGGAGATACTTGTTCGTAAGTACAAATTAAGTTTTTGAACTTTACAACATTTTTTTTCTCAAAATGATAATTATGTTACGAACCTCCTTTATCATCTGATCTGTTCAAATAGTTATAGATTTCTACGAAGGTTTCAAGAAAAATGAAGAATTTCAAGTTTTACATTCATTTACTACACATTTTTTTTAATATGTCAAGATTATTGTGTCTTTAAATACTTGATTAAAATCTCTTTTCTCTTTGATTTTCCCTTTCTTCAGCTCTAATCAACCGCAGTTGATGACATTAAATCAATACCTGGGAAAGAAAAAGAAGTTAACAGTGAATAAACATAAATGAAAATTGAAACCAGCGGCAAGTTTTGTCGGGAAAGCAAACAACACCATTTTTAACCACAAAAAATGATTTTCTCATATGCTAATATAATAACAATGTGAATAGAATTTCATTTAAAATGTTTTTATTTTTTTGTGAATAAAAAATAGCTTTATATTTCTGAGCAAAATTCAATTCGCAAATAAAAGTTAAATGTGAAGGTTAAATTCTCTTCATAGATATGTTGGCTTCAGTAGATAGTGAATTGTTCAACTAATTAGTTTAATAAAATTTATTTTAGTTTCAGCAAATTTTATAGGGTTACGATAAATATGAACGAGTTATACGTAATAAAATGTCAAATATTCATTCACTTTCTAATCAAATATTACTTCTTTTAGTTTTCATTTTAGTTTCTTTATTTGCTTTTTAGAAAATGTGAGAGACTATGGAACGAGATATACATATATTATTAGGTTGAGTAAAAAGTTCAGGGGAATTTTTAATCTAATTTGTATCGTATATATAAGTACTTGTGGTAAAAGAGTTCAGGAATTTCGATTTAATCATGGATCCATCCGATTAAGGCCTCTTTCGATTCATACAACACTTTTTCAAGGGCCGTCGATTGAAGCTGAAGAATCATGGCGACAATTTTTCATTCCAAGGAGCCGCCAAGATACTTCCAGCAAATCCGGAATCTGGCAAAATGATAGCAGAAAGTTGTAGACTCTGATGGTTTCTACTTTGAACGATAATTCTTGTTGCTTTTGTTGACAATTTGCGCATAACAACGTAACTTTGACAAATTTTCCACAACCTTTTTGCTCAATTTAGTAAAATACTTACATTGTGAAGGTTACTTTTTAATTCAAAGTTCAATTACGATAATATACGACTTTTACTGAAATTTGAGATGGAGGTACTATTTATTTATTATAAAAGCATACTATCCTATTAAAACATTGTATGCTAGAACATGATTAAAAGTAGGTATGAAAAAGGATAGAACGATGAAAATGTTTTAAATAAAAAACATAGACGAAGAGTGGTATATAGGAGGAAGAACAAAAAAGAAAATTTTAGACAAAATAATTTAACTGTTAAAACTGCTGAAACTGCATTTTAATTTAAACTAAAACTCATACTCTTATGAGTACTTAGTAATTTTTAAGAAATTTTGTCAATCTTTACAGAAAATCGGAGTATTCAAAAGCTTCTATTCATCTAGTAGAATTATTCGATCTTATATTTGTTACTGGCCAAACCCGATTTTAGGCCAAACTAGATTGGCCTAGTCCAAACTAGTCTATCCTAATTCCCATCGGATAAACTAGTTTTTCCTAGGCCAAACTAGTCTATTCTAACGCCCATCGGATAAACTAGTTTTTCCTAGGCCAAACTAGTCTATCCGAACGCCCATCGGATAAACTAGTTTTTCCTAGGCCAAACTAGTCTGTCCATACGCCCATCGGATAAACTAGATTTTCCTAGGCCAAACTAGTTTGGCCGAACGGTCATTAGGATGAACTAGTTTAGCCTGCTATTCATTGGTTTGAATTAGTTTATCCTAGACCGAACTAGACTGTCCTAGGCCAATTCAATTTGGCGTGAATTTTTTTAATCTAAAGACCGCCACGGCGCCAACTTTCTAGTTTTGATCTAATTTAGCCTAGGCCAATGTAGTGTGACGCGATTTTAGCTCACAGACTATCAAAGTATGAGAGCTAATGTGCTCGCAGATTCTGTGTGTGTGTATGTAACCATGTACGAATGTATGTACGTATGTACGTACGTAATGCGATAACTCCTGATAGAAATATCCAATTTGCTTCAAAATTTGGACATAGATTTATCCTGATAACGAACTTTCCTGGTTAGTTTCAGGGGTTCATTGGATAAGAATAAGGGAAGGGGAACAAAAAGCTAAACCGCACCCCCCTCCACTCCTTAATTTCGTTAAGTCAGTTTTCATGCAAAAGTATCAGATTTTATTAAAAATTTAGGTACAATATCAGCTTGATAAGGTACATCCATGATTAGTTGTGGGTGTTCATTGTTTACATATAAAGAAAGGAGGAATGGGGGGTAACACTCTTAATTTATGTAAATAGATTTTTCAGGGATAATTTACCGATTTGTTTCAAATATTGGATGTAGGTTTCTTCTGATAAGGCGTTTACCTGATTAATTTTGGGGGTTCTGAGTTTAAATATAAAGATAGAGCGGATTATTTTTTCAATCGGATAGAAACTTTTGGTTTTATGAAAAGGTTTTCAATTCGTAACAGATATTGGTTTTCACACACATCACTTCACGCGAAATTGTTCGTATTAAAAAAGTAAATATCCGAATCCTTTTAAAAATAAGAAAAAGCTTAAATAAAGCATGACACTTGAAATTTAGGATACGGCGGAGAGGTAGAGTAAACGGACGCTAGATTTTTTTTTAAAAGCTCAGCGTTTTTTTTAAGTTTTAGCTGCTAATTAAATATTACCAATTTTGTGAAACTTTTTGAAACATAATATAACATGATGTTAAATATTTAAGAAAAAAGATACCGCGTCAAATACCTCTATTTTCTATTAGTAATTTTTGTAAAAATGTCAAATTCTTGTTGGAATTATTGAAACTTTGTGATAGTTTATAACATGTGATAAAAAATTGTATAAAAAGTCCCATTACGAAAGGGAAAGAGGGGGGGGGCAAACAAAATCAGGAAATATAACGGAAATTCTAGGTTGATCTATTTGAAACTTTAAGATAGTTTATGACATATGATATAAATTTATAAAAATATATTTCGCATTCAATGCCACTATTGAAGAATAGTGATTTTTTCAAAAATCTCAAATTCTTGTTTTGAAGCACCGCGACATCGAGTAACATATCTACTGATAGATTCTTTAACGGAGTTTTCTTAAGATACAGTTTTGATAGTAATAAGGTACGCTCCCTGGTGATGGAATGTGGAACTAATGCGAGCACCCTGGTGTTGGAATTTGGAACTAATACAACGCGATTTAGGTATTTACGAATGTTGAATCGAAAAGAAAGAAACATGATGATAAATACTTAAGAAAAAGGATTCCGCATCGAAATACCACTATTTTCTAATAGCAATTTTTGTAAAAATGTTAAATTCTTGCCGGAACTTTTTGAAAAATCCGTAACAACGTCTTTCAAATTCTAATTCAAGCTGAAATTTGATGAAAATCTGTATATTAGTACTATTTCAGATATTTGAATTATCGCAGAAGTCATAAAAAAACTGGATAGAAGCGCTGCTTATTGAGCCATTTACTCTAAAAACAAAAGAATATTAATTTATATCAGGGACTAACTGAATTTGAAGTTTGATGAAAATCCGTGCATTTCTTCTTGAGATATTGCGATAATCATGAATAATGCCACATAGCAGCGCCACCTGTTGCACGATTTACTCCAAAAACTAAAAAGTACTTTTGTACTTTTTTATATCAAGGACTAACAAAATCTGGAGTTTCATGAAAATCCATGCATTAGATCCTGAGATAGAGCTATTGCAATAATCACGAATAATACCGTATAGCGGCGCTACCTTTCAAGAGATTTACTCCAAAACTACAGAATACTAATTTATATCAGGGACTTACTGAATCTAAAGTTTGATGAAAATTCGTGCATTAATTCTTGCAACAAAACTATTTCAGGAATCGGGAAAATTGAGCACAACAGTGCCACCTATTGAGCAATTAACACGAATACGTAAAAGATTTAGTTCATATCACGGATTTACTGATTCGGAAGTTTGATGGAAATCCGTAAATTAGTTATTGAAATAGTGTTAATGCAAATCAGTAAAAACTTACTTTAGAAGCGCCAATTTGAACTATTTACTTTATTTGAACTATTAAATAGTTGAACTATTTACATGAAAAAGTAATCAATATCGATTTATATCAGGGACTATCTGAATATAAATTTTTATTAAATTCCGTCTATTAGTTCTTGAGATACAGCTATTGGGAAAATTGCGAAAAACGCACCATATCATAGCCATGTTGAGTGATTTACTTCAAAATATAAACAACACCAACTCATGTCATGGACGAACTGTATCTAAAGTTCAATGGAAATTTGATTGTATTAGCTATTAAGATAAAGTTCATGCATAAATCGTAAAAAATGCCAAACAGTACTCCACCTGATGAACGATTTACACCAAAAACTACTCAGATTCAATTTAGATCAGAGACTGCCTGAATATAATTTTTTATTAAATTTCGTGCATTAGTTCTTCAGCCGCGTCCCCACAGACTGCAGCAGCGTATAGCAGGTGTGCTGCAAGCGTACTGCCGAATGCGCTCTTCCTTTTCGAATGAACTTCGAAGCGAACAAAATTTAAATCGTAGCAAGCATGCCGAGCACGCACCACCGAATGTAACCCTCCTTTTCGAAAGAACCTCGAAGCGAACGAAATTCGAACCATATCCCCGCTGCCCACGCCAGTCAGATAGCGGGCGAAGCCAGCAAGTTTTAACTAAGCCACGTTATATTTGTTCCTCATTCCAACACCAGGGAGCGTACTCTATTATTAACAAAACTGTATTTGAATGAAACTCCGTTAAACAACCTATTAGTAGATGTGTTACTTGAGGTCGCGGTGCTTTAAAACATAGAATTTCCGTTATATTTCCTGATTTTGTTCGCAACCACATCCTCTTTCACGCCGAAATGTAACTCTTTTTTTTTAATTATATCATATGCGATAAACTATCACAAAGTTTCAAAAAGTTCCAGCAAAAATATAACATTTTTACAAAAATTATTATTAGAAAATAGTGGTATTTCGATGCAAAATCCTTTTTCTTAAATATTTATCATCATGTTTTTTTTCACTTCACAGTTCGTTCGCCTCAACATACGTCCTTTTCAAGATTTTATATAAAAGAAGGGGCCTGATAGCGGGCGAAACCGGCTGGCTTGAACTAAATCGCGTCCAAATTCCAACACCAGAGTGCTCGCATTATATTAGTTACACATTAGTCCGTTATATTAGTACGTACATACATACATACGTACGTACATGGTTACATACACACACACAGAATCTGCGAGCACATTTGCTCTCAGGCTTTGATAGTCTGTGAGCTAAAATCGCGTCGAATTGCATCGGCCTAGGCTAAATTAGATCAAAACAAGAAAGTTGGCGCCGTGGCAGTCTTTAAATTCAATAAAATGACGCCAAATTGAATTGGCCTAGGACAATCTAGTTCGGCCTAGGATAAACTAGTTCAAACCAATGAATAGCAGGCTAAACTAGTTCATCCTAATGAACGTTCGGCCAAACTGGTTTGGCCTAGGAAAATCTAGTTTATCCGATGGGCGTTCGGATACACTAGTTTGGCCTAGGAAAAACTAGTTTATCCGATGGGCGTTCGGATAGACTAGTTTGGCCTAGGAAAAACTAGTTTATCCGATGGGCGTTAGGATAGACTAGTTTGGCCTAGGAAAAACTAGTTTATCCGATGGGCGTTAGGATAGACTAGTTTGGACTAGGCCAATCTAGTTTGGCCTAAAATCGGGTTTGGCCTGTAACATATTTTAGACTATTAAATCTCTAGAAAATATTTAGTTGCATCCAATATTTAAATGAAATTAGTTTTGTCTTTAATCCTCTATCTGTAGGTTTTGAAATAGGTTCCGCCGATATTAGCTTTTTTGTTAATATCTGTGTTTTCGATTTTTGACATTTTTATTGGGATATGGTGATCTCAACAGAAATTCAAAATAAAAATATAAGATAGATTTTTTTACTTTAGTTAATAGCAGACATTTCGTTATTAAATAAACCTAATTAATAGTTATAATTAATAATTAATGGCTATTTAGATTTCCTGCCATGGATTCCCATTCTCTAAACTATGCAATTTCTGGAGCACATTCTACTTTGGGAATTTAAGAGTGAATTTTCCCTATTTGTGTGTTTAATTCATTCGCGATGAGAGCATTTTGAGATATTTTTAATGTTTTTTCACCAGTTTTTAAAAACAAAAATTTATGCCTTATTGAATGGAGAAAATAATCCAATTAAATAAAGCAAATTTCACATTAAAATTTTATTAGTGGAGATAAACAAGGAATCTCATTTTTTTGTGACACGTATATGTGTCGCTCGTCACCAAAAGTTTACCCATGCACCCTACAGAGATTTGATGAAATTATATGCTAAAAAAGGCAATCCGGTTGGTCAGTAGTCACTGTGTCGTACTGCCACTTTCAAGGTCCAGAATTCGACGCCGGACATAGGCAATGTGCATTCAATCTTTCATGCCTTCGGTGTCGATAAAATAAGTACCTATCAATATTTCTTGAAGTCTAAACAAAGAGGGCGGCACATTAGGTTTACTGTCAGACCGATCACGAGGGTGAGCGATATGTCAGTAACACATCGCACACCGGTAAATAAGTGACATATCTCAACAAAAGTAAATTTCACAGTAGAGGTATAGAGGATTAGAACATTTCTACATCATAAATCAAAGCAAAACCTCAAAACGACTTGCGTGTTTGACACTTTATAAAAGAATCCAACAAACGACCACTATGCAGTGGTCATCTTTTTAGGGCTTCTTCATCTCACGAAACCCTGTTCGTCTCAGTACTCTGCCCGTTGTCACAGAGTCCGTAACCAAAACTGTTAAGTTAGAGACATCAAATGTTGTGTACTTATAGCTAAATATCTCGTCTCACACGATAAATTCTATCATTACGATAAATTCTATTATAATATACAAAAGTCTGTTATTTTTGTTTCGATGTCATGCGTTCTAATTTGCGATTTAATTTTCAAAGGAAAACCTTCATTTTAACGTTCTTGTGTATGCATCATAGTTTGGAAGTAAAGATTTTCGGTAGTAAACTGAAGATTCTTAGTTCAAACTCCTGTGGTGGAAGTTGAAATTTTTATATTAAGATGGATATAATTAAAAAATGTATTTTGCCAGTTTAAATATTTATATTATTATTATTAATTATGCAGTAAAAAATAATCCCTGGCATTAGTGATTTTTTTTTCGAATTGAATTTTCTTTTTATTTCAATATCTATTGCAATTTATTAATGATTTAATATTTGAATTTTCGTTTAAATATTTTTTTCGTTTTTAGAAATTAATTTTTTTTTAAATATCTCAGCTACTTTTTTCTAAATTTCCGATTTAAAAAAATTATAGAATTTTGGATTAAATAATTGTAAATTTTGTATTTGATTAAAATAAATGAAATAAAAGCTCATGGAGGAATACCTTTCACTTGCGCTAACTGAAGATGTTCTAGAATGAACGAAAATGTTATTATTTGTAATTTTTTAATCTCATTTATAATGCATATACTTTTTTTATTACTGTATCTTTTCTTATGATAATGACGATATATTTTGTGATAAATAAAATTACCTTTTTATTTTGTAAAGATCTAAAACAAATGCCTGAAATTGCTATTTTAATGAAGGAAATTGTGAATGTAGGCATGATAATTATGATTGTAGTTATCTACAGTTCATGATAAATAACTTAATTTTACAATTATTTTGAAATTACTATCTATCTAAAAATTTAATAATTATAAATTATCAAATCGGATTTTTTAAATCAAAGATATGCTGTTTTGAAAAAAAAATATATTAAAAGAAACCTTCTGTACAATCTATGATCGCACTTATCCATTTGATTATTATTGTTTTCTTCTAATAGTCTTTCAAATTAACAATAATTATATTGGGGTTCAGAAGATGTAGAACCATAACTTTTTGGTAACTATAATTGAAAAGTTCCTAAACATTTCAGCATGTCGATACCCTCCACTTCTTACTAAATCTTACTCGGTTTCTGCAATTTAATATTTTTTTAATAAAAAAAAAATGAAAATAAAACTTTGATTTGTTAATTTTGCACAAATTTGATACATCATTTGAGTACTCCGTAAACCTCTATTACAAAAATACCACAGTACATGGTTCGTAAGGGTACTTAATTTTCTAATTACATTTTCTTTTAACAGCAATAAAGAAAACTTATCTCAATGTAGCATCAAATGTCATTTGTATGTAAGCGCATTTACGAATCCCTGCAGGAACCGATCCTTCTTTTACTGTTTCGTTGAAGATATTTCCAAATAATAATGAGTAACTTTAAAGATATTAAAAATCTAGCATGATGTAGATTGTTTAAAAACAGTGGTGGTCAAATAAATTAAAAATGTTTGTCTAGTTAATACGCTGTTTTCGCAAAAATTTAATTTCTACTTACGTTCCAAAGGAAAAATATAAATAGAGACAGCCTAAAGTTACAGATGTGTTTTAGATATGTTATTGGCGTGTTAGAGATTAGATATATTAAAAAATATCACACATAAAGGTGTTAGATTTTTCAATTTGGTCTTCTTGTTTTAAAGTATTTGCCTAAAATAAACTAAAGTTAAAAAAATACAAACAATAAACTTTCAACAAAAATAAATGTGATATTTTGAAATAAAAAAAAATATATATATAATTATTAAAAAAACGTATATTTTCAGAGTTATAATTAAGATTTATGCAAGTTAGGTTAATTAGAGATGTGGAAAATCTTTCTTTTTAACTATTGTTACATATAAAATATAACAAAGTTGCTTTAATTTTGATTCATTTTTAAATTAAAATTTCTGTTTGTATTCTTTAATTTTCTTTTCCTTATTTTAGAAGGAAAAACAAAATGTTTGAAAGGAAAGCATCGCATATAAAATATTACACACTAGGATAATTTGCATTCAATCTGCATACAACTGTACCAACATAAGAAAAAAAAAAACAACATTTGAGATGACATAAGCCTAGATGTTTTCCAATTTTTGGTAGAGCAGATAGGGCATTTTTAACCGACTTCCAATAAAATAGGCTGTGCAAGTTGCTTAAAGTATGTCCACAAACCTCTTTTAAATGAACACTCCTATTTTTTACCCCTTAAATAATCAGTCTAAATATTGCCTTTTTTAGGGTTTTTTTCTTTCTTTTCTTTCTTTTTTTTTTTTTTTTTTTTTTGGACGAAACTCTATTTGTCTTACTCATCTCTATGTCTGTCATTCACAGAGTCAATACATAAAAACTGTATAAGTCAAAGATTTCAAAATTTATGAACTTAACAGTTGAATATCTCCTGTCACACGACAAATCATTATTTTTAAAAAAAAATGTCTGTTACTTTAATGTATTTTTTCAATGTCATTTTTGAGATTTGAATTTCAAAACACATCCTAAATTTCAACTACATGTAGACATCATGGCATTGAGGTAAATCATCTTACAGATAAACAGAAGGTTCTGAGCTCAAATAGTGGTGCTGGAAGTTGAAATTATCATAATAAGATGGATTTAATTTAAACAAAATTCTTGTTTTTGCCACTTTAAGTGTCTATATTATTTTATTATTATTATTATTATGCTGTGATAAATAATCACAGACATTCATAATACTTTTTTTAATTTAATTTCCTTTCTATTTTAAAAACTGTTGCGATATATTAATAATTAATTAATCAGCATTGTAAATTTATTTGAACAATTTCCTTTCCGTTTTTATAACTTTAAAATTTTATTTATATCTCCGTTATTTATTTTTATATTTTTGGATTTTAATAATGTTTGGAATATGATATTCATTTAAACAATTTTATTTTTTATTTAATTAAAATAAATAATATATTCTAAAATTACTTTAAATTTTTTTTCGATGGTACCATCCGTGAAAAAATTTAATAATTACACTAGTTTACAGTACATCTGTTGCCGAAAAAATTTTAGCTGTTGCTGATTACATAAGATATGCTATTTTCAAAAATATAATTAGAATATTTTAATCAGCTCTAGTTTTTGAGATTCAGCTATGTAAGTATTAAACAGAAAAAAAGCATGTATTTACTAAAAAACTTTACTAAAAATAATAATTAATCATTGAGTTCTAAAAAACATCGTTTTAAAACACTTCTCCGATGTGTAGACTTTGGAAAAAGACATATCAGAGATCAACAATAGTCAAATATCATATTCGTATCCCAGAAACCCTGATAGCGCTTTTCCATGACATGTAAGTCCTGATGCATACGCTCTTCCTGCTCTTCGCTCATATCTCCTAAATTTTCCGGAAACCTGTACAGGTGACTATGGAGGAAGTGGGGTTTTATGCTCATATTACACCCCATATTTTGTAATTGTAGCAGAAGGTCTTCTACAAGTTCAATAGTATCTGAGATCGTATCTGATCTTATTTTAGTATGTGAAGAAAGCAAATTTTTTTCTTTTAGTCTTGATGCTAACCTGAAGCTTGTTTAGAAAGATTTAAATCTCTTACAAGATCATCTAATTCATTTTAGGAAAAGCATTTTGGCTCATTTGACATACCTTCAAAATCAGCATCATTTTGTGATGAGCTTGGTTCTTCAATATCTTGTTCTAATGATTCAGGTATATTTTTAGGCTCTGAAGAATCCATTGAACGTTAAATGGACGGCGAATACAACTAGTACTTGGGTACTGCCATTTAGCTCGATTTTTAGTGTTTAAACCGTTTACGTTCACGCTACAAAAATAACAGTCTTCGAGATGATTTCGTGGTTCTCGCCAAATAGTCAGTGATCCAAATTTAAAGGCACTTCTTTTACCAAGTTTTCATAATCTTAAATATTCCACACACGATTTACAAACACAATTAAGAGCCCAAGACTTCTCATTTTTATCCAAGAGCATCCCAAAATACTCAAAATAAGCAGTTTTCACCAACTCTGATATAACTTTTCTACAATTGTTAAAAACAAATTTTTCGCATATATAGCAAAAATGATTTGGATTGTTTAAACAACGTCTACTTGAGCTACTGATGACGCAAAAATATGATAAACTAATCTTAACACAGTAAATACGTCTGTTATCCATTAATATGTATGCTTAAATGATAAAAATCAAAAACAAAGTAACTCAAGCTGCTTGAAAAATCTTCCGGTTAAATTTGACAAAAATAAGTCATAAGTGAACATTATCAACCACAGAATTCACGGCAACAGACAAAAAGTTTAATTTTGTAAACTAGTGTTATAAATTATCAATTTGTATTTATTAATTAAGTAATAAATTGTTTTGAAAAAAAATAAATGAATAAAACGTTCTGTACGATTACTCTTATCCGCATGTTTTTCATTATTGTTTCATTTCTTGAACTTTCTTTTTTAATTTATAGATATTGGTAAATTTTTTACTTACTTAAAAATGTCTACCCATCTTAAAATTTGATTATATTCAACTTCTATCAATAAATAGTACTAATAGCACACGATGATTTGAATGGTGTGTGCATTTATTTTTTGTTTCATTCAAAATTTCGGGTGTGATTGCCTCTAATGTTTTTGATTCCTAAAAATAATTTTCTGTGGAATTGACATTCAGGAAACGAAAATGTTTTGTTTTTTATCCATAGTAAAATCTTAAAATGCTTTTAATAATATCCGTCCATGCTTTTAAGATGTATGATTGAAATGATTAAAAATTACTTTTACAATTATCCGATTCTTAACAAATGAATCAAAAATCGTAAATATTCTTTTTAATATAGGCATAGAATGAAATGTATTATGAACTTTGCTATCTTTTGATCTAGTTGTAGCATTTACCCACTGCTTGCGTCATTTTATCTTTAAGAATATGCATATCAGAATCTACATAATTATTTTAACCAGAAAATTTTAATATTTAATGCATCTTGGGGATACACATTTGAAATTTCATAATTGTGTAAGTATGATTATATACTTCCTTACAGAGCTTACGGATTATAATGACGTAGAATAAAACTGCGAAAACGGAAATGCCAGAAACAGGCAGAAATTTCAGTTTAGAGAGGTATATTATAATTGTTATTCTTTCCGTTGGAACCCTGTAAATATTATTTAAAAAAATATTACGTGACACTAAAACTAACTTTTCACATATTTTACTTTTATTCAAAGCGAAAAATGCTATATTATATTCTTAACGAATCATGTGTTTAAAAATCATGTATTTAAGATGAATATCGTTCAGAAATAAAAGAAACAATGCATGCATTTTGGTATTTTTATTGTGGAATTGAGACAAGAATTTCATGGATGCAGAAATTATCTAAATTACGAACAGTGAAATTTTAAATATATGTAATGTTCTCTGATTACTATGACAATTTTCATTCAACTTTTTTTTCATTCACATAATATTTTCTTTGGATGACCAAACTTTTGTCCTTTTTAGAAATCTTCATAAAACTTGATTTGTTTTCTCTTGATATTTATGTCTTTCTTTTCTGGTATCTGTATCTTTTTAAAAATCTATTTCTTTTTTAATAATATTTGTAACTTTTCTAATAATTTTGTCCTTCTGAAAATAATAAGCTTTTTAATTCTAGTAATCTTTTTCAGCTAATTCCTTCTGAACATGTATTTGTGCTTCGTTTGTGTTTTTTCTGTGTTTCCTTTCTACTGACACAGTGTTTACGATCATCTACTTTTCTTCTTTCTTTCTTTTCTGTGCTTTTTCTACTGTAACAGAGAGCTGTAACGAAGATTTTTATTTCTTTATAGTTGGTAATAATTGTAGGGTTTTAATAAAAAAAAATTTCATAGTATTTCAAATAATTTTCTTCTTTGTAGCATAAATCTGTGTCTCTCTTCAGCAAATTAGCCTAAAGAAAAACTACATTTAAGCGATAAGATAATAACTCTTTCTTTCTCGTTGGCTCTCATTTCGTCCGTCTCTTTCACTTTCCTTCATCTTTCGCATCCAATCACACTTCCTCCATCCTCCAAAGATCTCTGGCTCCTTTAACTCCCCCTTTTTTACTTCTTCTTTTCTCTCCCTGAACCCTCTTCTTCTGTTCCCATTCTGTCAACTCCTCTTTATCCCCCTGCTCTTTCCCACTGTCCGTTTGCCACGAAACTTAACTACTAGAAAAAAAAAATGGGTGTGGCAAACTACAAAAGGACGAGTGGGAGAGAGAGGAGGCAGGAAGGATAGAGAGGGGTGAGAGAATGAGAGCGGAAGTATAGAGAGCAGGAAGAGAGAGAAGAATATGTCAGAGAGAGACGAATGGAGCATTAAGGGCTAGAAAGCGATGAGGAAATCAAGATCAGCAATATCCCTCTGAGATGCTTCAAATATCACTATAATGCAAAAAATTTCTTCACCTGCTAAACTACCGAAGAGAAAATTGACCCTACTTTTTTTTAATAAAAGAAATCTCGCTGCTTTAAATGTCAGTTAAAGTATAATCTTCAAGGAACATTCTTTCAAATCTGCCACTTTTGTTTTTTCTATTGATCTGCTAAGGTTTTTATCTTGCTGGTTAACCTGTTAACGCTTTCGAGAGAGTGTTAATAAAACTTCCACTTTGTCTCACTCCCGTATAAAATATTTCATCCAAGGACCAATCGACCAGTTTGCGGAATATCAGTTGCATTGGGAATTTGCTTTTTATTTTCTGATCTTGATAATTTTTATTTATATCTTCTGTAGTTTCACTTGACATTATTTCAGCCTGTTTTGAAAAAACATTTGTATCCTTAGAATCTATATCACATAGTTTGATTTCAGATTGTTTATAATCATCTCCTCTCTGTTTTTTAAAGATATTTTCTTCAGTTGTGTTTTTTCTTAAAACATATTTTACATGGCTTTTTTATAGAGATGAGGTATAACTTTTTGGACATTTTCAGATATTGAACTATTTTTTTCTGACGAAGAGATTGCCGAACGTCCTAAATCCACATGTTCAAATGGAAAATCCTTTATTTCTTCATTTCTTATTTTAAATTTATTTTTAAAGTTATCTGATTTATTCTCTCCCAACATTCCTTCAATGAAGTTTGTTTCGCTTTTTTCAGATATGAAATTTTCTTCTTTTTTCACTGTAAGATCTTCAAAGAATGGTTTACCTTCAATACAATCATTGGCTGTTAAAACTGATTTATTCTTGGGTTTTTCTTTTGTTTGAATACCTCTGTTTGATAGAATATTAGCACTTAAATCTGTTTGAAAGTATGTTTGAGTACGCTGTTCTTTTACAAATCTGTCTCGTTTGTGAAATATCATCTGATCTGGCAATTCTTCAACATAACTCTTCTTAGTAACAGCAGATGACTTGTTTTCTAAAGCAAATGCAACTCCCTGCATTTCGCACTGGAGTCTCTTCAAAGCAGCTAATAGGGATAAACAAAACAGTATAAAACTCAGTTGAAATAAAGTTATTCCTATATCATGAATGTGTATTAACTATGAAATTCAAACGGTGATTTCTAAATGCAACTAAATTCATATTATGGTATTTTTTATTTTAAGATTGTTTCGCTGCTTTGTTCTATTGACTGATGTGTTGTTTTTATTGACTGTTTCGAGAAAAAAGTTTGAGTAAGATTTATGTGGATCTGTGCGTGTGTGTGTGTGGACGGGGTGGGGTTTAAGAGTTGAATTATTTTATTAAAAGACAACATTTAATTTATTTTGCATGTAATTAAATATTTAAATTAATATTAAGGTTTAATTAATCTTATTTGTCTCTTAAAATACATCATGTTTTATAAGTGCCCGTTAAAAATTTCTTGCCATAAAAATGTTAATTATTTTTACTAATATTTTTAAATGTGTATTATTTTTTTATTCAATGATAATTATAATATTTTATGATTGTTTTTGTTTAAGTTATGTTTAGTGTTAAAAAAACCCTTTCAAGACTACAAAAATAACAAATGGATGTCGAAATATGTCGTCGAATGTGTTTTAATTCAAATATTAACAGAATGTCGACAGAAAAATAAAAAAATAAACTAATGTAATTTATTTTTGACAGGATGTTAATTTATTTATTAATTTATATTTTTTTCAAAAACTTCACCGCAAGGACTTATCTGCTTTTAACAATCATTAATTCAATTGAATTCATGTTACAGAAGTTATTTTCATGTGTAATATGCCAATTATTTGGTTTCAAATTTCGATTTATTCCCTTATCAATTAATTACTTACAATATTTTTATACGCATATAAATAATAATGTATTCTTGAGAAATCAATATCTACGTGAAAATGCATTTTTAGAGCGCGCTAACATTAGCATATAGCAACAAAAACTTTAAATCAGTTTTGTTTTCTAAATCTATATATATAATTTCCTTTGTCCAAAACTTGCTTGACGCTTTTTAAATTAATTTAAATGCTTCTATAATCATTAAATGTCGTCTCTATGTCTTTTCACTGTGTGCATAACATAAGCATTAATCAATAGACTGTTGCATCTTTAAAACTCTTTTACACTTATTTGAAGCTGATTTATGTGGTCTCAAGACTGAAGAAGTTATAAAGTCTTAATCAGTCCATCTCTACAAAATTTCTAACTACTATCTCGATCTTTTAAAAACATTATCGTCACATATTTTTTGTAAAATCTCTGGCAATGTTTTTTCTTATTTTTTTTTCTTTGGATACTGTGTAGCCATTAAGAATCGGACTTTGGAATTCCACAATTTCAATAGGTTTGACTTAACATTTATAGACGTCGATTTGATAAGGAGAATAAATAAGGGGCCAGAAAATATGGAAAGGAAAGTTATAATAATTGGAATAACTCTATAAATTAAAATGCACCAAATGACCTATCGCTGTAAAATACAAAATTATGCATAATGCTCGACACGTTTGCTAATTTGTGAAAATCTAGCGCGCATTTTCCTGGAGATATCGTGATTTTTTTTAAATTCTGGCTGTTTTTAGCTTATATTGAGCAGGGTTTTCAACAATGATATTACGAACTGAAAATATTTCCGTCGATTTTTTTTAAATAAACTTCATTCGAATACGAGAAAATATTTCATCTGCGATTCGACTTAGGAGAAGGTTTCCGTATCTTGATCTAGTTGACGCGATTCGCGTAAAAACCAAAATAACGATAAAATTAACTGCGTAAAATTAATAGTAATTTTAAATGGATGAGAAAATCCGCAATTTTGTATCCATCATTTTTGCATTTAAAAGTGAAAAATGAATCCTTTTGTACCTGTATGTGACATCATTTTCAATGACTTTTCGTTTCGACCGTGAATCTTCGACCGATCGAACTATGAGCCGTAGATATAAATACATCCTCCATAACTGATTGATGTTTTGCATAATGTTTATATATACAGGGTGATTAAAAAAAAGTGAACAAAATGATACGACAAATCAAGCATACAACAAGGATAAAAAATCACAAGGGAACACAGGGTCGCAAACTACTTATTGAGTCACAAATACAGGGTGTTTCATACTAGCTATGCCCGGTTAAAAAGTAATTTCGAGGAAAATAAAAATATTATAATGAAAATGCAACGATATGTGCCTTATTTTGTGTGAAATGCGATAACGTTACGAAAAGATCTGGAAAAACACACTGCTAAAGAAATCGATGATACCGTATAAACTGATTATCACAGTCCAAAATGTGAGGTTCCAAGTGCATATTGCTGATGCGCATAATGCAAACTTCTGTTTGGTGTTTTTACATTTAAATCAAAGGAGAGAATGTCTGTTAAATGTTTATTATACAGTAAAACCTCCAAGTAACGGATACCTCGGGAACGCGAAAACTGTCCGCTATTCAGAGGTGTCCGCTATTGGGAAAAACCTAGGAAATTCAAAAATTGCTAAGAAATGCTTAAAGTTTTATTAATTGACTTTTATATGTCCTAAAATTCTAACATAGGATTTAATCAAAAATTAAAATTATTTTTAAAGCAATAAAATTGAAATAAAATGATGCCTAAGTTAACATTCTTACAAAAAATGTATTTAAAAAGTTTCTTTTCGCATTTAAAAATTTCATGGTTCTTTTTCAATGTCAAGTTTAATTATGTCAATAGTTTTAATTTTCCTAAATCATCTTAAAAAAAAAAAAAAAAAAAAAAAAAAAATGTTATTGCTGATTGTATTTTCCACTTCTTAAAAACATCAGATCTCAAATCTTCCGGAATGAGTGTGGGGGAGTGCATTGTGCTGCTCCGGGAAATAATATCCCTCGACGCATCCCCTGAATTACTGGACGTGAGAGGGAGGTCCCGGGTGGGACCCGGCCCACTCTCTACCTTATATGTTATCACAAAATTTCGACACATTCTCTGACAAATTTAGATATTTTTTACTTTTTTTTTCTTCGTTAAAAAACTATTTCTCATACTATATCGCAAAAATTACTGTTCGCTATTCAGAATGTTCGTTATTCAGAGGTTAAACATACAAAAATTTTGATTTTGGGAGTGGGGATCGGTAAACTGTCCGTTAAATAGAGGTGTCCGTTATTCGGGAGTGTCCGTTATGGTGGTTTTACTGTAATATACATTGTTAAAAATAAAGGTGACAAACCATTTGCATTTGGCGCTCAGGGGTGAAAAGGTGTTACCATTTGACACCCGCGAGCTTGAAAATGTGTTTGGGGTGCCATTTGATCACTCACTTGGTGATTCACGCTAATTAGAGTGCCGCGCAATGCATACCGTTGGAAGATATTGACCCCTTAGTCATTTGAGCTTGCTCTGTGACATGTATCTTTGCCCTTCAACTCGCCGTCACTGGTGGATCAAAAGAGCAATTTTTCCCTACGATGTCAATAACTGCTATACGCTTTCCCAAATTCGTTTAGAACTTCGGATGGCTAACTTTTGGCGAGCTTTTTTATATAAAACAACCTTTGAATTTCAGGACACTTGAACATTTCAGGGCATTTTTGAAAGTGAGCTCGATGGCCGAGAGGTTAGAACGCTGAGCTTGTAATCAGACGTTGTAGGTTCGAATCCTTCGACGACCGAAAGTCGGTTTGTATATTTTTTAATTTTTTATTATTGGGCACTCTAGATTAAGGGGGCCATCTTTTCACCCTACTTAAAGATGACATTTTGGCTCCTTTAGGGGTGTCACCAGTGAGACAAGCCTTTCACCCTTAAAAGGTGCAATGTGTCAAATTTAACTTTAACAGTGTACTTCAGTTTTTTTGAAATTTATTACCGTCAACCCAAATTGAGTTAAGATGAAACACCCTGTATTTGTGACTCAATGAGTGATTTGCGACCCTATTTTAATATGTGATTTTTTTATCCTTGTTGTATGCCTGATTTGTCATATCAATTTGTCCACGCTTTTTTGAATCATCCTGTATACATTTCTTTAGGTTTAAAACAAAGAGAAAGGAAGAATTCTGCGTTTTTAAAACTTATTGTCGCCACCGATAAAAAGGTATGTGTACAGGGTTCTAAAATATATTGCAACAAACTTTTAAAAGAAGTATGGTACGTGATAAGGATTTAGAATTGCACAGTAACCATAACGGGGAACGTGGACATATGCCGCTTACGTAAAAAAATTATGAATTATATTTTAGTTTTCTGCCTTAAAATGCACATTGTTTCTGTAAAATTAAGTTATTTGCATCTGTGGAAGCTTTCCCTATTTACGATCCATTAGTAAAGAGCACATATAGGAAAATATGAATATAACGTTACTATCGCGGAATAATACACAAATCTACCGAAATACAATGTCCTCCTTCAAGAAACTCGACAAAAAATCGGTTATCTAATGATTCATAGATCTTCATTTGTTTGTAAAATTACCCATTTTAGTGGCATTGGGAATGAGAAATCATTGATTTTACTGTTGCTTTATTATGAGATAAACGTTCGATAAAGTAGAACACCGAAAATTGAATATAGGTTATAATAGGTCCGTGTTTTAACGGAAATCAATCATTGACATTTTTTCCAAAATTCGAAAAGTGTTATTACATACAAATTAACGAAATTGCATATATTTTTTTAAAAAATGTTTGTGTTTTATTGTTTGTAAAGTAAGTTTCAAGTAAACTAACAATAATTTAATGGCAAAGAAAAAAGAAATAAAGAAAACCAAAAATCAAAAATCAAAACATTTTATAGCTGACGATATTTTTGGCATAGCACGCATTTTAACTACAGTTTTTTTTTCTTTTTGAGAAAATGGCAACAAAAATGTATGGCACTCTACTATTTTTCTTATTTTCTTTTCTACAAAAAATAGAGTACTTCACTCGCCACCATTATGGAAATGGCATTAAAAATAGCAAATAAATTAATACTTCAACAATAAATTGAGCTGCAGGTTTCAAACAAATTGCATTTAAAAGTACTTTTACCTTCTGTACGACGGTGCAAAAATTTAAAATGTGTGACGTTTAGAAATTTTTTAAATTACAGTAGATTATCAGTATTCTCCACAAGAATGATATACTATGGTTTGTTTTGCGGGAAGCTCATGGTTAACTGTAAATTACATTTTTAGTGATGCCAGTTTAATTGTTGTCTGAAAAATGTAGAATCAGAGGCTAAAAAATAAAAACAGTATTTCCAAAAAAAGTCCCTTATAAGCATTCAATGGTCATCTTGAAAATACCATCTAATTTATTATTTTTTTTTTTTACTTCAGTTCATTTTTTTTTCAAAAAATTTCTCTTGCGACCAATAATTCCGATTTTTCAAAACTCATTTTTTTCTTTTTTAACGTTTGATAGAAAGCTCTAGAAAGCACTAGGAAATTAATTTATTTTAAAATATCTAGAATTTTCATTTTTTTAAGAAAGAAAAAGGAAAAAAGAAAATAAAGCACTATTTCAGCTATCTTTTTTTGGATTTATAAATTGATTTTCCAACGTATATATATATAATAGTGAGTTATTGATAAAAGCATTATATTAAAATTACAGCATTTTTTTTTCATTTATGATATTTTAGTTCCTCCTTTTAAGTCTCATGGCTCTCAATATCAGAGCACTTTTGCCCATTTTAGCGAGCATTTATTGGCGTTTTTAAGTCCATTGCTTTTTCTATTCCCATACCATTATATAAGTTGCAGAGAAATTTTGATGATTTATCATATGTGTCGGGGTCTCTGTCTACCTGGTATTTGAATTGAAATCTTAAACAAAACGTTTGACTATGAAATATACTTTTGATGATAACGTGATGTCGCTTCCTCATACCTTATTATAATTTAAAATGTAAAAAAAAATGTCTCTGTTTTTGCACATTTTTTAAATCCAAAAACAAAATTATTTATAAAACGTATGCCACGTTAAAACTATCCCATCATTATTGAGCACATTTATGTAAATTTATGTTTATATGACAAGTAAAAATAAGTGTTTTTCCAATGTTAGCGTTGTATATATTTTTTATCATATAAATGCTTATATACTTATTCAAGATCTTATTTCTCATTTTCCTGAAAAATGCTAAAAAATAAATATGAATTACTTTTATCCTTCCATATTCTGTCTTCTATCAACTGTTCGCCAAAATATTTAAGAAATATGAGCTCCATTAGCAATATTAGGAACTCACTTACTTCTGGTCTTTTTGCAGGGTCGACTTTTAACGTATATTTGACAAGCTGCAGAATTTTGTCTAAATTTTCCTTGTAAGCTGCTGTTGGATATGCCTTTCTAACTGTTTTCTGGAATTTTCCTACCTGTAATTGTAAGGACAAACAACAATAGTTAAGAGTGGACTTTACAATGTGGTTTACTTTATGAGTATTGACAGAAGCTCAGAATTTTTATTTACAGATTTGCTAAGCAGTGTACAATGGGATAAAATATAATAGTTTAAAATCTAAATAATATTTTATATGGCGTTTAAACATTAGAAACAATGATAAAACTAGCCCGACAGTTTTAATCGAACTACTCGTCCATTTTCAAGGGAAAATAAAGAATTGAACTGACAAAGGCACGTTATTTAGCTCGAAGAGAGATGAGGGTAAAACACGAAGGACAAAAAGGAAAATAATAACATTGGGAGGGGGGGGGGAACTCAGCAAAAATCACCACACGCGATAAAAACATGGAGCGGGAAAAACAGTAAATTGAAAACAAAATATGAAAAAATATTAAGACTGAAAAAAGAAGGGATGGGCTATACTATCTCTAGTATTTGGTTAAATTTACTGAAATAGCCCACCCCTTCTTTAACGCATGTGGGGATTCCTGTTCAGTTCCCCCCCCCCCCCCATGTTTTCATTTTCCTTTTTGTCCCTCGTGTTTTACCTTCATCTCTCTTCGAGCTAAATAACGTGCCTTTGTCAGTTCAAATCTTTATTTTCCCTTGAAAATGGCCGACAAGTTCAGCTAAAACCGTCGGGTTAATTTTATCATTGTTTCCAATCTTTAAACGTCATACAAAATGGTATTTAGATTTTAAACTGTTCTATTTTATATCGTTGTACACTATTTAGGAAATTCATAAATAAAAAGTCTGAGTTTGTCTCAATACTCATGAAAAACAACCAATTTTGTCTTAAGATTATGTTTTGTTGCAAAATAATGTTTTCTGTAAATGAGCATAATTATAAACCTTAGTGAAGTAGAATATAAAAAAATTACTGTACCGGCCAATAAAAAACGTTTTTTTTAAGAATGCACATACACGTACCTTTGTACATTTAATGGTAATTTAATGACTGCATGACATTTTTGCTTTTATATATAGAATAAGGATGTTAGGCTAAAGAAAAATACGCTGTCTTTTGCAATACACTGCCCTGTGAATTCTATGCCTTATCTCCGAACCAAAGTAACGGTTTCCAAAAACTTTTTTTTAAAATAAATGCAGTTTTTTAAATGGAAATACCAGTATTTAAAAAACAATATTTCTTTGACTAGATTAATATCAGAAAAATGAAGCTATTAATCTTTAAATATACTATTTGCACAAAAATTAAGGGTCCTACATATGTTGGGAAAAAATCCGCTTTCGGTGGATATCATGTTATTGTCGGCGTTCAAGCCTAATATTCTCGGGCCGGTGTATGACATCCAGTCGAATATCGTGATCATTTCATAAATGAATAAGTGTCAAGCGTTTTAGGCGAATGTGCAAGTTGTAAACAAAATCCTACATTCTTTACCAACTATATAATTATTATAATATAATATGATTTTTATTAGCTGCATGATATTCTATGAAAATAAAGACGATATTCTAATAGAAACTACATCGTAAATATTTGAACAATTGGCCTATCAACCAAATTGTTTATGTGTCTCTGTAATAAAGTTGTTAAGTAATTGCAAGAGCTAAATTTGTCACCTCTAAAATGCCTAATACAATTAAAAAAATACTTGTATTTGCTTATTTACAAATACATACAATTATTTTCAGAAAAACTGTAAACTTTGCTTAGTTTGTTTCAATTTTGTTACTTATACTCCTTGGATTCTGTGCCCTGTTATGTAGATAAACGACAATGTTATATTAACTATAAAACGGGCAATATATTTGTATTTTCAATTCCAAGTTTTGTTGTCATTCTACAGCGAACAAACAGAGAAAAAAAAATCACTGAAAACAGCTGATGTTAACATTTTGGAGTTTAATTTAGATTCTATTTTCAAGTCTACATTGACTGGGTAAAAGAAAAAGGAACAATGTCACTTAAAATGTAATATAAGATTGTTTAATCTAAAAAAGAAAACAATAAGGATTATTTGTGTAATGTCTGAAAACCATGAGAAAATTTGTCAAGGACAAAAATAAAATAAAAACGAAAAAAATGAAAGAGAATCTAATACAAAGTTTCATTCCAAATTTCCAAAAAGGATTACTTTTTCCAATAAGTAACAAAATAGAGAACAGTAATTATTTTTTCGCTAATCACATTTTCACATTACATATACGTGTATAATTTAATTCAAGATAATTAGTTGTTCAAATTTTCATTTGCCTTTAAAATAATTTTTTCACAGAGCTACTTAGGAATGTTAATAATAATATCAACAAATTAAAATCCACTTACTTGAAGTATTTTATACAATGCATCATATTGTTTCAGCCTTTTTGTTCTTTGACTTGTCTTTGATGCTAGATAATTGTTGGTGAGAGCTTCGACTGTCAACAAGGTTAGACACCAGGAATCGAGTTTCTTCCCGTCAAGTGAAGCACTATTAAGCAGGAATCTTTTCGGGGGCCAGTAGCACGACTCCGATCCAGTTTCCAAACTAAAATAAAATGATCGTCAATAGCCATTTTATTGTCATACTAATCATTATAAAATCAGTGGCATTCATATCGCTACATTCGTACTGTAGTATTGTGACTGTAGTCATCCCGCTACATGCATAGTAGTTGGACGTCTTTTTTGCGCCTGACGAAGAAAGACTCAGTTTTTTCGGAAGGCCTCGCGCTCTTTTTTTATTTTTTTAAATATATTTTATGGCTTTATAATAAGCCATTAAATAGGAGCTCCGTTCGGAGCTCCGATGCTGAAGGAAAATGCTTTCCATTTTTATAAACTCTTCTTGCTAGATCTCCCCATAAGTTATTGATGTAATTTAAATCAGAATGTCTGAGCAGATACTGCAAAATATCAATATTTTTATAGAACCAAAATTTTTTCTCGCGACTTGTGTGGTATGGCGCATTACCTCATTGTTATATCCGTTTTTCCCTACCAGAAGCGCTGAAACAAATAAAAGAGAGTCAAAAATAGTTTGTATACGTGTCTTTGAATTAAATTTGACTGAAAGTTATACATGTGGCGCCACGAATGCGTTGAATTAAAAGAAGATCCATGTTGCAATGAATCCGGCACCTAACTGATGTTTCAAACTCATCTCTTTTTCTTTTCTTAAATCATTCCCATAATATTTCCAGCCATTAGTAGCATTTAAGTTTCATTTCTTTACATCATTGTTCTTATTGGGATAATTAAAAAAAAGAAAAAGAGATTTTATTATAACATCACTTATTTGGCGGATTCATCTGACATTGGAGTGCTTTTCGTTAAAAGACGTGTTATCACTTGCACATCTTTCAGGAAAATGTAATTCAAAGATACATATTCAAACTCTTTTTGACCCTCTTCATTTGTTTTAACACTTCTGGTCGGATAAAGAAACAGACATAACAGCGAAATAATGCACCTAGAAGCATGATAAGACGTGAAAAAAAACTTTAGTTCTATAAGAAAAATATCGAAGATTTGCAATGGCTGCTTAGAAATCCTGATTTAAATCCTATCGATAACTAGGAGAGATCTAGCAATACGAATTTATAAAACTAGAAGGCATTTTCTTCAGTTTCAGAACGCAGATCTACAATTGAAGATGAATAGCACCAAAGCAAACCCGAACTGTGACAAAAAATTAATGACGTCGAGAATGAAAGAATATTTGCAATCATTAAACTCATAGCTGAGTGCACGTAGACAGTAGTGGGATGAATTTTATAAGAGGTTTCTGCGTAAAAAAAGTAATGATTCATATTTAGCCTTCATACTTTGTTAGAATTATGTCACTGAAAATATTCCCCAGAATCCAATTGAGAAACACAAATCTTACAATGTTAAGAAGTCATCGTTGATTTTAGAAAAAATTAGAATGAGAAAGCTACTGTTAAGTGAAAAGTACTCGACAAAAAAGTGTAGTGGCAACAGAAAAATCGGACAAATTTGTCTTTTCGCTCCATTTAAACTTTTTGTTAAAAGCTCGTTTTAACACAAATCATGATGTCGCGCGTGCCCTGACCTAAAATAAAGGAAAATATGGGAAAATAAAGACGGCACACTCGAAGCCTACGTCATGTTCAGTGAGATTAAATCTGTTAAAATTTTTTTTAATTTGGAAGCATTTTAATTTTGAAGAAAAATGATATCCTTGCGCGAATTTTTTCGGAATAAAGTAAGCCCAAAAAAGAGATGGCTTTTTTAAAAACATCCGAATTCACGCTAAATAAAATAAATGGTAAAAACATGGTACAATTTAAGAATGAACTAAAAGTTTTTTTGTTTAATTAAATTGAGTACATTAAGAATCATTTTAAAGAGAATTCAATAGAAATAATGATAGAAATAAAAAATAGTGAATAAGCCGGCAATTTAACATAACAAATGAAATATCGCGAAAAAACATAAATAATATAACATATATGTACCTTTTTGTTTAACTAAAACTCTAACAAACACATAAATTATCATTAAAAAGTACAATATATGCAAATACTATTTAAAAAAGGATGCTGCGAATAAAAAATGGATCAAAGTACAAGGAATAGAGCTCAAATTTACGGAAAGGTTCCTGTTATCTGGCACATCAGTCTGACTCCTTTTAAAGACATTAAAGCTGAAAAACACGTATGTCTACAGTAAAAGAGGCTAATAGAGATAGTTAAACAAATGAAAATGTAGTTCAATAATATACAACAATAAATATCATTGCAAAATCATGATCAATTCAACGCTATTACTCGAAAACTTTAAGCACTTTCAAGCAGCTTTTATCTTGATTTTCATAAAGTAATATCTATCTTATATAATGAAAAAAAAAATCTCTTTTAATGTATAGCGGCCAGTACTTTACGAAATTTCTGGTACTAAAAAACCCGAAATCCCGTAAACCATTTGATGTGTGCGAAATCTGGTAAATATTATTAATTTTAGAACGCACACTAAACATAATGTAATTCAGCCTCGTAAGTTCCGGCATGCACATTACTTCATAAAAAAAGCAAACAAAAGACAATAATATCCCCCTTCCCAATAAAGTAAAGAATATCGACTTTTTAAATAATGTAATTAAAAGTGAAGTATGATTTTTTAGAATATTTTCGACTATTGCTTATACAGTGATTTTTAAAATTACAAAGCTGGGATTTCCTAGTGTCCGCGTTGACATTGCATTGAATACAACATTTTGCTTAGAGTAAGGACAATATAATTTTTTTAAATATATTCTTAATTTTTTTTACGAATAATTAAAGAAATCATCGATATTCGCTACAAACTACAGATTTTTTGTGATGAATTCTTCATAGTACTTTATAGTATTTTTCAAAAAATAAAAAATAAAAAAAGGAAGAAATAAGAAAAAGTTAATTATTTTAGTTTTGATACATCCAACCGATGCCATTATCTGTAAATAATACAGTTTTGGATGGGTATAAATATATTTCCACAAATAAGAAAAAAATGAGCTTCCATTACGGAATCAAGTGTTTTTTTAAATCACAATGAAATATTGAATCTTCTTTAAATTTTTCTTTATATGCGTATTTCATTTTTAAAGAGACCTTGATGTATGAATTATATGTTTCTGAAAAATAATTAAGAATGCTTAATGCTATAAAAGTTATCAACCCCATAATCTGGGGAGGACAGAAGTTAAATCGCAGTTAACTCTTTTATTTTTCGGTAATATCTTTTTCGTGATAAATAAGAGCCCATTATAAAGCAATTTTAATATTATGCTGCATGTTTTCTATTATATGTCCACAACTAAAATCTCCATATATAGTTCTGATTTTTTTAATTGCTTTTTTTTCTGTCTCCATATGCGGTCCGCAGGAATGAGAGGGTTTATAAAAGAGTATCTGTCAACAAACATACAATCTCAATCACAAGAAAAACATCAATTTTCCGATATTCATAACCACATTTTAAAAAGTAAAATCGTGTATTCACGGTAAAATTAGTGGCAGCAAAGTTGCTGGACTTTTTCCGTTCTGTTAATAGATTTTCCGTTTTGGAAAATAAAAAAAGAAAAAAGTCCGTTTGAAGAAGTGGTAGTTTAGTATAAAATAATAAGTGGTAATAAGTTAGTATAAAGCTAGTATTATAAAAGTGCTAAAATGTTGATAAGAAATATAATAATTAATCTCGATGACAAAAAAAAAAAACAAAAAAAAAAACAAAAACAAAAAAAAAAAAAAAAAACAACGCAACTGCAATTTAGCACGGTAGTATCTCACAAAAAAAGTAAGGATTATTTCGTTATTTTATTGCAGCAGCATGCCAGTTTTGTAGACATTCAAAATAAGTCTGTGGCAGATAACCGAGTATCTTCGTTTTCCCCCTCCATCTCCGTCCGTTTTATTTTCCGTTCCCCTCCGTTTCGTTATTTAAAGGAATATGGTGAAAATTTCATATTTTTAAGAGAAAGAGATATTTTGGCGTGAAAAGGGAATTTTTCTGTGAAATCCAGGAAAATTGTGAGTGTAAAAAATATTGTAAGGCTTTTTTTTTTTTTTAACGGTGCAGTTAGAGAAGGATATTTCGAGTTATGAATCAAAAAGTATATTAGCGCTCATTACTAAAATCACAGTTCTAGTTAAAAGAGGTATACTGAGAGTAAATTTAATGTAACTATATATATACGGTCATTCTGTTTAAATATGTCGACTCAGAAACCCAACAATTGGGACAAATGCAACGAAATCCTTTTACCAAATGGCAGAATCGCACATAAATTCCATATAATGAAATAGCTGAACTGCTAGTATAAAACTCGAAATATTTCATATTACATTAACCCTTTAACTTATTTTCTCGTACATTGCACGGGCAAGAAGAGTTTTTTTATCCATTGCCAAAAGCTTTTTGACTTTACTATTTTATTTTTTAAAATTACAATTTCATACTACATAAAAGGTAGAAAATTTAGACTAAATAATACGAATTTTTTAGGTTAAAAAATGCTGCATATCCAATACTTTCAATTTATTGTATTAAAAAAATCAATTAATTGGTAAAAAATCTTTTTATTTAAACAAACCCTCATTATAAAACACATCGCTAATTATTCATCTCTTCATATATGTCTAAACGCAATGTAAAATCGCAAAATCAAAATTTCGGATTTGAGCTTAAAAGATTGAATAATCGTACCAAAGCAAGGACCTTGAACGTCGGTTATGTTTATTTAAAGTGGATGTTAGTTAAAATGCAACAATATTTCAAATTAGAGTTCTAAAATATTCTGTGAGTATTGGCAACTGATTTTTTATTCAGAGATCTATTAAAACAAATAGAATCCCTCAAATGCGTAGACATTTTTATGAGATCGACTATGATACGCTTATGTGGTATTTTCATTTATTATGTTAAAATATATTTTTAAGTAAAAGTACTGTTTAAATAAGCTTTGTTATGTAGGAATTTTCTGCATCATAATGTAATCGTGTTTTTCTTTGACATGATATTTAAATGTGTGTTTCAATAAAGCTACGTTTAAAACTGACTGCATTAAATGTCTTTATCCTGAAAATATTCAAAAACGCTGAATGATGTACCACAGACTACATTAAATAAATAATAAAGTTCAATAAGGATAGTTGTAGGTTACATTCGTATGACTCTGATGTATGCTTCATACACAGTAGATAAGTGTAGATCAAAACATGAATTGTAAATTTAGAAAACACTTCATCCAACTAACAAAGGAATCTAGTGGCGAAAGAAAATTTGTTAATTCAAATTGCTAAAGGTGAAAATTTCTAAAATTTATTTTGTAATATTTTAAGTTATCAAAATTGAAGCACATGTCAAAATGTTCACCGTTAAATGTTTCAAGTTTTATCTGTTTCAATTCTTTATTATGTATTTTTAAAATTAGCAAAGAAGAATTTGAAAAAGGAACATGCATAACAGGTATCGACGCATTTAGGTAATTTGGACAACTTATTTACGTTTCAATGCTATTAATAAGACAAAAATAAATTCGGCAATCGTATATTGATATCTTAAGGTCATTTCCATCAGTACGTGTAGTGTTAATCACATTTCACGATTTTTGGACACCAATAATTTGGAACGAAATAATGCGACTTATTTTACCAGAGATACCTCGTTAATCAAATAAGGCCAAGCAAATGTTTCGAAAATAACGGTGGCCATCAGACACAGCAGTTATAAGCTGTAAAATATGCATTACAAAAAACTTAGGAACTATATTGATATTACCTTGCTTATATTGATATTACCATGGTCTGAAAAAAGATGATTTTTGGCTATATGCACCTCTACATATATAGTACAATGTATCTTCATTTCATAAATTGCGAATTATAGTAGATAAGTTAAATGCAACAAAATTCAGCGGAATGATGTCTCATAGAGGTAAGAAAACCTTTTATTATTAATTTTTATTATTCATTTATTTATCTCACTGAAATTCATTTGTTTATTTCATTGATTCTTTCTGTATATATTTATGCATTGGCCGTGGTGGATACAATACTTGTTCAGTGTTCTTTGGATAAACTAAATGACGTAATTCAAATAGCATGAATGCTAAAGACATGCGAATCCATCTTTTTTCAAGAAAAATACTTTTAAGTGAAAGGATAAGAAAATAATTATGCATTTTACTATATACTATATTAAATGCAACTATATAAAATATATATAATGACAACTACATTAAATGTCGCGCTCATTGTCAAAAAGAGAATAACGATGTTAAGAAGCTTTTTTATTAGCAAATAGCGTATCTGCACATATTTTTAAGGCACAATATGAGTAAATACTTTTAAGGAATATTTAACCAAAATTGCAGCAAAATTTATTGGTATTTCAACCAAATGTCTATAAGCAATGTTAACTTTTGTTTACTGTTATATTTCCTTTACTAGTGTCTATTAAAATATTAATGTGCAATAATTCTTTGAAAAAAATAATTTCAATGAGAAAAAATACATTACTTCTTGTTCATCGTGGAAGAATGCCGTGCAAAATCCAATCCTCCAAGTTTGGCTATGTTGTTGGAAAATATCTCAATACAGCTTCCACGTATATTTAAATGAACTAAATCTTCTGAATGCAGCTTTTTTAGTCCCATTGACACTTGCTTAATCCAGTTGAAAATTGACTCAATGGCATCTGGAGATTGTCGGAAGAACTTATTACCTATTGCGTCTTGTAAAGTGTTCTCGCCAGATTCTATGTGGATTATATATGACTGGAATTTGCATAAATATTCAAACTGTAGAGCTTTAACAATGTAAGGATTTTCCATTCGTTCATAATAAAATTTTCTGATGTCAGCTGCTTTTTTCGTCAATATAAGAACAGATGACTTTTTCTGTTTGTCTTCATTATCTATTTCAATTGTCGAAGCAAATTTGCCACGGCTAATAACTTTGTACGATCTGAATTGCTTATGGTTAATTATCGAATCTATAATATTGATGTCATCCATTTATAACGGGTTTTTTCACACAGAGAAACAAATATCCGGTTCTGAAATGATATTAAAAGAAGTTGCTGTAAAAATGCTATTTGACATATAACATAAAAATATATCTGTGCTTTGGACTTTTTTTATGAGTAGTAATATATAAGGTTATTTAATCAGAAGTGTAAAAAATAAGTTGTTAAAATCTGCAGTGATTGTTGTACTACATTGTTGCAATTGTTTTACAATGAATTTGTCGAGAAAAAAATATTTTTGTTTAACAATCAGATTTTTTTATATCAACAATGAATCTTTATTTGTAGCATGTGTTCAAACTCACAACAATACAATAACCTGTGGAAACAGTAGCGGATAGGGACAGAATAATGCAACAATGTTAAATCTACATATAATATAAACATCACTTTAAAATATCAATTTATTTTTTTTAATTTAAATGCTTTAAGTGATAAATTAAAATAACATAAAAAGATTATAGCTTGACATGTTTCATTGCTCTTACGGCAACATTTTCAAAAGCAAATAAATGATAATTTTAATTTTAATGATATATTTTAGTTTATCACTTAAAGCATTTAAATTAAATTAATGTTAAATCTTATACTACATAGGGATACAGGTAAAAATCAAAAATCCCTACCCAGTTTCGGCTAGTTTTTTCTTGGTGTTGATGATAAAACGGTCTTGTACGCTTATAAACTTAGACAAAGTTTATAACAAAAATATTACTTCTTCATTGTTATTAAATTTCATGATTATTTGAATTCCTATTTAATAGAAAATGTACAATGAAGGCATCACATAAACTTTTTCATATTAGAATATTAATAATTATAATGCATTCTATTCAAATATTAATGGTATAACTTTAAACAGCCGAGATTCCGGATTTTGGCAATTTTGGCGCCAAGTACCCACAAGCGGTAATGGAGTTTTCAGCAACCTAGAAATTCTTCTCAATAACAACGCGTGATTTTGTAGCAGACAATTAGCGACATAAGCAATAACAAGAACGATTCCTACGCTGCGCGCCAAATACAACGAGACAAAAAAACATCATTCGGCACACAAAACTGACTGTGCAGCAATCTAAGTGCACGAAATTTATCTAAGTGCAAATTATTTAATCTAAGTGCACGTATTTTTAAATACAGGAAACGCGCTGTGCAGTAGTCTTTGAAGAGCACGAAACTCGTCAATGCCGCTGTCACTAACGCATGTATGAGCGCTGTGCGCCCATTTACACAACAAAAACAATAACAAAAATCACTGGATACACGAAAATCTCTGTGCAGCAATCAGTCCTTAAAGTGCACGAAATGCGCTGTGCAGTAGTCTCTAAAGAGCACGTAATTCGTCAATGTGGTGGTCACAAACTCACGTATGAGGGCTGCTCGCCCATTTAAACCAAAAAATATAAAAACATCGCAGAATGCACGACACTCGGTGTGCAGTAGCCTCTAAAGTGCATGAAACTTTTCAATTCCGCAGTCAATAACGCATGTATGAGCGCTCTGCGCCCACTAAAACCAAAAAAAAACATCACTGGATACACGAAATTTATCAAAGCTGCGATCGTTAACGACACTAAAACCGAAAGAAACATCTCTGGATGCACGAAAGTCACATTTAAGGAAATTTCTAAAATGCAGAAAACTCTTTAATGCCACAGTTACTAACGCAGTAATCAAACTGTTAAAATGTTGATAAATTTTTACAAAATTACTCGATAAAATCCTGCTTGGATAAAAAGAAAAAAAAGAAAAAGAAATTGTAATTTAACAAATTACAACGACTATTTGGAAAATGATATTTTCAAAGACTATTATTTTAAAGACTTATAAATAAATTCGATATTTAAATTAATAATAAAAATAAACATCATTTTTAGGATGATCATAACGAGTCATGTATTACGTACGCCGTGCATTAAACATTAACATTCCTAGACCAACGAAAAAAAAATAGTAGATTAAAAATAGACAACTTTCACTGTTTAAAATGTGAATTTTTGCTGGATGGAGCTAATCAGGCTGTCTTCTGAATCCCTCATATTACATACGACATGGATTAAATATTAATATTCCTGGACCCTTCACAAACAAATTTTAAATGAAATTTCAGCTTTACAATTTTTGGAACTGCAAATTTTTCAACTTCAAAATACTGTAATTTTTAATTTTTACACCTTTGCGTAGAGAAAAATATGCCCTTTTTAATGAAATTTTTTAATACAAATAATATAAATTTGATAAAAAAATAATAGAAATAATTAAATTGGCAAAAAAATCCTAAATGTCTTTAAATTAAATCCATGTTATTATGAAAACTTCCAGCGCCAGCGTTCGAGAACACAACTCTTTGTTTACTAGCGAGATGTTTTAGTTCTAGGCGTGTGGCACGAGGTATTCAGCTGACAAAATTTGAGATCTCTGACTTATACAGTTTTTATACACAGACTCTGTGATAGACAGACAGAGGACAGAGACAAATAGAGTTTCGTCAGATGAACGAAACCCTAAAAATGATAATAATAAAGAGACCATTATCAGCATCTGATATCTTGAAATGGATGTAGTATTAAAATATAACTTTTATTGAGATCAAAGGCAAGTATGTTCCTTCCGTTCATGTTTTAAAAAATTAAAAGATGCATAATTAGCATTAATAGAGGGCTCTAAACTGTCAGATAGAAATTTTTCTTGAGCGAAAGTTTCTATAATAGTTGAATCGCAGGATTACAAAATAAATATTGAAACTAGCATAAAAAATGTTGATGCTCATTCATATATAAGGTTATAATAATTATCCGTAATCTAAATAAAATTGAATTTAAAGCATTTTTATATGTTTAGTAGAAAATTGTATTCAGTTATGACAATTTTTTTTTAATTTTTCAATGGAATAATTTTATAAAAAATATTTTCTTTAAAAGACATTTTAGATTAAATTTTTACAAAATATCATAAAATATATGTTTTAGAAATTTCATAGAAGAATATTCAAAAGTTCTTTATATATCCTGCACATCATGCTCAAAATCTGTGAAATGGCTTGAAAGTTTTGATAAGGCCACTTTAGCTTTTGAGCTTGTATAATTCTAAAATTCATAACTTCAACCTTTCTAATGAGAATTTCCGGGAAAAAATCTGTCAAAATGTTCATAAGAGATAAGCGTTTAAAATAAAAAGTCCTTCCGGCAATGCCGGGAGGAAGAGGTAGCTTTCATATATTTATTTATTTATTTTATATTAAGTTATATAAATCAAATATACGAAGCTCAAAATAGTGGAAGACGATTATGAAAGATTGAATACTAGTTTTTGTCACTACTGAATATTAATAGGAATTTTTAGAAATTAGTTATCTTTTATTCAACCTGGTTTTATTTTAAGCGATTTATAGGGTCGCCAAATTCCACGATATCCATTTTAAAGCAGCATGATGGATAAAAAAAACCAATGAGCTTGATCGAAATCTTAATTCATGTGAACATGCACACTCACATCGAAATCGATTAATATATACGAGTGCTGTCGCGGGCAAATTGACTTTTTTTTAAAAATGTCACCCACATTAGAAATTCAAACTGCTATATCCCAGGCGTTTTTAAAGGTAAAGACAAAGCAAAAAATACTTCGGAATGAATTATTAAGATAAATAGTTTAGAAAGAACCTTTTTTGAATTTCTTATTTTTTGTTTATACATCATTATACATTTAAAAGATTTTTGACAAATTTAAGTGGCCGCCATTTTGAAACAAGATGGCGGATAAAGTTGGCTGTGAACTCGGTCAAGACATTGGTATGTATCATGAACACACGGAGTTATATCGAAATCAGTTTGTAAATATGCGTATTAACGCGTGACAAATTCAGACCGATTCAAAATGTCAATCTCACTAGAAATTGAAAGTGCTAAAACTCAGCCATTTTTCAAGATATAGATGAAACAAAAAATGCTCTGGAATCTTTGTATCAAGGTCAAAACACAAAAGAAAAATCTTTTTCAATTTCTTACTTTTTTGCACCTAATTTCAAAATTTAAATTTAAGAAAAATAATATTCCACCATTTTGAAGCAAGACGGCGTTTGGAAATGGCCAACAAACTCGGTCCAGGCATAAGTATGTCCTATCTACGCACCAAGTTTCATCCAAATCGATGTATAAATACGCGTGTTATCACGTGACGAAAACCAGATCATTTCAAAATGTGAGCAACACTAGAAATTAAAAGTGCTATAACTCAGACGTTTTTTAAGATACAGACGAAACAAAAATGCTTTGGAATATTTAATTCAAGGTCAAATACATAAAAGAAATTTTTTTTTCAATTTCTCACTTTTTTAAACCTAATTTCAAATTTTAAATTTCTTAAAAAAAAATTTAAACGGCCGAAATTTTTAAACAATATAGCGGATGGAACTGGTTAACGAACTCAGTCCTGGCTTTATTAAGAACTATGTACACGCCAAGTTACATCCAAATCGATTTATAAATGCGAGCGTTATTACGTGACAAAAATCAGATCGTTTCAAAATGTCAGTCATAAGAAAAATTCAAAGTTCTATAACTCAATAATTTTTTAAGATATAGACAAAGTAAAAAGTGTTCTAGAATCGGTGTATTAGGATCTAACACATAAAATAAAAATAATTTTCAACTTTTAATTTTTTCGCATTTATTTTTAAATTTTAAATTTTTAAATTTTTTTTAAATGGCCGCCATTTTGAAACAATATGGCGGGTGATGCTGACCAACGAACTCGGTTGAGATATTTGTATTTACTATGTACATACCAAATTTCATTCAAATCGTTCATAAATACATTAGTTATTGCATGACAAAAATCTGATGGTTTTGAAATGTCAGCCATAAGGAAAATTCAAAGTGCTATAACTCAATCATTTTTTAAGATATAGACAAAGTAAAAAGTGTTCTGGATATGGTGTTTTAAGATCTAACACATAAAATAAAAATATTTTTCAACTTTTAATTTTTTCGCATTTAATTTTAAATTTTAATTTTTTTAAATTTTTTAAATCGCCGCCATTTTGAAACAAGATGTCGGACGATGCTGGCCAACAAACTCGGTCGAGATATTTGTATGTACTATGTACATACCAAGTTTCATTCAAATCGGTTCATAAATACGTTAGTTATCGCATGACAAAAATGAGATATATATATGTATATATATATGTATATATATATATATATATATATATATATATATATACATATATATGCCAACATTTCAACGGAGGGTAGTTTTGGGGTCTGGGGGTCATGATCGGGGAAAATATACCAAAATTTTCTGGAAGTGCTTTCCTCCGGACGGCTGCAATAGATAGCTTTTTACTTTTTGTAATGAAAGCTACCTAAAAATAAAAATTTCGAAAATTTTACATCCTTTAGAGGCCTGAAACCCCTTAATATTGTATAGAAATTTTCTTAAAAAACATAAACGAAGCATGTACAATTCCATTAAAATATCTTCTCGTACAATGACATCATACTACACGGTGATTTATTTTTTAAGATACGTATTTTTAACTTGATCTGAATAGCTTTGGTTTTCGATTAACATTTATAGCAAGCTTTCGCAAAGCTTGAAATGCAAAATAAAAAAATTATTTTACAGTAATTATGTACTTTTTAGTATGGTATTTTTAAACATTAAATCAATGTGATGAAAAAAATTATTTTGATTTATACCTTTAATTTTGATTCAAATGTAGCATACTTATTTTACTCAAAATTTACAAAAGACCTAAAACCATCACCACAAACGAAACTTAAAAACGCCTGAAACATAAATAACGTAAGATATATTTCAAAAACCTATTAAAATTCTAAGAAAAAGGGCAGAAAAATCTGTATTAATCCCATTACATTTATTAGATTACTTCGCAATCGAAATAAAAAAAATTTAGCTTGTAAAAATATGTAATCCGAATTTCTGATTCTTATTTTTATTTATTTTATTAATCCTATTTTTTTGTATTTAAGAATTCATTAGTGAGCAGTGTTTAAAGAATGTGTAAAAGTTTAATAGTCTAAATATAACAACAACAAAAAGGCTTAAAATTTTGAATATTATCAAAACTTTCTCAATCAGTAATATAAAGCCTTTTTAATCAGATTATAGACAATCTGTAAAATAACTGGAAATTGCAGCTTTTTGTTTGCGGGGAAGGAATAATATCTCAAAACACTTCTGTTACTATATTTCAGACACGTACCTTGTTTTTATGTTTTACCTTCTGTATACTTAAATACTGTGAGAATAATAAAGTATTCATTGCTACGAAGGCACAGTCCTCAAAGCAAATATATTCCTTAAAGAGAATGTTTCATAAAAAATTTGGGGAAAACTTAAAGAGCTGAAAGTACACATCAAAACAGACAGCTTTTATCAAATAATGCATGGTCAGAATTACAGCTCAAAGGTGCTAGGGGGCGCCAAAGGTTCGTTGTTATACGCGGGAAAAACACACAAAGAACAATTAATTGATAAAGGTGGCAAACCGTTCTCCTTACAATCGGTGAGCCTCTGATTTACTTTCATTCGCAGTTCTGGCGTTAAAAACTACATTTTTATGTCCTTAGTTTCATTCTCTTTCCTATAACTCGAAAAATAATGGACCAAATGAATGGACCAAGTTTGCAAATGCGCAAGCACTTTTGCGTTTTGTTTCCGACAATGCATTTTTTTAATGAAGGCTGTTTAATTGGCTGCATATTGTCATATTTTATAATTTTGCGCAGCTTTTATAAAATACCCTGTATATTTCTTTAAGTTATAAAAAGATAATGGAAAAATTAGAATCAATTTTCGATTCTACTTAACTTTTTTAACAGATGCGAACTGATATATTCGTTCACTAAGTTATAGTTTTCATCTCTCGAAGGATATATGCTTAATCGTAATAAATCTTTTATGTAATTTTGAAAACAGATATCTTTTTTTAGCATTTTTAAAAAGTTACAGAGGAAAAAAACATAAAAAATTACATTTTTAACTTGGCGGTCAGAATGTAATTAAAAAAAAATATAGGAAAGTTATTATTATTTTACGAACACTTAAAATGCAGTTCACCTATAAAGCAAGCCGTCTGCCGATGGTCTTATAAAAACAATTGTCCCGATGTGATTGAATTTTAGCCTTTAACTGTATTCTTATGTTATTGAATATAACAATCGATTATAACCTTGATATTAATCTAATAGTCGATTGTATCCTTATGTTATCGAATTATTACATGTACATTATATTACATGTAAAAGCCATACTTGATTTCCTCTTCACTAAATCTGAATTTATCCTGTATTTTGATCTCGATACTACGTTTTAAAAATTGTAAAATAGAAATAAAATGTATGCATCTATTTTTATTCCAAATGTAATTTTTACACGTAATTTACCGTTTCTGTACAAAGCCGAAAAAACATTATATAATTTACCATTTATATACAATTCATCACTAGTCAAAATTACAGTTTAAATTTCTTTTAGTCAGGACGTGTCCTTTTGAATTAAATAATATTAGTGCAAAAGTTATTTGATTTTTTTACCACCTGCCCCACATTACCACATGCACCACATAGCCACATGCATATTCACACTTTAAAATTAAAATTTAAACCATTTGTGAAAAGCATGTAAATAAATATATAAACGTAATATTCAAGAAGTCTATAGCACAGGCAATCACCTCATCGAGTTAACAGCTGAAACTCCAGAATTAGTTCAAACTTTATTCGCATATTAAAAAGCAATTGGTCTGCCAAGTCGTATCTTGTTGGGAAACACATGAAAACTCGATTTTAGCGGTTAACTGGTACATTTACCATTATGTCTTCCTGTTACCACTCCTCTAAGTTTTCATTCCTTTAGATTTAGTGAAAGACAATGGTAAAGATAGAAGTCAACCATTAAAATCGTGTTTGCAAGTATTTTCCAGAAAGATACGACTTGGCAGACCGATTGTGTTTCAATATGCAAAAGAAGTTCTAATTAGTTCTGAACTTTCCACCGTAAAGTCGACAAAGTAATTGTTTCTACTGCTAGGCTCCAGTATTATAATGTTTCGACCGATATTATATGATATTTCGAAAAAGAGTTACTAAGAATGTTCAAGATAATCCGCGGTAAATTCACAAGATTTCTTACCTTTTCATATGATGAAGAAATATTGCTTGAAAAACAGCAACTATTTTTCAAATAAAATACTTTCAATAGATGTTTAATTTGCAAGAAATGTGGTATTATTATATGAAAATATTTAGGCTGAGTAACAACATAAGAGGAAATTTTCTTTGGAATGGTAAAATAGTGTTGTTGAAATTTCTATTGTTGGTTTAAAAGTATTGTTAAAACGTTTGATTAATTCTTTTGTCAAGATAGCATTTTTTGTATAACAAACAGTTATTTTTCAGTACAAAAATGATAGTTTATTTAAAAACTCGTGTCTTTTGACAACAATTACATTTTGTTACATATTGTAAAAGACAGTGCAAGAAGTAAAATTGGCAAGTGTAATGTTTTATTAGATTTTTTTTATTAGATTTAGTCATAATTTGAATATTTCCTAAAAATTTAATGAATTTCTCTACAGGATATTTAAAATTGTCTCTTGAAACGGTATTCTTTAGATGAGAAGATGCCATTAGTGAATAACGTATACATATATTCTCACCTTAGATAAACATTATTTACACATTATTTACACAGACAATCAGATAAAACATAAAAAACGAAAAATACTTCACAAAATTGTCTTTTTTTTGTACGAAAATAATTCAAGCAGTTGGAAAACCTTTTATGAAACATTCTGTGTGTAAATTTAATGAGATTTATTACTTCTCTGCGTTCTCCTTTCGGAGTAAAAAATCAGTATTTTATACGAAATGTCTTTTTCAATATTGATATAAATAATTAAATTTATCAATAAACAACTTTCTAAAAAAATGTGTAAAACTTTAAAGATCTACTTAAAATAATTACAGCACTATTTCTTAAATTCCTATAATATTAGAACTTCCGCTACATGTTTAAAGTTACACAACAGACAGTTATTTTATATATGAGTGATAGTGAAATCAGAATAAAAGGAAAACCTTGCTATTGCTTCCGCTTGTAGCCCTTAACTACAGTTAGCGGTCTCACAGACCGCTGAGTTTTTCAAGTTTTGGAGTTCAACTCGTAATGTTTAGTTTAACTATAGATACTGATCAAATTTGTTTCGTTTGGAGAAGTATTACTATTTCTAAAGACTTTTTAAGACTTGAATTTTATTTATAGTAGTCCTTTATATAAAGTTTAATACAAAAGTAATATTATGAGAGTTAATTTAACATTTTATTTATTTTTAGATTAAGCGGTCTTACAGACCACTCACAGTAGTTATGCGACAATTTTTGTCACAGCAGATAAGCGTTAATTTAGTAAGAGCCATTTGGGGAACAAAAACACATACTACCTGACAAATTTTGAAACCAAATGAGCATTAGTACTTAGAAATTTTAATCAATATTTTAAATAAAGGATGATATGTAAAAAAATACTGTACTGTAATGTACTTAAGAAGACATTTGACACACTTGAAAACAACCGCTAGGTAATGTTAAGAGAATGGAGAATTATTTTTTTTTATTTTCGTTTAAATTTGAATATTTCTAAACTTTTTCCCACATTGGATAGCTTAGGTCAATTTTGACTATTTTATATTTTTTTCTATTTTGGTTGATGTTTTTATAAAGATACTTTCACTTTCGGAACCGGTTTTAAAACTGAAAATACCTGAAAAATATCGGAAACCAAAAGAAAACTTGTCGAATGTGAAAATCGTGAAAATGCAGAATAGTAACACATTTTGTTTAGCAATTGACACCAAAAATTTATCACCACCAACTTATATCAAGGACTGACTGAATATATATACATTGAACTGAATATATATTTTATTAAATTTAATTCGTGAGATAGATCTATTGTAGAGATCGTGAAAAATGACGAAAATCAGCGCTACCTTTTTCGCCATTTACATCACAATGTAGAAAATGTCCTTTCATGTCATCAACAAATTAAATCTGAAGTTTGATGAAAGTTTGTGCATTAGTTCTTACGATAGAGCTATTGCGGGAATAGTGAAAATGCAACTTAGCACCATAATTTGTTGAGAAAGTTATAACGAAAACTAATCAGAACCAATGTATATCAGTGACTACCTGAGAATAAATTTTTATTAAATTACGAGCATTATTTCTAAAGAAAAAGTTATTGAAAAAATTGTAAAAAATGCAGCATAACAGCGTCACCTGCCTAGTGATATAAATCAAAATGTAAACAGTCATGTCATCAACTAATTGAATCGGAAGTTTGATAAAAATCCATGTAATAGTTATTGAGATATAGCTGTTGCACAAATCGTAAAAATTGTAGTATACAGCGCGTCCAAAAACTAATCAGCATCTATTTCTATTAGGAACTATCTTAATTTTTTTATTAAACTCAGTGTATTAGTTATAGGAACAGCTTGAAGTAAAAAGTGAAAATAGTAATATTAAAGATCGAGCTCAGCTATCCTATGAAAAAAATTGTTTAAATTTAAAAGAAAAATTCGAAAACAACCTTCTTATTGGATTAACATTACGCAGCGGGTTTTATCAAACGAGTGAAAGGTCCCTTTAATATACTCTGCCAAAAGACTTATATCCCTACAACTTCAAATAATCATTGTAATCATGAGCGAAAACATTTGAAAACTTCTACCATGTCACCAATATTCCGATAAACGTCCTTTTATCTTTGGAAATATTCGAAAATTTTATTAGTTGCTTTTACTTTTCCAACCCGTTTTTGCGAATCATAAATGTAAATCAAAATTGAAACTGTGAATGTAGTTCAAACAAATAAATATTAATTTTGCTTTTAATTTTAATTCCATTAGTTCTAAATGTTTTTCAGTTAAATATGTTTGCTGAAGATGAAAATATTTATTTGAGACTTTACAGCATTCGAAAAAACGTTTTTCGTGATGGAGATAATTAATTCATGCACTGTAAAAGCTGGTCGGAAACGTTTTCGAAGACTAAGGACAGCTAACAAAAACATATTCTTATAAATACTTCTTCATCTTTTAAAGATGAATTGTTTTGTGAGACTTCTAAAGATAAAGGAACGCTTTTCGGGATATTCATTGACTAGGAAGAAAGTATTGTATATTTTCGCTCGTGATTATAGTACATTATCGTAAATTAAGAAAAATGTCTTCTTTTATAGTGTACATTAAATCAGATTAAATGGAATATCATTTAATTAGTAACTAGTTAAAAGTAAAGTAAGTTTTAAATGAAAATAAAATCTTAATCCCAGATTAAAAAAAATATTTTACAGCTATGACTGTTTTTGTTTTTGTTGTTGTTGTTTGTTTGTTTGTTTTTCCAAGAGCGCAAACGAAAAAAAAAACATTTTTTTTTTAAACTTTCTTTTTTTTTTTCAAAATATAACACAGTTATAATTTTATACTTTTATTGGATATAGGTATCAATTAAAGAGAAGATGAGTAATTTTTGAAATAGCAAGATAGTTTTATACGATTTGCTGAGTTTTATTGTTAGGTTAAATTAAATTATGATCATTATACTAGTATTAACATTGTACAATTATGTAGAATAATAAATATTGCATCTAAAGTAATATTATTGCTATTAACTTAAAAGAAAATTAATATCAAAGGTATATTTTCTGTTCAACACATTTAACTATTAATTTAATACTAAAAGTCCATTGACTATAATCTAAAGAAAAATAACTGTCTGTATGTTACTAACTTTATTTATGCAAACTTATTGATATGTTACGAATTTTACTGATGTTAGACTAACTGAGTTAACTCTTTACAAGGTTCTTTATACACAAAATTCTAAATCATAAAAAGCACTTTCAGACTTGTCAAAAACAAATAAACCTCACATTCAAGTTTTATTCACGTTTTTATTTTTAAATAGCTTTTTTAGGGGGAAGAAGGGGGCGATCGTTTTAGCAATTGAGATTTACATAATTGACGCATGAGCGTCTGAGCTCTATATTAACTTCTGTTCGAAAATCGACATGAAATCCCATTCGGACATACTTTTCCGAATAAAAATTTATTCGCTGTTAAAAGTGGTGGATTATTCATTGAAACAACTGTAAATAATTTTATATAACAAAAAAGATAAAAGAAAAAAAATTCTGCCCTCATTATATATTTATACATGCAAGATTTCGTAGTTCAAAAAGGACTAATATGCTACAAAACGTAAATTTAATTTATGTTTTTTGAAAATTTCAATTATTATACACATTTTTCTCAATTTCTGTTCAAAAATTAATGGTGAAAATTTTTGTTCCAAAAATTAAGTCCGATTGACATTGCACCGATCTTTCGCGATGTTTCGATATTCTGATATTTGATTCCAAAGTGCGCATTTCCCTATTTTATGGTTCTAATATTCCCGAAACGTGTAAAAATAACTTTATATAACATGTATATCTTCATGGTATGTTGATAAATACGAGGGGAGTTTAATAATTCTTGGTACAATAATTGCATATAAAATATTTCTATTGCGATGGTTGTTGTGGAATATTGACGGTTAATGTCTTACATGACTGTATGCTCAGTTTGAGATTTGTAGCTGCTAAATTAATTCATAACACAATTATTTAATCGGTAAATTAATTATAATAGATGTAAATTTTCCAAGTGTGAGGAAAAAGTCCGGGACAGGATTCGAACCAGGGATGTATTGGCTGAAATCAGCATTGTTTTTCCAACTGAGGAGCCATCCCGGAAGAATGCTGGAGGATTAATTCACTCAAACAACCTTAAACGATCACATAATCTTGTGTGATACTTTGGATCAGTCCATTAGAATAATTTGAAGGTTAAATATTGATCTGCATAAAACGCATTTTACGTCTGTTTTAGCTGATATATTCAGAATGTTTTGAAGGGAAAAGTGAAAGGATGGGAGCGTAGGTTAAAAGCTGATTTTTAACTTATGGAGCTACATTCGTGACAGTGGATGGGACGTAATTATTCTCGTTTGGATTATGAATCAAAGTAGTGTAGCTAGCATTTCATCCTCACCCCCCTCCTTTCTTACACTTTTTAAAACTCCCTCTATCCTCTCCTCTTTAACAACCCCTCCCTCTAAAACTATATTAATGTATCAGCCATAGTTCTGAAATTGAACATATTTAAGACATTATGCTTCGACATTCCACATTAACTATCCCAGTACAATATTTTATCTACACTACGGGCAACTGCTGAAAAACCCATGTAGAATGAATATAAATTTATTACTTCTAAATAAATAATTATAAAAATTTGAAAACTTCAAACAGAATATATGGCAAAAGAAAAAATATTTTTTTCGATCGATTACCAAAGTGTTCGTCAAGTTTTTTGTTTGTTTGATTGCTTAATATCAAAAAAATATTTTCAGCTAAGTTTTAAAATGAAGAATAATAGTATAAGCAACAACTAAATTAAAATATGTGATCATCGTATTAGGGATGTCTTAAAAATTTCAGAATAAAAGAATAAACATTCGAATTGAGCCCAATATGTAATAAGAACAGCATTTTTCTAAAGTTAAAAATAATCATTAAATTAAAACGAATTTAAATATATTCAGACTATATTTCTACCGAAATAACAGCCAGAGGGAACAGATTCGTGATTTGTGTAGAAATAATTAAGCTTCAGAACACTAGAGTAATGATTATTCGGGCTTTTTCCCTTATTCCTTTCAGGTCTGGTGCACCATATCTTATACTGCATATCTTTAAATTGAGTATTATTTGTTTTAATATTTTTTTTTTTTATCATTTTATAATTTTTTTTTAGTTTTCATATGAAGTTATACAAGTAGTGTAGTTTATATGTGTCTATGCATTTACTAAATGACTTTATAAATGTTTAGGCATCTAGAAATAGTAATAATAATAATAATCATAATTTACTTAATTGCTATGCACCGTTTGCAGTTCTTTTATTTTAAATCTATATTTCATCATTTAAATTAAAATAAAAGTTCATTACAAAAAAGAGTCATATAAACATATGGATTAAACCTCAAAAAGTATTAAAGCTTTGTAATAATCGTTAAATCTGGTTGCAATTTAAAATATTTTCTAAACATCTCCAAAAAATCTTCCATAGCCTATGTCATATGGATATCAATTGTATAGTACGCAAAACAAAAACTCAGATCAGAGACTGTTTCAGACATTTCAATATTCATTAAACTCTAATTAATCTATTTGGATAGTCGATGTTAATTTTATTAACGTAATGGTATTTTTTTTCTAAAAACGGAAAAATAAATGTTTTAATATGCTAACTGGGGTAATGCTGAATTTCTTCTTGTATCTGTCTAACTATTGTTGTGAAATTTTGGAACTTAGGCATATGCGTTTTGAGGATTAGTCGATAAATAGAACAAAATAATTAAGTAAATTTAAACAAAACTCTTCTGAAATATTAACATAAAAAGAAGATAGTATAAAAGTCAAACGGATTACATTTAAATTAATTGAAAAAAAAATGATATTTATTCTGCATCAAACATTAATTTCCCCAAGACATCCAATTGAATAAAAATCAGGAAAACTAATTCTATTAAATAATCAGAAGTGATGCTAAATTTATCCAAATGTTATTAAACGTATTCTGAATAAATACAAATTAAATGAAAAGGAAATTTCAATGTTTATTTATAGAACTTTAAAATTTAAAAACGGGATTTACATAAAGTTAAGACGACCATTAAAATTAAAGGAAATTAGGCGGATTTAACTATGTTTTCAAAGCGAGATAACAGCCTGAAGAGGTTGTTTCTTGTTTTGTTCCGAATACATTCAAACACAGAAAGTGGAAGGAAATAATTATTAGTATTTTTTTATTTTATTTTTTAATATAAAAATAGCTTTAATGAAATAGTTTTAATTTTTCTGAATATTTAATGAATCGTTTGTTTACTTGAAGGCATTTTACAATTTAAAATTCTTAGTAATTTCATTATTAAAATTTAATAAAATCATGTGGTTATCGATTTATTTAATATCTTGAGAATCTAATATCTTGAGAATCTAACGAAACAAAAAATTATTGTTCAAATGAAGGTATTATTAGTTAATTAAATAAATTATTAATGTACAAAAATTTATTAAGACGTATTTAACAATAAAATATATTTTATTCAACAAGTCTTTCCTTAAAATCTTCATGAAATAGAGATAATTGTGTAATAGTATGCAAATAACATTAATCAATAAGTTTACTTTACGTTTGAATAGTTTCTTTAAATTATATTTTTGCGTTTCACAGCTCTCTGAGTTATAATAATTAGTTTATTTTTCATTAAAAATGGAAATAAATCTAAAGCAAATTACTGGAATGCAATTGAGGATTTCATTAAATTATTTTTACTTGAAGATATTTTTTACATATAGAATGTTCAAAAGATTTATTTTTGAACATAATATAAAACGTAAAAAAAAAAAAAAAAAAAAAAAAAAAAAAAAAAAAAAAAAAAAATCAATAAGTAATCAATATGGGAGTTATTTAAGAATAGCTTAAAGAGATTAGTTGTATTTAAGGATTTTGTCTGAATGGAATTACTGTGTAATCTAAAAAGTAAAAGAAAGTAATTTTAAAGATTTAAAGAACAGAAAAACGCAAAGTTTACACTAATTTATTTAGTAGAGCTATGTATAACACCAACTATTTTATCTTAAGTAACAAAGTGATATTGTAAAAGCTAAACTTTAAATTTTGGATTAAGCTTGCCGTATTATTAAGCAATGTTACGTCCTACTAATTTAACGCATCAGATGATTAGATTCATTTGTTTGCTAATAGCAATTTATAAAACTGAACTTTCTTGAAAACATTTGCAAATTTAAAATTCATTTGCAATTCTAATATTTTTATTCTATAAACATAACTGTAAGGATAAAATATTAAAGTTTTTAATTGAAAAGAAATTTTTTTAGAAGTAAGGAAAAATAAAACACATAAATTACAATTTATGTTAATGCAGTTTTTTCAGTTTAGACATACTTTAATAGAAACTTAAAAATTTCCAAACTGAAATGGAATAGGCGTATCACATCATAGGCTAAAAAATAAGACATAAATTATGTCACGATAAATTAAACCCATTGGGTATTTGTGTCATAATTCGAGAAACATGTTTTCAAAGTCGCATACGAATTTAAAAAAAATTGAAGAAAAACTATAATACACGAGTGTCTTACATGTTGCTATATATAATAAAACTTTTGGTGGAGTGTATCAGTTGATTAATAAAATATGTTTTATAATGCATTGTTATCCACATTCTCTGTTTATTTTCTTTAACTTGTAACAATATTTATATTTTTTGTGCAAATTGGAATATTTCTTATATTTACGTTTGGTACAATGTTTATGAACTATTAAAACTCTTACTATTTTTTTATTTGTGTTATTGTTTTAAATTGTAAGTAATAATGATATTCAAAATAAAATATGCCATGTGAGAAAAATAAATAAATAAATAATGACTGCTTTTTTTGTCTCTCATTTTAATCATACTCATAAAGTCTTAATAAGTTACTTATTTTCTATTTTTTTATTTATGTGTCTGTTGTAATTAATCAATAATGCTATACATGTATATATATATAGATATCTATAACGATTATTTCGTTATATATTGGTTATTTTCTTAAATTATTCCTTCCCCCCGTCTCTTTTCAATTCAAAATCAGTTTTAAGTGTCCTTCATTCACTTTCCATTTTTTTTCCCTCGCCTAGTTTTCTCTAACCGAAAAATCGGCAGCTGCTTAACTTTGTCTGTGAGAAATACACTTACATATTATTCAACCGTTTAAAACATTTCCAGATGTCTGCTATTTCCGATCGAAGCAATTCTGCATTACCTTATATGGACATCATCTCTGTTTCGCAGTTAAAATTTATGCTTACGCTTCTTTTCCTTTCTCGACAACCCTATAAAGAATTTAACATGTGCGCAGTAAAATCTCATGTCCCTTCGGTGTGCTTCTTTATTAGACAAAACAACACGTGTAACATTTTATTGTTTGGCAACCTTTTCCTTTCCCATCCCAGCTGGGAAACTAAATTGAATTCTTATCTTGCCGGCTGCATTTTAACTGTATTTGGCGTATACTATCCATTGTGCATGGGCGAACTTTTGTATGTTGGCGATTTTCTATCATGCCAAAAGTGGCAATTTGTTGCTATGTACGAGGCACTTGACTCTCTGCGCTCGTCTTGTTAACCTGCTATTCTTCGTTCGGAGATTTTCTCCGAGAGTTGTAAGTGTGCCCCCCTTCGTAATAGATGTTAAAATAAAGTGTAACTTAGCAATCATCGTGGGGTTTTTTTTCGAGCATCCGAACCTGGACTGATTCTATACATGATCATTTCGTTCTTCTAAATGCCTTAACTAATATCTGCAACCACCAATCTCCCTTACAAAAACTTTGGTGCCGTTTGACTCTCGTTTTTTTCCCCACATAAAAAAAAAAAAAAAAAATATGGAGGGGGGCACAATCAACTGCGACTTTACGGCGAATGTGATAATTTTGGTTCTTCTTTCTTCTCTGCATCCCCGGTAAAAAAAAAAAGCAACGGCTTGGAGTCTTGACTGGTATGTCTCAACAGAGGTGGAATTCCCCAGCTTCACCGGCGGTCGACGTCGAAATGTGATTCCTTGCCTGGACACCCCCTTTTCTCTCCCCTGTGATCTCCATCCCAAGTGCTGCGGAGCGTCTCCCCTTGAAATTACATCTTCAAAACGAAACCTGCGCCCGATTGTCACCTCAGCGTTGGGCGCCCCCCGTTTTCATCTCCGTGCATTCTCTGTGTGATTGACGTGTTCATCGCCGCCAGATATCGAGGGCTGCATGTGCGCATTGTGTGCTTCTATACCAGTGGTGTTTTGTGGTGTGCTTCTATACCAGTGGTGTTTTGTGGTGTGCTTCTATACCAGTGGTATTTTGTGCCTTTGGTGAACGTAATCTAAAGAAAGTTCATTGTGTTATTATGCATCGTAAAGTCATACATCGTACAAAATAGTGATTCATTAATTGTGGTCGGCAAAAGAAAGTAAAAAAAAAAATCCACATATAATACATATGTCTTCAATTATGTGAAAATACATCAGAAATAATTCATCGTATGTATCAGTTAACAGTGCACAAAAAAAGTATTAAATAAATAACAGAATTCCAACTAAAGCTAAAAAAAAAGATGTGTCACCACCTGTGATAAGTGATTACTAAAGTACCTGTTTACAATATAAAATTTCTGCTAGCCTTCAGTGATAAAAAAAAAGAGAAAAAAGTGCACTACAACAAAAATTAACTTAAAAAAAAAATCTACATTTTGAATGTGGGAGCAGATCGAGCCCCATTTCCCTAAGTTTTTGTCTTATTATTTTAGTAATCATTTAATTATATTTTTTTTAAACTAAATCTGTAAGTTACCCCAAGTATTTTTCTTTACTTTATGTTCTGCTTCCACAGTCAGTTCATCATAATCAATATTGCAGTTTGGTGTTTTTAAATCATATTTTTTTCAACATAACTATTATAATCCTGTTATTGTGTTTTTGCAAAGATTTTTTTAACTTGCGAAAGCACGGTAACTGTTGTCATTTCTAGTTATTATTTTTATGACATTTTATGCAGTTTTTATCAGTTATTTGCATTTATGTGCTATTGTTTCATATTTTACGTCCCACCCCTTTTTTGTTTTTTTAATTTGTATTTAGATTCTCTAATATGCTTAAATGTGTTTAACCAGTTTTGAACTTTAATTACAAGGTTAAAATAAGAACATTCTTTTTCATCCAAAACATATAAATAAATCAGAAGGTGTTAAGTTACAAAAAAAGGAATTTTTTTTCCTTGAGTAAAGAAGTTAAAGGATTTTTTTTTTTCTTGCTTGCTAACAGTTTTGCGGTTTTCTATAGAGTTTTCTTTGCTTTATTATCTAAAGTAAGTACTTTGTTAAAGTGAAGGAATGTATAGATATATGTTTCAAAGTGTAATTATTTTGCCATTTTATTTAATTTATTTTCTAAATGTGTTAATTTTGTATGTGCTTCCTTGCTTTACTGTCATAAAAGGTTCAAATAAGATATCTTTAAAGTGAGGTGTATATTTTTTTAAGATCTATTTATTTTGCTAGTTTACGTAGTTTACTTGCTAGGAAATTTTCTTGTTTTCAATGTGCTTTAGAGTATAAGTCAGGTCTGTGTAACAATTTCTCTAAAACTTGTGAGCGTAAACAAACAAAAAAAACTAATCATGGCGGCAAAACAAATTCCGATAAATATCATTCAATTTGATGGAGATCCAGATTTACTTAAATTTTTCTTTGATCAAATTCGCGTCTGTGCAGAAATTAATAAATACAACCCACAAACAACAATTGCAATCTTAAAGGGAAAGTTAGTTGGGCCTGCACAAAAATTTCTAGCCCAAAATCCCGACCTGCAAAAGATAACAGACCTTGATTTGTTGGAAAAGGAATTTGCGTCATTTTTCGCCCCCCCTAGTAAATGTGTTGCTTCTGTTGAATTGTCCAGTTTAGCACTTATGCCTTCTGAGACGATAAAAAACTTAGCTCATAGACTAAATGTTCTTGCGGCGACTATTTATGCAGATATCAACGACGAAAGTGCACGCAACACTATTAAACTTATGAAATTTCTAGAAGCCCTTCCTTCAAATATTAGAATAAAATTACAGGAAGAAGGCATTAATGATTATAAAACAGCAGTTGAAAGAGCGCAAACCCTTCATGAAATTTTAAGGAATGAGAAAATCTTACATTCCTTACCTTCGGTACACAGACCAGAAAATCTTATTGAATCCCAACTGAAAGAAATCTCTGAGAAAATAAATGCATTATCCTTTGCCCCTCCTGATACTAAAACCGAAACTGAGCAGAAAAATCTCCAGACTAGACCAAAACATTTCGCAGGTGTTTCACGCTTCAAAAAAAATTACAAAAATCGAAACTACACTAGGCGTTATTCCCCACACAAGTTTTCACAAAAAAAACCAGTTGTTTGTCAGTTATGTGGACGAAACAATCATGATGCTCTCTCTTGTTTTAAATGGAAAAGAGCAAACACTCAAAGAAAAAGCAATTACACAAACTCCACGCCCCAATTTCAGGAAAACTGAAACAGAGATACAATTTTTATGCTGATGGTGTTGTGTCTCAGTCTAATACTTCTACATCAGCAACTTTTGTTTTTGACCCTGTTTTACCTAAAATTTCAAGTTCGAGACTAGTTAATTCAGTAGGTTCCCAAACTTTTGACTCTATTAAGATAGCAAATAACATCAGTACACAAACAGAAAGTGATAATGTTCAGATAATTTGTAGTGTAAACACTATGTCACCATCCCTCCCTCTTGTTAAAGCCACTATAGCAAACCATGATATTACTTTATTGGCTGATTCTGGTAGTAGTATATCTTTACTTTCACAAAAATTATTCAACCAACTTAAACCGGTCTTAAAATATAAAAGACTGTCCACTGACGTCAATATTAAAACTGTCAATTCTGATGTTTCATTTTCCGCCTGCATCAGAACATCCATTAAGCTAAAACAAAAAGCGTTTTCACATCACTTTTATATTGTTGACATACCCGAGTCTTCCAGTTTTGAAGGCATTTTAGGTTTCGATTTCATAACTAGATACAATGTTGTCATCGATACTTTTAACAAGTGTCTCCACGTCAACAATAATTTCTCTGTTCCTTTAAAAACCAGTAAAGAATCTTCTGGAGAGAAACAATCAAAATCATGCAATTCTTTGAGTGATGTTGTATTGAATCAAGCGGTGTTCTTAACTCGAAAAATTATAGTAGAACCTCAACAACAAATATGGTGCTCTGTTTACACCTTCAATAACATCAACAATGACAGAAATTATCTTTTTGAATATTTGGCACAAACAAAAGAATTAACAGGAAATGATGCCATTATTCAAATGAACAAATTATCCAATAAAAGAAAGAAAACTTCACAAATACATCAGTTCTTCTCAATAACACTTAAAAACACTTCTGAAAAGACCATTCATCTCCCTAAACACACAAAAATAGGTCAATTATCTGAGATTGAGGAAATTCGCGACTATACTTCTGAAATGTCTGACAAGCAAAATAACTCAGAACAGCACTTTGTAAATTTTATTCAGGCGTCTAATGAAATCTTACAAAAAAGAAAGCAGGAGTTATCGGCTAATGATTTTAAACTTTCTCACTTAAAATCTGATGAAGCAAAGAACCTAACTAAATTGCTACTTAATTATTATCCTGCCTTTTCCAAATCATTAGACACACTTGGTCATACTGATAAAATTGTACCTGATTTGAAATTCATTAATGATTACCCCATAAAGACTCTCCCTTTCCCTCTCCCCCAAGCTGTGCAAAAGGATGTTTTAAATCAAATCAAACAGTTACTTGATGCCAAAATCATTGAACGTCATTGTTCCGAATGGGCCTGCCCCATGCTTCTTGTTAAAAAGAAACCAGACGGTACAGGTATACAGAAATATAGACTCGCATTAGATCTCAGAATGGTTAATACTATAATTCAAGGTTCGTCATATCCACTTCCTAAAATTCAAACCATTATTTCAAATCTTTCACAATATCGTTTTTTTTCTTCTCTTGACTTTCATCAGGCATATCATCAGATTGATTTGCCTGCAAAATTTCAAAATCAGCTCACATTCACTACAATGTTTGGTTCTTTTCGGTATAAGAGATTAGTATTCGGATTAAAATCTAGCGCCTCAATTTATCAAGCTTTAATGGACTCGTTACTTGATGAATTACAGTTAGAAGGTGTCTATACCTACCAAGATGATCTTATTGTTGGTGCCAATTCATATCAAGAAATGTGTGATAAGTTGGATAAAATTCTTGCAATATTAGTAAAATATAATTTAACGCTGTCCCCTAACAAATGCACTTTTCACAAAACCAGTTTAGATTATCTTGGATTTCACATAGAAAATCAAACTATTTCTCCTGTTCACTCGAACATTGTAAAAATAACATCTTTTCCAACACCTACAACAAAACGTCAATTAAAAGCACTCATAGGCGTCATTACATTTTACAAATCTCTGGTTCCATCCTTTTCTGAACTTGTACAACCTCTCATAAACTTAACTACTCCAAAAGCTAAATTTAAGTGGACATGTAAACATCAAAAAATTATGGACACCATACAGAAGATATTCTTTAATCCACCCATGGTTAGATTACCTGACTGGAACAAAAAGTTCTATTTAAATACTGATGCGTCAAATATTGCTATTTCTGGCGTCTTACTACAAGAACATGATAAACAACTATTACCTGTTGCATACTTTTCAAAATCTTTAAAAGCATCCGAAAAAAAATATCCTGCACTTAAATTAGAACTCATGGCAATTCATAAATCAGTTACTGCTTTCAAATATTATTTATACAACAGAGAATTTGTAATACTTTCAGATAGTAAACCATTAGAAAAGTACAACAAAACTACAAACCCGGCTGATATTATCTCTCGTTGGCTCATGGATCTCTCAGAATACACATACAAATTTCAACATATTCCAGGTAAAAAGAATGTACTCGCTGACTACTTATCTCGCTGTAACTTTGAAAATAATCAACAGACTTTAGCTACAAATCCTGAACTGATTCATGATACTCAACCCTTACCTATTGTAGAATGTGATACTCCACACTCCAGCTCGAGTGATTCTAATATGCATGTTAATTGCCTTATTTCTGGTACACAAACAAATCCTGACCCTTTATTAGAAATTTCGAATGAAACATTTGCTACTGAACAACAAAATGACCCTACTTTGTCTGTTGTTTATAAAGAAATCTTAAAGAAAGGATCTTCTCAAAAATTTCCTAACTACTTCATTCATCCTGATTCGAAAGTATTAATGTTAAAGAAGGAAAATATTTTTAATAACACTTTTTCGTATCACATTATTGTTCCAAATTCACTTAAAACCAAAGTCTTAACAATTTCACATTTATCCCATTTTGGCTTTAATAAAACTTATGAATTCTTGTCAGGTAGATATTTTTGGAAGGGTATGTATGTAGACACTTTAAACTTTGTTGCATCCTGTATCAAATGTCTTCAAACTAAACATCACCAAACTCCACCTGCACCCTTACAGCCCACATACACTCCCAGGTACCCTGGTCACACTATCAGTACAGATCTCCTTGGACCGTTTACTAATGGAAAATATGTTTTAACTATCACTGATCATTTTTCAAGACATATTGAACTCTTTCCACTTAATGACATATCTGCGAGTAAGGTTGTTAAATGCTTATTTTCTTACATAACCACCTTTGGGAGACCTTCGGTTGTCTTATCAGACTTAGGACCCCAGTACACTTCTCAGGTATATAACATTTTTAATGATACAATGGGCATTAAGGTATTACACAGTTCTGCCTCCAGACCACAATCAAATGCGATTGCAGAGCGAATCAATAAGTCAATCAAATATTCAGTTAATATTCTTTTACAAGAAGGTCATTCATTCGAAAATGCAGTATTTATACACAAATCACTTTATAATGGTTCGAAACATGCAACTACATTATATTCTCCTAATTTTCTTCATTTTGGACGTGAACTTTCTCTAATTTTTGACACTTTTGATCAGTCGTGCAACCAACCCTTTCTTGATAAACATATTGAAGTACACAAATTGCTTGATGATTTGAGTAAGATATATCACAAAGCTTATAACAACATTAAATCTGCTCAAGATAAAAGATATAAATATTACGGTCAGAAAGCTAAATTAAGATCCATTTTCTTAAAAGATATTGTATATCTAAAATCAAATGACAAGTTTAAAACAAAGTATACTGGTCCATATATTGTCACTTGTAAACATTCTCCTGTGTCATTCTCAATTAAAAGGTTGTATGCTCCTGATAACACAGCATTTCGAGTACATATTGATAGACTTTTACTTGCACCTCCTCGTTATGGACATTTATTTGATGCATCAAGTCATATAAACAACACTAACTTTAATACGTTTTATCAACCTCACACATACAATCTAAGAAACAGAAGCTAATGTAAAAACACTATTTATTTTTTTTATGTCTTGTTTTATGATACCATATATCCAACCAAAGAGCTCATGGTTGTGTGTATGTTGTTGTAGAATGATCTTTAACAATATCATGGCTGGTCCATCAATATTGCTCTGAAGATCTCTTAAGAACAATATTAGGTATCATTGTATCCGTTAACACTTACATACAGGGGTTGGACAAAAATATGGAAACACCTTAAAAAAACACGATTCCTTGCCTAGTATTGTGTACGGTACCCGTTGTTATTCAAAACAGCTTGCAGTCTTCTCGGAATGGATAAATACAGTTTCTGTATGTTTGCCAAGGGAATATTGTACCATTATTCCTGCAAAACGGTGGCAAGTTCAGATAACGATGTTGGCGGTGGATAGCGAGAACGCACTTTCCGCTCCAATGTAGACCACAAAGGTTCGATAATATTCAAGTTTGATGACTTTGATGGCCTAGAGAGATGCGAAAATTCATCCTCGTGCTCAGAAAACCAGTCCTGAACAATGTGAGCTGTGTGAACGGGGACGTTGTCGTCTTGGAAGATACCATCATAATTGGGAACAAAACTTGTACCATTGGATGGACTTGATCGGCCAAAATGTTCACATAAGTCTGAGCAGTAATACGCCCTTACAGAGTTATCATGGGGCCAGAAGAGAACCACGATATGGTTGCCCAAACCATCACCGAACCCCCGCCATGTTTCACTCTTGGCAACAAGCAGTCTGTATTATAGGCTTAAGGTGACATTCTCCAGACGCAAACTCGGCCAGAAGCGGGGAACAATGTGAAAGAAGATTCATCAGACCATATTATGCTCTTTCATTGCTCTATAGTCCAGGTTTTATGACTTAAACACCACTTTTTCCTGTTACAGGCATTAGCATTACTGATGGATAACTTTTCAATTGCAACACGGCCGGCAATTCCCTATTTATGAAGCTCTCTTCTAATTGTTTTGGTACTCACAGGATTTAGTAACACGACATTCATTTCAGCAATAACTTTTGCAGCTGTGGACTGCTTATTTTTCGCGATAATCCTCCTTAATGATCGTCTGTCACGATTACTCAGCACACACTTTCGTCCGCGCTGTGATTTAGCGGATGATGTTTTTTCTGCATTTCAAATATGCGGAATAAATCTTCGACACAGTACCTCTTGAAACACTAAAAACCTCGGCTACCTTGCTGAAGGAAGCACCCACCATACGCGCGCCAACAATTTGTCCACGTTCGAAGTCTGTTAACTCTGACATAATGCAGTGATAATCTCACATAACAGTGCTCCAACAACGACTGAACGGTGCAGCGATTTTGCAAAGTTGTATAGGTGGCGTCAGTAGGCGAAAACTCCATTGCCATCAACGTAGTTCTTTATAATCAATCTTTCTTTTCAAACATGCATTTCAAAAGGTGTTTCCATATTTTTGTCCAACCCCTGTATGTCTTCATACTCACTTAAATTTTATTTACTTTTATTTTGTTTTCTTTTTGCAGTACACTTAAAATTTCTTTGACAATACTCATTAATTCAGTATTTTTTCCACTAACTAACCTCCCACTTAACATTTCTTGTACTATAAGTCAAACATATCATAGTTAGATAAACAGGTACTGTACTTTAAAAAAGTAAACAAATGATTCATGTAATTAAATAAAACACAGTTTATATATATGACTTGTTCATCACCCCACTCGATTGTGACATATTTTTCGTCTCTCTTCACTCTAGGATTGTCTGCCCATATTAGTTATTATATGATATACATTTTTTTTGTTTTTTTCTTTTTGAATTCTTCCCTTTGAAGTCTTGTTCCCGTTCAAAATTAAGGCCCTAAGGGTTCAAGCTTCATTGTGTTGAGAGACAAAATTTTGGAATTGGAGTTTCGATTCAAATTTTTGAATTGTGATTCCAATTCACAACAATTCAAATTTTTTCATGTAATTCGACGTGGGCTCCTTCAGAAGACCGCTAGTGCCTTCGGGGGAGCGTCACAATTCCCTCCTCATCTAAGGCTAGGCCCTAAGCCGATGCCATAATACTTGTGTTGTACACAAGATTCAGGGTGAAGCATATTTTTTATGGGCGTGCTTGGAGCACCTCTTTTTTTTGTCATCCTATGCTTCGGCATGAAACACTTTTTACAAAAACATTTTTATTTTTTTTAATATACATCATATTACTTTTTTTAATTTTTGAAAAATATAGTGCTATTATGTTATTTTGTGTATTGCCATTTTATATTCATTTAGTATTAGTTTCATGTTTTGTGTATATGTTTCAAAATTTTATTTATGTCATGATAACAATCAAAGCTGCAGTAAGGTTTTTGTACTGTCTGAGTCGACTCAACCTATGCATATAAAATACAGTACTACCTTGGATCCATGAAATACAAATATAAAAAAATATAGAGACTTTAGAACTGCTGACTGTTTTTGAATACAAAAGTCTCCATTATCATGACGTTAAATTTCTACATATATATATAAAAAAAAAAAAAACTTTTGCATTTATGTATGTTTTTATGTTATAATATTTTATGCTAGCCTATGCACATTGGACAGCAAAAGTTTTTTTTTGTGGTGCACCGGGTGATATATATAACGATTATTTCGTTATATATTGGTTATTTTCTTAAATTATTCCTTCCCCCCGTCTCTTTTCAATTCAAAATCAGTTTTAAGTGTCCTTCATTCACTTTCCATTTTTTTCCCTCGCCTAGTTTTCTCTAACCGAAAAATCGGCAGCTGCTTAACTTTGTCTGTGAGAAATACACTTACATATTATTCAACCGTTTAAAACATTTCCAGATGTCTGCTATTTCCGATCGAAGCAATTCTGCATTACCTTATATGGACATCATCTCTGTTTCGCAGTTAAAATTTATGCTTACGCTTCTTTTCCTTTCTCGACAAAACCCTATAAAGAATTTAACATCTGCGCAGTAAAATCTCATGTCCCTTCGGTGTGCTTCTTTATTAGACAAAACAACACGTGTAACATTTTATTGTTTGGCAACCTTTTCCTTTCCCATCCCAGCTGGGAAACTAAATTGAATTCTTATCTTGCCGGCTGCATTTTAACTGTATTTGGCGTATACTATCCATTGTGCATGGGCGAACTTTTGTATGTTGGCGATTTTCTATCATGCCAAAAGTGGCAATTTGTTGCTATGTACGAGGCACTTGACTCTCTGCGCTCGTCTTGTTAACCTGCTATTCTTCGTTCGGAGATTTTCTCCGAGAATTGTAAGTGTGCCCCCCTTCGTAATAGATGTTAAAATAAAGTGTAACTTAGCAATCATCGTGGGGTTTTTTTTCGAGCATCCGAACCTGGACTGATTCTATACATGATCATTTCGTTCTTCTAAATGCCTTAACTAATATCTGCAACCACCAATCTCCCTTACAATATCAATTTATAAAATTACTTATTTTCAATTTATTACTTATTAATTATATATCTATTTGTAAGTAGTATGAATCCGGAATTTTAATATTGGAAAAAAGTGTTATATGAATTACAATTTTTGCAATATTACTAATTTAGCGAGCTATTTTAATTTGTTTTGAACGATTAATCTTTCATTTATTCAATGAAGGAATGACTGTCATTGAAAAACTCGAAGATAATTACTGTGAAATGGTTGTACATATTTTTTTATAAAATAATAGCCTCTTAAAACCTGGCAATATTGCTTTTGGGATTTCTTTTCCTTTAGTGCGATGAAAAAGCAGATTTAAAATAGATGAAAAAAAAAAGAAAGAAAATACCGATTTTTCGTTGTTGTTGTTATTTTCTCTTTTTATTTTGTGTCAACTGAATGTAGTTACTTTACATATATGCGCTAAAAATAACACTTTTAAAATATATTTTACGGTCTTCTTTAAATTCATTTCTGCTCTACTTTTACAAGCAATTAAAAATTAAGAAGAAAGAAATTCTAGACTGCATAAATTATGTATGGCAAATTTTGGTAAAAATGAAATCCCAAAATAGTTTTTTCCACTTGAAGAAAATTTAAATTAAATAGATTTAATATTGCTATTTGAAAATGTCTTGAAATTTATTCTATATATTTTCAAAGCATAAATTCTTTATGGTATTTAAGTCCATTTTAAAATAAAAATGTTCCTTTTATCAAATATTATTTCTACTTATGCGGAATTAATTTTAATTTTATCGTATTATACATTAAGCTACTAAGTATAGCCTTAAAAAGGTGGCAGAACGTACGGATTTCGTAATTAATAATAAATGTCCTCATATTCAATCGTCGTTTTAGATATTTAGTATCTAAAATAAGTACTCAAACAGCATTATTTTTTTATTAGAAAGCACTTTGTATGCAAGCAAATATAGATTAATAAGGAATTTAATTAAAATGTCAAAAAGAAAATAATGAATAATGTTTTACTTTAAAGTTGTACGCAGCAAAATTTACATTTGAATTTAATTAGTGTAATGGACATATTTCATACTGTTTCTGAAATATTTTTAAATTTCTTCAACATATTTTTAAAGATATATTAAAGAAATTTCCAACCTTTGAATTTGTTTAATTGCAATTCCTGTTTCATACTAGCTCCGTAGAAACCCCTCGTGCATCATTTGTATTTAATAAAAAAGAAAAAAAAAAACATTTAAGTTTTTGAAAATGATAATAATAATAATAAACCTTGGTTTTTATCATAAATGTGTAATTAATACATTTAATGGTAATTGTTGTAATTTAGAAATCAATCTTAATGAAACATTTCCAGATAACTTTGAAGCATAATAACCTCAATTTTTATTTAACACAACACGCACATTAATATAAATTATACTAATAAATTTTCAAATGTTTGATATCTAAAAGAACTAAGGTAACGGTTTTCCCATAAATCCATGAAGAAGAATCTTTTACGATCACCCCAAGAGATTTTTCAGATGATCACGTTCTAAATTTCAATTTGTATTTTTTTTTTTTTTTAATCTATTTAACGTTTCAATTTTTGTAACTAAACATAATGAACTTCACATATGTGTTTTTTAACTGAAGCGTCAGTAAAAACTAATTATTTTACAAAAAAGGTAGAGTTTAAAAAAAAACCTCTTAAAAAAAATCACATGTAACCACTCTAAAACTTTTATCTTATTTTTAGAATATCCAGTCCTTCAATCTTTCAATAAAATCCTTTGTTGTTGTTATTATTTATTTCATTTTATATCTTTCTGCAGCTAATCAATCCTATTCAAAATTGAAGATTTTAAATTTACCATGAAAATAAAGAGAAATAGAACACAACTGAAAATGAAAATAATGTTTATTTACTTTGTCTTAATTCATCAGTAAAGTAAACAGAAGAACGTTTTCTTAATAAAAAATGATTTTGTAGTTTTCTGTTATAACTGCCAAGCAAACATTTCTCTTTTAATTTTTAATATATACCAGAAATAGCTTTATTGTTTTAAATTAAATTTGGTTCAATGATTTTGTAAAGTTTATAAATAAAAGATAAATATAAAACATAGATGTCTTACATAAACTATGCTCTAGTGAATAGCGAAATTTTTATTTCATTAATTTTAATGTATGCATTTTTTCCAGTTAGAGATTTTTTTATTTTAGTACTTTTGCAATTCACAGACCACGGCGTTTTTGTTTTTAAGGGAGGCCGGAACACAAAAATCTTAACTATTATAATTTCTTAACTATTATAGATAACTATTTTTTTTTATTACATTGAGTTTAAATCATGTTTCTACCTTAATTTTAACAGGAAATACTATATATTTTATTTTGGTTTGTTTTCAAAATCTAACTTTATAACAATGGCTGTAATCAGAACGAGTTCTTACAAAAATACGTTTTTCTTCATGATGGGTACTTTCAGTATAACTACTATTTAAATTGTTATAAATTGAGAAGAATTAAAGATTAATGATTCAATTTCGGAACATGCCTTTTTTAATTATTTTACTTTAATTTTTATTCAGCAAATTTGAAAAAAAAAAATATTTTCTTTTTAAAATATTATTAGAAAAAAATACACCATTTTTTCAAATTTTATTTTATTACTATTTTTAATTTTATTTCAAATTTTATTTCTTATTTTTATTTCACCAGATACTTTAAAAAATTCTGAATCAAAATTAAAGCTTATATATTTATATCTATATCTATCTACTTCTCTCTCCTCTCTCTCTCTCTCTCTCTATATATATATATATAGAAATCAGTTTTTTAGATGAAACAATCAAAATAGTCTTGTTTGTAGTTTTTTTTTTTTTTTTTTTTTTTTTTTTTTTTTTTTTGAGAAAATATAAATACTGAATACCTCAAAATGTTTACAAGTAATCCAGCCCTTCGTACTTTTAATTAAATTCCTCTTCTTACAGCTCGAAAATATGTAACGAAACATAATGCTGATTAAGAATATCAGAAAGTTTCGAAATGCTCCACAGTGTGGAACTTAAATTTAGAAAATATGAAATCTGCTAATTTTAACCTATCTTTAAAAGTTAATATGTGCAATAAGATGCTTATCTGCCTGCTCCTTACATTTTAATTAAAAGCCAGCAGGAAGTTTGGGGTCGTAATATATATATTTTTTTATATATGAACATGCTCTTTCTTTTCGAGCTTGATGTAGCAAAAGTAAATAAAGTTATACGTTAGTAACATCCGCATAAACTGACAAATAAATAATTTATATTGTAAATACATCCGTAGCAAAAAAATTAATTAGAGTTGTTGCACAGAATTTGAAGAATAAATTTAAAATATTTTTAAAAATGAATTCAAACATGAAAAAAAATTTTTTTCGTAGTGAGTGAGTTACTTTTGTACAGCTAAATTAAATCACACTCAAACAATATATATATATATATATATATATATATATATATATATATATATATATATATATATATACCTAGAAACTAATATACATAACTTAAAAATGATCAAGTTATTGAGATAAGATATGGTTGTCTATTGTAGTTGTCTTAAAGAAATTATTCGTAAAATATTAGAATAGAAATTATTCTTGGAAATTCTTAGCTATTAAATAATTTATTTTATTTTTTTCCTATAATAGAGGGCATCACCATAAGCATATAATTTAATTAATATATTAATCCTATAGATGGCAACACTAAAAAAATTTTCTACTAGAAGTTGTAGTAATATATTCTATTATTTAAATAATTAATATAGTAATATTAATAATTGTTTAAAAATAAAAATTTAATACTTCTAACAGTAGCATTTATTATTTTTTTCTAAATATATTATGAATTATATAGTATAATATATGTTCTACTAATTTTTATAATTATTGTTACAATTTTATTTTATTATCTATGTGATTTATACTATGGCCATAACCTTGACTGTTAGTAAGTCACATATAGTTTGTATCTGATTGCGCTACAAATCTTGCTAGTATTTGGGTAATGATAAATATTTTAGTATATATATCCTTTTAACTTTTTAGGAATATTATAGTATTGTTATTTTGTCATATTGATTTTATTTTCTTCAATGAGTATTTTTCTACTAATTTGTCATGTGAATAGCTTCCAGCCAGTCGGATGTATTGTGAATCGAATTCTTAGCTTTCAGCACGACTCATAACAGAAACTGGTTGGATGTTTTTGCTTTTTTGTTAAACTATACACCCCTGAAGAAGTAGTTTATTAGAAAAGCCTTCTACTGTCTTTTTATCCATTTTACTTTCATTATTTTGGTAATCTGCCTTCTATTTCACTTCAAACTTCAAATGTTTTCAATCAGATAATTGTAAAAATACTGGTTTCATTGGTTTATTGTATGGTAATAAATGAATTACTCTGGTTATATAATGTCCATTTATCCATATACTTCTTAGTAATTTGGTAATCTGCCTTCTATTTCTCTTCAAACTTCAACTGTTTTTAATAATATGATTGTAAAAATACTGGTTTCATTGGTTTACTTAATGGTATTGTCTGAATAACTTTGGATGTATTTATAAAGTATATATATATATATATATATATATATATATATATATATATATATATATATATATATATATATATATATATATATATATATATATATATATATATATATATATATATATATATATATATATAGTGAATTTTCTGATCAAAGACTATTTATATAAAAATATAAGTGTAGCAGAATATAAATTAATAGTTATAGGCTTCTGTGAGTTCTCTTATTTAAGCATAAATTGCTATGCGAAAAGCTTTTGTAATATTTCTTTAAAAGGCTTTATAAATAAATATTTTTTTGTAGAAAGATTTTAGTGTTATTAGTATGGTAAGATGAAAATAATTTTAGTGCGTAAGTTTTCATAATGAAAAATAGCCTTTTTTAACGTTAGAAAAAAATACATGTCTGTAATACAGTTTGGAAAACTACTGTTTTATTATTGCTTTCATTTTTTCGGGGATTTTTCTGAATATGTAACTAGTAATATGTTATAATAATAAATTTTTCTTAAAATTCATTTTTTATATTAGACCTTCCATTGTAAAATGAGATAAATAAAAACAAATTTAATAATCTTTCCTTTAATCACACATGTATCTTTACATATACAAGCAGTATTTGTCTTAAGAGTCTGTAATTTAAGTTTGAAAATTGAAGAAATCTCAATGAGATTATATAGATGTCAAGTCTTAATTTCAATATAAAAAAAACTTACTACTTCCGTTTCTAATGTTGCCCTTCCCAGTGATGAACTCCAGTGTTGGATAATAATTTATAATTATTATTTATATCATTATTATTATTGTAAAATTGCGCTTCTAGAGTCTTTTTTCCGCCATATGCTAATATATTAGCATGTATTCTAAATTTTTCTCAGAATGGTCTTTTTTTAATTGTATAGTATTGAAATTCAGCATAAAACATTTAATCTAAAATAAGTTATTTATGAGATTAATTATTTCATTTGTTTTTATACCTACTTCGTTTATTGTATGGAATATAATCTGGAATCACATACTGAGATATTTATATTAATTTAAGCACAAACTAATTTATCCGTCGTTATCGCTTGGAAGCGATAAATTTGAGAAAAAAAGTTATTAATGAAAATTATCTTGAAATCAACACAAATTGAATAAATATGATACATTAAAAACATGCAGGTAAAAGAGTGTACTTATTTTATTATTCGACAGTTCAAAAATCGAAAATATGCGGTATTATAATTTTTTTTTAATGCATTAACAGTTAAAATAGTTGTTTGATGACACATTTGTCCTTTTAAAAATAGATATGTAACTTTTCCCCCTAAAAACCTACTTAGATAACATTATTAATAATCTTAAAATTATTTGTAATCGAAATTTTCCGCTGAATAAAAATAGTGAAGAAGTAAATATGTTCATACATGTAAGCATTCCATATTTAAGTCAATTTCAAAGTACTCCGAATAAAAGAAAATTAAATAATGAATAAAATCTCAGTATTATAATTACCAATGACAGATTAAGTGCAAGGTTAAAAACTATCAGAAACCAGAAGGTGATTGGATGAAGAATGAGAAATTTTATTCGAGATAACAGTGGAGGAAGCAGATTTAGGCTTTTTACTGAAGATATTAGAATCAGAACGGGGAAAGAAACTATCATCACTGATTTTTTCTTAATGTTAAAGATCTTCCAATTCAAAAAGATTCAATTATTTTCTTTAAAGTAAATAATTGAAATTCAACAGATTATTTATTAAAACTTTTGTTTGTTTGGAAGTATTTTATAATTAAATATTTTAAAAGATTTCTTTTATAAATATTATAAAATCAATTAATTGTAATTTAATAATGTTAATCGTAGCTATCTAAATAGACTTATTGAAGTTTAAAGATTATTTCATTGTCTGAAATGTAACAAATGTACTTATTTTATGTACTATTCAATTCATATTTATATGATAAGACGTTAAGGCAGAATTTTTGGAGACGTTAGGAAAATATCGATAAGCTTAACAAATATTACACCTTTTTTTTTCGTTTATTACGGATGATTCGTTCAAAAAAGTAATCTATATTACAAATTTAAAGAGTAAAATATATGTATAAAATAAAGAAATCACCAACGGTCCAAAAAAAAAAAAATTCAAGAAACTTGTATTATTGTTGTTATTACTTTTGTCAAAACATAAATGGAATCGCATAAGAAAGACACGGCTATATATAGTCGCTTATAGATGCAGAAAGTTACAAAATTAATTGTTAAAACAAAATAATACTTGATGAAAAGACATGGACTATGAATAGTACAACAGACCTGTAAGGATTAATATGCTGACGGAGATAAATCTGGATTGCCTTTTCTAATTCCCAACGTTTATGATACTTTAAATTCAAGCATAAATTCAAGCTTAAATTCAAGACTTGTTTGTTAGCCGATAAATATAATAAAATAATTATTTTTTCACTACTTTTATGAAGTATTAAATTCTAGTATGGTGAGATTAGTAATTAATTGAAAAAGATAAAAATAATAAAAGAATGAATCTTTAGAGCATGGTAAGGTTTGTTAATTTTTCAATCAATAGTTTTGAATTAGTTATTAGAATTTAAAAATAATTCTTCTAGTAATGTAGCATAATTTAGAAACAGAAGACGAAATAAAATTCAAATACATTCTACATCTATTGATTATTAAAAAATTCGAAGGATATTTGTTCCGTATTAAATATTATTTTCACAACGATTTTCAGTTGCATAAAAAAAGTGAAACCTAATTGTACGAAAATATAAAAATAATTAAAATTTATCCAAGATATATTGAACATATTCTAAATAAAGAGAAATTACATGAAATGGAAATTTAAATATTTATGTTCTGTAATATAACAACTAATGATTGATATACCTAATGTAAAAAACATCATTAAATCAGACATCGATTGGAAGAATTAAAAAATGTTTTCAAAAAGAGAAAAGTGTTTTTGGGAAAAACTGTGTTTGGAAAACATTCAAATTCAGAAAGTGGAAGGAAATAATGATTAGTATATTTTCTTTTCTCTTGAACCTCAAAATTCATTTTAATTTAAATATCAGGAATTCATATAATTATTTATTAAAACATTTTTCTTTGCTTCAAGACATTTTATAATTAAAATATTTAGATGGTTTCTATATTAAATTTTTAAAAGGTATGGAATTATAAATTTATTTAATATGTTGAGATAATTCAAGTACAATTTCTGGCAAATCAAGATAATTTTAACAAATTAAATTACAATTGTCCGTAAATTGAAAGAAATTAATTGACATATGTAAAAGCGAAGAAAGATTGTTTTATTATTACAGTATTTCGTTAAAGTCACTTTTCGTATGAAAAATGTATGATTGTAGAAATAATTGCTTGATAAGTTTCACTTTTATTAAATAGATTTTTAAAAATCATATCGGCGCTTAACAGCTTGCAAGGGAATAATTATGAATGTTTGTTTTTTAAATATTTAAATAGTTTTAAAGAATATTATTGGAATGCATTTGATTGTTTCATTAAACTTTTATTCACTTAAATATATTTTACATTTAGAATATTCAAATTATTTATATCTTAATTTTAAAAAAAGATATTTCATTATCAATTTAATTAGTGATGTAAGTCAGGAAAATTTCTTTTAAATGAAGATTCGTATTAATATATTAATTCAACATTGTTTATGAGTTAAAAGATAGTAAATTATAAATATTACGTCTTAAATTTCAGTAAAACAATTGTGTGAAAACGATGATTTATTGAAAATTTATTAATATTAAAAAAATATTTTTAAAATTCCCATGAATTAGAGCTTTATTTAGAATGTGTATGAAAGTTATATTGGCTACTTGATAAAATTTATTTAAGATTTTAGTAGTTCGTTAGAATATAGACCTTGAATGTTTCCAGATCTTACGGGAAATTTAATACAAGTACCTTTTTCTTTAAAAAAATATTTTCATTTAAATAATTATTATCCGCTTGAAAACATAATTGAACTTTTATTTATTTAGATACATTTTAAAAAATTTAACTGATTTCACATTTTTTTAAAAATATATGTCGCTATCAAATTATTTAATACGCTACATAATGTAATTCAGAAAGATTCGTTTTGTTTTTTTAAATCAAGATAAATGTTAACAATCTCTTTAACTTAATTCGTAAACTGAAAGATAGCACTATACATATTCCTTGTCATATTAAAGGAATATTTAATACGATATTATTGGCTAAACAAAATATCGATTGATATTCAGCGTATACGTCATTCATAAATTTAAAGATGATGAAAAAATGTTGGAGAAATGCATGCATAAAATAAAACTCAATGGTTCGATTCGATCTTCAAAACTATCCATAGGAGTAAAATTTTCTAAAAACACAAATTGGCAGGAAACAATCTATAAGCTACATTGTCCAAAATTACATTCAGTCTGGAAAAAACAACGGAAACGTAAAAGAAATTATTCCCGAAGTTGATTATAAAAAATTCTTAAGTATTATTTTATCCACGTGTTTAAATTTTATATCCTGTTTGGATTTGTTAGTAAATTTTACATTCAAGAGCAACCTCTATTCTGTTTGGTATTCTATTTTATTGCGTATGGTGCTTAAATATTAAAAAAAAAAGCTTCACTAAAATTTCTGTAAATTACAGCTTCCTTTTGTAAAGCATATGAAAATGATATTAAACTCTTCATAAAGTTTTTTTATTGGTCGTAACACGCATAAACCTTTCACCCAATATTTACCCGGATGCAATATTATGGTCAACAATTTTTTTTTTTTTTTTTTTTTTTTTTTTTTTTTTTAACTTTGCTGCAGGAGAGCATTTCTTTTGGCTTGGACCCTCATTAAAAAAACATCGTTTATACAGTCTGTTTTTCTTGCTGGTTGGCGATGTGTGCACTGCAAAATAGATAGCGATAAAAATAATATATATAAGCTAGCTTTACAATATACGCAATAAATGCCAAATGCTGCAGTTTTTATTCCCATTATTTTGCATTAGTAATATTTGCCATATTCAATCGAATAACTATGCAATTTAAAACAATAGATTCTTCAGAAAATTCCAATTGATCAGTAACAGAAATAATGTTTCTGTCAACATTTGATTGGAGGTATCCTATGGTGGTTGTGGCAGCATTTTCTGATGATTATCGTGTGTTTTTCAGAAAATGCTGTGTTTTTTGAACTCTAAAAATTATATAGATATGGTACACGACCACTTAAAACAGTTTGGACATTTGTTAGGTTAAAGCGTGTTAATTTGGTTAGCAAAAATAAAAAAATGAGTTTTTTGTGAATGATGGGGTCGAAAAATATTTTTTTGATGCGTAATTTCTTAATTTGAACGATTTTTTCTTTTTCATAAAGGTTACCGAGGTAAATTTGGGATTGATTAAAATCGTTTGTTGATTTATTTGTGAAATTACCGATAAAGGGGGATAACTTAATATAAACTCCAACAAAATTAGCTCAAAAATTCGTACTCAACAATTGGTGAACTCAAACAATTTTATATACATTTTGTCTTTATTATGGAACACTGAAACTATATTGTATAAAATGTAAAAAAATTCAACTAACAATATTCATTAAAATCTCTCTACGATTTATTCCCTGATATCATTCTTCTGCTTCCTTCCTGGTTTCTAATCATTCTTGTTTCTCATGAATATACACTTTTTTAGAAGCACTGTTACTTGATTCACACACCTCTGAATGGACTGTCCGCGACACAGATACTATGAAAATTGCATTGGCTCTCAAAAAAAAAAAATTCTTATTTTTGATATTTTGAATTTACGAGTAAATGGAAGTTCATATATTTTTTACTGATCAGTTTATCAGTTCAGAAAGGGAAGTTGCATTTGAATTTACTGGGCAGAAAAAATAGGTCTCCTAATGTATCATATGGAACTCTGCTTTCCTTTCTTCTTGATCTACTGAAAATTCTGCCTCCCGGGATTGCACTTAAACTCTAGAGCGAAATCTGGGTTCTCGTGGTGGTCATCCCTGTCTTCTAAAAGTAAATGTGTCTACAGCACCATTTCACTAAATATGAAGCACGATGAACATGGATTGTTGGCAAAACAGTATCTCCTACTGTCTTTTTCTGAGATTTTAGGAGCATGACAAGGTCCTTCCATTCAAGAGAATTTCGATTTGATTGTAAACCAGCAGCGATAGTAATCGCGAACAATGTATTTCACAAGCAGTTGTAATGTCTTAAAGTTGTAGACTTAAAAGTCATATTTTGTAACCCCTTTTGTTCCTATGTCAATAGAAACAACATGTATCGATTGAATGTTGAGCTCCGATTGTGCTTGGTACCAACATGCATGAAGCATTTCTACAATATCTTCTGAAATTCCACATTCAGCAAAGTTCTTTTATATATTTTAGGACTTTTTCTACACACATGGTAAAATCTGAAGCTGAATTTATAGTTGCAGAGCGTTGCTAGCGTTAGCATTTTCTTGAGAACTGTAAAAACCCCATCGACAACTCCTTTACCATGAGATGAAATGTAAAAGGATTGCCATCCTTTACCATGATTTTTTTAAATAATATTTTCTTTTCTCTCCTTGCTTTGTCTCTTTCCTTTTCTTGTTGTAGATATTCTTCATATTTAAAAGTGTTTTCTTTAATCTTTTTCCGATGATATCATGATCTTTTTGTACTATTCATTCTCTGCAAAAGAGAAGAAATTAATGTGTAACTGAATAAATATAACACTTCAAGTCCAAAAATGCATGCTTAACAAATTGTTAATATTTATCCCTTGAAATTTCTAATCTTACATAAAGTGAATTATGTTAATTTTTTGTTAATTTCAAACTGACTATATACATTTTATGCTAACTTAATAAACATTTTAACAGTTTCTATTATTTTTACTTCTAATTTTTATTTAATTTGAATTAAAAGAGAAAAAAAAATCTTCCCCTAATATTGCTTTACTTATTTTAAAAAACTAAATATATATATATATATATTAGATAAATACTATCAAATAACAAAATAATAAAAAAATATTTAAAAGACAAAACAAAATTAACAAATTTAAAGAAAATTGTTAAATATTGTTTCGCAATTTTTTTTTTAATTTCTATAAAAATCTTTCCTTTTAAATTAATTTCTTAATCATATATCACTAATAAAATTATTTTCTTGTAGTAAAGCGACAATTTTATCAATCCAAACTGAATAAATCAACTGCACACAGTGTCACACGCTCAGATGATGCAAATTTTTATTTATTAACTAGAATTCACTTTATTAAATCAAAGGATATAGTTAAAGATGCCAAGTGCATGTTTTCCAGCATATTATTCTTATATAAATTTACATATAATTTGTTCAAATATACATTTGTATTCAATTTTAAAAAGCGTTGCGGGTGTGACTTTAATTAAATGTCACGCCCGCAACATGGACACGTCACGCCCGCAACATGGACATGTCACGCCCGCAACGCTCAATAATTATAATTAAAATATTAATTAATTTTTTGTGTCTGTAATTCAAAATATCTTAATAAACTATTTTTGAATATAAAATTTCATAACTTTAAATCAAAAATATTTTTCTATAGAGATATAAATGTAACTTTTTGTTGCGGGTGTGACACAATAATTAAGAGTAATTAAATATGCTTACCTTTTGTAATGAAGATTAGTGAACACTTCTCTGCAGACAAAAACTCTCAATAATAGCTGTCAGATCATATATATCCAAGTTTGGAGATTTAAGCAAACCCGCATAATTACCAGTTCATGTAAACATATTTCTGAATAGCCAATCAAAATAAAACTTTTTAAAACTCCCTCTTTTTTAAGGAAGTCAAAAAATTCGCCATGCCCTATTATTGGGTGGTTCTAAATACATTTTGAGCAGGATAATAAGTCTTGCCATCTAAATCTAACCAAGAATGGTATAAGAAAAGAAAATGTTCTTGTTTTGTCATGGCCCAGCCGAAGTTTTAGATTTGAATTCAGAAACATTTTCAGACAATTTAAGATTTAGTATGTATCTTAACGAGAAATAATTTTCATGCGAAAATTAAGTGGTGTTGTCATAGTAAGAATATAATTCAACAGTTCTGTGACAGAACTTTAAAAACAAGTCACTTCTTTGAAAACAGAATTTTCAAGGAAACATAAAAAGGAATGGCAGAAGTATATTATACTGATTTTTATTCCTATTGTTGTTGTTGTTTTTTGGAAGTTTTTTAATTTGTTAACATTGTATTTAATTTTATTCAAATATATTAATTTACTTAGTTATCACATGATTGAAAAATATTGAAATAATTAGGATGTAATACATGATTTTACATGATAAAATAATGTTATTTATATAATTATTTTCCCATTTAAACTAGATTTAGATTTTTTTAAAAGATTGTACTATCTTCATTAGCTATTTATAAACGCATTTAAAAATTTCTAAGTTTCTAAATCTACCTCTTAATAATTTGAAAATAGATTCTTCGAAAATTTAATTTTAGCATATTTAAGTGGATTGAAGAAGAAAATATTAGTAACATTGACTCGCAATAGTGATTAAATTTATCTTTCAATCATGAATATGCATAGTTTGTATAAATTTGGGAATAATTAATCGCTTAAGGGGACGAGGGACCTTTAAAATCATTTTTTTTTTCATATTTTTAAAATTGCGCTTTAAATATTATTCAAGGGTACATTATATGCATTATAACATATATTTATCACAAAAATAAATGTTTTTTTTTTTCTTTAATAGGAAAATGTTAAATATTTTAGATTTAACGAGAACTTTTCAAAATGTCCCATGCGCATTCCATATCAATGGAAGTCTCCAATATTATTTATACAAGTTTGATTTACATATATAAATAAAATTGTGTATGGAATTTCATATATCTGAATATAAAGCTAAAAAAAGAAAATATTTCTAATTTTTTCTGAAATTTTGAGCATTTTTGAACTTATTTTTACAATAAATTACTTATAACTTTTACAATTATTTTTATTTTCAAAAAATCATGCACAGTTTTATGACATATATTGAGATGAATAACTATAAAAAATTTCAAAGCATTCAGAGAAAAAATAATGCGCATGGAGCATTTTGTAAAAGTTCTCGTTAAATCTAAAATACTACAAAAATCTCAATATTTTTGTCCAAAAAAATTGTTTTTACATTTTTTGTGATAAATATATGCTATAATACATACAATATACCCTTCAATAATATTCAAAGTACAATTTTAAAAATATAAAAAAACATGATTTTGAATGTCCCTTGTCCCCTTAATTCTCTGATAAAGAAATTTTGAAATTGGCACTTCAGTATTTGAACAAAATAAGGTAATGAATATATTTATGTAATATATTTGTTAAACTTGATAAAGTAGATTTGTAGGTGTGAACTCTGATAAAATTCTTGTAATATAAGTTGTTTAAACAAAATACTGTGTTACTTTTTGCAATTTTATATTTCACGTGATTTAATTTTATAAAAAAATAAGTATTAATCATTAATCTAAAACTTTGCTTCATTTATTTATATATTATGTGAAAGAAAAGAGAAAGATAGAAATTATATTAAAATAAAATATTTTCATCAAGCATAAATAAAATTTCGTTTTAGAATATGAATGAGAAATAGCTTACTATGCTTTCGTTCAGAAAAATAAAGCAGTGAGACTTCAGAAAAAAGATTAAAAATAGTTTCATTCTTGTAAAAAATTAAAGTAACACGGTATTTTTCAAATTCGTTAGAAAAAAGTAGGAATTAGACACTCAAAATAAAAGTTTAGTCCAAATTATTTTTTAAAAAACCTGTTAATTTGATAAAAAAAAATATCAAATCTTCAATAATTGTTTTGAATAATTGAAAATAAGCTGTCGATTACGTAATAAAAGTATATTTACAAAACAAAAAAGATTTTAATACGCAATAACACTTTATAAAAAGTGAAATTAAACACAGAAGAAGCAATTTTTTTATCATATACTTTTATCACTCTTAATTTTCTTGTTATAAAGCATTGGGTATAACTTGCTAATTATGTGTTTGTCAGTGCAAGCAATTTATTATAAATAATTAAGAAATAAAGGAACATTTTCTAAATAATACATCCATTTTTCATGATGTACATTCAGATTTTTTGTTTTTCATAATATAGTAATTTGAAAAATCTTTGATAATAATGTTTCCATGAAATTCGAGTAATTAATTTCTCAAGGCCGCTACTTGCATTTCCTGTTACTTATTCAAAGCAATAATATTTTGAAGAAAAATAAGCATTTTTCTACTTAAAATAAACTATATTTGGTCCGTGCTATATTTTGATTGCGATAGATTGTTTTATTCGAAAATCATATCAGAAAAAATATCAAATTCACACTCTAAAAAGAATCCCAATGTCTGACCACAAAAAGTTTATTAAACAATTAAACTTTAAACATATTAATTTCAAGAAAAGTTAAATTTACACTGATATCATGAAGAAGTAACTTTTTTAAGAGGGTAATATTTGGAATTACCGGATTGATTTCATACGAAATAGTAGTATATAGATGGTGACTTTTCTTGGTCAACAATGGCTAGATTTATATCGATGTAACTACCTCAATAAGATTCATAAGTGAAGAAAGTTCAAAAAGTTTTATGGTACAGAATGAGGTAAAAAATTGAAATGTAACATGTAATTACTTAAAAGATGCAATTGCTCTCTAAGAAAGAATTTTTAATTCGAAATAGAAAATGGTGATCGGTGGAATTTTTTCTTCCATTTATTATTTTAGATTATTTTCTGAAAAAAATATAAATGTTTAAAAATTTCTAATAAAAATTTTTTGCTATAATTTATTATGTTGAATTGTTTTGAAAGTTATCTAAGGCGTCAAATTTTAATATTTTAATATTATCTATTTATGATTTTATTATTTGAGATTTTTAATTCCTAAAACAAACTGAGTTAGTGAAAGAATATTAAAAATATTCAAATCGTTGAAATAAAAACTGATTTCGTGTAAAGGAAATAAAATTTTTCTATGCATATAGGAAATTTGATATTTTGCGAAGTAGGCATTCTTTGGATTCTAAGGATTTCTTTTTTATGAAATACTTTATCACGAATTCTGCATTTTCTTTCATTGTCGTACCTTTCTGTCATTTGAAAAGAGATGAAAATTTTTAAGATGTCAAAAGGAAAAGAATTCACTTTTCTTCTATGTATATTGAATTAACAAAAGGTCAAATGTTGCAGATGCAATGAAGTTTAACGATGAACATTTTATAAGCTAAAGAAATATATTTAAGACTAAAAGTGAAAATAAGAAATACAGATAATGCATGCATAAATATTCTATGTGTCATTTTTTTTATAATTACATGTTGTAAAAGCTATTTTTTTTGTTGTGGCAGTGCTTAGCTATTCTTTTATATGGATAGTCTACTCTACTTTCTGTTGTGAATGCATTGAGACATGACACTTGTGCGGTGTCATCAGACATGACACTTGTGCGTAGTGTTTTCCAGATATTCCACATTTAAAATACCTACAAATGCTCTGTAAAACTCTAATTTATTAGTTTCACTTATTTCTTCTTTTGCTAGTTTCTTTCGCGCTGTTTAATGGCAGGTAATTCTGTGATTAGATAAGGCTAATTGAATTATTTTAAACATTATTTATATAATACTGGTGTCAAGAGAATTTGAAGCCCTGATTATGCGGAACATTTAGAAACACCAGTACGTATGAAGATATCAACTTTTTGTCGAAGCTTTCACTTTTATAAGTATGATTGTATAAAACGGAATCTCATCGCTCCGGGCATTTTGTATGGTATTATGATAATTAACTGTCTGTGGATACATCGTGTGTGTAAACATCTTGGATGGCATTATATTGAGTGGATTTCGCCCAGTCCACTAGCGTCTAGCGACAGCAGGATTCCTAATGGTAGGACTTAGAGTAAAATCCGCAAAACTTGAAACATCCCTAAAGAGGGATTTTCCCCTCTTTCTACAAATGTTTAGGGAAATCCACAGTATGTAGGGGAAATCATCGTTAGTGGTGCCTGGCATGGCTTTTTGAAAATGAGATAACTCGCTTTTCATTAGAATATTGTGTTTATACGATTGTTCTGTTTACTGTTTGAATACCAGAATATAATAATTCTTACATAAATTCAAGAATTACTTAAATTAAGAACAATATTACCATTATTATTAATTTAAATGTCTTTGATAATTAATTTCTTCCTTATCTGCCACGATAGTCAAAATGATATTTTAAATAACTATCAATATTAACGCTATGAATAATTTAAATGTATTTGATAATTTATTTTATAATTTATAATTTATTTTATTTTTATCTGTCACAATATTCAATATAATGCAATGTTTTAATTAACTATAGCTTTAGTTTTCTGTTAACAGATGGCAGCACAATACAAAAGTCTGAAAAAGCAAATTATCCCTCTTTAGGGATAAATCCTAAGAGCAAAGATCGGCAGATTTTTTTCTAAGTCCTACCATTAGGAATCCTGCTGTCGCTAGACGCTAGTGCCCAGTCCTGCTTAAAAAACCTAGATTAAAGCTTTAGAGTTTGTGTTCCCGTCATGTTCTCTGAAATTAGTTTGCTTTTTGGTGGTGAGTTAAACCGGCATATTCCAATAAAAGATTTTTTCCGATAGGATTCGATTTTAAAAAAAGTGGACCATGTATGAAGTGATGTATATTTCTTACAAATTACGAATTGCAAATGGAAATCTGTATAGCCATATTAATTTTGAATTAGTGATGGAATCCTGTGAAATCTTGGAATTAGGTTTCCACTTTTCTTTATTGTTGAGTTGAATATATAAACTGTCGGACGTTCCTCTCAATCCACACAACTTTGAAGAAAGTCCGTGGTAGATATAGCTGCCACCACCGATATTACTTGGTGATATAGGTCACCCACTGTGAGGATTGTGTAAATGAACACTGACGCTGTCAAGTAACTGCATTATCAGTTTATTAAGAATATATGTACACACTAAATACACTATTTACAATTATATACAATTACAACTCGGATATAGGTGATCCGGTTCAACATTAAATTATATACAGTAACGGTTGGCTGTGTACTATTCCAATTACACTTTCCACCTCACACTCAATGCACGTTAGATTCAATTTATCGGAGATCAGCTTTGACTCTCCCAACACAAGTATACTCGGCCTGCACTTCTCGGCCCAACGCATTAAACACCAGGACGTCTGTGTCCTTTTCTCTCCAGAAACGCGCTGCTTACGCTCTACAACACAGAGCACCCTCTAGGTACGAAACCCAGGAACGGACTGACTAATCTGAGACAAGCCTTGCTCTTCCCAAATCACTGGGTCACGCCATTGTCAACCCCCTTTGGAGCTCATTCATTGGACACATCCTCCATTCCTTTCTTGCTTAGTGACATGTTGCTCATCTGCTCGTCATCCGCATACCTCACCGACAGATGGGCATGCCTCTCAGCAATCTCCTTTCTCTAACACACCACCTGCATAGGATTATCAGGCAATTTCCCTTTCCACAAAGAAGGAATGTCACCTTGGAAATTCTGGTACACAGCCATACAATACGAAATATTGAAATAGAGAAATAGTGGAAATTCCATTCTTTAGCAGAGGTGGCATCAGAACCTGACATAAACAATACAATATTATACATAAGTACTGTATAAGGTATTCTGGGGTAATAACGCCAATGTAGGTAATAACGCCAAGTGCAAATATTATGCATAATTATGAAAAATCCGGAAGATGGCACCTACGGGTTTTGGAAAGAAATGTCTCTGTATCATCTGAATCACACACAACGGGTAAAAGTTAATTTGTTACATTTATAGACCTTTTTGCTGGAAGGTGCTAGTAATAGTCAACGTTCGATCTCAAATTTGCGAAGTAAGTTCTGTTACCTGCAAACTATATATTTATTAGGAAATACGTAGCTCATTACATAAATTTATACCGTATTTCACGTACTTTCAAAAGGTTGTGGAAGATTTGGTGTGTGTTTTGTGGCATTTTGTAATTTACACGTATCCAATATTGCTCATTCTACCATATCTGGATAAAGCCGCTCATCGTTTTACTTCCTTTTGGGAACAAAGGATTTCGAGCTCATTCTGTCGATTATTACTTTCAGAATTTTTCATTTATGTTTTTGAGATTATCACAGATGTGCCTCTGTAAATGTAGCTGATACAATATGTAGTTTGCACATTGGTTACATTTGCACAAGTGCAGTGAACCAGCTCATTTTTAATCCAATAATTATTATTATCTGATTCTTATTCAAGGGTATTGTGTATAATATCATTTGACAAGGTTCCTAAAATGAATATTCCTTTATATTTAGAACACTCCAAATTATAAGGGAAAAAAACTTGCTGAAATCTTAGATTGTTTTTATGAAAACTTTAATTTTTCAACAAATATGCAAGCTATCCTCATAAAAACGCAGTTTATTGCAAACAGCTTTAAAATCAAGTGGTTCCGTTCAAACGCTTTTGAGGGAGTAGTTTTAGAGGATATTCCAATTTTTTTTTCGATTTGTTTATACAACTGAAATTTAAGGATTGTTAAATTAGTATTATTCTATATATTTAACAAATTATCTAAAACAGAAAATGACTGGTTATAATTGGCCATACAGTGTATATGACTGTATAAATAACAGCAGAAACATAAATATTAAGCCTTAATTTCATCTATCAGTGTTTATTTGTAGTGATTTCTGATTTATGTAATCATAGAGTATTCGATATTAAATTAGGTAAAAATTTGTATTTGGAAAAACTGATGCAAGTTATAAATATTTAAAAATGATTTAAGTAATTTATCACGAAATGATTAAAGTCTTATAAAATTTATTCTAATGAAAAATCAAATACATTAAAGCGCAAAATTTTTAACTTTAAAAAATACTTTAAAAAAATTAAATGTTTTCCTTGAATCTAAAATTTTGGAGTTAGAAAAAAAGGCGTTTTTTCTATTTTTAAAAAAATATTTTTCATTTTTTTCTTCTACGTTTCGAATTATGTATTTCCATTTGATACACTCTCATTACGTTCGGTTAAGCGTAAAATTTATTTTATTTTAATTAGGGGTAAAAACACCATAAAAAAGCACATTTAAATGAAAAAAAATTGGCGAAGGAAAAATTATTCAACATTGAAAAATAGAAAAAAGGACTTGCTGATATAAGTAAAATACACCTTGAAAAGAAAATGAAATTACTTTTTTGTCGTTGAAATAAAACGTTAAATTGAGTTTCTACTCTATAAGATGAATGCCGGATATTTTTTTCTTTTTAATATTAAAAGAAATGAAATGTCAAATAAAAGATTTATGTCGCATTAAAAATTAAGGGAAAATGACTTGTTGTTAAAGTATATTACAGAACATCATTCGTTTTTGTTTTGTCTTAAATGTTCAAGAATGATAAAATGCAACACAAAAAATAGATATTGATAAAAATAGATGTTTGTTTGATTACACTAAAATGAATAATATTTTATTTTATAAAAAAGGAAATTTCATTTTTTTTTAACTTAGAAATAAATAGCAAAACAAAGTTTGATAAATACCGAATGTTTTATATTGCATTAACCAAGTTTCTTTATTGGTTATCCAAACTTACGTTAGTTAATAATAACTGGCATAAAAATACAATATCACTTGACTTGCAATAGTAAATGAACAATTTCTTTCAAAATATATTAATATAAAATTAGCCAAAGATCGTGCATAAAGATTTTAAAATTTCAAAATAAGCGTAGATATAGATAATCAACAACTGTTATAGATAATCAACAACACATAAATTGCACTACAAGTATTTTCGTGTATTATTTTTTGCATTATTTAATCGCATATTGCATAGATGGAATTTTTATTATATATTTTTTGTATCAGAAAAATGTAATAGAAATTTCTATATTGCTGAATCGACAAATTGTTGTGATTTAAAAAGTAAAATTTACTGTTAAGTTTTTCTGCTACAAAAGAGTTAATAGCTGTTAACGGATAAGATTTTGCCTGCTACTGAAATACGCAATAATTAATAGTTGGAAATACTGATGTTGAAATATTGTAAAATATGTACTGCATCATTGCTGCCAAGGGTTAGTGACTAATAACAGTTTTTTTTTTATTTGCACTTCAACATAAATATTTGGAATTATTAACTAACAAAAAATATATAAAGAAAACAAAAGAGCAAATTTTCTTTTCAAAACTCGAAATAAAACACTGCTGAAATATTCATTTTTCAGCATGTATTACACATGATTGTACAGTGATTGATTTTTATGTGAAAATTGGTAATCAATACTATGTACACCCTCTTCTAAAGTAACATTCTTGTAATAAAATTGAGCGGTATATATCATTTCCATTTCGAATAGCATAAATGTCATTAAAACACATTGAAAACGATGTTTATCATTATAATGTAATGGAATTCTTTTGATAGCCTTTGTAAAATAAATATTAATGCAATACATGTAATATTCAATGCTGCACATGGCATTCTAAACATAAATAATGCAGATCAACTGCGTGAAAATCCAACTTTATTTATGTGAGTTAAAGCGCGGTCATACAGACTATGGGGAAGACAAAACGGATTCATAAACATTTTTCAACATATTTTCGAAAGTGTTAAAAACAGAAAAATATACTTCCTCTGTCCCAAATTAGTTGCTAAATTTAAAGTAGGTGGAGTCATAAGTAACTTATGATGTAGTTTAGTAGATTGACACCAGTAAAACTATTCAAGAATGACAACAACGGTGTATACTAGATAACAGAGAGAATGTTAACTTGAATGTGAAGTAATAAAAATAAGAAATAATAATTTAGAAAACACCCTGAAGAAGAAAATTGATAACATAGAGCGCAACACTGTACTTGAATGTTTGCAGCGATGTTTCGAAAATGGTAAATTAAATCATAATGCTGTAGCTGTTAAATTTAATGTTCATTATCATATCCCGTTTGCAGAAGCCGACAAAGACGTCAAAAATAAAATATGAGGAAATTTACAACGTAAGTTTACAAAATAAAACTGTAAACGCGGACGAAATTTTTTTTTCTCGGCCACTGAGCAGAATCAAAGTTGTGTCAATAAAATGAAGACAATCACTGCGAAGATTATCATATGCTGTTATAATTCGTAAAACAATATTACTCAGGATTATCAAGTCTGAAGAAGATTTGAGCGAATTTCATCCTCCATTAAAACAAGTCTAATAGAAAAATATAAGCTCAAAACAGTTCGATTTTGTTTGCAGCATGTTCAAGCTAAAAGGTATTTTTCAGATATGTTGGAAAGAAATGTTCGGAAATAAATTCACGATAAATTAGCTTGAAGATAGTTTTATGTGATTAATGTTAAAAGAATCTTTACAAAATGGGGCATGACTTAAGATCATGCATACCGGGATATTATAAATTAATTTAATACTAATTTATGGAATTACGCAGGGAATGTTAGGTAAGTAAATGTTATTGATTGATAGTATAGCTCTCTGAAAGATATTCACACAAAATCATAAAGTCATAAATATCAATAATCAGTACAAAAGTATTCAAATGTCGCAACTAATTTGGGACAGAGGGAGTATATGCTAAAGTATAGTACAAAATAGAAGAAGAATAAAACTTTTATATACTTTAAGTACATACTAAAATTCCTTCAAGTTATATTAGTATATCTAATTATTGCTATGCAAAATACGTAAAAAATAGAAAAAAACGCAGTTGTCATTTTCATCTGCGAATCTTAAATTAAGGATAAGAAAAAACTGCATTTTCTTGCAATTTTTTTTTTTTTTTGGACTGATGACGATCACATTCTCTTAGTATTTACTATGCTTGAAAAACTGAAAATCTCACTTTACTTTACTTAAGGGTAGAATTATCATGAAATTACGCAAAATCAAAATCAAATCAAAGAAAAATGGCATGAGAAAGATTTATTCTGCATAAAAATATAACTGATTGAAAAACCATTTTTTAATATCATTATTGCATGTTCCTGTTAATGTATAATATCAATAATAATGATATTATTTATCAATAAAAATTTAAATTCTGCTAGAAATTATCACTTTGTTATGAATCGCGAAACTTTTTAAGGATTCCGTTTTTATAAAATGTAAACGGAGTCGTTAGTAGATCACTCCTGTGACTGCCTGTCATAGCTCAGCGGAGAAATACAATGATAGTTATTGTCATTACATTTTTTTTGTCATGTAGTAAATTGTGGCTCAAAAAAAAGTTCCATGTCATTCTTATAAATTTTAGTTCCCTTTGCTCGAGTTCTTAAGTCTATTATTCGATTTCAAGAGCGTTTATTATTGTAGTCAAACTTATTCAACATTTTTTCAAATAATTCGATTCTCAACACCACAGGTTAGTTTTAGTGTTAATAATTCTTGTTTAGGAAATCATTTAAGAAATCAAGATACTGAATCATTTCAGTAGCGATAATTTCTCGCCACTGAAATGATTCAGTATCGTTTTGTCACCTAGAAAACAAGAGACTAAAAGTTTTAAACGGTTTTGTCCAAAAGTTTAGCTTCTGCTTAGTTGCTTAGTTGTTTACTTAATTTGCATAGCTCGTAAATCTCTATTTCCAGTTAAGAATCCAGAAAATGACTAACTAATCACTCTCGCTGAAGACGGTATATGTTTTTCTCTGTGTATACACTGTAAAAAAAATTTCCTTGAAAAAACGGAAAACGTACTGGCAGCAAAGTTGCCGTATCTGCTCCCTTTTTCACGTAAAATTTACTTTTATGTCTTTTCCGTTTTCGAAACTGAAATGTTCCGTTTTCGGAAAATGAAGTATTCTGTTTTTTGAAAATGAAGTGTTCCGTTTTTGGAAAATGAAGTATTCCGTATTTGGAAAATGAAGTGTTCCGTTTTGAAAACTGAAATGTTCTATTTCGGAAATTGAAATGCTACGTTATAGAAACTGAAATGTTCCGTTATGGAATCTGAAATGTTCCGTTTTGGAAACTGAAATATACCGTTTTGAAAACCAAATTATTCTGTTTTGAAAATTGAAATGTTTCGTTTTAGAAACTGAAATGTTCCATTTTAGAAACTGTTGCTTTCAGGTTTAAACCTAGTTTTTTTTCATTTTGCAAATTGGTATCTTCAGTTTTATCCCGGTTATTTTCAGCCATATTCAATTATCCGTTCAAAATTTGTCTCACACTGAGATAGTGAAATCTCAAATTCTAATGTTATACGTATGAGGAGGGGAGAGGATTTAATGCCTATATATATTTTTAAAAATAGCAAACTATTATTTTTAATTCATTTTTTCTGTGTACTGTTATATGATTTGTTTTTTAGTTATCAAACTATCAAAATAATTCTAAAATATATACTTAATATAATTTAAGTGTTGGTACTTCGCAAAACAAAGTAAGAAATAAAATTAAATATATATTTAACAAATATTTTCATACAAAAAATTGATGCTTGAAGAACTAACTTTGCACACTGTAAAATATGCATTACCTATGGAGATAAGTACTGCACATAGATATGTTTAACATTGATGAGGGAATTAGAGATGTGATTTGCATTCTACTTGATACTGGTTTATCACTTGTTACTGGTAATATTTTTTGCGTTATTATAATTTGCTATATTTAGGTCTTTCTTATTTACTGAAATTTTAATAATGCTAATTAAATAAACAAATATTTATGTTTATAATTGCTGCCAATATAATAAAATGATATATATTAAATTGCTTCAATAATTTTCAAGAAAAAAAGATACATTAATATCAGTTTTTTTTCCATTTTCAAAAGTGCCGTGCCCTCCTTAACCCCTTAATGTAAAAATTTGAAAATTGGTTTTTGACTTGCATCCACTGCGAGCAAGACTCATTTAGTCATTTTTCAATAAAAAATGAAATTTTAAAATTTTTTATAGTTTAAATTTAAACTTTCAATAGATAAAGAAATAGATTACAAATAAAATGTATGTTCAAACTAAATTACTTTTACATCATTAGCAATGTTTTTGGTGGCTATAGTTATGCTACCGTCTACAAATAGTTATGCTACCGTCTTACGCGCCGTGAATGAAACTGAAAAAACAATTTTACATTTACTTTAATCAAACTTAAACATAAAAAAAATCAGTATGGAATGTTAAAAAAAATGATTTTACATAGAAAAATAAGTAAGGTTGTCTATATTAAAAATTGTATGCAATATTTTTATAAAGATCGAGAAAAAAATAAATGTTGCATTATTGCTAAGTTGCACTGCCAGGTAGAAAGTAAGACATTTAATACCCCCTAATAGCTCTGAAAATCAATACATCATCACTTCTGACTAGAAATTTACCTTTTTATGCACAAATCTTTAAATTTTCAAGTCTTTAATTTAATAATGAATCACTCTATTTATGTTTTAAAAGTTGTACTTCTTAAATGTCTATAGAATTTGTGTATATAAGCTTAAAACATCCGAGTTATTTAACTTTTACAAACTTGATGATAATAAAGACTTTTTTGTATATATTTATATGTAGGATATTGTTTTTGTTCCTTTTATTTAATCTTGGAGGGAAGAATATTTATCGTTGCGATGTCATAATCCGTTTAAATATTTTTTTAGTGTGCGCCATAATGATATTTTAGACATGCCCTTTGTGTCAATGTAATTTAAAACTTCACATAAATATGTAGCTGCCAATCTTTTTATTTAAAAAAAAATGGATGAAGATAATTTTTATTTAAAAAATGTGAATAATAATATACAAATTAGAAACATTTCATTTAACTCACTTCCACTTTCATTATAGCTTTCATTATAGCTAGGTAACTTGAAAAAGGACAAAAAGATTAGCAACTACATAGTACCTTGAAAATAACATTTAACATTTACTTATCTATTTTGACAAAACCTCTAAAATTAGGAGTATTTTTCTTTACAGGAAATTCAGAAGTTTAGCATTTTTTCTAATTATTCACGATTAATAATTCTACCTTTGTACACTGTAAAACATTAGTAGTAACTCTTGTTACCAATCTAAGTAAATATATAAAATAAAGCATTTTATTTACATGTATATTTCAAACAAAAAATATCGCTGAAAAAAATCTATGTTCATCGAAAATTGCAGTTTTACACCCACCATTTACGCAATGAAATATCAATCGTATTAAACACGGCAACAATTAATCTGTTACTAAGGGCTTTTCTCAGATTTTTAATTAATTGACCTGTTTTCGAAATATCCCAGTAAATGACAAACATTTTGCTGAAAATCAAGAGGATATCACCCATTCAATAAAAATTTTCCCAGATCTTCAAAATTTTGAAAAAGAATTCACAATATGCTCATTCCACCCCCCTCCTATGCTTTTAGGGGGGGGGAGATGGAGTGAGCATATTGTGAATTCTTGTGAATTCCCCCGAAAATAAAATAGGATTTAATTAAAAATGCAACTATTTCAATACATTCAGCTAGAAAAAAATCCTGACAGTAATTCATGTCAATGTCGTCATAAATCCCTCCCTCTTTTACTGATTAACAATCGCAATTGTGAACAAACTATTGATATCAATTAGCAATCATGATTACTTAAGTAAATCCATATTACATATTTTAAAGACAATAGAATTTTTGTTGAAAATATAAAAAAAAGCATGAATAAAAAAGCAAAACTTAATGTAATATCAAAAATGCTTTATTGCTAAAACATCACAAATTAAAATGCATTTCATAAACTATGTATATTAACTAGATTTATTGGCAGTTTGCAACTGTACCATTATTTTTTAATTTACCCTGGATATTTTGCCTCCTGTATCTCGATTTATGTCAGCAAAGATTCTGAAAAATGAAAATAAAGAAAGTTTGTAATAAAAAAATATGTAACTAGATAAGAACTACAAAATTTACAAGCCGTGCAGCAAGTCGTCTTGAAGTATAAGCTCTGAAAAACCCTAATTCTCAACATGTTACCCAGCATCAACCAGTCTGATTCTCCATGACATTTATTGTTGGCCAAGGAATAGCACCATCAACTATGTGTTACTCTTCCTGTGTCCCAAACATCATTGGAAGCCATGGAAAGTTATGGATCCTCTAAAATAGTGATTTTATAGAGTAGCAGGGTTTTAATACTTCTGCAATAAACATTTTTATAGACCTCAGAACATTAAAGCCATATGGTGACTAGAAAAAACAGTTCGCTAAACAAAAATATAATCAGTGTTATAAAATAAATATATATATGTTACAGGCCAAACCCGATTTTAGGCCAAACTAAATTGGCCTAGGCCAAACTAGTTTATCCTAACGCCCATCGGATAGACTAGTTTTTCCTAGGCTAAACCGGTCTATCCTAACGCCCATCGGATAAACTAGTTTTTCCTAGGCCAAACCGGTCTATCCTAACGCGCATCGGATAAACTAGTTTTTCCTAGGCCAAACTAGTTTGGCCTAACTCTTATAGGATAAACTAGTTTAGCCTGCTGTTTATTGGTCTGAACTAGTTTCTCCTAGGCCGATCTAGTTTATCCTAGGCCAATTCAATTTGGCGTGATTTTATTGAATTCAATGGCGCCACAGCGCCAACATTCTAGTTTGTCCTAGGCTGATCTAGTTTATCCTAGGCCAATTTAATTTTACGTGTTTTTAGCTCGCAAGCGTCAAAGCCTGAGAAAAAATGGGGTCGCAGGTTCTGTATGTATGAATGTACGTATGTACGTGCGTATGTACGTAACACGATAACGCGTGATAGAAATATCCGATTTGCTTCAAATTTTGGATGTACGTTCATTGATATAAGGTACTTTTCTGATTAATTTTGGGAATTCATTGGATAAAAATAAAGGGAAGCGAAAGGGGGGCTAATCCCCCACCATTAATTTAGAGAATTGGATTTTTGATGCAGAATTACCAGTTTTAATTTAAAATTTTCGATATAGGATCATTCTGACTAGGTGCCTCTATGATTTGTTGTGGATGTTTATTGTTTAAGTGTAAAAAAAGGGCAATGTAGGTTACCCCCCCATAATTTAGATAAATGGTTTTTGACGCAGAATTTACGGATATGCTTCACATTTGTATATATGTTCTTTCTGATGAGGCGATTCCCTGAATAGTTTTGGGGGTTTAATGGTTAAGTATGAAGGGAAAAATGAGCGATTACCCTTTTACAATGAAAAAACTAGTTTATCCTAGGGGCATTTAGATAAACAAGTTTGGTGTAGAAAAGAATAATTTATCCAATTAGCATAAGGATAAAATAGTTTGGTCGAGGCTAATCTAATTTAGCTGGAAAACGGGTTTGGCCAGTAAAAAACATATCTTTTACTAGAAAAAGTATAAATGTGTGTCAAGAGTCATTGCTATACCAATACAGAAATTTAATATGTTCACCTTAGAGACATGATGCATTGGACATGGTGTTTGCTTATTCAAGCAAATTATTATTATTTACTTTAATGTTATTTACTTTTGTACAGGCAGAGCTCTGTCTGTACAAAAATCAGTGAAAAAAGACTCAGCCCGGCTGGATCTTGCCCTACTCAATTTCTGCAAAAAAAAAAAAAAATCAGGTTTTAATTCACATACAATTAAGATTCCTTTAAAAAATACTGCTTATATACTTATTGGATAAATTTACAATGTATTTTTAAATTATGTTGTGTTTACTGAATGGAAAATACACAATGTATTAATGATTATCTAGATTCTAAGAGTTTCAATATTCAAATACGGATTCATTAAATAATCAGTGTAGTTTAGAACAAAAGAAAAAATATGAGAGTTATAAATATCATAACTTTTGAATCCGTTCAGTAAAAAGTAGATTTGTGAATATATTTCTCTCTCATTCCTTAAGGCTTTTCTCAAATCCTAAAGAGCTACATCCTAACACATTTATGAACTACTTCCTTTTCGGAAATGCATAAGGTTAACAGATTCAGATAATATATAGTCGAATGGCGTAAACCATTTTTTCATAAAAGCGATGTATCTTTGAGAAAATAATAAAGCTATGTTTTGAATCGAATTTCCGTTTACGACTTCACGGAAAAATTAAAAAAAATTGACGCCGTGACAAGAATAGCTTACATGTCGACAGGTAATTAATTTCTCAAAAATGGAAAACGCTGCTCGATTGCAAATTTTGTTCAGCTTCATTCTGGCTCGAATATGCAATAATAATAATAATAATAATAATAAATGCAAGTCAGATCTCAGTCGGCAGAAAAAAAAGCAAACACCATGTCCAATGCATCATGTCTCTAAGGTGAACATGTTAAATTTCTGTATTGGTGTTATAAGCAATGACTCTTGAAACGCATTTATACTTTTTCTAGTGAAATATATGTTTTTTACTGGCCAGACCCGTTTTCGAGCTAAATTAAATTAGCCTCGGCCAAACTATTTTATCCTTATGCCAATTGGATAAACTAGTTTTTTCTACACCAAACTTGTTTATCTAAATGCCCATAGGATAAACTAGTTTTTTCTGTGTAAGAGATGTAATTTTTCCCTTCATACTTAACCATTAATCCCCAAAACTATTCAGGGAATCGCCTTATCAGAAAGAATCTATATACAAATGTGGAGCAAATCCGTAAATTCTGCGTCAAAAACCATTTATCTAAATTATGGGGAGGGTTTAACCTACATTGCCCCTTTTTTACACTTAAACAATAAATATCCACAACTAATAATGAGGGCGCCTTGTCAGAATGATCCTATATCTAAAATATTAAATGAAAACTGACAATTCTGCATCAAAAATCCATTTCTCTAAATTAACGGTGGGGGACTAGACTCTCGTTCGCTCCCCTTTATTCTTATCCAATGAATTCCCAAAATTAATCAGAAAAGTACCTTATATCAATGAACGTGCATCCAAAATTTCAAGCAAATCGGATATTTCTATCAGGAGTTATCGCGTTACGTACATACGTACGTACATTCGTACATACATACGTACTTTCATACATACAGAACCTGCGAGCCCATTATTTCTGAGGCTTTGACGCCTGCGAGCTAAAAACACGTAAAATTAAATTCGCCTAGGATAAACTAGATCAGCCTAGGACAAACTAGAATGTTGGCGCTGTGGCGGTCATTGAATTCAATAAAATCACGCCAAATTGAATTGTCCTAGGATAAACTAGATCGGCCTAGGAGAAACTAGTTCAGACCAATAAACAGCAGGCTAAACTAGTTTATCCTATAAGAGTTAGGCCAAACTAGTTTTGCCTAGGAAAAACTAGATTGTTCTATGGGCCTTAGGATAGACTAGTTTGGCCTAGGAAAAACTAGTTTATCCGATGGGCCTTAGGATAGACCGGTTTGGCCTAGGAAAAACTAGTTTATCCGATGGGCGTTAGGATAGACCAGTTTGGCCTAGGAAAAACTAGTCTATCCGATGGGCGTTAGGATAAACTAGTTTGGCCTAGGCCAATCTAGTTTGGCCTAAAATCGGGTTTGACCAGTAACATATATAAATATGTTTAGAAACTATTTAAAAATATTTAATTTTAAGTTTATTCAACAATAATTAAAAAGCCACTAGGGAAAATAAATAAATAAATCTAACCGTTTTCTGAAAACTAAATAGAAAATTCAATTTTTAGTTCCAATTCATTTAAAATAACGATAACAATAATTTATAAATTTTACTTTCAAGAAATAGCAATTCGAAAATTTAATTTTGATTCGAAATATTCATACAAACATTTGAGAAAATACAACTTAAGAAATTTTACTTCAAAAATATTAACTGTTAACTGCTGTGACAAGATTTGTCACATAACTACTGTGAGCGGTCTGTCAGACCGCTTAATTTAAAGATGAATGAAATGTTACATTAATTCTCAGAATACTATTTAGGTATTAAAATTTATGTATCTGACTATTATAAATAAAATTCAGCTATTTAAAAGTCTCTAGAAATAGTAATAAGGCTCCAAACAAAACAAAGTTCGACCACTATTGATAATTAAACTAAAAATTACGAGTTAAACTGTGAAACTTTAAAAACTCTTCGGTCAGACCGCTAACATTAGTTATGGGTTAAATTTTTATTAGAAAGACTTGAGCAATTGTCAGAAATAAATATATTTTAGCATGTTTAGTTAATAATATAGGGGAGAGTGGGGTGGTATGGGACACTTTTTATAAAGTAAGATAATAAACTTTGCTTGATACAAAAACAAAAATTTCTATTTATAGAGTGCAAGGTATAACACTTTTTAAAATCCCTAAACAATATAGAAACATAGCAAGCGCAAGCTATTTTATAATTAAAGAAAGTGCACATTTCAAAATGTGTCCTATTCCTCCCCACATACAGGAAGGTATGGTATAGGAATAAAACAATGCTATAAGGCGCAAATAGTATAGTGTCGGCTAGATACACAATCATGCAGGTTAATTATGTAGTATGTACCATAATGTAAAATTCCAGTATCTTCATGACTGGAATGAAAATTCATCTTATTAAAAAAGAAAAATTCCTCACCACTTCCATGTTTTATGTTACACTTTTTGTATAAACAAAAATGTTGATTTTACACTTATTTTTAAAAATGGATAATTTACAGTATGATGTTTCATAAATAGGAAAGCGAATACATCTAAGCATAAATAAGTCATTATATACAAAATGTATAAACAGTATATGAAGCAAATTTCTTCTTGTTTCTTGAAATATACTTTTCTTTTAGACAATTGCAAGCTTATACATACCAATGTTTTTTCATCTGAAGATTCGGCTACCATTGTTTCAACTTGTGTGCGATTGATGAAATGCTTAGAATGACAAAATAAAAAGAAAATACTACTGTTCAGTGTTAAATTCAAGGGAATAGCCCAGGGGGAACATCCCCCCCAGAGCAGTGAAATTCCTCCCCCCGGGAAAAATCCCCCCCCCGAAGACACAAAAGTCCCTCCCGGAGAAAAGTATTTGAATTCAACACTGCTACTGTCAAAGTATCTGCCTCTCTCTGTCAAAGTCCACTCCACTCTCCAGTTCTTTCAGTTTAACAGAGAATTTGCAGCTAATACATATAAAGGAAAAATAGATATACTCCATTGGGGAATTCAGACACTTTTCTCCGGAAGGGATTTTAGCGGCTTCGGAAGGAGGGGTATTATAGAGTCCCTAGCACATTTGAGATTAAAATCACAAAATCTCAAATCTTCCAAGCGACACATTTTATTGTTCGTCGAGGGAATGCCCCCCCCCGGACACCCCCTGAATTCAACATCAATATATCTTAAATCACTCGGAAAGGGACACTTAAATATAAATCTTGATATTTTTTCATGAATGTCTCCGAAATATATTTTCAAAATTTTGTTAAAATACCTTTACAAGTGACAAAAACATTAGATTAATTTTATATTTCGCATTTGAGTATTTCTGTCTACAAATCGACAGAAAATCAGTTTTAACATACAGTTGGCAAAAAAAGTATTTGTACACTTCATTTTTTTAAATTATAATGAAATTAAACAAACGATTTAAGCAAAAAATACTGTAATACATTAATTTAATGCATTATATTATTATAGAAGCAAAAACAAAATTAAACGAATCTATTTTTTACATTATAATAAACAAATATACAAAAATATAATGCAAAAAAAGTATTTGTACACTATATTAATGTAATATAATTAATGAAAAATTAGTAAAATGATGCAAATTAATATTTTGTGTGAATTTATTTAGTGTTTTTGACTACTTCTAGATGGTGTGACATAGATTCCACCAACTTTTTTGTAGCGGTCTGGTTAATATTATTCCATGACACAATAAGAGCTTCTTTAAAACTGTTTTTTACTGATACATATTTTTTCTCGGATTTTTGCATCCAATAGCATCCACAAATTTTCTATTGGATTCAAGTCTAGAGATTTTAGACAAATTACCAGTCGTCTTCGAGTATTGTAGTAACCATGAGCTGGTGATCACAGCTGTATGCTTTAGTCGTTATCCTGCAGAAAGTTAAAAGCTTCTTCTATGCATAATTTCTTAGCACGGTTTAATAAATTATGCCGCGACACATCAATGTATGTTAAACCTGTCCTTCCATTGTCAATAAATTTTAAATGTCCTGCTCCATTAGAAGCTATACACCCCAAAACTATAATATTTCCCCCAACATGCTTGATAGTTTGAAGTATACGTTTTGGATCTAGAACAGTTTTATTTTTACGCCAATTTTTTCGAATGCTTGGTGGTAAGAAAATTCCGAATTTTCCCTCATCAGAAAAAATTACTGTTTTCCAAAAATCCAATGATTTACTTCTGTATGCGAAAGCGAATACTATGCGTTTTCGCCTATTTGTTTCGCTGATGAATGGATTTTTCCTTGAGGTTCTTCCTTTTAAATATGCATTGAGAAGAATATTTTTTATTGTTTGAGGTATTACTCTGATGCGAGAAGATGTCGCAAGGTCTCCAGCAAATTTTTGAACCGAACGCATAGGATTTTTCAAAGCTTTTTTAACAACACTCCCTTTTTCCCTCATTGTTAGTTTGCTGAGAAGTCCTGGTTTTCATTGAATTTCGATGCTTTTAATTTATTCATAGTGTCCCACTATATATCCAATAGTTGTAAATGGTAATTTAATAGCTTTTACAAATTCTTGTTGCGAATTTAAATTTTTATTATGCTCAATCATAGGATTTCATCTATCTAGAGGTGCCTCTCTAGTTTTAAGTTCTATACTTAATTACTTCAAGAGCAAATTATATTAAATGTCAGAAAAATATAATATGAAGTTAAAAATTATTAACAGCTTCTGTAAAAGTAGTCCTTTGAACCATAAACACTGTAAAACACAGTATATATCAGGATGGAGAAATGTACAAATACTTTTTTTGCAAGAAATTTTTAAACTTTTCCTATTAGAAAATTATTTTACATCTTTATCGAAATTTTCTGTTATGTAATTTAAAATGCACGGTAAACAGACTGTATTAAAACTATTTTTGACAAAATATCTGCTTTTATTTAGTTAAAAATTAAAAATTTTAGAGTGTACAAATACTTTTTTTGCCAACTGTATGAATCTTAGAATTAGTCATCTTAATCCTATTTTACAATAATAGTTTTGATTATATAGTATATGTATTTCAAAATTTCAATAGACCTAATGCGTAATAACTGCATTTAAGAATTTTTATTCAAACCAACGTTTATTTAAAATACTTATAATATTCATTATAAAAAGTTATAATTGAATAACTAACCTCTTTTCTGTATAACAAATTCGGTCTTCAAAGTACATATTATAAGTAATGCACGTGTTGCGTTTGTGTTTACAGTTTTCAAGCAAATTTGTTAATGTACTCGGGAACTCGGACTGATTTTATCTTTGACCTAAAGCGTCGAAGAAAAAACCGAGCTGAGGGTTTTCCGTTCTACTCCCCTAAATAGAAACGTTCAGTTAGTCGACTGTCCTAGAATAAACAATTCCGGTAATTCCAGGAATAGTTGCACATTTTTTTTAAACGGAAATTTTAAATTAGACGACTGTCCAGGAATAAAAATTTCTGGTATTTAAAGGAAAAGTTCCAGGTTTTTCCTAAAACGGAAATGCTCAGCTAAATCAAGAAAAATTCACAGAGTAACACCTCTAAAATTCAGGGCATATTTTTACAGTGCAAGTATGTAACATAAATTAATTAACTTTCAATTTCAAATACTTTTTTATAGAAATTATGTCACTTAGAATATATAGTTGTGAAATCTATGAAAAAATTAACAGTGTCTAAAAAAATTGAAGGTTTTAGTTGTGAGTTAAGGCCAATTAAGTGTTAACTATAGTTTTTTTCTACTAAGTTTGATTTTTAGAAGGATAAATATGTCAGAAAATTTTGTTCCTTTTTTCTCCTCTTTTAATTGTATGGCCATTTTTATAGTTATTCAACTTTAAATTTTTTGTCATTATACGTGTGTTCCAAACATGAATATATATTGTTTCTTTATTAAAGACGAATTTAAATACATTATTTATTACAAAATAATGTATTTAAATGAAACTGACTATCATGAACAATTTAACAAAAAAAAAAAAAAAAAAAAAAAAAAAAAAAAACTTTTGAAAATTAATATGATTGTTTTGGCATAAGAGTTTCTTAATTGTAGAAACTACTAAAAAGTAGTTTAAATGAAAATAAAATTAAATGTTTTAAATTTTCATATAAATTTCGATGGGCAAAAGCCTAGCGAGATAAGAGGAATGCTTTAGAATTAATAAAGAGTGTCTTGGTAAATCGCTTTCATTTCCTCGATTTGAAAAGCTATCAGAAGCGTCAATGAAAAGCAAACATGTCCGTCTTCATATTCCGGCTGAATTTGTTCTCGACGAACAAAAAGATCAAGAGCAAAACTTTTACACGATTCTAGTTCTACATCTTCGTTAGTGTACCTGACATATATGAATTTAAGATATGAAAGACAAGAAAAGAAAAAGTGTGTGTTAGAACTAAGAAAGCAGAAACAGTTTACTTCTTCTGACATTATAGTACTGTGTACATTTTGCCTGAGAAAGGTTGATTCATTCCTTCTTTATATTGAATTTAGTTATACGGAAAAATAGGACTCCATCTTAAGCAAGAGTTCGTCACCATGGCAACTCAGACTGATCATCTATCACGGGATATCCTTGAATTCATGACCTATGTTAGTATTTAACAGAATAAATAAATTTTTTATTAAAATCTTTTTAAGTTAACATTCTATTTTCTTAAAATTTGAAATCACTCAACAAAATATTGCAATTATTATATTATAAAATTTCAAAAGATTCGTTAGATTATTTTTGTGATGTTTTATGCGGACGGAAACGGTGACGACGACTACATGTGCTATGTATTTATATCAGTACAATCACAGCTAAAAGGTATTTTTGTACTAAGTTAGAAAAAATTAATAAAATCGAAGAGTTTTTGCAGGTTTTAAGAAAGAGTAAACAGTATTTTAATCGACTTCAAATGAATCTTTTTTAATTACAAAGTTAAACTAAAATATTTATTAAATTTTATAAATTTTAGTTTTAAGTAATTTATACACATAATGGAATTTTAACAGCGAAGGCATTTGACGAAGTAATTTTCCATTCTGTTTTATCTCAATTTGTAATAATATAGTGATCTTGTAATTATTTTTTATATTTAACTCAAAAGTTGAATCAAAAATTCTAATTATGATAATTTTAGTTTTTTAGAAATCTATAGATATAATGAAATTTTATAAGTGAAGATACTCCAGGAATTTAGTTTTTTTTTTCGGTTTTATGATGATACGCAACATCATTACGCTTCAGGAATTGTTTTCTGATCTAAAAATCTGAAAATATAATTATTTACATGCACATTTTCGGAGATTTCGAGTTTAATTTTTTGAAAAACATTTTTGATAAATCTTGCACAAAACTATAAATAAACAAATAAATAAAAGGACAAATGAGTAAAGTATAGAAATTGATTGAGAAGACGTTCGTACTTCTCAGTCACTTTAATTTGGTAATAAATTTAAAGTTTTAAATGATGTTTTACTACTTATTTGGGGATTAAAGTCTCTGATTCGGTTTTTGTAAAACCATCATCGTAGCCATGCAGCCATCTTGCATGGAGTTAGTGAAATAATTTATAGGAATTCCTTGATGTTAGTTTCTCATCCTCTCATCACTATATTTTATTTTTTTCATTATATGACTAACTTCTTTTTAGTTGAGTTTTTGTCTGGAGTCATCCCTCTATAAAATATTTATGATTATTGGATATAAAGAGATTTCGTGGCTATTAAAATCTTTTGCATATTTATTGTGTCTCATAAATATTGCAACACAATTAAAGATGGATTGGTCACATGAAAAGGTTTAAGATTTGTATAGTAATACTAGGGTACCCCCTGCTCGCTACTCTCGACAACCTCCCGCGTAATCGCTTCGCGATTCCAAGTTATAGGCTACCCCTGCTTGCTGCGCTCGCCAATACCCCATGGAAACGCTTCGCGATACCTTATTTTCCATACTCTGTTAAAAATTTGAAACTTTTGCTGCATCGTCACTCCACCACTTTTATAAAAAACGATTACTTCGCTGCATAATGGAGCACTCTCATTGGTTAAAATAGAGATATTCTATAAAAGCGATGGAGTGACGATGCAGCAAAAATTTCAAATTTTTAACAGTGTACACTCAATTTTGGAATTGATCCCTCTCCTCATTGGTCGAAGCATAGACGGAGCCCTTTCCTGATTGGTCTATTCGACTCATGGAAGGTGTGGTCCACCCGGACGCGTTTTTTTCGGAAACCTTACACATCAGCATCATTCCAGGAGTCATTCCTGGAGATTTGTTTAAGGCTAGTTTTTTTTACTATAGAAGGATATCGTATCGGAATATTATCCTATAATCGGAAGCGTCATCGTTTGCCATCAGATGGTGCTTTCACGAGAACACTGAAGCAGGAATGTTTTCTTTATCGCAGTCCATCAAGCAGTAACCGCCAGCTATCTGGCATTAACCCAATCTGCAATCAATGAAATTAGTCTGAATCTTTGGATTCGGTCCATGTAAAATCTGGTTACCAGATTCGATGCAGGACTCTTACATTAATGCAAAACATACACACAAGAAAAGTAATTGATAACATCTGTGTGAAATAGGGGTTATAAAACATTCTATAGTGGTTTATTAATTAATGTATAAAAAACAAGAAAGAAAAAAGCATGCTTCAAGCATTGATTGTGTAACACTTTCCAACATTTTCAGAATAATGTAGCAAAGCTGCATCGGTTAATACATTATAGATATTATCCAATACAAATATCATGTCCAATTCAACCATATGAAAACGCATAACACAATGGAAAACCCATTTTAAGCTGTTACCATCTACAATCATAAAATTATCGGAATTCTTCGAGCAGCCCTGTATGTAATATACACGTATAGATTTGTATATGTCAACTACATGCATGGAAAAGTTCTGATCAGTTAGAAAATGAAATCAGTTGAAAATTCCACTTAAGCAATTCCTGATAATAAGGAGAATGGCACATGAATGGTTTTGTGCATCCCTACATATTAGCTACAGAATTTATATACAACAAGTAACAAGCGAAAAAAAGTTAAATGTAAAAGCGCATGCCGAAATTGAAAACGCTCTTCAAGCAATTATTATGCAAAGACAATACTGTAATCGATTTCTTTTGTGTGTCCCTGTCAATGAATAAAAAATGCTATAAATCCCCTGTTATAAAATAGTCATAGTGGAATTCACTGACTTATATCATTTTGAATATATTTTAAATAGCATAATCTCATTAAAACACTCTTCAGATGGTTGTTCTCCATATACCATAATGTAATGGAATTTTTTTATGTCCTTCTAAATGAACTATTAATCCTAGATACTTTATGTACAATACCAAACATGCTTGGGCGATCCTAATTAAGATTTATGAACTATATGAAAATCCAAGTATATTTACTGGAGTTAGAGCGTTAAAAGAGAAACAGAATGCATAAAGACTTTTCAACTTTGTTGGAGAGTGTTAAAAAAAACAGATTAAATATCACTACAGTTTACTTCAACACCATAAAAATTGTTAAAATTAAAGATTTCTTAAATTCTATTCCGAAGGGATAAAATTTAATAAACTTCTGTTTTTTTCATAATTTTATTTCTTTCTCTTTTCACGATATATATGTATTTTTTTTAATTTGGTTGATAGCAGTGCTGACATATAATTCTAGTAGATAAAATTAATTATACACTCTAAATAAAAAAGAGTGACTATTCACTCCGGAGGAGTGCATACTCACTCTATTGCAGACTCAAAATATGCCCAACTTCTTTAGAGTGGCTATTCACTCTGGGCGAAAGTGGAATCGTTGACTCTTTGAAAGAGTGAATACTTACTCCTGGGAAGTGAATATTCACTTTAAACAGGGGTCAATGATCACTCTTTCTGAGGAGTGACTATTCACTTTTGCTAGAGGAGTGCGTTTTTTCACTCCTGGTAGAAGTGAGTAGTACTCTTACGGAGGAGTGACTATTCACTCTTGCTGAAGGAGTGCGTTTTTAATGGGGCATTTTAAAAGAATTGTATCTTTTAGAGCAAACAATGAAAATAAAAAGAAGCATGATAAAGATTGGAATAAAATATTTTTATTGGCAATATTTATTTAATTCATAGTATGTATAATTAATTGAACTGTTTAAGGGACAACGTAATTAAAATTACTATGAATTAAATTAGATTATTGACAGAAATAAACTATTTTATTCCAATCTTTTCCCTTGTGTTTGTTTTCATTGGTAGCCCCATAAATATATGATATTTTTAAAATGCCCATAAGCGCAAATATTAAACAGTGTTAAAATCTTAAGTAGTCAGTATATTTTTTTCAGATACCCATTAAGTTTAACATATTATTTTAATAATGCAAGTTTTCTATGTTTTTTTTTCTTTTTATGTGTAATTAAAAACTTTTTTGCTGAAAAACAAATGTTTTTACAATCTGTATTTATGAAAAGACAGGCAAAGTCATATTTAGTTTCAATTTTTTATTCCCGTATATAAGGTAGATGTGCCAGTAGTGGAAGCCCTTAAGGCTCCTGTCCTTGCCGGCGAAGACACTCACGAGCTAATGCTAATCCTATGGGGAAGGACTTGTCTAATATCTCGTTTGCAATTTGACATTTTATTTATTTATTTATTTATTTATTTGTATTTTCATTTTTTTTTTTTTTTTTTTTTTTTTTTTTTTTTTTTTTTTTTGCATTGGATAGCTAAAGTTTGTTTCAACATCGTATTTTTTATACTTTTTCGATTTTGGTCTCAGATATTTTTTATAAAGTTACCTTCACTTTCAAAACCGGTAACAAAAATGAAAGTGTTAATCAAGAAAATATCTGCTGCCAAAATTGAAAAAGTAAAAGTAAACAAATATTTAAGACAGAAAATATGTTTTAATGACTTCTGTAACTTAAGTGTTTTTATTTAAATGGTGAACGATTCAGCCCTATAAGCCCCTCTTTGACTGTGCCCTTAAATAATATTATCGGCCTCATGAGTGGTTTGATTGCCAGATTATAAAATAGGCAAAACATAGATTCATTTTAAATAATAATAATAATAAAATGAATAAAATATTAAAATTTCATTAATCACATTAATATAACTATTTATAAAAGTTTTGGTGCGATTACATTTTGATAATTGATTATAATAATTTAAAAATAATGATAATAATAATGTTTGATAATGTTTGATAAATGTTTGATGATGTTTGATAATAATTTAAAATTAATATTTGATTACTTAAGTTTTCTTTTAAGTCAATATATTTTTTGCACTATAAACATTCCCCAAAACTGCATTTTTAGCAATGCCTATATGAGGTGTACATTACTGAAAAATAACTATTTATAAACTAAATATAATAACTAACTTTATAAATAATAAACTATAAAAATGAAACAATATTTTCCGCTTCCCGATTGGTTTGATTAAGAGTATCAACAATAATGCAAAATTATACAATATGCAAGTGGGAGTTACGAAAAAAAAAAAATAAAAGCTCCATTTTTATTGGTTATTTTTTTATAAACCGAAAACATTCAGGGTTGTTTATTACTAGCTTTAAAAACATTTGTAATATAAAAAGCAGTTATTTATCTCTTTAAAAATATTTCGTTTTATATAAGTCATACTACGAACTTTTAAAATTACTAAACCAGTTTCAATAAAGATCAGGCATAAAAAAGCACTTTGTTTCAATACTTAAATATCCTGATTTATTTTTAAAAGTCCAGAAATACATATATCAGAAATAAATATAGTTTAAAAAAAACTAAAAAACATGCTTTTAAGTACATCAAACTAAAAAGTGAAAAATAATTCGTAATATAAGCTGAAAACGAAAATAGATGAAAAATACTATATTACTATAAAATCATTGTTATTCTAGAAATTAATTAATAAGCAATAAATAAAATTATCGTGGAAAAAAAGCGTGGGGTGCTCCATCTACCATGCTCCATCTATCAGTTCTTAAGAAGCACCCCACGCTTTTTTTCCACGATAATTTTATTTATTGCTTATTAATTGGTTTACAACGAAAGGACATCGATCCAAATCACTTTTTTTGGTCGACTCTGGATTATTTAACCATGCATCTCGAATCCTATTAAGAATGCATAAAAAAATTCTTCACATTATGAAAGACAACATTTGTTGCCAGGTATAGCCAAATTTGGAGACATTCTTTCATTTGGCACCAAATACGTGTTGTGGCTTTCGTAATCTTAATAGTCAATTTTTCGTCCAAATGTCGCCAATATTTTGTGAAATACCGCCAACTTATTGGTTGCTGCCATTTTTTTATGACCCTGACCCGTATTACCCAAAATGACCCACTAATCAAATTTGATCAAACATGTGATTTAGCTCAAAGGTCTCCAGGTAATCAAAAACAGTAGAATATAAAATTGAATCAAAATCGTTTAAGCCCTTTCTTAGATAAAATTAGCTTGACAGCATTCATCAATAATGCGAAATGGCCCACTAATATAATTTTGTTTAACTTGCGACTCGTGACAAAAGACGTTTCGTTACAAAATTTAGGTAGAATTGATTGAATCGTCGTAATACATAATTAGAATAACCCTAACCCATTATGACCCAAAATGACCCATTAATCGAATTTTCGCCAGCATGTGTCCTGGTTCAATTGTTTTCTCTTGCCCGAGAATATCATAATACAAAATATAGTCAAAATGGTGAGAGACATTTTCTACATAAAATTAGCATGACCCATCAATGACCCACAAATGACCCTTATAATCGAAATCTCTCGAACATGTGACTTAGCCCATTAGTTTCCTCGTGTCTAAAAATTGTTACATACAAAATTTCGTTAAAAACGATCCAGCCGTTTTTTAAATATAAATAGCTTGACCCAGACCCTTTATGACCCATTAATCGAAATTTCTCGAAAATGTGACCTAGCCCAATGATTTTCTTGTGCCAAAAAAATGTTATATACAAAATTTCGTTAAAATCGATCCACCTGTTCTTTAGATGTAACTTGACATGATCCATTATGGCCCATCATGACCCACTAATGATCGTTATAGTCGAAATCTCTCAAACATGTGATTTAACCCATTAGTTTCCTCGTGTCAAAAAACTGTTCATACAAAATTTCGTTATAATCGATCACGCCGTTCTTTAAATATAAATAGCTTTATCCAGACCCTTAATGACCCATTATGACCCATTAAAATTTTTCCTCAAACATGTAACCTAGCCCAATGATTTTATCGTGCCCGAAACCATAGAATGCAATTTTTAGTCAAAATTGCGCGAGAAAATCTTTAGATAAAAATAGCATGACCCACAATGACCCCAAAAATGACCCACTAACCGAATTTTCTTGAACATGTTACCTAACCCAATGGTCTTCTTGTAATCCAAAACGATAAAATATAAAATTTGGTCAAAATCGTTAGAGCCGTTATTTAGATAAAAATGGTTTGACCCATAATAACCCAAAAATGATCCACTAATCGAAATTTTTCGAACATGTGACCCAGCCCGATAGTTTTCTCGTGCTAGAAAACTGTTACATACAAAATTTCGTTATAATCGATCACGCCGTTCTTTAAATATAAACAGCTTGACTCAGACCCTTAATGACCCAATATGACCCATTAAAATTTTTTCTCGAACATGTAACCTAGCCCAATAATTTTCTCGTGCCCGAAAACCATAGAATGCAAGTTTTAGTCAAAATTGCTTGAGAAAATCTTTAAATAATAAGGAGAGTTACAAACTCACAAGCTCACAAACTCACATACAGGTGAAGCTAATAAAAGCGTGTTAAAAAAGTTATAACAACAGATATAAATTTTATAACGGAATAAAATTTACTGCTAGATTCAACAATTTCTTAAATTCTTGCCATAGAAATTCCTATTCGAATTACACATTTAACTTCAAAAAGAAAAAACAAGTTGGAAATTGCACGTGAACGCAGCAAATGAGGTGCGTTCGTACGATAACGAAGTTTTAAAAATATTCAGATCTTGCTGATATAGTAGAGCGTACTCCGGATACAGTATAGTAGTCGAAATCTTTACGTTTCTGTAATTACACAGGAAGTAATTTTTATTACACCTCAGCAACGTATATCTTATTCATAAAATGTGAAATAGTTGAATATAATTAAAACACGTCCCAAACAATGTTTCCCCTTATAGCATTATGTAGCGGAATACTTTTGTGTGGCCCTGTAATTTAATAATAAAAATTCTTTGCATCACAAATTGTACAGAATGCATATTTTAGTATATATTTCATAGATTCATGCTAATTCTATTACGTTCGAATGAGTGTAACATCATTAAAATGCATTTGAAACTTTTTTCCCATTGACCGTAATGTAATGGAATACTTTTGATTGTCCCTGTAAATGAGCTATGCATCCGACTTTCAGAACATTTGAAATGACTCGACAAAATTACGTAATAATTATATTTTTAAATTTCAAACGATTAAAATGCTTTGAAATTTTTTTCTCATTGACCGTAATGTAACGGAATCCTTTTGATTGTCCCTGTAATTGATCCATGCATCCGATTTTCATAACATTTGAAATGACTCGACAAAATTACGCAATAATTATATGTTTTAAATTTCAAACGATTAAAATGCATTTGAAACTTTTTTCCCTATCGACCGTAATGTAACGGAATCCTTTTGATTGTCCCTGTAATTGATCTATCCAACCGATTTTCATAAAATTTGAAATGACTCGACAAAATTATGTTATAATTATGTATTTCAAATAATTCGGTTGGGTAGTTTTTGCGCTGTTATATGCGGACAGACGGACAGACGGACAGACAGGCAGGCGGACAGACGGACGGACTGAGCGACAACAATAGGTGCTACGTATTTACATAATTACGAACGCACCTAAAAAGTAAGTACTTTAAGATAAGACTGAATCAGAATAATAAAATCACGTAATTGCTAATGATGTTTATATTGTATGACTTGTATCAGCATTTCTTTTTTTTTTCCTGAGGAGATAAAATGGCTGACACATAGCAAATGATTTTCTGCACAATGTGAAACTGCACTGAATATTCACGAACTTTTGGGAACAAAAATTGAAATTAAACATAACTTACCTTGATAAATAATATCCTTTGTTTCATAAATGATATTCCCTTGTTTGGTAAATAATATCCATGTACTGTAACCTCTCTGTTATTGAATATCAATGAAGTAATATACCTTTTTACTGAATTATTTCTTTTCTATTGTGATTCCAGAAGAAGAGGTTAATCTAATAATTGGATTATTTCATAGCATACACATCGAAGCATATCATTCAAAGATAGAAATTTAAAATACGTTTGAATATTATTAATAAAAATGAAATGAACGAAGGTCCACATATGTGGAACCGAGGAAACGAAAGATTAATTTTAAAATGGCAGAAACATTTTTCTTATCAGTAAAGGAAGTGCAAGACATTTCTAATATGCTGATGAGTCACTCTCATTGGCGGAGTGAGTATTCACTCTTTCGATAGAGAAACTTGCTGACTCTGAAAAAGAGGGCGTTTTAATACCAAATAAGCGTAATTTTTCAAGTTATATTATGAAAGGGAGTTTTTGAAAATGAAAAATTGACATATTTTGGTGTTTTTCATTATTTTACTCCATATATTTGTTCAAAGTTTAACGGATTGTTGTTATTGTTTTTAATTATGCATATTTTTGTAATTGCGGTTCGATAATAATGGATGAAATTATTCATTCCGAAAGAAAGGGTCGAGCGGAGTTCGAAAAACAATTCTGGAAGAACAATTCAAATTCCGCGTTATACTTGTCACAGGATAAAAATTATCAGATTATAAATTGTAGCGTCAGCTTTAAATGTTATTTATTTTCTCAAGACCCAAAGGATGTTGCGCTTTATGGTTATCATATATTTATATACTAACTATACACTATCTATACACAAACGTTCATCCAGTTCAGTGACACAAGCCTCGGGCCCTCTCCTTGTCATATCAGTTGCGAATTTATATAAAATATAGTTGCATTAAACGTTCACCATCGTAAGATAGTTTGATGAACCATTCTCAAAATTTCCACCTTTCTCATACCTGTTAATACTCCAAAATCCGTTATCATAGTACCAAAATTTAAAAAAAACAATCTATGCCCATCATAAAGATTCTAAAGATGTGAAATTCTGTGTATTAGTTTATGGGATCTGACTACCTAAAAAATATTGGAAATATTAAATAATGCAGCATGGCAGCGCCATCTGTTTGGTGATCTACACCAAAAGCTAATATGTAACATCTTTATTAACCTGTAACTGAGTCAAAAGTTTAGGGAAAACCAGGGAAATAATTTTTGAATTAGGGCTAATTCAGTGAAAAAAGGAATCATTGCAGAGCCATATATTGGGAGATATTAAATATATTGTATCTAAAAAAAGTATTATTATTATTATTAGTAGTAGTATTTTATGAAATTTTATGTAAGGATTTCCAGATGACCTGCATTAATAATAATCATTATTACAAAAAATGAATAAATACATAAATAAATAAATAAATAAAAAGGAAATACCTTTAATTGTTTTTAATGCAATTGCTTGATATCATATCTCAGTCTTTTGTGTTTTTTAAAAATACTGAGATCTCAGCAAGCACTAAAAGTTTCTAAAACAAAGCTAATTTATTTTACTAAACTGTTTTTATAGCATATGGAACACTCGAAACTATACGAATCTGTTATTAGGCGCCAAAATGACTACTATTATTTTGAGCTTTAACAACAATTTAGAAGCAACACTTTACCAAGTTATGCTCGTTCTTTCTCGTTTAAGAGTATAATGTGCAAATGGGCACCTTGTTGATGTTTATCTGCCGAACAATGCAAGTCATTAGGAAAATGCACTACTCATTTTATTTACGAGAACGTTGCAAGAAAGAAAACATTTGGGATCCCAGGTGTTGTTCAGCGATGGAGCTCAGTTTCGTGTGTTGGGAAAACCTAATTAAAATGCTCTCTGGTTTATTGTTCTTGGTTCGCAAGTTTCTTTATTAAAAAAAAAAGCTAGTCGTTATCGTATAATTTCTGACGTAGAAAGATTTCAAAATAGAAATTAAGTCTTTATAAAAATATTTATAATTAATGAACTGATGTGAATATCATTAGGTAGTTATTTTTTTAATATTGTCAATAAATTAAAAAAATAAAATATTTTTTAATCTCTGATATATTGTTCTTGGTTCATAGATTTTTTATTTAAGAAAAATGATATATTTATTGTCGTTTAATTTCTGATGTAAAAAAAAACCTCCAAAATAATGAAAATAAATAATTATAAAATTACTTAGAAATAATCAACTGATGTTAAAATTATGTAGTAGTTATTCTTTTTAATATTCTGAAACATTTTAAAAATATTTTCTTGTGTTACAAGCTTCTTCATAAGAAAAGAAGCTAAACGTTGTCATTTAGTTTCTCATGTAGAAAAATTTAAAAAAAAGAAATTAAATCATTATAAAAATACATTACAAGAATGAAGTGATATGAAATCATGTAGTAGTTATTTTTTGATATTTTCACATACATTAAAATATTTAAAATATAAACAAAATCATAAGACCTAATGCAATAGACCATCTTGACTCGATCACAAACTATGTGATATAAACTTAAAAAACTTTCACTGTTTTATTTAAAAAAGACAAAAAATAATAACATTAGAGATGCTACAAATTAAAAAATATATACTTTATTTAAATTGTCTTAGTACTTTCGGCCAACGACTTTCGGCTAAAAAAAATAATCTTTACACGGGGGCTTGGAGAGCCCCCCGATGCCCCCCTCTTCTATATGTCCCCGAATACATGCTAAGCCGGACTGATGCTATCAGAGTCCCTGCGTAAAGATTAAGTATACATTATATTCTATAGCATATATTTATCAATAACAGTCAATATTTTTTGCTCGCAGAAGGAAAAATTCTCTAGCAATCCACGATATGCTTTACAGCGTCTGATACCTAAATATATCTTCTTTTTTTACATCTACTAACTGAGTTTACAGATCCTGCACTATAGCAGTTTACGTTATCTGATAGAAAGATGTTCCAAATGTACCAGGTTGCGGAGATGAAGTTACCTAAAAAGTTCGAGGACATTTATTTCAAGATGAACGTTTTACTATGTATAAAAGTTATTTGGATGTAGTAGGCTTCAAGGAAAACGGGAAGCCGTTATTATAGGGGCTTATCATTCATAATTTAATATCATATTGTGTCATAATTTCAAGTAAATTTGACGAAATTACTCATAGAATTAATTTAGCTTGTATTTACTTTATTTTTGTAGTTTAATTGCTCTTCAACAACAGGCGCTTGTTACTGCATGGGCAAATCGTGACTTTGCCCATGGGCTCCGGGCCTCAAACTGCTCCCAAATCCATACATTATACTATAAAATATTTACTTTCTTACTATTTACTTTCTATAAAATATATACTTTCTTTTTCCAATTCCAACTCTTATATATGTTGAAGTTATTAAATTCTTCTCAAAATAATATAAAAAATTGCTAAAGTTATATAAAATAGTTTTTTTGTGTACTAAATTAAAAAAAAATGTGTGATTTTATTAAAGTAGGTATTGTATTCAGAATAAATGGAACTGAGAATTTTTTTTTCCATTTTTATCTAAGGTGCGAGAATAGTTGATGCATTACACATACAAATTGAGTGACCATCAGTTCTATTTTGTAAATGTTGCAATGATTCGAAAAGGGCCCCCTAGTATAACTTTGCCCAGGGCCCAAATTAGTCATAATCGCAGACTGCTTCGACACAAAATGCTATAAAGCACAGTGCTGAAAATACTGTAACAGGAGATCTGCCTTTCTATTTCCAAAATGATTTCCAGCCATCAACCCGGAAGGATATAATAAATATAATTTCAGTTCGCATTCATGACATTCATGGTTTCTATTATATTCACTTATTTATTAATTTTATAATTAGTATAACTTATTAAGCAAAGCATTATACAGGATAAAAGAACACGTGAACACTAAGATCTAACATTGGTAAGGCGTACTATATTTTGCTTCTGCATTACATGCTTCATATGCTTTGTAAGATTTTTAATGCCGACTAAGATCTCCAACTATACAGGGTGGTTCAGAATTATATGTCAAAATATAGAGGCAGTTAGAGCGGACATAAATAAGCAGATTTCGTATTATGAGGGCAAGGAAATTACTTATTACGGAATTTGTTATTAAAATGAGTGTGTGTTGTGCACGTAGAGCGTGCTGTTGAGTTCAGCTGATGAAAGCTCTTCGCAGACTTGAATCATCATTTTTCGTAGGGCTTTCGAACAACTTGCACAACTACACGATACAGAGCTTTCTGACATGCATGTTATGTATAAGACTGCACAAGGAAATGTATCATACATACTACACGTCTAACGAGCCTGTTGTAGAACTATCCTCTAATGTGTGTAATACTGCTTCTTTCACAGTAACAATTAAGTAAAACGGTGCAGTTTAATTCAAACAAAAAAAAAGTCATGCACAAAGCATAGATTACGATACACTTTCCAACGCATGCAGAATACTGTAACACAACTTTACTGTTTAATAACTTAATATATGATATATAAAACGAATAAGACTTTTCTATACTGATGTTCGGCAATTACCATCTGCAGTCGGAAAACTATTTTAATTCTTTTGTGAAGTCCTGTATATGATCTACAGACTTCTGTATATGCCACGTTACACAGTACGTATGATTCAAGCAAAATTTTGTTCAGGTAGGAAATGCATAACATAGTTGAAAATTCCTCTTCAGCAATTTTATTCAGTTAGCATGCATGTTTTCGAATTCTTTTACACAGCTGTGCTTATAATCTACAGAATTCATAAAAATCTAGTAGCTAGCAAAATTATTATTAAATTAAAAGACGCATATCACAAATGAAAAGTATTTTGAACAGTTATTGCTCATAGTCAGATTTGTAACCGAACTTTAACCGAATTTTTGTGCGTCCCTGTAAATGAACAGTAAATGCTAGGATCACTCTGTAAATATCAGATAGTGCTTCTTGTAATGACTGATGATGTGTTTTTTTTTTTTTATTCAACGGCGCCGCTTCGTTACGTCACGTGACGAGCGGACGGAGAGAGAGAGAGTCAGGAGGAGAAGGGGTACAGAAAATGAGAGGTGTGTGGGCCGAGGTAGTAGGAGGACCTGCGATTGTTTTGATGCAGGTAAAAAGAATTTAAAATATTATCCGGAAATTGGGATATGTATGTGCTAAGGGCACGGTGTTTATATGGTAGTGAAAGAAGATTAGATAGAAGTTACTGAAAGAAATATGAAATCCGGATATATACATATATATATTCAAATGTGTGTTCATCTGTGTTTGTGACGTCTTGGTGTCATACGTGTTCTAATTAAACTTTGTTTTCGTCGAAGCCTCTTGGATTATTTCTTTTTTGGATATACACTTTACACCGGTGTTCAGTAAAGTCGTTTGAAGAAACAGGAATAGCGTGTATCACAATGTATTTCAATTTCAACATTTTTAACGCCATTAAAATACACTCTAAACGTTTTTTTTCCAATTATACCTTAGTGCAACAACATTTTTCTGAATGCGTTTTTAAACAAACTGCAAAATGCGAGCGAAAGACTTCATTTCCGTACCGAATATGTCATGTTAAAACTCAATAATCTATTTTAATTTATAGCAATCCGACTGTATTTACAGTGAAAGACTGGCATACTGAACAAAAATAGTCAGCCAGACAAACAAACAGACTGCCAGACAAATCGAATTAAAGAACGTTTTTCAATTACGTTAAAAATGCCCCCCCCCCCCACATATATAAATTAAAATAGGAGCATCCGTAAAAAGCTACGCACAAACTTGCATAAATAAATTAACAAATAATCGAAAGAACTGCTTTGTTTGAAGTCGTTTAATACGTTAAGTGGCTTAATCAATGTTTTTCGATACTTAAACCTTTAACAACAAAGGCTTATTTAGCTCAAAATCAATATTAAAGCAAACATTTTCAAGCGAATAAAATAAATTAGTATGTAAATTTATCCAATAAAAATTGACATATCAATACTTCTCATAACTTCTACTTTATGAATCGTTAATCGTGAATGGAAAATTCTTCCCGATGCTTAAAGGATTAAAATTACGTGTTTTCTCCATGGAAGCCCTTTCGTTAACACGACGGAATATTTTTCAAAAAAAAATTACATAAAAAAATGTAAGTTCTATCCTGTAGAATATAAATATTTATTTGCTAATGCCCGAAAACATTCCTCATCTACTTAGAATAAATATTTAATACACTGCTCAGACCCTAAATAGATCATATTGTTACATACACTCAGTAAATAATTTGCGCACCTCCTATTTTATCAATTTACTTCTCCTGAGAGGAGATTCTTGTAACTATATTATGCCGGTGTGATGTTATTATCTTAAACACGTTAAGACACTTACTGCTTGGGGAGACGTTTTGCTGTGTATGTAATAATTTTCGCCACAAAATAGCCATAAGTTATCTCTTATTATGACAAACATTTATATATATTTTTTTAATTAGGTTTGACATACATATCGAGCATATTTATTTTGCTGATATTGCGTTTAACACTAGAACGCTCAGAAGGAGTCGAGTCGACTTCGACCATGCGATTAAATTTCAGTTCGAACCACAATTTTTTTCCTGAAATAAGTTAAATTTAAATCACTCAGATTTACTTTATATAAATCAATTAAGTAATTTTAAATAAAAATTCTGGTGTAAAATATTATTATCAAAATTGAGTAAAATGTCCGGGCGTTCTAGTGTTAAACTGTTATTGATAACTGTGTTTCAGTACATCAGTTACATAATTTCGGGGAAGACAGTGTATACCTATACAGTGGGAAATTCCATAGAAATGCATGATCGAAAACGCTTTCCTAGCGCGGTGGGAATGACACAAAACACAAGAAAAAAAGAAAGTAACAGGGTGAGAAAACATTTTTATCATTCTTAGCATTTTAAAAAAGACGGGACCATGCTAGAAAGCGCTGAAGAACTGCACGCATCGGGGAGCTGTTGGGGAAACCAGATTATTTTCTAGAATATCCGATCTTTCATATTCCCGATAGTTGACGCCTGCATCATGACCATGGCTCATAATTGTGAAAACCATCGTTCAAGACCATTGTCTCTCTTTTCGTCATTATATATTAGCATTTTGCTGTAAATGATATAATAATAAACGTAAATGCAATAATAGACATGTTTTCTCACTCTGTTTATGTCCTCCCTTCCTTGTGATTTGTATCGTCACTAATGCGTCAGGAGAGTCTTTTCTCCCAGTGCATTGCGGAATGATTTCCCATCCATCGTGTAGGATTAACCTATCTATCTTGAAATTTTGAAACCGCTGTGCTGAAACACCCTTTATATGTTATCAGCATAACTAGATGACTTGCCCTGTTTACTTTTGAGCCTACTATATAAAGTAAATTAAAACAACAATACATCATTGACAAATACAGAGTTTTGTGTATTAATGTTCATGAATCTTATAGAGAACCAGAAAAAACTCATAATACTTTGACGCAACTATTGTAAAATCTAGCTTTTATAAATGAGGGAATGTGCGATTACTTTTGTGTATGTTACATAGGTGGATAAATTTTTCCGCTTATTACTTAGGTCATAAAGGATTAAAAAGTTCCCAAAAATTACTTTTAACAAACTACATAATTCCAAAAATCGGATACTATAAAATCTTATTAAAAAATAATGTTGTATATTTTCATTTCTGGAGTTTTTGCGTGGGTGTTTTTAATGCAAAATACCCATAATTTCGTAACATAAAATGTCGTAACATAAATCACAAGGCGGTACTTAAAGTGCCATCAAGATTCATTCCAACTGACGTAAAAGCCTCCGATATAGGCAAATGCATGTTCATAAAATTTCATGAAATAAGTACATAAAATGTATTTTAATAGATCCCTTCCGTTGTTCATGTTTTATTCAAAATCGCCTAAAAGAGAGACCGGGACCAACCAAATGGAAAAAATAATGTATAAGTTATTAATGTTTGAAGTATCAGAGTATAAAGCGTGGTCCAATGATTCGTTCATTTTTCGAAATGGATTTTCAATTTAATGCATCTGTTTTCGCGTTATGGGAAGGCTATGTAAATTTTCAAATGGGAAATATATTTACCATATTCTTTTTTTGTTAGGTATAATGCACAGGGAAAGAAGACTTTTAAAAAATATATTATATAAAGAGAAATAATATGACATTAAATATTTTTGTCACTATTAGGAACTGAATAAAGTGACTGCTAAATATTAATAAACGCTAATAAATTATTGAATTACCTACTTCAAAATTGGGTTCTCTAAACTACATATGATTATAAAATTTTTACCGATGGTTTCCTGGAAAAGCTTGGCAGCGGAGATTCCTGCATTTTTCTGTAATATGACAGTATGTACCATTATCTATTTAGATTGTATTATGCCATAAGTGACAGTAATTTTCTAGGACATATCTAATTGTAATCATAGTGATAAATACATTGTATATGAATGAATTGATCGAGTATCAATTATTATTTTGTTTCAAATTCCATTAAAGAGATTAATATTCTGTATGTTTACTATCTTATGGGTTATTCAAACTGCATTAACGTAGGTGCTAGGTACGGCGATGGGTAATATTTTAATTTTAGTGCATTATCAGACTTCATATTCTAAAACACGATAAGTGATAACATTTTATATATTAACATGCCATTTAAATATTCACATGAGTTTCCATTTTAACTTAAAAAAACTGCCAATGAAAAAGAAAACTTTTCTTTTAAAAAAGAAGTCAATAAAAGTATAAAAAAGGGAAATTCCATCTAGAAAAGCCTAGGCCAAAATAACAAATAATCAACATTAAATGCATATGAAAGTCTGAAATCAGGTCTAGCGTTGACGGTCAAATCAGGTCCAGCGTAGTTTACGAAATTCATTTCTAAAAATGGAATTTGCTCAAAGGAATATCGCTGCAGAAGCTGTATTTCGTGAGGCTGTGTTTGTGTGGACGTATGTGTGTATGAAAGAAGTTACCTTTTAAATAGATAGCTACAATAACTTATAGATAGCTACAATAAATGTCTTAGTTACTTGGGTCATAAAGGATTAAAATGTATCTAAAGATAGCATTTTAAAGAATGCATAACTTAAAAAATTATATACCATAAAATATTATTAAAGAATGATGTTGTGTATTTTCATTTGTAGCGTTTTTGAGTTTGTGATTTTAATTCAAAACACCCATAAGTGAGTAACATAAAATGTCATAAACCATAAGGCGGTACCTAAAGTGTCATCAAGATTCATTCCAACCGACATAAATGTTTCCAAAATTGGCAAATGCACTTTTATAAAATTTCATGAAATAAGTCCATAAAATATATTTTAATACAGTAATCCCTTGTTCATGTTTTATTCAATGACTGTTGTATCTAAATTGTATCATATTATTGTATCTAAATAATAATAAAAGAATGAGTTCTATTCAAACTATGCACAACGTAAAGGAAGTGCTTGGATATCCCCTTCTCCCTCTGTCTACGATCGCTATTAAAGAGCAATAAAAGTTTGATTTTGGTGAAAAATGTTTTTCTCTTGTCATGCTTAGAAAAAATAAAATTTTGCTTTAATTTTACAGTTGGTCATTTTAATGCTACCAGTGTACATGCCAAACTTTATCTGGAGTTTATTATATCTAATTATTGTTTCATTTTATTTATTATTTTTTTAAGATTATACCCTATTCAATAAAAATCAGCTATCGTATATACTACTTTAAGATACGAGACGTACTCTGGCAAAGTATAGGTCTGAAATTCGCTGCTGCTTTTTATTATTATTATTATTATTATTATTATTATTATTGTGAGTTTGGGCGGGCTCGGGTCAGAGTGAAGCATTTGTTTATTTACAAGTTGAGAAAAGGTACAAAAAAAGCTTGCCTGATGCTATTTGAAAATGAAATAGCTAGATTTGCCAATTCTCAAAACTTCCTACTATCTTATACGTACATCTTATTATTTCAGAAAATAGTTACACATGTTAACACTTCAATATTAATAATAATTATTATCAATAATTATTATCAATCAAAAATTATTATCAGTATATAACAACTTTGAATTTTATCTTAAATTTCTGCTTCAATAAATTAATAGGTGTAAAAGCGAGTTGATGTAAATCATGATCATTATTAAAATGAATAATTTTCACTTATTCTATTATCATCAGCTGTTTTCAAATAGCTCGATTAGCAGGACGCGAGTTGCCGTCTCTACGCGAGCCGCTGGACAAGGGATGACCACTCTGGGAACTCAGCTTTCGCTTGAGAGTATAAGAGTCTGGTAGATTTATTCAAATTCAGGAAAAGTGTGTTTGCCATACCCAAAGATAATCATACACAAAAGACGTAGTTCAATTCTGTGCAAAATTTTACACACTTTTTGATAATACAATAATGAAAATGGCACAAACTTGGCTATTACAGTGTCCTCTTTCTGCGAATGTTTGCCAAATTCAGAAAGGACCTACTAGGCAAACATTTAAAAAAAATGGTTCAGTTCTATTCATAACTACAAACACTTTTCGGTGGTATAATATTGAAAATGGTACATAAATCGCTATTGCAATTCCCCCTTCCGGCAGATTTTTATTTTTATTTCGAGAATATCCTAAAATCCATAGCCAGACACTTGCACAAAATATTTGGTTCAATTTTATGCATAATTTCAGTTCCTTTTCTGTGGTTCAATATTGAAAATGACACAAAATTCAGTATTACAGTGCCCACTTTCAGCAGAATATTTCAAAATTAAACATAGACCTTGCAACAGAAAACAAAAAATTTGGTTGAATTCCATGCTTATGTACATATGCTTTTCGATTGCACAATGGTGATATACGGACAGACTAACACACACATACACACAGACAGACGGATATTTTGTAAAAACGTTTTTTGTAACCTTGACTCCTAAAACGTGTAAGTCCGTCGAAAGCTGGAAGACGAAAAAAAATTCGATTGCAACACTCTTTCTTATGAAGATATAAGAAAGTAAAAATGTAATCTAAGTATTTTAATATGCTTTACAATCTTTTTAAAATCAGTTTGAAAAGTAATTGATATTCATGGGATGCATAAAAAACTGGCTCAAACAGCCGTGAGATATTCCTTGTCTATTCATCTTTCATGTTTGAAGACCTTTTTTAGAATTACTGTAAATCAGTATTCATGTTTTCTTTCCATAATTATGGAATAATATTTAAAAAGAAATGTGAGTTTTGCGGAACAAATTTCCAGGGATGGAACAATAATTAAATTAGCCACGAGGGGAATACGTAAGTTTAATAATTTATGGGAAAATCTGAAAATAGCCTTAAAAATTTACTAAAGAAAATATTATTTGTAATGATGCTTTTCATACAAACATGCAACATAATACAAACTACAAACTACAACATACCCGGAAATAGGACAAAATTGCTTAAAGAATCATAAAACAAATACAATTCCAATTACCTCAATATCTATATTTTATTTCCCCAATGTTTTCTGGATTAAAAAGTTGACTTTCACTTTCACTCCTTTTTGACACCAACTGTGTGACATTTGAAAAATAAGACGTTAATAACAGAATTTTTATACTTTCTGACGAAGGCTGTGCTTACATTTGAAACTACCAAGATTTAAACTATTTAATACATTTCTAAACATTTTTTGTCATCATTTTGAATAGTTTACACAAAGTATAATTTTAAGTTAAACTCTAAAAATTATTAGCAGATGTCTACTGCTTATTTTCATTTTCGGACTCGGGCTCTATTCATATAAAAATTTTCCGGGTTTAAAAAAATGAATCCGAAATCATCTCTAACGTTTGTATATAAAATCATAAATGAAAAAAATGGTGATAAAAACTGATGCATATATTTTTAATGGAATTTTTTAAAGCTCAACGAAAAGACCGAGATAAAATAATGTATGAGTGCACATTAAATTTTGATGTATATCAGCATCAAATATGGCCAGAAGATTCAGTCATTCTTCGATATAGATTTTCACTTTATTGCAGCTGTCTCTGTATTATGATAGGGGTATGTACATATTGAAACGGAAAATATATCTAACAATATTTATAACACTACATTAAATACATAAAGATGTGTAGGGTGTTCCAAGCGCGTAAAAACTAAATGACGTCTTTGAGACCTTAGATAAAGTCTTATTCAAAAACTGAGATTTCATAGAATCCGGCATTTCGTTTTGTATATTACTGTTCTAGAAATTATTTTGAAATGTCATTATATTTTCCTTGTAAGAAAAAATAACAAAGTTTGTTGAAACTAATTAAGGATAGTTTTACAGCATTTCCAATTCCTAATAAAATTTAAAAATGCTATAAAAATATTTGAAAAAAAAAAAAAATTAAAAGTGAAAAAAATGCGTAAAAATTATTTTAAAAATTTTCTAAATTACTAGTTTTAGGCATTTGTTAGAGATAGAAAATTGAAATTTAACATATTGGATATTTATAACTTACAAATGCTTTCTAAAAACTGTTTCTAAAAAATTCCAGGTTTAAAAGTGTAAAAGGAGCGAAAAGCGTTCAAAAAATCTTCTAAATTATGATTTCAATAAAGTCTCAGAAAACGCCAAACGTGTTTCAAAAGTAGTGTCTTGAACTTGGTGACAGTCCCTGCTCCAACATAGGCTGCTATTTGTGCCGATGCCATAACCACCTGCGGTGCGCACGATCATAATACGTCCTAAATTGACATTATTGTAATACTGAAGGGATTAGAAATTTAAAGAGTGAAAATTATACACAATAAAATGTTCTAAAATGTGATTTCTATGCTTGATATAAGATGTGGCTGATTACCTGTTGGTGTAAATTGACCAACAGGTGGCGCTGCTATGTGCATTAATCATGATTATAGCAATAGATCTATCTCAGAAACAAATGCACCATTTTTTATAAAACTTCAAATTCAGTTAATCCTTGATATAAATTATTATTTTTTAGTCTTTAGACTAAATAGCTCGATTGGTAACGCTTCTATCCAGATTTTTGCAGTGATTCTATATTAAAATCTTATGTGCGGATTTTCTTCACACTTCATTTTTAGTTAGAACTCGTCATGAGCTGTTGCTGATTAGATTTTGGTATAAATCATTCAACTGGTGACACTGCTGTGCTTGATTTTTCTGGAAGTAATAACATGTATGTGATAGAAGAAAGTTTTGGGATTGCCAAATCCAACAAATTTTACAGCATAGTCAATTTTTCCTCATATTTTATGTATCATTTTATGAAGTTGAATATTTTCTAAGCTCAAACATTCTCAAAATTTGACTTTTCGTTACAAAATTTTAATGTGCTGTTAATGTACAATGCATATTTTTTTTTGTAGATTTTTTAAATGAACGATTATTACAGTATACAATAAAAAAAATCCCGTTAAAAAACGGAAATACTACTGGTAGTAGACGCCAGTACTACTAAATGTTTTACAGATTTTCTTTCCATAATTTCAAATATTTAGCTTATTAATTTTAGCTTTCTCTGTATATAAAAATTAATCTTTAAAATATTACATGCATGAAAGAATTTATTAAGGGGTCAGGTACCCTTTGAAGAATCCAAAAATCGATTTTTAAAAAAATAGCTTATAATTAAATATGACTCTTTTGTAACATTTAAAAACAAACCGCATTAAGAAATTCGCATTAGAAGAAGAGTTATGCATAAAAGACTTTGCGCTTTGCTATACGACCAATGGGTAATTTAAACTTTAACGTCAATTTTCTCAAAACAACGATTTTGATCATTGCGCGCACGATTTCTGAAAAATGGTTGCGTAGAATTTCATAAAATTTTCTCTGAATGTATTAAACGTATACAGGCACAAAATGACATACTATTATGTTTCTCAAATTAGAAGTTTAGAATTCAGGACTACTTTTGTGTAACATCGATTTGTGTTATATCGATATTTCGAATTTCTTTAAACAATAATTTTTTTCTTTCGATCTATAAGTTTTATTGTTTTTATCGTAGGTTGCAAAATATCCAACGCACTTAAATATATATATATATGATATAAATGAATTAAACATTTTTTTAAAATAATAATCAACTTTCCCTTTCAGCTATTTCAAACTTAAAAGAATTAATAAAATTTTATTTTATTTTTATTATTATTTTCTTAATTTTTTAAAAATACGTTAGCTTTTTATTATTAAAACAGAATGAAATAGAGAAATGTTCTAGCAAGTTGTTTAAAAAACAACATCTCGGTATAATTTTTTTTCTGGTAGATGGCACCACTACACTCTACTGTTTTCGGAAAATTGACAAAAATAACGGAACACTTACGTTATTTAATGGTATTTGTGACTTCAAAATGTCAAATACGGAAATTCTTCTGTTTTTCAGAAAAATAAAACGATTTCGTAAAATTTTATGAAAAAGTTGGTGTATATTAACGGATATTTTTAAACCGTCTGCTTTGAAAAAAAAATAGTGTTACAGCAGTTATGTTTTTGAAAAAGATAACGTGATTGTCTGCTGTCTGAAAGTTTTGTTTGCATGCAAAAAACTCTGTAAAAATTTTCAATTTTTTTTTATCTACGAAATTGTACAATAATAACGGATGCAAATATAGAATAAGCTGTTACGAGTCCTTAAAGGTTCCAAAAATTGTTTATTTATCTTTAAAAACTTTACAGACAATTTATTGTCGAAAAGATAGCTTCGCACGTCTTCTAGGAGGTTTCACAACGCATTAATAAGTTTTTTGTACTAAAAAAATCGGTTTTTCGCATTCTGTCGATTCTCAAGTAAACATTTTCAGTTGCATAATTGAAGTAGTGCATGAAATTGTAACACAATAATGTTAATTTTCATTTTAAAATTGATGCTGTTAATATTGTGTTTTTGTCTGTTAAGCAAGTTTTTTTTTTGTATTCCTGTATTCAAAACAACCTGAGAATTGATAACATCCTAAAAAGTGATACTCCGATTTGAGGAATCTGATTATTGTACTGCAAATGCTACTCAGAGACTTTTGCAAAAATCACGGGCAGCTAATAAAAATATATTTTTATAAATAGTATTTTAAGGTTTTTAAAGGCAATAAAAAAAATACTTTTTGGAATCTTCGGTGACTATAAATAGATTATGGTATACTTTTGTTCTTGATTATACTGCATTTTTTAATTTAACAAACATCTGTAATTTTTTATAGTATGGAGCATTTAAACAGGTGACCAAAAAAGTGCTTTGTTTATGCTCCTTAGGAAGATAGTTAGAATGATTCATCTATTAAAAAACTCGATTTTTCTATTTTTTAAGCCACTATCGTAATGCTGTCAATAAGAGAGAAAAAAGCACACGATTTCTCTAAATACCTATCAAAGAAAAAAAAAACAGAAATACTTCAAATTTCATAAAAGAAGTACATTTCAAAATAAAAACTGATTTCATAACTAAAAGGCATGAAAATTCCAGTAATAAATCTTAAATAATATGATAACACTAATTTGAATCCTGATAAACTACAAAATACATCTTTAAAATTATCTTTCAACGCGAAATATAAAATAACGCAAGGTGTGCTGCAGGATGTTTTTTGGGAAACATTTATCCGTAGAAAAAGAGTGTCACAACAGATGAACATTGGATGTAAATAAGTATAATAATTTAGAAGAGTAGCGAAAACTCATACACGTCGTTCAAAGAAGAAACATTTTCCAGAAAGTTTTCTACAGGATTTATGATTTTTGTTGATTTTGCGTAAAATTTCATATTCAGAATATCGAGATTGAAAAAAAAAACAATCCATTTTTAATATGTTATATGCGATCAAATTTAATTGCCTGTCTTCAGCTATATGATACAATTGATAAAATTAGCACATCATTTTACACAATGATGTTATAAATACGTTACACTTTACAAAAAATAATGCGAACAGTTTTAAATTTTCGTGTAAGCTTTGTTAATATTTATAATATATTAATATATAATCTTCAAGTAAAAACACGCAGTCTCTAATTTATTTAAAAATATCTCTTTCGTTTAATTTGATTATTATAAAAACTTTTTTAATGATTATTGATTGATTATTGATTAACTAAATTTTACTTGACTAACATGGTCAAAACATCAGAAGGTAAAAGGTATTTTCTCTAAGGAAATACCACTGCATCGTGTTAGTGCCTCTCTAAAATAACCCGAGCGAATGGAATATTTATGAGGACATTTATGCGTCTAATAAAGTTAAGAGCTAATGTTTATCAACAATAATTTTCCATTCACGCTTTTCCCTTTTGCCATGCTTCTATCACTTTCAACATTAGGTAAAACGCGTAAAAGTAAATTACAAGCTTAATTTTAGTTTAGTATACTCTGAAGGCCTAGTTTATTCAAATTCTAATAGCTAAAATTGTGTCTATGAAGACTGAACCTTGGGATATGACTGCTGCTAGACGGTCCATTAATAAATTTGTAGTGTAATGTAAAATTAATTGTTAATGTATGGGATGCTCAAGTAGGATTCCTAATAGGGAATTATGGAAATTTAAGCGTAACTACATTTATTACCTAATAAAGAATGAAAAGAAGAAAGTATGTGATAATTTATGAACACTAAATTTTATTTAAAGAGGTGTATTGAGAGAATCATTCTAAATAATATAAATACGAAAAAATTAATAATTAGTTGACAATTTTAATTTAAATATTGAAAAACAGATGATAAAGTAAACTGCTTCTCTGATTTGCTCTGTTTTAATACGGGCAACGTGTTTTTTGAAAATTTATGTTTTTCCCAGACTACATATGGCCATCATATTCCAAACATAATTTATTATTCTCACCAGCAAATTTTTATTGAAAATTTTGTATTATTTAATCGGGGTATATTTCTAATTCTGTTTTGAGAAACCGGTAATAAAAAAAAATAAAAAATTCTGTAAAAGACGTGAAAAAATAGGCATTATTTGAAAGTTTTTCTGCAAGAATATTTATCAATTCGGTGGTTAAACTAGTTTAATAGGAGACATTAGGGATATTAGAAATAACTTCGGTTAGTCTTTACTAGTAAATCCTATATGCTGATAATAAAAATCTTTAAAAAAAATCAGGTGATTTAATTAGCAACAGTACTATTAAAAATAGGAAACAATAAACTGCTCAGTTATTTGACAATTGTTCTCCACATAGGAATGGATTTTTTTGCTTTAATTTAAAGCTTCTTTTTTTTTTTTTTTTTTTGTCAGATGGAAATAAATTACGGAACAGTGATCTGTATCTAATCTCTTTCATGATAAAAGTGTCAAGATTATTATTATTTTTTTATTGTTATGTTAATATAGTGAATTAAATCTTACTCATCTGATTTTCATTTTTCTAAACTGAAAATAAATGCACATACATGCTAATTTTCAGCCAAAAACTGCTGAAAACAACAATAATAAAAACAATAACGTTAGTTTCGGTAACTTTATCAGTACCTGTATTGGTCTGCATAATGATTTTTATTAATGTCACATTACGATCGTGACATAAACTGCTTTCAATTAACTCTCTTTTCTATTAATTATATTAATAAAAGAAAGAGTTTGTCTATCTGCCTGTTTGTACACCTCTTATTTTGTGATAGAAAATAAAAGAGATGATTACAGAGATGCATCAATGTGTATACAAAAAAAAAGTGGAGGATATTTTTTAAAATAACATTTTCGATTGTTTAGAGTTTCGTCCATATGACGAAACTCCATTCATCTTTGTCCTCTGCCTGTCTGTTACAGAGTCCGTACATAAAACTACATAAATCAGAGAGTTCAAATTTTGTGTTCTTACAGCTGAATACAACTTGTCAAACAACAAATCATAAAATTTTGAAAAAAAAATTATATATTTTATTTAAAAAAAAAGTTTTTTTAAATATCATCAGTTCATTTTTTCCCTTGCTGCACGCAAGTTTAAGGGAGACCCGTAAGAAAAAACCCCAAATTTTTATTATTGATTTTAAAGTAATGAATTTTGGTGTACTACTTAAGAATTCTTTTGCAAAGAATAATTAACAAAAAAATACATTTTTTATTAAAAAGTATATTTTTTATGGGGATTTTTATGATATTTTTTGTCGAAAAATACACTTCTTAAAATTACTACTCCTCATTCAATTTTCAATATTTTGGTATTACTAAAATTTCTTAAATAGTGTTATAGTATATAGAAAAGAACTAAGGAGAGATATTTTTAATTTTCTATTTTAATCGGCTAAAAAAAATATATTAAAATACGCATCATAAATTTCCTTAAATTCGTTATAATTTTCATGTTTACCAATTTATGTAAAATGTTCAGAAATAGTTAAAAAAATATCTCTCCTTACTTTTGTTGCAAATTTTTTTAAGATTCTAAAAACATAAACACTTTGTTTCTCAATCATTTCACCACTGAGCCTTAGTAATTTGAACTTAGGCAAAATATGAAAAAAGTCATTTTCAGGAAGACACGTTTTAAATGGCCGCTAGTCCTTTAAACTCTATAGTGAGTACAATTAAAAAAGCTCATTTTCTACCTGTTCCAAGTGTCCCCGAGTTCTGAAATTTTGCATGGATATTCGCAAATATGTACTTTATCGTTTTCTGAGATAAATTTTTTTTTAAACTTTTGATGATATTTGGCCGAAAATGGGGTACGGGTCTCCCTTAAATAGATGTTTAAATGTATGCAATATAAATTAATGGATTAAATAAATCACGTGAAAAACTTGCTTATTTGTTTTTGTTTCATCATATTACGTCATATTTATCATTTATTTTGGTACGTGAAGTGAATTTTTTTTATTTATTAAATTCCCATTCATTTAAATTACTAGGCGTTCTCTATATTCATCATAGCATGTAAGGAATTTAACATGGCCCCAACGTTATGAAATAGGATGGCGATATACAGATCATAAAGCAGATGCATAACCAAATTGATAATTTATTCATAAGGGTTTCATTCAATTTGTAGGGTCACAATTTTTTTTTTAAACCTGCAGCGGTTCTTACCTTTTTAAATGCGGTTTTTGACGAAGTCCTGCTAGGAATATTATTAGTTAAATATAAAAATTTGAAATAGCATACTGGATAATTTCCAAGAGGCGCATTCCTGAATATAATGGTGCTACCATTTATGAAAGGAATGACTAATTTTCTATTGACAATTTTCGTTTGTTAATTATTTTTTTGTATATTTTAGTCTTTGTTTTGGCGCAGCATGTCCTTTAAAGGATTTTGCGCCAGTAAACTATATACAACCAACCAACCGTTTGTTAATTAAATTGAAAAGTGTTTTGAAAGAGATATTAAATGAAATCCACAGTGCGATGTGTGATCCCACTTATCGATTTGTTTAAAAATATTTTTTAAAAATATTTTTGACAGTTTTAGATACACTAAAAAAGGTGTTGATTTTACAGTGTAATAATGGCGCCAGGAAGATGCTGTAAAATTATCTGTAATATATCATTGTATAAATGAATTAAACTGCATATTATTGCTTAACGGTTTATTACTTGCTAATTTTACGGTATATTACTGATTATTTTACGGTTTTAAAGTGGCGCGCCTACTGTCTCATAATATTATACTGCCAAAAAAACATTTTTTCTGTGTTTTTTCTATCATCATTCAGCGATCAATTATAAAATATCGCAAAGTTGTATTATTTACACAGCAGAATAACTAAAAAAATATGCATTTTCGAGTAAAATTTGTTTTATAACTTTGATGTTTTATAATTAACTCTTTTTAATGATTATTTGACGTTTGTATATTTCTTCAAAACGTTTATATATTTCTCTTTTAATTTTGATAAATGTTAAACTGCAAACAATTGTCTTGTTTTTTGATTTTGTTTCTTTATACAAGTTGAATGCATAATAAAACACAATCGGTCTACCAGTTCATATGTTGGTGGAAAACGCCTAAAAGTCCTATTTCAGTATATAACTTGTAGACTTGCCATTGTGGTTTTCTGCACCCAAAAGTATGAAAACATGGAGAATCAGGAGCAGGAAAACATAATGGTAAACCTATGAGTTAACCACTAAAATCGTATTTTTATGTTTTTTCCATTAAGATGTGAGGTGGCTGATCGATTGCGTTTTAATGTATGAATCGAGATTTATTTAATCCGATATTTTCAACTGTGAGCTCGATGAGGTGATTGTCTGTGCTGCCGTTTTCCGGTCTATAACAAAAAATAGACTATACTGATGTACTGAGGGATGTATATATCTAGGCGCTAGCAGGACCACTAAATTTTATTAATTTTCTTCACTGAAATTTTATACCTCATACAAATATTTAGACGAAATATTAGACAAAAACAAATAGAATTTAGTGGTGAGGAACTGCCCGATAGTACTTAGATTTTTACATACTGCAGATGCAAAAGAAAAGATTTGCCCTCCCCCCTCCCTTCAATAAAAAAAGAAAATTTTGTTGAATTAAAAATTATAATTATATCAGATATAACCCCCTCTCCTCACTCCGCTCTAAAGTGATAACATTATATATGTACAACCTTTTCTCTGTTTTCTCTTTATGCGGTTTTGAATAATGCACGTGCAACGGATTCATTGCGTATGAAAACATTTCCTGGATCTATTTCAAGAGCTTTCATGAACATTTATTTTCCATTATAGAAAGGTTATACTTAGATATTCGATTTGAATGATCATTGAATACATTTTAAGCATCATTCTACACATATGGCATTTTAAGATATGGATTTATGAGAGAAGATTCCATTTACAAGCAGCATAAGCATAACTAAAGAACGTAAACTATTTCCTAGTAGATTGTTATTGTATCAGAGTTTAGTATTAAGTAGTTTTAAGATAAATTTTACATTTTATATAATCTTGAGATGATTCATTCTTAGTTAGCATTTTCTAGGCAAGCCACATACGTATAAATTCGTTTTCACGAGGTGTGTACAATCACTTCGTCTTATAATTACCAATATTTCTTTATAGTAATCTTAGGCCAATTTAACACATTCGTTATACAATAAAACTAATATTCAAATACAAAAAAAGTCTTCGTATTACTTCTGCGAAATGTTTTAAACTATGCAATATTATTTTCTCAAAATAATCTGTCAGTTTTTAAAATGGAATAACAAGTATACGATTAAAGCCTATGTTATTTTTGTAGGAAAGTAATTGGGTGAAGTTGTTTAAAACCCCAACTTCATCCAATTATTTTCCTACAAAACGGAGCATTTACGTTAAAAGATCATTAAGGGATTCTTTTCGTATGATCCCTTACTTTAATGCTGAATGTTTCGATGAATGTTACCGGAATATAATTTAAATTGAAATTTGCTAACATAAGAATTAACCTTACAAAGAATACACATTATAAGTTTTACGACAAATGCATTTTTTAATCTACAGTAATCTTGTATATTCAGCCGAAATAAATAAAAATATAATTTTTGTAATTGATATACATAATTTTATAAATGTGTATATTATCATGTCCGTTTTCATATATAACAGTGTCTATATCTAAAAAATACAGCACTCACATTCTTATGTAGAAATTTTAAAGGGACATGGTCAAAGAATACTGACAGCCACGTATACTAGATAGGACTGAAAGTACTTTTTTAAGTTATTATTTTGTTATTCACATATTTTGTTAATATTTTATTTATTATTTTTTATTATTAGAGCATTTAGTTATTATCTTTAGAATTATCATTTAATTGGGAGGCAATCAATTTCTAAAACAATCTTCTAATTTTATTTGGCAAAGATTAAATTTTCCTGAGTAAAAATACAGAATCAATGTAGAAAAGAAACCTAACTCGTTATATAGCGACTATAAGTAATATATGAAAAAGATGATTCATATAAAAATATTGAAACCCAAAGAAAAAAAACTTGTAAAGAAGGTTCCAGTTAGATTAACATTTTGCAATTCAGGTGATATTTGGCGCTATCGAATATAGATGAAAACAACAACGTAATCAACTTGTAACAGAGTATTTTTGGTAGTATTTAGCATACCCTCCTCAGCGCCAACTGATTACAAGTTAATAAGTTTTGCTGCTAATAACGTTGTTTTCTCTGCGTTTAGGTTTATCAGGTTACGTTCAGGTTACGTTAGGTTTATCAGTTTTTGCCGACTGTCTTTTGCAAAATTTGTGTACTGTTGAATTTAAAATATATCTTTATTTCACTCCGAAAGTCATTGCGCGCATGATATCTCGAGAACGTATGCACGGATATTTATGAAACTTAATGTATATAATTGGCATATACGTATTTTTAAAACTCTTAGATCAAAATCATTTCATTAACTATAAGAAAACAATATTTTTGTTTAAAAAAAATCAAAAAATTATATTTTTTAATCAATAAAACTAGTCATAACTAAAATTATTACCACTCTAATTACTTAAAAGTAGATCATTTTAAACACACATATCTGTTTAATAACTACATTTAATTTCCATACATACGTTCTCAAGATATCGTGCGTGCAATGACTTACAGGGTGAAAGAAAGAGATTGTTTAATTTTGTAAAAGATTTGTCAGTATCTAGTCGAAATATATTAAAAAGCATAATCTGTTTAATCAAAAGCCTAGATTTCATGTCTATATATAAAAAAATTAATGGAGATTCGCTAATTTAAACCTCGAATGTTTTTGTTGATTTTCGACGAGTTTAAAAGGTACAAGACTCCTTAAATCCTGCTGGTGGCGCCAGATGACAATTCTAAAAAATTGTTCTTGCAGTACATGCGGAGTAGAAATGATCTCCTTTGCGTATGTTTCATTTCCTCTTTCCTATCACGAAATTAGATTGCTTTGCCGCTATTTATATGTGTATTTAATTTGGAGTTTTACGCTGAAGAAAATTGAATGTTGAGATTTAAAATTTTCCCAATTTCGTCACTACTAACTGCTAGATTCCCATTATCGGTCTTTAATTTATGTACGACCGATATACCATTACTTCATTATTCTCCATATAGTTTCTTTTTCGATAATTTTTGCTTCCAATAAATAATTAAATAAATAAAAAGACTTGATAATAAATAAATGTGTGTCAATAACATTTTCCTCAAAAATACACTATCCATTAAATAGAGTCTTGAAGAAGAATTTACTGTAGCTTTCACCATTCAGCCGTATCAAAATACATACAAAGCTTTAATTCAATCTTTGGAAGAACTTGAATTAAATCTTTGAACTTGGTTACAATGTTCTAACTTCCTTTATATTCTTTCTTTTCAGCTCCAAATTTATAAGCATACTTAACAACAGTAAAAAAGAATTACTCGTACAAACAAAGGCGGTTTCTGTTAATTGGTTCATTCATCTCAGATTTCAACTTACGTTTAACAAGATTTATTCTTCAGAAATGACAGTAACTATAGATAAGAAATAGTTAAACAGATCATATAATTCTCTTAGGATTATTATTATTATTATTATTATTATTTTGGACAACAAGATTGTACGATAAACTGAAAAATAAGTCAATGTGGCAACATAAGTAATATGATTCAAATTACATCCTTTCCTATTCTTTTAATTCTCTTGTAACTTTGAATAAAAAAAAACTATTTAGTAATTTTATTTGGTATGGTTATTCGGTATGGTAGCCTGGTTATTAATGGGTTTTTTTTAACCGATCTGTTGACACATTGATTTGTTCTTGTTCACATTGTATTAAGGAATGAGAGACGTTTATTGTGTTAAATTTATCATACTAAATTTCTCTAATAATAATAAATACTACAAACTGTCTATATCATAAATTATCATACTAAATATAATACTCTCCATTTGCGTGTAAAATTTCAAGCTACAGATATTTCAGAAAACGAGTTTTTCTACTGCGCAAGCATAATAATTTAAATAATGAATTAGATAATATTAGCAGAATTGTTGATAATAATGGTTTCTTATTTTAACATGTTAATAATTTATTCGTCGATATTCCACATACAATGAACATAAATATGATTCCCAAAAATACAAATTTATGCTAATCAAAATTTTTGCCAGGCTTTTTTGAGAGATTAAAGCAGTTCTAAGAGTTTAAATATTTGCTTATTACCCAAACTACTTTCGAAATTGAAGAGTATCATTTGCGCTAAAACTGACCCAATTCATTTTGAGAATTATTTACTAGTATATTAAATACCATTTATTAGAGTAGACAGATGAAGAATTACTATATTGGTATAACTAGTAGAACATTTAAATACAGAATTAAAACATTTAAATGTTAAAGAGTAGCATGTAGCAGACATTAAATATAATAGAAAACCACAGCTTAACTATATCATATCAGGAAGAAACTAACCAAATAAATTTACATGAAAGTAAGGTAATTTTCACCTCCAATCTGTACTATCCATCCATTATAAGATAAACCATGTAGCTTTTAACAATATTTTTTGCATTCTTTTCCCTAGCACGACACATTCGCAACACGCTCACAAGACAATCAAAAACGATTTTAGTTAGACGCGTTAATTTTTATCCTTAGTTAGTGTTGCAAAAGTATTTCACGAATTTGCAGTGTAAGTAATAACGTCAGTAAATGAAAGCTTTTACCTTAATATTCTGCATTCAAGGCCGAAATAGCTCTTTGGAATTGTAAGTGGAATTCAATTTTTTCAGGAGTGAAGATTCTTACGTTGATGAAAAGCATGGAATATATCCACCTAAACGTAAAGAATTCAACAGAAACGGTTTGAATGAAATTTTTCTATGATACCACTCTTTAAACTTTTTACTTTGAGATTCTTTCAGAAGTATTGGAAATTTAATAGTTGCTTTCAGACTTTCTTCTTTATGATCAGAAGAGCTCGAAAAAGTAATAGGAAACGAATTTAAGATTGCTATCATTAAAATATTTCAGTCTACCGAATTGCCTCCCTATAAATGGAAATAAAAATTTTCGAAATTGTTTTAAAAAGAGATCAATCTTTTAATTTGTTTTAGAAAATTCTAACTGTATATAAACTTAACTTTTAAAAGAAAAAGAAAACTTTTAAAAATATTTCTATTTAAATTGAAGGAATTCACCTGGCGAATATCTGGTAAAGTGTTTAATGAGAAAAATCTTATTTTTTTAATAATTTCAAATTTTAATTTACTTTACATGTATTTTTAAAAATATTACTAAATTCTTGTAAGCCCTTAGGTCTATTTACGCGTCTACACATATTACAGATTGGTTGACTCAAAAACTACTCATAGATGACAATCATAGATAAAAATCAAATGACTTTTCCTCATTTGATTTTGTCTAACACATTCTAAAATTTTTTATTTTAAGATTTCAAAGAAACACATTAATCTGCCTTTCTGGTCTATTTTGCCCAAACATAAAAATATATACTTAGTAATTTGAAAGTGCCGATATTATTTTATTTGTCTATACAGCTGTAAAAAAACAAAGGGAGAAAAATAACTCGATTCTAAGTTTTGAAGTTCTAGAAAAAAATCTAAAAATGCTTTATAGAATCAAAGAATGCTAAATGAGATGGAATATTGAAATTTTTTTAGTGTTTTAGAACACTGTAAATGTGTTTAACAAAAAAAAATCATTTTAAAATACATTATAATTAATGAAATGAATAACGAACGAGAATATCTGGATGAAATTTTCGAAAAATAGCAAGGTTTAAAAGTTTCTTATAACGTTTTTGGGAGATATTTCCATCATAAAGAAATGAAAGTTAAAATCACTTCATCTGTATCGTTTTCTGATCTCAAATATCAATTTTCGGTTCTCTTTTCCATAATTTTTCATCAGTTTCGGTTACAAACTATTAAGTTTGGGGCAACCCCATAGTTTAATTGATTCAGTAGGTTGTTAGTAGCAAATAAAAACACATTTGAAATGTAGAACTTGCAAAGATCATTTATTGTTTTGTAAAACATTGTGAAATATTTTACCTTCTATTTTAAAACCAGCAACAGTTTATTGAAATTACTCCCTCATAAAATGCATGTAAAATATTGATAAATTGTTGTTATATTGACTACAATGGTCTGCAACCAAAAAGATTTATTGATTAGTTTTTATAGATTTTTACTTACTTAAACAAAAATAAATAAATAAAAAGTTGTTTTTTCTTGCAAGAATTATTTTTTTAGTTTAATAAAGCGCAAAAGTTTTCTTTTTAATCTGTAATCTGGTATTTTTATCGTGAGTAAAAAAACCCTGTGCTATAATGATGCCCTATATTAATTTCATATTTCTAAGAGTGATACTGAAAATAAATACAAATAGAAAATGTAAGGAATTTGAGGCAAAAGAAGTAAGGCGGAAGGTATAATTCAGAAGGTGGTTACTTGTAATAAAATTTGTTATCGCTGTTGTGCTTTTCCGACGTAAACTACCCATGTACGTGATTTTGGGAAATGGAAGTCATTTTGGTTTCAACACCATGAAACTCATAAAATTTACCAAAACAATCCCATGCAACTGTTTTTTTAGACTTGCATTATTTAATTATTTTAAGTTTATACATTTCACATTGATTTTCTATTATAACTTTTAAATTCTGCGCAATCTCGTTAATGTTTTTATAAACACAGAGGTAAATATTGAAATATATAATTCATTACAAAAAATCGGTGCAGAAAAATTATTTTTTAAAATATGGTGTAGAGTTTTTCTTTATAAACGAATTTTAACATTTTTTTATATATTTTAATTTGAAACTTTTAAAGAAGATCAAAAGATCACTTTGTAATTTTGAGTTTGTTGGAATCTTATTGAGAATAAATGTATTTAAGTGGTTTAAAAACACTTATAAATTTTTTAAAAAGAAAAAGCGTTTGAAAACAGTTTTATATAAATAGAAGGAGATGCTTGAATGATTTCAGCTTTTATTATTATTATTTTTTTCATAAAGTTTGTAGAATTTCATTCGGTAATAATGGAATATTGGCTCAAAGTAAACTTTTTCAACTGTAAGTTTTCTATGATTTTTTTTATTACAAACATAAAAGTCGAATTCTCCCCGCAGTTTCGAGTTCTGCCAGTACTGAGAGGTTATGCTCACGAAGCTGGTAGACGAGAGATGGTGGCTCGAAACCAATCGTGCCCATCGGATCTATATATAATATCTAGGACTGCTCCTAGAGTTTGGATATTTTCTCAATTTTAGATGGGACTTTCTGAAATTAGGTTTTCAAATATGTTAGGCGTTTCAAATGGTTCGATTACTTATCATATTTTAACATAATAAGCTCGGAATTCTCGTCACGTTATCCTTAGCGTGCTGGAAAAAATTTCATAATCTATGCTGGACGCATCAATTTTTCTTTAATGTTTTTTTTTATTACATTGATCATAAAGTTATATTCGAACTATTCTCTATAAAGAGTTGTAGTCTCTTTAAAGTACTTGCAAGGAAGATGTAAAAAACATATTTTTTAATGTTATCAACTAAGAAAGTAACAGCTTAAATAAAAAATGCGTATATATATTGATTCATGAATGAGTTTTAAAGCTTTTGAATATTTTTACGTAGGCGTTTGCGATCGAGATCAAAAGATCTATTTAAAAACCTTGAGTGAGATGCAATCTTCTAAGGAATATAGATTCTTAATTTGATTTTAAATATTTATAAAGAGTTTTCAAAGAAAAAGCTCTTAAAAATACTTTCAGTTAAATGAAAAGAATTCAGCTGAATTTATGTCTGAATGATAGCAATCTTTAAATGTTTCTTCTGAAGATTTTGTAAACCTTTCAAAGTTACAAAAGAATGAAGATTTAAAGTCAAGTTAATTCTATCGTCTTCTGATAGTATACATAATAGTTCAATTTTCTTGTAAATAATTTTTATCCTTTTTTACAGTATTAACTATTTTGAAATTAATTCTGCTCTTGCAGATTTTGAAATGCTGTTTTTGTTTTCATTACCCTTTCGAATATTTATCTTTGTCTAGCAAAATGCATTTGATTATATAAGGCTCAGATTACTATTTGGAAACAGTAATATCTGCAAACAAGTGCATAAGATATAGACCATATAAAAAGTATGTAAGAATGCATACTGACGTCGAAGTAATTAAGAAATAAATTTTTCCTTTTTAATTGAAATAATAAGAGTACTTACCATAAGTTTTTAATTCAGCGTTCTTTATTTTTGTAAGAACATTAGTACACTATTCCCTTATTGTAATTTATGCCTTATTTAGTAGGGTTGCTTCCACAATAGATTACGATCAGTATTTGGAAAAAACAGCATTAAAGTCCTTACAAATGTAATAACCGAGTTAAATATAAGTAGTGTGTTACATCTCTATTTTTTTCAACTAAAAATTAGGTAAATATATATAGGACAGTTGCACTATAAAATTTAACTAATAATAACACATTGCTCAGTGGTGCACAAAACAGGAATTTTAATATACATTAGTACATATTAAAATAAAATAAAACTTTCAACGTTTCGCGCCGTCTTCTGCGAGCGTCTTCAGAAAAATATGAAATGGAAGGACTACGTTTGCATCTTGTTCGAGAGATAATATTTCAACTAAATTAAAAACTAAATGAATTAAAATTTTAAAAAAATGTTGCCAATTACACGTGAATAAAAATTTAAATATTGCAAGGAAATAAAATTTTACGGTTTTATGATCTTATACCATATTTTTGGTATATTGTAGGATAAATTATCATTACATGGTTTATTTTCTCGTGCTATGATTTCGATGGATTCTCGTGTTTTACCTTGAACTGGGTTATTGCATGGAACTATGATTTTGGCTTCCTCAAAATGAATATGGCAACCCTTGTTCGCCGAGTAGAAGCGAGCAAGGGCAGTATTCTGTTTGTATTGTTCTATATCTCTGCGATGTTCTTTAATTCTAATTAAAAGTTTCCGCGTTGTCATGCCGATGTAGACTTTTTTAAGATTATTAGATAAAGTGATGGGGATTTCATAAATACCAGATTTTTGATCTAATGGAATTTTGTCGATTTTATCTGTAACGAGGTCAATGGGATATGGAGGAGAAATGGCGACACGTTTTATGTTATATTTTTGTGCGATCTTTCTTACTTTTTCAAATATGTAAGGGATATAATGAAATTTTCTGTAAACCATAAGTTTTAATACGTTTAATTTAAAACCTGAATGTTGGTTCCGTTATGTTGATGATGTTTTCATCTTATGGAACCACAGTTTGGCTGATTTATATGTTTTTCTACAAGATGTCAATAAATTAAGCAATAGTATTAATTTCACCCTTGAAGTCGAAGAAAACGCCACCCTTCCATTTTTAGATGTTCAAATTAATAGAAGCAATTCAAGTTTAAAATTTTCAGTTTATAGAAAACCAATAAAAGAAAATACATTTATCCCATTTTCAGCCAACATGCCTTTCGAATACAAAATATCTGCTTTCAGGTCATTTATTAAAAGAGCTTTTATGATTTGTTCAGATGACACATTAAATAAAGAAATTTATTTTATACAGAAAATAGCTTTTGACCATGGTTTTCCAGCAAAATTTATAAATAAAATAGTTTAACAGTACTCCTCCCACATCTGGCCGACGACAGAATAAACTTATGGTTTACGGAAAATTTCATTATATCCCTTACATATTTGAAAAAGTAAGAAAGATCGCACAAAAATATAACATAAAACTTGTCGCCATTCCTCCTCCATATCTCATTGACCTCGTTACAGATAAAATCGACAAAATTCCAATAGATCAAAAATCTGGTATTTATGAAATCCCCATCACTTTATCTAATAATCTTAAAAAAGTCTACATCGGCATGACAACGCGGAAACTTTCAATTAGAATTAAAGAACATCGCAGAGATATAGAACAATATAAACAGAATACTGCCCTTGCTCGCTTCTACTTGGCGAACAAGGCTTGCCATATTAATTTTGAGGAAGCCAAAATCATAGTTCCATGCAATAACCCAGTTCAAGGTAAAATACGAGAATCCATCGAAATCATAGCACGAGGAAAATAAACCATGTAATGATAATTTATCCTACAATATACCAAAAATATGGTATAACATCATAAAACCTTAAAATTTTATTTCCTTGCAATATTTTAATTTTTATTCACGTGTAATTGGCAAAATTTTTTAAAATTTTAATTCATTTAGTTTTTAATTTAGTTGAAATATTATCTCTCGAACAAGATGCAAACGTAGTCCTTCCATTTCATATTTTCCTGAAGACGCCCGCAGAAGACGGCGCGAAACGTTGAAAGTTTTATTTTATTTTAATATGTACTAATGTATAATAAAATTCTTGTTTTGTGCACCACTGAGCAATGTGTTATTATTAGTAAAAATTAGGTTTAATAAATATTCGGGAATGCTGATATTTGTGACAGTTTATAAATATTTCAATCAGAGCTAGGGTCTCTCAAGAATTGCGCACAAATGAGAAATTGACTATATGAAAGTTTAATGGAACTAGTCATTTGCGGCCACCGCAGTAAATACCCATCACGGATATGCATAATTTTGAATGGAAAAGAATTTAAAATAAAAATTCTGTCGAGGTGATGCCTGCAATGACAGGTTCCGGAACTGACGTTGATGTTTCAGCTGTGAAAAGGACCCTTTGTCAGCCTTGTCCTACACCTGAGAAAAGTGCACACGACGACGATCACTAGTAAATCCGTCGAGTCAAATTTAATTGAAAACTCGTTAATTAGTCTGTATGCAGAAGAGGAAAAGCTATGTAAGGAGTTATGTACATAGCATCATGATCATATTGCAAACTAGCAGATAAAAAAATATATAGAATACAAGTTAGAAAATAATAATAATGTAAGCATTACAAAAATTAAAAATTAAAAAATATGGAGGATATTTAAAATCATTCAATATCGATATGTTTCTGTTGTGAATGTCAAATCCTTCGTCTGTCGGGAGCGGGTTTAAACCACTTTTTCCTGAATTTTGCAGAGAGACATAGAAAATTAAAATCTTGCACAAAATTGTTAAGTTTAGTAAAATCCATTTTTTTATAGATTTGATAATTTCGAACATAGTATGGCACCTTACATAGTTTTGAATTTAGCAATGATAAAAAGTCTGTGATATAAAATGAGACGTTGATTGGGGTTGCACACAAAAAACTTGCTTTTAGTTTAAATATTCCTATTTGGAGCTAAAATGAAAAAAATAAACTTTTAGAGCATTAGATTATAAAAACTCACTTCTTACAATAGAAAAAAATTCATATTTTTTTCAGGTTATTATATGAAAATTTTTGCGATTGGCTTTAAGTAGAAAAACTAAATATATTACCTGTACCCTACTTTTACTGCCACTGTATAAGGTACCTGTACCCAATATCGACACCCTAAGGAAAATGTATTTTTTTCACCCCCATCTACAAGTCATAGGACTCCAAAAATATGTGACCACTATCCTTGGACTATTGACTATCATTATTAAAATTAGCGACCTTGTAATTATTCTGGTTTAATTTATATGATTAAAAACAATAAATGTTTACAAGTGTCCATATAAGGAACTACCTGTCCCTATTATGGACAGGTGTTTCCTTAATGACTTTCTAAACAGTGTGTATGGAAGAGCCACTTTTCCAAAGGATTTTAGAGGAGAGGGAATAAAAAAAATGTATCTTAAAGTATTCGGAGGAGGAGGAGGGACAGTAAATATCTTTAGAACATGCATTTTCGAAAGGGGAGGATCATTTTCGATTTTTACCCTTCGAAGGCCCATGCAAAGCATCTTAGTTACTAATATTATAAAATAATATTGTTGGTTTTACTTAGCTTTATAGCATCTGTCAGCGAATTTACATCTGTTATTACCCAGTCCTCACAGCATCGACAAATAGAAACTTTTTCACCATGGGCAGTAAGTCCCATATAATCCTCATGAACATATCTGCCACATGTGATGCATGGCCGCATGTTTAAAAAATCATCAATACTGCAAAAGAAGCAGTACCAGCTCTCTTTTGTTGAGGAAGTCATACCATTGGTGCCTCTGATTTCGCCAACAGATATCCTACTGGCCGGCCGGGCTTCTTTTTAATTTTCTGCAAGAGTTTTTTGGATGAAGGTTTTGGGGGGATTGTTCAAATGGCATCTTGTTGAACAAAGATTTTACCACTTTGATGCCATTTTCAGTTTATTGCTTGGCAACGTTGAATTTTCTTCTTTCTTACAGTTGTAGCCGATGGGGACATAAGCTGTCCATATTGGGAACCGGGCGTAGTTTTACTAAATCTAGTAACAAATGAATAAGGAAAATATTTTTAAGCAAAATATGCAATAGCAATCGAAAATATGTTTTATTAGCTTTCTAAAATACTCCACTTTTCAACATTTAATGTAATTTTACCATATCTAATAAGAATTTAAGCTTACAAGTAATTACGTTCAGCACATCTCGAAACAACAGGTTTCCTCGTAAATAGCGAATAGCGCGCTTTTTTACACTTTCCATCCTTAATTATCTTTTCAACTGCGTTTCTTCGCGAAAATGTTGAGCCATCTCTCGATTAAAATTATTACCTTTAAAAATATTAGGGGTGTCCATATTGAGAGCTCTGCCCATATAGGGTACAAATACCTTATACGAATTTGTATATTAGTACGGATAAAAATACTAAAGATTATTAATTTATTATAAATTGTTGTCTAATTTACATTGCATTTCTTTAAAGTTTAATGAAATATCCTTTCAGAATACTAAGTAAATTTTATTTCTCTTATTAGAAATGACATTCCATAGAATAACTATAAATGAAGAAAGAATCAGTTAAATTCTATTTTCGTCCACCTTATCCATTTTTTCTGGAAATATTCAATTCTAGAATTTCACTACAAAATCCAAACAAGACAGAACTTTTGAAGGAACTCTTTCTAGTCTTCCGATTTCAAGACAGAATATGTATCCGTTTTTGGGAATATATATATATATATTGAATGAATGTTCATTTTCCCGAAAATGTAATGTAACAAATATTGCAATGTCGTGAGTTTTCAACTCTTCCAGAAAATGGCCTGTGTAAAATTTAGTTTTTATTTAATGTGAAATTGCGTTATAAATCATGATTTCTGTAATTTGACAGTTTGTTTAAAAAAATATTTTCACATATATACGTAAACTATAAAAAAAAATGCGCTAATTAATAGTATTCCAGATTTCCCAATTTCCAGATTTTTATAGACTTTTTGTCTCCAATGAAATTATTTTCTAAATTTGCCTGAAAGTAGTATGTTTGAATTTAATATTATCATTGACAGATAAAAATGCTAAAAGACTGTTTATTGTATCGTTTTGTCCTTTTCATTTTTTCCCTAAAAAGAATTTTCGTATTTTGACACTATAATTTTCATAGCCTTACTGAAATGGCGTGCAATAATAGAAATAAACCTTAAGCTTAGTAAAAAATGAAAATTTAGCATTATTTCTCAATGTGTTAACGAATTCATGTTCGCTTTCTTCATATACAAAGTCACTTACTCTTAAAGAAAATCCGTAAAATGACGGAGATTTCACTGTTTTAAACGTTTTTTGAGGGATTCGTACTTAAAAAGTAAAAGAGGAATCATTATAAGATACGCGTCTGTCTACCATTTACACATCATTTTACTCGTAGACAGTGGAATGTGAATAGTTGAAATTGGGAGAAGTTATAAAGACTGTCAACCCACAGATTTACAGATTCTTAAACATTCACAAATATATTTAAGATAAATATAGAGCGACTTACTTGAAAAAAAATCTTTTTTTTATATCGAGTGGGGTATCATATGAAAGCTTTCGTAACGCGTAACTCAAAAACGTATTTCTTTAAATTTTAGGTTTTAATTTTCAGCGATATCGTGGAAAATATCCGTACTCCATTTATTTTGAATCTATTTAAACTAAAATTTTGAAGCAATTCTAAGCAGTAGATTTTATTTTAAATTTTGCAGGTAAATTTTAGAAATTAACCTAGCTCACAAAGTTTTTGAAAAATTTGCATTTTTCAATTTTACACACATTTCAATTTGCGGATATTCAGTAAATTGTTAAAGAACGCTGGATATACGTTTCGTAGCAGAAGCATAAAAGCATTGGTGATAATGATTTCCGAAAAAAAACTCGGTAATTAGGCGAGATATTTACTCTTAAAGTCACGGATGTTTTACACAAACATAATGACAGGGATGGCATAGGCTATGTACCATCGGTTTTTAAAACCTAGATAACAACGTTTAATCATATATTTATTTATTGAAATGTCCAGTAGCAGCATAAAATCAATATACGTTAAATTGTTAAAAATAGACTAATTTATTACTTAATTATTGTGAATTATTGTGAATTAATCACATAAATACTATGGGTTTTGTGACTAGCTTGCAATAAATGGATCTCTCAATACGCCTCCTTTGTCATTAAAATTTAATTTGAAATGTACGATTCTACGCTTAATTTAGTTTTATGAAAGAAAAATAAAGTTTAATATGTACTATTTTGCATTGTCAATACCAAATGTTTTGATGATACTTTTATTCCACATAAATATGCAAATACACATTGAAACACAATGGATTAAACTAGTTTTTAATTCTTAAACAGTACTACTCCAATACAAACATATTATCATTCACACCTATTTCCAAATTTAGTATTTAGATAAACTTTCATATTTATCCAAAGCTTTCCAGTCCGAAAGTGCATTAAGTATGAAGATTTATTTTGATTTGCATGATATATGCCATTGGTTAATGCATTGGTTAATGCATTATAAAGCGTCATGAATATTATGTTTATAAACGCCAGGTTTTTAACTAATTAACTCACGTGACAAATTTTCATTAGTAAAATATTTGCCCAACGTAAGTGAATATTATATTCAAACTAGAACTGGTATTACAATAGATATGTTTGCACATCCTGTGAAAAAAAGAGAAAAAAAATCTTATGCAACTAAATTGTTTATAAAAGACACTCGTAAAGTTTTAGTAGTAGTTGTAAAAAACAAAAATATTGGAACAATAATACTGATCATTACGCGATATTTTAAAATGTCTTTATTTAATAAATTCTTATTTAAGTATATTATTACATTTTATTCACGATAGCAATAATTTACAACCAATAATTAGTAAAACAGAATGTTTACATCTGTATGTAACGAAATTCTTTTGAGTGTCATTGTCATTGAACTGTAAACACTTTTTTTCAATACCGATTATACCATGGAAGATAACGACAACCTATATTGATTTCATGACAATCTCTCTATTTACGTGTGTTAGAGAGCAGATAGGCAGACGGACCGACAAAACAAATTCATAAAGTGCTGAAGAGATAATAATGTTTAGTTATTTGTTACTTAATTTGGTGTATCAAGAGATTGATTAAATTAAATCAAGGAACGGTGATAAGTGTAATATTAAAAAACAGTGATAATTAAATAATCGTGACATTTAAAAAGGACGTTTACGGAAGACGTTCCAAAAATGTGATAGTTTTCCAACCTGTAAAATAATAGACGTTGAAAAAAGGAAAAATTAATTAATTCAAATTTAATACCAAATAATATATGCTAATTTACGTATTGCTTGTAATTACCGGACAATTATCTATTTTTAACAGTGCAAAAATAAAAAAATTTAAACATTATAAAAAAAAGTTAAATATAATGCAGAATGTGAGATTATGATTTCTCTCTACATACGAATATATAAGATACAAATTATCATAGATTATGAAAATAGTTTAAAACGACTAGAATGAAATCTGATTTGATCTCTAAATCATCGTGCATACATTATGTCTTGCAAATTATGGATGAAATTTAACTTCGCGAAGAAATTTAAATTTGACCAAAAACTGTCTGATAAATGAAGGGATCAAATATGATTCAGAGACATAAAATGCTTAGGATATTTAACATTAAATGATACTAGTTCCAAAACAACAATTTATTACAAACGAAGATTTCGCGACAAAACTATGCAATTCCTGATACTCATTTATTTCTGATGATCTTTACTATATGTAATTAGATTTTCTCCCATCAGCTCTAATGCAACAGGGAAAATTAATATTTCAGTTGTTGATGTTCATTCATTCATTTGTGGAGTTTGTAAATAACATAATTTTAAATGGTATTTTTAGTTACAATTTCTAAATAATTAACAAATATTCCGACTCTGAAAATCTATCTACACTTTAAAATCTTGTCCCAGTTTGAACCAAATTTTGGTGCTCAATAGCTGCTACTGTGAGATGATGAAATTTTGAATCAATATTGGTAGTTCCTGTTGAAGCATAGTTAGAATAGTTGTAAAAAGATTGAAATAGGAAGCTCCAAATATTGGTATGAGGTTTCACCATCTTACGATGGCCGTTACTAAGCACCAAAATTTAGTTCAAACTAGGTCAAGCTTTTTAACAGCGTATCATATTTAACTGTTATTGTTGAATGATTTCTTTCAACGTACATTCATTTTTCAAAATTCAGTCAGCCTAGTATCATGCAACTGTTCAAACAAGTCATTCTTTTATGAAATCTGCTGCAGACACAATTTTACTTGTTTATTGGAATAGTTATCATTGTATTTTCCTGCACTCATGTTATGAAAACATGGAGGACTAGAAGGAGGAAAACAAAATGGTAAACCAAAAAAACTACCAGTCAACTACTAAAAACGGGATTGCAGGTGTTCTCACCAAGCTATGTTTTGGAAGAACCGTTACATTTTAATATGCTAATCACGTTTTAATTAATCTTGCAGTTTCAGCTGTTAGTTTGATGAGATAATTATTCATGCAGCCGCTTCTGATCTAAAGAATTAAAACAATTAGACATATGAGAAAAAATTGAAATCAAAGAAACTGAATAATTATATTTTAAGAAACACCTTACAACTTCTAAATCACCCAATGCATGGGATAAGAACTATTGGAATTAAAATTTGGAGCCACACCATTCACTTTCTGTCACTGGTATACATGACAAGAAAGTAGCGTATAATATTTACATGTATATACAGGGTGTCCCATAAGTAATGGGACAAACTTAAAGGGTAATTAGGGGACATCACAAGGATTCAGAATTGCACAGCAACCCATGGTCGGAAACCTTTTCCTGGAGCGGTAATGACGACAAGAATTCCAAGAAAGACAGGACAAGAATAAGAAGAGAAATCATCTTTATTATCCTTAGTACAGCAAAAGAAATAAGTAAGAAGAACATTAAAAAGACAACGAGCATTATCAAAGTAGGTGTTTGAAATTACGACCCTGGGCCGTGTTGCATTCACGTGCATCTCCGGTGAAGTGCATTTTTCCGAAAATACCGGGAATGTCCCGAACTTCATTCAGCAGCTGTCACGAGACACGCAACAGAATCTTCACCACTTTCCAGCGTTATCCCGGTATTTTAGCAGAACTAAGAATAATAAACATATTTTCTGCTCCGATTCGTGTCCTTTCTTTCTTGTATTTTGTGTCGCCATTACTGCTCCAGGAAAACGTTTCCGACAATGGGTTACTATGCAGTTTTGAATCCTTGTGATGTCCCCTGCTTTCCCTTTAATTTTGTCCCATTACTTCAGGGACACCCTGTATAAATATGTATACATTTTAACACAATGGATTCTTTAGATGTGAAAGTTGGACTTCCCGTTTTGTATACGTTACTTCTGAAACAAATGACTAATAACATCGACGCAATTTTTATCACTCATAGGATAAATATGGGCAATGTGCCCCATCAAGTTAGTTACCACAGTCACTGTATTTTAGCCATTAGACGTGTCTAAGACCTAGTAACATAGTCTCGATCGGTGTAAAAAAATGTCGTAGGCGCAGTTACAGAGATTTGTGTCTCCAGTTAAAAGTCTAAAATTGCCTGTTGTATTTTTTTAATAAAATAAAGTTAGAGCAGGTGAAATATAATGCACTTTTAAGGAATATTTCGGGAAATATTTAGTGTATGTTGCTAAAACAGTTATTGAATAATGTGTTAGTTTATAGGTTCCAAATGTATTTCCTCCTCCTTTGAGAGTTACTGGCTGGAGCATTTATCCGATGAAGTATTCGGATTTTTCTTTTATTATTTATAAAATATTATAACGTATATAAAATAAATAACAAACAGTTTTTCTCTCATCACTTTGTAACAGAAATTTTTGTATACCTCTGTGAATCAATAAATTTTTTGCACCTAATATTCTAAAGAATATATTCATAAATCCATGTTAATTTCATTATGCTGGAAATGGTGCAACATTGTTTTAAATGCATTTGAAAAGATTTTTGACATTGACTGTAATGAAACGCAATGCGTTTGACTGTATTTTAAATGCTATACTTTTGATTTTTAATAAATATAATGTTATAATAAATGTCAGAAGCATACAAAATTTTTAAGGCAATCTGAGTATATTCATAAGAGTTAGAGCTTGGATAACAAGCCAATAAAACTGAAGTCATAAATACTTTTAAAATAGGATGGGAAGTAAAAAGAAAATATTCTGGCTGAAAACGAAAACAAACAACATTTCAGAAACCAAATAAGCATATGTACAAGAAAAGAAAAAATGAAATTTGCAAATAAACTTTCAGTAACATATTATCCCGATATCGAGTAGTTGAGAAGCAGGAATCAATTTTCCGATATTTATAAAAACTTTTCCGAGAGAAAATTTTAACACTTTTAATAATATCATTTATTTCAAGTTATGAAAGAGTGAAAGGAGAATTTTATTTTAATAGAAGCAAATTAATAATATTGTATTTTGTGTATACTAAATGAATGAATCAATAACAGTTTATAGTTATTAAATTAGTGTAATAATAACAAGTTCTCTATATTAAAACACGGCCTCGTTTCTATGCTTTTCTTAAAATTCTTGCCCTTTTTTTAAAAGGTATTATAATAAATACCCCCCACAACATACAAACAAGGATAGTGAGTGGGTCGGTTTGTACTCGAACTGAGCAAGAGAAATGTGTTTAAAGTCAACTCGAAGTCCTATACGAAATAGAAAAAAAACTCTTTAACCAAAAACCCGATTTTTAATCTATTTTCTTCCATCCAAAACATACCCAAATCCTAAAAGCTTAAAAACAAATCTAAACTGCACCCAAAATAAAAGGAAAGTAATCTTTATTTTATTACAACTATATAGACGGGGAGGCGGCGACACGAATAACTACGTCATCGAGTTACGGGATGAAATCATGATGTAAGATAAGATTATTAGGTGTAGATTAAGGAATGACTGGTCTGCCTCGGCATTTCTTGGTACGATATGAGTAACAGCGGGCGCCAACTCGCCATTTTGCTGTCACTTTCACGTCATCGAGATACGGGATGAAATTCGTGCCAAATTAAAGGTATAATAAAATATTTTAAGAATATTTCGGTCTGCCGGCGCATATTCTGGTACAAACCCTCGGCAGACTGAAATTTATAACAAAAATGACGTTATAATGTAAAATTCAATATGACTACGTCATCGAGTTACGGGATGAAATCATGATGTAGGACAAGATTATTAGGTGTAGATTAAGGAAAGGCTGGTCTGCCTCCTCATTTCTTGGTACGATATGAGTAACAGAGGGCGCCAATTAGTCATTTTGGCGTCACTTTCACGTCATCAAGATACGGGATGAAATTGGTGCCAAATTAAAGGTAAAATAAAGTATTTTAAGAATATTTCGTTCTGCCTGTGCATATCCTGGTACAACCCCACTAAAAATAATCTGTAGATTATCTGAAGAAATTGCCCCTTTCTGCAGAAATTCTACAGAAATTAGAAGAAAATTTGCAGACTTAGCTTTTTCTTTAAAATATCTGCAGAATTTTTTACGATAATCTTAAAAATATCTGCATAATGGGCCAAATATTTCGGATTTACCACAGATTTTGGGCCAAAAAGCTGTAGATTTTCTACAGATTTTTTTAGTGGGGAAACCCTCGGCAGACTGAAATTTATAACAAAGAGGCGTCATAATATACAATACAATTCATGATATGCCGAATCGGTCGTTTTCTCGCTTACTAATATGTATCTTTTCTTAAACCATCAAATTAGCGTGAAAGTCTATTGCGAAGTTAAGTAATGTAAAATACGTCTTTAGATTTTGTATTGTACATTATGAAGCATAATTTGTTATAAATTTCAGTCCAGGAGAGTCTCAGGTTGAACAAATTTTATACAACGCTCGTTAGTTCTTCAGAAAGAGGGGGGGGGTCTAAAATAATGACAAAAATGAAATACTTGCTTTGAAAAGAAAAGGTATGAGTGGTCATAGCTCAATCGAATAAGCAGTAACCAATCGTCCAGAGGGTTCATGTTCAGTTCCAGACGCTTTCCCCTAATTTTTCATTTTATGTTTTAGATTAAGAAATATAGTTGTAATTATAATTTAATAATCTAATTGTGCATTAAAAATTACAATGCATATCAAATCCGATTTTTACCTATTTACTTTTTTATTTGAAACTAGTTGTATAAAACATCATAAATAATGGAAAACTGTAAAAAAAATTAAATAATTTTAAAAATGTATTTCACACGTTCTCTATCAATGCAATGTTGTTAACAATTGTGTCAATTCGTGACTTTAAAGAAACATCATTTATATATTGCTTTAACAAGGGAAGCCAATACGATGATAAAGTTACTCCGTTTTTATATTAATAAACATAATAATATTAAAAGTAAGTATAAGAATTAAATTGAAATCTAATTTTTCATATTAAATTTTTTTTAATTTTGTAAAACGTATATTTGATTTATGAATTATTTTGTTTAATTTTTAATGTTTTTTTATTTTGCTTAACATTTATTTTCTTCCTGATTTTATTTTTACTTGAATATTTTATTATAAATAGATGGCACCACAACCAATTTTGGAGTATCTAATGTTCAATAACAGACTATTTTTTTAAATCACCTTAAATGATGAGAAACAATGATTTAAAAATCGAAACGCTAAATTTATTTTTAAATGTACTAACATTGTAGTTAATGTACGATATTATGATATTTAGTAATGATAATTATATTTAAATTATGAAACAAAAAATGCGGACAACAAGGTAGCGTGACCGGGAATCGATCTCGGGCCCACTGAGACAACCCTATCCAAAGTAAGTCACGATTAACCATATACTGTATTTTCCATTTCAGTATTTAAAATATACCCCCCCCCCTGTTTCCCAAGAACTAAGGAGCATTGTATAAAATCCATTGAACAACAGATTAAGGGTTCTCTGCTCTACAACATACATTACAATAGTCAAAATCTGTTGTTATCAAAGTTGGACATATCCGTATAAGTTTAATTCCCAAATGCTACATTGTCACGAGATTATTGGAATGAAAAATGTATTTTTATTAGGTGCTTGAATTACATTATTAGGTATATAATGTTAATAAGTTCGCTTTTGCTATTAAAAAAATTGTTATTAAAATCTGGTATGAATCGTGCATTTTAGCATTTTCTGAAGACTAGTACCTTGACCCTGAAACAGGTAGTTAATTTAGTATGCAATTGCTTTGTAAATATAATTTTGAAATCCTCTAAAAATCAATCAAATATTATTACTTTCAAAATGCACTTTCATTTCCCGAAAAAAGCCGCTTTTAAAATATCAAATTTTAAATCGTGATTTTTCGTTTTAATATAATCCGAAATTTAATAGCTTTTAAAAGGAAATTTTATTGATTTGCCTGGAGCCGCGAAGGAAATTACAGTTGGGATTTCTGTCATTTTTATTGTCAGTAAATTTCAATAGAATCGAAGTAAACAGTATGAAATTTTTAAGAGATTTTTGAAGTTTTAAAATAGAAATAAGACCTAAACAATCAAGAGATATTCACGAATCAACACACTTTAAATCTCGGAGTATTGTTGTTTGATATTTTAATACAATGAAATGAGAAAAGCAAATGCATACACAAAGAAACACATAGCGCATTTAACATAAGTTTACAACAATGAATGTCTATAGTCAGTGACAAGCTAAAATACTGTGCATACGTCCTATACATCCTGTACTACTTTGTAAATACAGAAATGGCCAAAATTAAAATGCACATTACAGTTGAATAATATAACAAGCAATTATAGCTCGTAGTCATTCCCGTAATCCAATTTGTTTATGTGGATCTTTAAAATGAATAGTAAATTCTATACTATCAAAAATCTTCAGAAAACATGTTGTTGTTCATTTCAGTAACGTATACCGATTTAATTATGTTTGAAATACTGTAACATCCTTAAGACCTACGGCTAACGATTTAGATCCATACAGCATTACTGAATGGAAATATTTTATGGTTTTTGTAAACAAATTATAAGGTACCCTGGGGTAATAACGCTACGTTAAAGTTCTACCAATTTTCACGGCTTGGTTTTAGATTGTATTTTTCAAACAAATATATGATTTGATACAGCAACTCATAGACTATCTGTATAAAAAAATAATTTAACAGATATGTATTCATAAAATGTAATGGCGTCGGCGTGATTTCTTGACCAATGCTATTCGGCGTTATTACTCATCTATATGGGTAATAACGCCATGCAAACAAAACTATTAAATAAGATGGAATAATGACATGTAGATTGCTCAATTCTAAAAGTACAAACTCTAAAACTCTAGAAATTGATACATTGCATTCTAAGCTATTGAAAATGTTAAATTTTTTTGTGAAAGTGTAAGAAAAAGAAAGGTGGTGGGGGAGGAGGCAAAAGAATATCAGATTCTAAGCTACTTTTTGCTTAAAAAGGAACCTTTAAATTTAATTATTAGAAACATTGCACTGTTTTAACTGTGTTTATTAGAATCATTATTTATATTTCCATGTATGAATTCTATGCGATGGAAAATATTCAATTTTTTGTGAAAGTGAAAGAAAAAGGAGTGGGGGTGGCTTCAACAGAATGTAACACTCTGTGCCTCCCTTTGCTTAAAAAGTCCCGCTTAAATATAATTATAAGAAACATAGCGTGGTTTTAACCATTTATAACGTAATATTTTAATCATGTGAAAGTTTATAATAACTATAGTTATATGTAATGAATATTTTTGTTAATATTATTGTAGTAGTCTTGTAAATTGTTTTCAACCGATTACTCCACAATAATGCGGATTCTCCAAACCTAAAGTTAAATTGTCGGTGTTATGTAAAACATGCTTTAATAAATTTTTAATTAATTAAATAAGATTCTTTATAAAAAAATATTTTCCCAATGAGATCTCTTATTAAATTTTATACATGATTCATGTGGTTATACATCATTATCTCTATATTACCAACAAAATTAACCTTTAACTGATGTTAGCAATCTCACTGAACGCTGCCCCCCGACCCCCCCCCCCCAAATTCTAGAGATTATCTTGTATTTTCCAGTTTAACTATAGCTACAAATGAAATTCTCTTTCGTACTATTGTTAGAGTCCTCGTACTATTGTTAGAAATATTTGAATAGATTAAACTTAATTAGAATTAATTCTGTACAAAAAGTCTAGTGCAGGAACAGAATTCTATGATTTTTAATCATTGATCGCCTTTTAACCTTTAACTAATGTTATCGGTCTCAAAGACCACTGTTTTTCTTTTAATTTTATAGTTTAACTTGTAATTTTCAGTTTAATTACAAACTTTACCGAAATTTTGTCATTTGGAACTTTAGTACTATCACCAGAGACCTTTAAATAGGTGAATATTAAATATAGTCTTGCATAAAAAGTTTAGTACAAAGACACAATCCTATGCGTTATTCCGGCCTTTTATACATCTTTCAATCTTGCGGTCTCATAAACCGGTTCACATTAGTTACGTTACAATTTCTGTCACATCGGTTAAAGGTTAAATTTGTAAAATTTTGAAAACCTGAACGCTGAGAAAGCGGAAAGTTAAAATTTAGAATTCAATTGAATAATCCAGTGGAAATTTAATAGAAACCTGGTTTTGAAGATGTTCAAATTAGAATAACGAAAACATTTCGATATAGTTTTATTTATAAGAGTTTAAAATTATATTTTACATTAGTATAAATATATACAGGGTGATTCATAAAAGATGGGCAGAACTTTAAGGGGTTATAGTACACTTAAAGACAAATAATATTAAATAGGAGACTAAGGGTCCCAGACGTATTCCCAAGGAGATAGGGGGCATTAAAGTTTAGGGTCCGAAATTTCAAATGATTATAAAAAATGGAAAAATTGGTCGATTCGTTTGCGGTTTTTGAAAAAAATTTTCTTTATGCCAGTATTTTCTTGAAATAAAATTTTAAAGTTCAATTTCAAAAAATACCGATAGGGGGCGCTTTAGACTTTGGAGTAACAAACAACTATTTTTTAACGTTATTTTTTGTATTTCTTTAAATGATTTCGAAAGCTTAGACTTAAACTTAAATTTTGATCTAAAAATCTGAGTCCTAACGAGTAGTTAAGTAGCGTAAACTGAAATTTGAAATTTGAAACCCTTCTCCCCCCAGAACAAAAATCAGTTATTCCCGATCTTTGTGTCGTAGATTAGGCTCTAACTACTGCCGCGTTTTGCTAAAATTATTCTTTATGTCAGTATTTTCTTGAAAATAAATTTTAAAGAAAAGTTTCAAAAAATTCCGATAGAGGGCGCTTTAGACCTTGGAGTAACGAACAACTATTTTATACCGTTATTTTTTGTGTCTCATTAAATGCTTTCTAAAGCTTAGACTTAAACTTAAATTTTCAGCTCAAAATCTGAATCGCTGAGCGTGGTTCAGTAGCGAGGGGAGGGGGTTCAAATTTCAACTTCTGAACATAGTTCAGTTTGCACTACTTAACCATGCCCAACGATTCTGTGCTGTGATACGAGGCAAAAATACAACTTTCGTCAAGGACTGCATAGTCGGAATTCACTCATAAAGGCACTGGCACAGTTGGAAACGTCGCTCATGCAAACGTTAAAGCTCCATTCCTGACGCTAGTCACCGGGTGAAGAAGGAGACAGAAAGTATGCAAATGTCAAATGGGGAAGAAGAAGAACACGTATGCAAAATTTCGACATGATTCAGGCATAAAAACCACTGAAGGGTGAGTCAAGTGTAAGTCGCTGTAGTAATGAATCGGAAGATGGTGCCCTTCACGATTAAGGAAAATGCTGAGATGCATTTAATTTACGGAGCGGCAGATGGAAATGGTGCAGAGGCACAACGAATGTACGGAGAGCGATTTCCCAACAGGCGGTTGCCTAACCGCAAAACTTTCGAGCACTTGCACAGACAGTTGTGTGAGACGGGATCATTTCTCGCTTCCCGGTCGAATGCAGGTCGTGCAAAAAAGGACGAATCAGTAGTTGTTGCAGAAGCCATTCTGGATGTAGTAGCGGCGCAGCCAAGTACAAGTACACGAACAGTGGCTAGGCAGGTGGATACCTCACAGTCCATGACTTGGAGGGTACTGAAGGATGAACATTTGCTCCCGTTTCATGTGCAACGAGTCCAGAAACTGTCTCCAGGGGATTATCCAAATCGTATTGAATTCGCCCGCTGGTTTCTGCAGCAGAACGCGCTAAATCCACATTTTGGACGAACTGTGTCTTTTCACCGATGAATGTACCTTCACACGTGAAGGTACATTTAACACACACAATGTACATGTATGGGCGGATGTCAATCCACATGCTACGTATCCACATGCTCATCAGAGACGCTTTTCCATCAATGTTTGGGCAGGAATCCTCGGAGACCACCTAATCGGACCGTACCTTCTTCCTGAACGCCTCAACGGTAAAACATACCTCACATTTCTGCAACATGTGCTGCCAGACCTGTTAAACGTTGTTCCTCCACGCATCCGGCGGGTCATGTGGTTCCAGCACGATGGAGCGCCAGCCCATTACGTACGAGACGTCCGCAACTATCTGGACATCACATTTCCGAACAGATGGATTGGTCGAGGTGGTCCTGTTGCTTGGCCTGCTCGCTCGCCAGATCTTTCACCCCTCGATTTCTTTTTTTGGGGACAATTGAAGGCTCTTATGTATGAGACACCCATTGAATCCCCCGAGGAACTGGTCGCCAGACTTTCCGCCGCTGTAGGGGAAGTGCTCGAAAAGCCTGATGTTTTCGCGAATGTTCGCCGTTCCATTCTTCGCCGTTGTTCTGCGTGCATAACCTCTGGTGGTCACAATTTTGAACATTTATTGTAATTACATGTTAATAAATATGCTTTGGTAACATAATCCTAATTTGTGTCTTTTTACCTCGTATCACAGCACACAACGTGTGGACATGGTAAACTGAACTGTGCTCAGGAGTAGAAATTTCAAACCCCTCTCCCCAGAAACTTAACCACGTCTAACGATTCAGATTTTGAGCTGAAAATTTAAGTTTAAGTCTAAGCTTTAGAAATGCATTTAATGAGACACAAAAAATAACGGTATAAAATAGTTGTTCGTTACTCCAAAGTCTAATGCGCCTTCTATCGGAATTTTTTGAAACTTTTCTTTAAAATTTATTTTCAAGAAAATACTGACATAAAGAATAATTTTAGCAAAACGCGGCAGTAGTTAGAGCCTAATATACGACACAAAGATCGGGAATAACTGATTTTTGTTCTGGGGGGAGAAGGGTTTCAAATTTCAAATTTCAGTTTACGCTACTTAACTACTCGTTAGGACTCAGATTTTTAGATCAAAATTTAAGTTTAAGTCTAAGTTTTCGAAATCATTTAAAGAAATACAAAAAATAACGTTAAAAAATAGTTGTTTGTTACTCCAAAGTCTAAAGCTCCCCCTATCGGCATTTTTTGAAATTGAACTTTAAAATTTTATTTCAATAAAATACTGGCATAAAGAAATTTTTTTGCAAAAACCGCAAACGAATCGACCAATTTTTCCATTTTTTATAATCTGTTGAAATTTCGGACCCTAAACTTTAATGCCCCCTATCTCCTTGGGAATACGTCTGGGACCCTTAGTCTCCTATTTAATATTATTTGTCTTTAAGTGTACTATAACCCCTTAAAGTTCTGCCCATCTTTTATGAATCACCCTGTATATATATATATATATTATTTTTGGGTATTAGACCCGCCCCCACCTTAATGTCGTCATTTCGACGATGATAATAATCCTGTCCCATATTAATAAAAAAATTCCTTTCGGATGTAGTTTGTCCACTGTTGGGAATTAACCGGGGTAATGACGCCAATCCTTGGTGTTATTATCCCGGTATACTTATTGCGCGGTACATTTTAAACTATAAATTATCTCGAGAAGATAGCCAAAATTTTCTACAACATTTTGAAAGTACATGCAATACACTACAAAATTATGTAATAAACAAAGTATTTCCGGATAAAAAATGTAGTCTTCACATCACAAAACTTATCTCGCAAATTTTAAATCAAGCGTAAATTTTAGTTGCTTGTAGAAGCAATAAGACTTACAAATGTAACAAATTAATTTTGAGCTGTTTTTTGCGATTTATATGATTCAAAATCCTTCTGCGCAGAGCACATGGGTGTCATTTACCGGATTAGTTCATAATTATGCATAATATTAGCACTCGGCGTTATTACGCCGCCTGGCGTTATTACACCAGACCACCTTACATGCTACTACACTCTTTTCAATTTCGATCGTATTATGGCAAACCTCAGAAAAATATATTAATTACAATGGAATCCGAGTATATTTATGTTAGGTAAGTAACTAATAGACAGAAAAACGAATTTCATAAGCACTTTTTAACTATAATGGAAGTATTGGTGAATCGAGGCATGACTGTGGTACACAAATACATTAAAACAACTACACTCAAGAGCCAAAACATTACGACCACCCCTACATTTTGCAATGAACTCGCCTGGATGACGTAGAAGGCACGTGATCTGGTGGAAGTGGTATTTAACTGCTGCTGGAGAGTCTGAAGAATCATTCTTTCACTTACTCTTATGTGTGATGGGGAAGGCTGCGGATCTAAGCGACTTTCATAGAGGGCAGATTGTAATGGCTCAAAGGCTCGGAACAAGTATTTCCGAAACTGCACGACTTGTGGGTTGTTCGCGATCTACAGTTGTTAGTACGTATGCAAAGTGTATGAATGACGGTGAAACCAGAAGTAGAAGACATGGTGCTGGACGTCCACACGCTATCAAAAAAAAGGCCGTCAGAGACTTTCCCGTCTGGTGAAGGAAACCCGGAGCCAGACAGTGGCTCAGCTGACAACTCATTACAATGCAGGGCCAAGTACAATAGTATCGGAGCACAATGTTCAGCGTACATTGTTAGATATGGGGCTACGCAGCAAACGTCTCACTCGTGTACCTTTGCTGACCATGCGTCATCGCCAACTGCGCCTGCTCTGGACCCGGGAACATCGCGTCTGGTAAATGGATCAGTGGGAGAGAATTGCCTGGTCAGTTAAATCACGGTTTGTGATACATCACGCCGATGGCCGTGTCAGGATATGCCATCTTCCAGGCGAACAGTTGCTTCCTCAATGTACTGTAGGTCAGACACAGGCCGGTGGTGGCGGTATTATGCTTTGGAGGACGTTCTCTTGTGCGTCTCTGGGAACCGTGGTTGTGGTAGAGCAGACCATGAATGCTACAGAGTATCTGAACATCATTGCGGACCAGTTGCACCCTTACATGGCCTCTGTTTTTTCAGCCGGAAATAGAGTGTTCCAACAGGACAATGCCCCGTGTCACACGGCTAAAATTGTGTTAGAGTGGTTCCAGGAACAGGATGCCGAATTCCAGTTAATGTCCTGGCCGCTTAACTCACCGGATCTCAATCCGATAGAACACATTTGGGATTCCATGGGACGGCAGCTCAGAGTTCATAGACCACCAATTCGCAATATCTCGGATTTGCGTGACCGTTGCTTAAACATCTGGTACAATCTGTCTCCGGCCATCTGCCAAGGACTTGTGGCATCCATATCAAGACGGGTTGAAGCTGTGTTGCGCGCCAAAGGTGGGACAACTCGTTATTGACAGGTGGTCATAATGTTTGGGCTCTTGAGTGTATGTCCCACATTGTAAAATACATTGCAATGCCGCTAGCGGTAAACTTCTAAGTGAGATTTTAAATGTCGAACCAATACTATACAACAGCAAAAGATCCTTCCTAAATCTGTAGAATATGATATAAGTTTATGAATATGATCATTTAATAATAAAAACTAAGATGATAGGCGCTTTTTTTCACAAAAAAAAACAAGCAAACAAACATTTAATTAAAACTTGTATTTATTTAACGAGTCCTCCTTTGGCTGCTACTAAATTTTACTGCATCAAAAATTGATTTAATCAATAAATTTTATGTATTCACGTAAAACAAGTTACTGTCATTAACAATTTCTTTGGAATTTAAAATTTCGCTTGAAAGACTGACGCAAATCCTTTTAATCACACAAGATTTTTTTAAAGATGTTCCTGACATGATATTCTTAAATAACGGCAAATTAAGGAGTCTTCTCACTGTTTTCATACTGTCATGCCGAGAAAACCGTAAAAATTGATTAGGAAAAATAAGTGTTCAAATAAGTTATGATTATTACAGATCATGGTATGAGATAAGTTGTTAAGACATTTGACAAACGTATGTTAAAGAATTTTTGTAATGAGATGTATTTCTTGAATTATCTATTTGATTGCGGTATTTTTTTTTCTCAGTGTAGAAGCAAGAAAATGGAGAAAATCACTATTTTTTATGCATATTTTTTTTCAAAAAAAGTTAAAAATATTAAAATAGTAACACGTAAATTTCTTGCATATTAAATCATGTTCAACTAGTATTTTTCTTTATTTCTATAAAATCAAATTTCGAACTTCTCGAAAATCTGAAAAACCACGAACTTAGATAAATGAGTGTAAAGATTTCTTTTAAAAGTTAAATATGATATTAAATATCTGTTAAATAAAGTGCAGCTGTAGGTCTACATGCAGTATCAGTCTGAGATTTTGTCAATATGTTACTTTTACTTTTCGGGCTTTTTTAAGTGAATCAGTTAAGTACAGGATCCATTTGAAATGGACTAAATATATGACATCTGCGGATATAGCTGCAACAAAGGGCTGTAATTAAAAAAAAGTTAGGATTGATTATTGCTATAGCTGAATGGAGAAAAAACGCCAATCTTTAAAAAACTGGTGCATCAATAATTTGATGGATGGAACTGGGAATAATTTCATTTAAGATGAAGATGTCGATGATGTTGAGCTACATATTGGCGATAATTATTTCTGATGTACCAATGAAAGCAATTTTAAGGAGTTGCTTAAAGGCTCTGTAAGTGACTTTTTTTATTAAAAAATGGAGTATTAAAGTATTTTTTGGAATTTTTCAGTATTTTTTTTATGTTTTTAAATATTTACCACCCTTTTTATTTTAGGAAATAAATTTGGAAATTTTCGTAGACTCGTATATAAGCCGACTCTCTCACTTTAGAGTCAAAATAAATACCCAAAAATTTTCGGTTCATACACGGAAATATACGGTATACATTTTTAATACAAATGTGATGTTTATAAATTGTAATATTTCTTTAATTCCTAGTGAAATCTTAAACTCTTGGAATCTTTTTCTAGAAACATTACATTATTAAGCCTTTAATTCCACAGTCCAATGTTCTTATAAATTCCATTTATGATTTTTATAGCTCTAATGTATCATGCTATTTAAAATAAAATGGATAAGCTATTCGACATAAATTATATATTAAGATAAATGAAACTTGACATATTTGAGATTTTCAATTGAATTCAACTTCTTTAAATGTTATAACTTTTAGCATTAAACTGAGATAGGTAGAAACATTTAACCTTTTCTACTTAGGAATTTGCCAAAAATTTCTGAAATATAAATATAATTGTATATTTCTAGTCATAATTTATTTATTAAATAAATTGCGGTATTCATTATTCATCCCCCCCTGGCATTTATTTTATTAAAATTTCTCGTTTAATTATTTATTGGATAATGAATTGTATATTTCCCAAGGACCTATAAAAACGGTATGTATAAGAATAAATTCTCTACTTGCTTATTTAATTAACAGAGAAGTAACAATAAAAATCGAATAAAAGGAAATGCGTTTGTTGATGTTTGCAAATATTTGAGAATGTCTTACATAAAATCGATGCAACTTTAATCACAAGTTATTTTAACAAAAAAAATCATTTGTAAATTAACACTAGAACGCCCGGATGGAGTCGATTCGACTCCAATCATGTAACTAAATTTCAATTCGAACCAAAAAAATTTTCTTGAAATAATTTAAATCTAATCCACGCAAATTTACGTTAAATAAATCAATTAAATAATTTTGAATAAAAATTCTGGTGAGAAATATTATTTTCAAACTTGAGTAGAATTTCCGGGCGTTCTAGTGTTAAATTGAACGTTATAAATTTCACATTTGTATGCTTTCTTACTTCGTACTTGTCAAAAAAATATGGAAAGAAGCTACAATTATCATTTGAATGTGAATGTGAAAGTGAACACAGTAACTTGAATTTGAAGTCAAATTTGGTGAATTTGTTACATTCAACTGCTGAAATAATTGTATAGAATTTCTTAAAAACGTTTCGGAGTTATTTGATTTTTAAACAGAAAAGCACCATGAAAATATAACGGAATATAGATGATAAATGCAATCCTACCCGTCTAAAATACAATCCTTTTTTTATTATCTATTATCACGTCCACAATGCAGATGTCTTCCAGTAATTTGAACATCTTCCATACTACTAATAGTTAATTTTTAGTGAAGAACCCTTGGTAAAATCATGAACATGGCATTGGAGACAGAAAGATATTTGCAATAGATTTTCTGGCAACCTATTCCTATTTGATACATTCAGGCAATTTTTTGAATATTTATGCATATTTATATAATTTGTTTAATATAAAGAAGCCATTTGTTTAGTTTTATATCCAAACAAAAGTAAACTGTGTATAAAATAGCAATAATATATGCATTAATAAATTTTTTGTAAACTTAAAGTACATATGCAAGCAAGCTTAAGAAATTGTTAGGTTTTTTTTTCCATATTTGTTTAGATCATTTGGCAGCAAATTTCACCTTCTGAAGAAAGGATTGCACTAAAATTTAATTAAAGGCGTAATGTAATCTAATGTCTATGTTTAAACTAATGTAAATACATGATATTCAACACGCTTACAGTTATTGCGACATTCCATTTAAAACGCGATATATTCGGTGTCTTCTGGCACAAAAAAAATGAATTCATCGACATAGATATAAATTTAATTGTTCTTCTTCAGTATTGCCAATTTAGCGGGTTTTTAAAATTCAAAACATATCAATCACTATTTCTAATTAGTGATAACCGCTTTCTTGTAATTATAGAAAGGATGCAATTATTATATGGTAGTATAGATAGTTTTTATAACAAAAAAATCTCCCAACTTCACTGTGGATAAAAAAAGGAGAATATTACTGAACGAAAATATTGATAGATACTTGAATAAAAAGCTCCATTAAATTATTCAGAATATATAAGGTTACAATCATTCAACAATTAATGCAGCTCTATTTAAATTACAGCACCTTTATTCCTCAAAGTCACCCCAGTCTTCTTCTCTTTCCAGTATCAGCATTTTATTACTCTTCGTTTCTGAATCAAGCTTTACCATTGGTAAAACTCTCAGTCAATATGAATTCAAAGTAATTTTTGCTCCCACAAATAAAATCACCCTCTCCAAGCTCAAAGATCCTATTGAATTATTCAATTAAAGGAATATCTACAGTATTAATTGCCAGTGCGGTCTTTTTTACATTGAACAAACAAAACGCTTTAAAAAAGTATTAAAGGACGTCAAAATTGTATTAGGAACCAAGAAATCAATAAATCCTCTATTGCAAAACATTGCTTAGATTATCCATACTTTTGACTTTAGTTCGGTTAACTTAACTTCCAAATCTATTTCGATTCATGAACTTAACTTCCTTGAGACATTCCATATTTATTAAAAATACAACAACAGTGTCAATTGTGATTTTGCCATCTCACCATTATGAGATTGCTGAAAATATTAGATTAAAACTGTTTTCCTAATTACTTTTTTTTCCTTTACCTATTTCTTTTTCAATCAGTTCCTTTTCCCATCCATTCTGCTATTGGGTAATATTTGCAATCCTTTACTGTCCTATTGGTTTTTGAATCTACCGTATTCCTATATACAGTGGCGGTCAAAAGTTTCCGGCCAGTTAGTTTCTTCGATTTATTTACATAAAGGTTTCAGCAAAGGAGAAGCACAATTGCTTCAAAAGTTAGGAATATGTGAATGACGTCTGACCACGTGATCATTTTGATTGGATACTGAAGATGCTTCAAAAATGATTCAAAATTGAAAAGTTCAACAATTATTGTTTATAAATGAGTGATTAGTTTATCGCTAAAAGACCAATCTTCTCGAGATATTGCGTCAAAGTTATCGATCGGCAAAATCAACCCCTAAATGATATTTAAAAATTATGTAAAGATGGCCGTGGCCTTCAGGACTTTCAGGGGTCTGGGAGATCCCGGAAAATTACTATTCCTGTGGACAGAATTATCAGGAGAAAAACAATTGATAATCCGCATAAAAATTCCGCTGCAATATAATGCGATATACGGAAAGAAAACATTGCTGAAATAAGTCCGTATTACAACATGCTGACGTGATGCATAACTTTATAGAAAAGTCGGTATTAAATTTTTTTCAGAGTTAAAAAAAATACAAACGTACCCGACTGGCGTTTTTCAAAAACACAAAGTCTGGTCAAGTGAAAACTGGAAAAAAGTTCTATTTTTCTATCAATCGAATTCGAAACAGTTTTTGGAAGTGATGGCAGACACAACGTCCGATGACCTAACAACAAAAGATATGATTCTACCTATGTTATTCCTACAGTGAAGCATGACGGAGGACACGTTATGCTGTGTAGTGTATTTTCTTCAAAAAGTGTCGGTCCGTTATTTGAAATCCACAGCCAGGTGAATGATACAATGTATAAGGATATCTTGCAAGACTATTTTCTGCCTTATTAGAGAAAAAAATTGGTTGCAAGTATTTTTCTTAACATGATAACGACATAAATAATGTTTGCAAACCTCGATAAGCAATGGTTTTCGCACAAAAAATTTCGTTTTTGAAACAATCAGCCCAAGCGACCTACATGAATCCAATAGAAAATCTTTGAAAACAAGTTGACAAAACTCTGCGGGACTATAAATATTCCAACTCAGAAGGAATTTTGCCAAAATTGCAAGAAATGTGGGGAAAACGTACCATAGACGATCTTTAACCGTTTTTGTATGAATGTCACGTTGCTGAGCCGCAGTACTTATTACTAAAGCTAATAAAATAGTAATACGATAAAATACTAATTGTAAATGTTGTTGATCGCTGTAATTTTCTATTACAATACCACTTTTTTACAAACTTGTGAAGGTGGCCGGAAACTTTTGAGAACATGCGTTTTCTTTTATACTCAATTTTGTCAGTTAAATTTATTGATATTTACATGTTCTTCTATAAGTAAGTTCCTAACTATTATGTCAATATAATGTATAAATATCACTTTGATATTCCTCTTCATATGGGTATATTTACAAATTAACTGAAAAAATTTTGCTGGCCGGAAAATTTTGACCGCCACTGTATATGACCAAAATTCAACCCCCCTTAGAACTGACGATGCTAAGCTATATGCCACCGAAACGGTTTGCTTGTAATTTAATACATTTGGTGCTTTTAACGTTGCTAACTTTTATACTACTAATTTTAATAATATTGTGCCTTTTTATATAACTTTAAGTATTTGAAAAGTGTTTAACTGCGTTTTGCATGAATGCCGCCTGTATTCTCTAACCATTGTAAATAAATTCATATTGTAATGTGATAATCATGCTTAATAGGACATGATCCCAGTTGAAAAATAATTGTCTATCAATAGAAAAATGCGGACAGAAATGCAAAAAATATCTATACATAAAATCTAAGCATAGAATACAAAGTAATACATAAATCTTGTATAATAATATATAAGGATTTTATTTTTTATACATTAAATAAAACCAAATCTTTACATACAAATTCGATTGTAAGCAAAGTATATTTTCTTGTGTTAAGACACAACATTATCATTTTTCTCAAACTTTAAATTTTTATAAATGTAACTACAGCTCATATTCAAAATATTAGAATAATTACCTTTTTTTAGAAATTGAAAATATTGTTTGGTAATTTAATGTCTTTTAATGAAAATATGCAAACGATATTTTTATTAAGAACTTATTGTTGATTAAACTTACTTGTTATCTTAAATTTAATATCATTTTTGAAAAGATTAATTGCAAAAAAAATTATTTTGAAAAGTCAAAATATTAGAATATTTATTCAAGTGTTTCAAAATATTAGAATATTTCACATTAATTCTCCTTTAATTATTACCAATTCTTAACTGGTGGCATCATTGATTAAATTCAGACTATTTTATTTAAAATCAGTATTCTTTTTTGCAGTTTGTTTCTTTTTCGTCTTAAAATGGGCCGTGTGAGTGATATTCCTGAATCTACTAAACTTCGTATGGTTGATTTGTATCGGCACGGTAAAAATCAATGTTTTATAGCGAATTATTTACATTGTTCGCAATCGAGCGTTAGTAAAATACTAACACAATATTCAAAAATTGGAAAATTTCAAAATAATCGCCGAAATGGTGGCCGAAAACCAAAAACATCTGCTAGAGATGACAGGAAACTGAAGCGTATAGTTAAGAAAAACCGTTTTAAAAGTGTGCGATTCTTGCACCGAAAATGGAAAGAAGAAGGAGTTGAAGTTTCTACATCGACAACATTAAGACGTCTCCATAAATTTAAATTTGAATCTCGTGTACCGAAAACAAAACCTCTCATGACTGCAAGACAAAAGCGTATAAGATTGAATTGGTGTAAATCAAGACGTTTATGGAGCAATGAAGATTGGAAAAAAATATTATTTAGTGATGAAAGTATGTTTTGTGTTTCATATGGAAATCAAGGTATTCGAGTTTGGAGAATGAAGCAAGAAGCATTTGATAAAGAATGCCTTAAACGTTCCGTAAAATATGCTGCTAGTGTCATGGTTTGGGGTTGTATGAGTGCAGAAGGACCTGGAAAGTTATGCATCGTCTACGAAAAGGTTAACTCTCTGATATATCAAGAAATTTTAGAATATTACATGATTCCATCATCAGAAGATTTATTTGAAGATGATTTCATCTTTCAACAAGATTTAGCGTCCCCGCATACCTCGGTGTCAACTAAGAATTGGTTCCGCCAACGCAACATTAAGGTACTTCCTTGCCCACCAAATTCACCAGATCTTAATCCCATCGAAAACTTATGGTGTATAATGAAGAAAAAACTTGAAGAAAATCCTCCTTCAAGTAAAACTGAGTTAGTGGCACGTATAAAGTCTATTTGGGCTAATATTGATAGAAATGTTTGTAAACACCTTGTATATAGTATGCAAGATCGATTGTACGCTGTTATGAAAGCTAAAGGCGATGCTACAAAATATTAACTACCATTTACTTCATATTCGTAAGGTAATATTGTTGCGTAAAATAAAATATTCTAATATTTTGAACCAATCTAAATTTTATTCTAATATTCTGGTGTGTTTAAGGAAGCTGCATACCTAATTTATTGTGCTGTATTTTATATTTTATAAATGTTAAAATCTTATCTAAACATTCCAGATTTAATTTATAAGAAATTTAATTGCATTTACTTAGTATAAAAAATAAATAAATGACAAATAATTTTTTCTTATTACTTTTTCTCAATTATTCTAATATTTTGAATATGAGCTGTATATTTTCGATATCTAAAATATAAATATTAGATATAGACATATAATTTGGTTTTTAGAAATAAGTAATTTAGTTATGTTTATAAATTTCGTCTCTTATTTATCGAATCAAAGAGATATTTTGAAAAAAGATTTTCGATTATATACAAGAAATGAAACGCAAGATTACGTTTTCCCCAAAATTTAAATTTGATAAAAGTAAATAATTTTTATGATTAAAAAGTCATTTTTATAACAATTTTCCAAATATATGTTTAATTTAAAAAGCTATTTTTTAATTTATTACTTGCAGATGGAAAGTACTGCTTTAAATGGTAGCAATAAATGTCATATTGTTTTTACTCTTTTAATGATTTTTTGCTCTTTTATGTAATGTCTCAGAAAAAAGTTTATGAATTTAAACTATGCCGTAAGTATGTCGGACATTATGTCGTAAAATATCACAATTGAATTAAAATATAATTTATTTTCTAAAGTTAAAGTAATATGCTAGAGAGGAATTTGTAATGTTCTAGCACATATATAATAAAAAATAATTAAAAAATCTGTTAACATTTACGACAAATTTAAAACTTTCGCATAATTAAGTTAATTTATTTTTGTAGATTAAAGCATTAAAATATTTCCATTTCACTATAAATAAAGCATAGTTTTCAAGAAAAAGTTCCTTTATAGATGCTGCTGTCGTTCTTTCAGTCTAGATTTAAAAGGAGTATCTTAAAAGTGACTGTCAAAGAAATAGTATGTAATGTAATATTTAGCATTAATTACAGTAATCTCAGAGCTTAAAAAAGGCTGATATTTTTAAAGAGATTTTCATATTATTATTTTAAAGATTGTACTTACAAAACATGTTTAAGATAAAGAAAACAATGATTTATTGTGCTTAATAATAATGTTTGATTTATTTAGGCATTAAAGTTGCTAAAGTAACATTTTATGGAAAAAATACTTTTTTTTACCAGAATCCATTATTATTAATCTTTATGATCACTTTATTACAGATGTATTTTGAAAAGGTACAATGAAATATTATTTTCAAAATACTGGTAGAATCAATAATTGTTTTCGTAGTGAATGCAATTGGCCTGTCATTTATTTGGTTCGATTGGAAAATGCATAAAATTGCTATCGTGCAAGTCGTAAAGGGTGAGTAATGCTGATCGAAGACAAATGAAAAACCAAAACCTGACACAATTATCTAAAAATATTGTTTTTTAGACGTTTTGATGAGATAACTTTTAAATATTTAACGTATTTACATGTAGGGATTGCTATTGGGTAGGAATTTATTTCAGCGGAAATTATCAAATCGGATTATTTTATTTATTTAATCATTTCCATTATAAAGAGTAAATGCTAAAAACTTTCGATGCGATTAGAAACGCATTCCGGTTTGACGAGAATGTTAATTGATGGTGTACTTAAAATGCGAAAAGTTTTATGAAAAATGTACTTTTTATAACAAAACTGTGCAAAATGTGTAGCAAATTATTAAATATTTTTTTTAAGTTAAGAAATGGACATAGAGAAAAATGATAAAGATGAAAAATAAAAAAGATAAAAAATATAGGCTACGCTTCAGATTTTATTTACTTGCCTTCATTATGTTTATTATTATTTTTTTTAACATTGTATTTTAATAATTTTTTTCTTATATATTCACATTATACAGAAAGTTATAGTCCGAATTAGATAAATATTTCCAATATTTTTATTTCATGCATATGTATTTTACTATGAAATTGTATGAATTTGAGTTGATTTCTGTTTAACGAATTTTCCTTATAACGAATTGTTTAAAAGTAATGATAAAACATTGTTAAATGGATATTTTACTGTATATCTAACACATAACTCATTGCTAATAAGTCTAAGTAAACAACGCCAAACATTTGGAAAACTCTATGAAAGAATAGATTAAGGTGTAACGGAATACGGTTTTGAAAAATGTTTATTAAACTCACATTTCTCTTGCATATTTAATGCATTTAAGTAATATAAATGGAACACATTCATTTTATTTAGACGCAGTCAACTTAAGCTACCATTAATGTAAAGCTATTATTTTAAGAGAAATTCGACTGCTTATCCTTAAATCACTTATTGAATTTACCAGTAATCGGAGACCGTTTTGATGAACTCGTCGTTCACATTGTTTACCTTAAGCACACAAAATTTTCAGAAATTTGATGATTCTTGGAAGAGTTTCAGTTTTCTTTAAGCTTGTACATATTGATTTGGGAAAAAAGTAATTTCGCTTTTTTTTCTATTTTTCAAAGTGAATTTATTTATATAAATTAAAAAAATATTCGATATTATATGAGTTGTTTTGTTCTATGACCTTTTGCCCTTTTTTCTTGTAAAACCATAATTCCGTCACTGTAGAATATCTGAGATTTCTGGAAAAAAACTGAGCAAGGTGATTTTCACAAGCTTCTATTGAGGCTAGCTTAACATCATTAAGAGAGTACTGCAGAGAGTGGAACAAATAGTATTTGGTCGAGGCCAGGTCCGGACTATACGGTGGGTGCATTAAAACTTCCCAGCAAAGATCTCTCAGTTTTTGCCGAGTGGCTAAAGATGTGTGTGATTTAGCGTCGTCATGATGGAAGACAACTCATTTTCCTATTGATCAATTCTGGCCGTTTTTTTAATCGCCTGCTTCAATCGCATTAGTTGTTCACAGTAGATAGTGGAATTAATGGTTTGGCCCGGTAAGTACAGCTCATGATGGACAATATCTTTCCAATCCCACCAAACAATCAGCATCACCTTCCTTGATGTCAATCCGGACTTTTACTCCGTTTGTGAAGCTTTTCCAGGCTTCGACCACGATCTTTTTCGCATGTTGTTGTCGTACGTGATTCATTTTTCATTACCCTTAATCATTCATTTCAAAAGTGGCTTTTCATTCCGTTTCCGTAGCGATTCGCAAATGGAAACTGTGTCTATTAAATTTTTCACTGTAAGTTTACAAGGAACCCAAAAATCGATTTCCTTTTGGTATCCAATCTTATGTTAATGGTTCAAAACTGTTTTATGATCGATGTTTATTTCTGTAGCAATCTCGCAGGAAAAAATATGTCGGCTTACCTCGATTTTTTTTTATTTCATCGACTTTTTCAACGATTGGCTGGCCTGGGAGAGGTTCAACTTTAACTTTAAAAATTTCCGAAACGAAAAAGAGCAAATCAATTCAGACTCTGGCGTTTACTTAAGCACTGATCACTATAAACACTACATAATTTTCGATGAGCCTGCGCCGCATTTATCCCTTTTCGAAAGTAAAAAACAAAATGTGACGTAAATGATCTTGTGGAATCTCCATTTAAAACACATTAACTTTTGACTGATTAAACAGATGACGGTACCTCTATATTTAAAATGTTCTTGTGATTGTTATCTTTCAAATTCTGTATAGTATGGCTTACTTGAGTAAGTATTACTCGAGATATGCGACTTTAAATCCATCTATTGGAAAAACGAAGTTACTTTTTCCCCAACGCAATATATTTCAAAAATTCGGTGCATTAAGAATGCTGAATTAAACTTTTAAAAAACCTAAAGAAAAATATATCTTCACAGCAAATTAAAAGTATACCTGAATACAGTCCCTGTCCAAATTATTAGACGCACTCCCTTTTCCTTGTGTCGAATCATATTACTAGCTCCATAGAAATATTACTGTGTGAATAACTGCAATTAATTATGTATATCATTTGTAGGATTATAATAAATAAAAAACATGCCTATGACTTTAAAACTCTTTCTTTTTACAAATTAAATTAAAAATGGCTGAAATTGCAAAATTTATAACTTGAGGCTCAAAAAAATGTCAATATTTTTTGGAGCCTCTTTTGGCGGCTATCAGTGCCTCTATTCTCCTCGGCATGCTGTTAATATAAAATTGAAGAGTTTCTTGTATGCGTGGGTGACGATACCAGATATGGATAAGATTTTCTATGAGCTGGGTTTTGTTTGTTATGACTTCTTAGTCAATTCTCCAGACCAATATAAAGATGTTTTCAAAATCGGTTTATTTTAAAGCTAAAATGATGGTTTCCAAATGAAGAACCATTTGTATTTTTGCAAGGTAAAGCATTTTGTTACATAGCACGATCCGTCAAATTCTACTTTCAATAAAAAAATATCCCTGTGTTGAACTGCTCCCGGTAATTCACCAGACATAAATACCATTGAAAGTGTTTAGGAGCTAATGAAGAAATAAAGAATACTGCCCAGTTAAACTGATGGCATTGAGCTCACAGGCTACAAATACTAATTGTACATTAAAGCCTTATATTTTCAAGGGTTAATTCCGTTCGAAAAAAAAATTAAGAAGGGGAAACAGCTCTCCCCTTTCCTCTTTTTTTATACTTAATCATTGAACCTCCTATACTATCAAAGACATGCTTTATCATATAAAAAATCTATATCCAAAATTCAGAGCAAATTAGATAATTCTTAATAAAAACCCATTTAGCATTTATATAATTTAAAAGGAGTTATCCCCTTCTTTTATACTTAACCATTAAACTTCCAAAACGATTCAGAGATTTGAACGAAATCTGAAAATTCTGCTTGAAAAACCTATTTATATAAATTAAGAGGGGGGGGAGGCATTAGAACCCCTGTTGCCCCTATTTATACTTATTCAATGAACACCTAATAGCAGTCACGGAATCGCCTCATCAGAATGATCCTAATCTAAATTTTGAACGAAAACTTAATTCTGCATGAAAATCCCATTTATATCAACTAACGGGGGGGGGGGCATTAGAACCCCTGTTCCCCCTATTTATACTTATTCAATGAACACCTAATAACAGCCACGGAATCGCCTCATCAGAATGATCCTAATCTAAATTTTGAACGAAAACTTAATTCTGCATGAAAATCCCATTTATATCAACTAACGGGGGGGGCATTAGAACCCCTGTTCCCCCTATTTATACTTATTCAATGAACACCTAATAACAGTCACGGAATCGCCTCATCAGAATGATCCTAATCTAAATTTTGAAAACTTAATTCTGCATGAAAATCCCATTTATATCAACTAACGGGGGGCATGAGCCCCCCGTTCCCCCTCTTATACATATCGAATGAACTCCAAAAACTAATCAGGGAAGCGCCTTATCAGGATATACCTATATACAAAATTTCAAAGGGATCCGATATTTTTATCATGAGTTATCGCGTTACGCACATACGCACATACATACAGAACGGACGGGCACATAAGCTCTCAGGCTATGATAGCCTGTGAGCTAAAAACTGAACAAAGAGCTCATAACGAGCAAAACACAGTTGATAGAAAAACTTATCCTTGTCTGGAAACATCACTCACCAGGGTTGGCAAGGTTTTGGACACAATGGTTTAAACCACGGTAAAATCCATGGTTTAAACCGTTCTGTCCAAAACTGTCTTAAACTGTCCAACTGTCTATATTTTATAGTAAAATTGTATTTTTGTAGAACAATGCTTAAAGTTTGTGCAATTGGCAAAGTGATTAAAATACGAAAATATTAACAACATAATTACCCTATGTAACAATGTAATTGCATAAAAACGATACTAAATTTAATTATATGTAATAATTTCTGTTATTGAAATTCCCAAGAGTTATTACTGAAAATAACTGTTAAATAAAAAGTCACCCTTTAACAGTTCTTTTAAGAGCTTATTATTTCAGCTTCCAGTAGTAAACATTCACAACAGCTTGTAGTTTCGCTTCTATGTTTACATTTATTTTACTGCGAGAATGAAATCTGAAAGTTGCCAATAAAGCGATCACCGCCAAAAAACAGCATCTTTTCGCCAAAGATGTTGGATTCGAAACCATGCCAAGATAACAATGGGATGTGTCGTCTACGTAGAAAGTCAATGGTAATGCCACATAGTTTTTACTAGAAACTATGTGACATTAGACATTAGTAGTGTCATGTGTAGACATTATATTTTATTGGTCAGTCAATTTTTGAGGCTGTGTTATCTATACATGATCTAATACTGATTCATCAGCATTCTGCCCTGAAAGGAAAAAAAAATGGTGGTACTTTTTAGCACATTACAGTGAATTACTTTGTTTAGTGCTTTTGTATTTGCACATTCAAAATAACAATACATATTTAACAAAATAATTTCTAGATTTTAAATTAAATATTTGTTTTCTTTTATTATCCAATAATCTAGAAAAGATAATTTACAATGAAACATTATTTAAAAGAAATTTCTTTGTAGCCTTTTCTTTTACAAAAATGGAAATTAAAGCATCCCCTCTCAACTACATATGTAGTATTATAAAGAATTGCTTATTATTATTGCACAAATTTAACAGTAACAGAACTTTTTATGCTGCAGAGATATTAGAAAAGTTTTAACTTTTTTCATCTACCAAAGAATTAAATAGAATGTTAGTAAAATATATTGTGAGATATTTATTCATATGTTTAATAAGTGTGCAGTGGTGAAATGTGGATTTTTTTTAAAGGTTTTGGACATTTTAGTACAATTTTGGACACTTTAGTACAGTTTTGGACAGTAAAACCCACGTGTCCTGTCCAAAACCCCAACCCTGTCACTCACACATGCAAAAAACATTTCAATTTTGTACTAACAGCATGCCATGAAGAATAGAGGCACTGATTGCCGCAAAGGAGACTCCAACAAATATTCACATATTTTTTAATTCCATGTTTTAAGTTTTACAATTTTAGCAATTGTTAATTTAATTTACAAAAATAAATAATTTTAAAGTCATTGGCATGCTTTTAATTTATTATAATCCTACAGATGATGTATATAGTCAATTGTAACAATTGTCATAGTATGAAACTTGTAATATGATTCGACACAAGAAAATATGAGTGCGTCTAATAATTTGGCCAGGGACTGTATATGAAGTCATGTCTAACTATAAAGATCCCATTTAGGTTAGAATATTACTTTTAAATATATTTTAGAATATTATTTGTATTAAATTTTTTACAAATTATTATAATATGTAAAACTAAATATGTAAAACTTATAACTACGAGTCTAGTTAGTTGTGCAGTTTTTATGCATTGGCAGAAAATGTTTAAGACCGCATGCTAATTTTGTTGTTTAGAATAAAATTTCGAAATTAGTGATATATGTCACATTTTGAGATAGTTAGCCGGTAATATTATTTGTAAGTTTCCCCAAATTATGTCACAGGAGTCGTGGCGAGATAAAAATTAAGTAAAATAATAAACGTAGAAGCTTCATTAAATTACACTATTGCTGCTCCAGAAGATTTATTTAAATGCAATCATATGCAGAGGGAAAATGCTCTTCCCTTCCGAAGCAAAGCTACATTCAATAAAAAAACATTCGTCCTAGCTATTAAATCGCTCAAACTCTAAACATCGAATAAAAGATTCCACCCATCGAATAAAAGATCCCGCCTCAATTAAGCCAATTAGAAAAAGCTTGTAGAATTTTCAATAACCTCTAAACACGATTCTTTTATGTAAACAGAATTTAGTATCTAGCGCCGGGGTTAAAAATAGCAGTCTCGAATCTTTTGCAAACGATAATTTTTACTTTTAAAGACTATTATTTAATTAATTTATAATCGAAATCAAAATTCGAATATATTCCCACAGTCAATAATTTTAGACCATAAAGAAAAGAAATCAATTTATTGATACTTAATCAATAAATATCAAACACGGAGAAAAAAAAAGAATGACATATTTTAAACATATGGTTTTGGAATAAATTTAATAAGGCTTCATTAAAAAAAGATTGATAAAAATAGGAAAAAATGAGTATTTTTGGGAATTTTAAGAAATAAAGTTTAATCAAGAATAGTTTTAATTTGAAACCAATTTTTAAAATTGCACATATTGGAATGAAGTAAGGAATGTTGTTCAAAGGAAATTAATATAGTATAAAGTTAATTTTGGCGATATATTTTTGTAATATATATCTTGAAATTAGAAACATATATTTGATATAATACGCGAAGTTATTAATTATACATCAAAAAAAGTATTTTTATTTACAAATGTTAAAATTGAGCAATGTGAATTAACTGTAATAAGTTTTGTACCAGTAGCTTGTCATGCACGTTCGTATTTATTAAATACATAGCACATAATACGTCGTATGGTCCGTCCATCTATCCGCTTATAACAGTGAAAAAACTACCGAATGGAATGGTTTGAAATTTAATATGTAGAATCATTTTAGAATTTTATATTGATACTGCAAATTTTATGAAAATCAAATTAAAGTTTGAAAAGACTTAAATAAAAGTATTTATCAGTCCATTAAATATTATCATAGGTAGTAAATTCAGTTATATCCCATGATGAACAATGATTTTAAGTAGCTACAGTAGTATCCTTTTAAAGATAAAGTCCTATTAGTTCCATATTACTAAATTTAATACATTACTCACCCGCAAAAAAGTGACAGATCTCGCGAAAATTCATTTTGCGTTTTAATCTACAAATTGGTCTGTCATTGACGTACCTTCCTACTCAAAAAGTTTCATAAGTGTAGCTATATTGAAAATCATTTTATTAGGCTATATGCCTATTTGTGATCATAGAAAATGAGTGAACTGTTTGGGGAAGTAAAATTACCCAACCTTTGGAGTATCTTCTAATGTCTTTATTATTAAGTGTTTTATGTTTTTATACATGTTTCTATACTTCCGTTCAGAACTAAGTGCTATAATTTCATGTTACAGTAAAATGATGAAAATTTTATTTTGCCTGTCTTGTGAAATTTACTTTTGTCTAGACATGTCAATTTTCTTGCGGGTGACCGATATGTGGTTGTAATAAATTTTGTATACATACATTTTTTCATAAGAAAGCAAGAGCCATACCCCAACATCTAAATACTTATAGAACTAATTATAGTACAAACGTACCTCATTTGTCACGTTTGACGCACAATTTCCGACTTAGGCAATGCGATTTTTTCATAATGAAATGGCTTCGTGGCTGTAGTATTCTATGTTTGACATAACTTTGATGATATTTATGCGTTGGTAATTGCAAAAGGTTTGGTGTTTTGGCGCCGGAAATTATAGCCTGAAGAAAAATATATTAAAAATCACGGCTTTTTCACATGGAGAGCTCTGTAACAGGCAATATGAAAAAAAATCAATTTAAAACTGTTATGCATATTGTTTCTTGTGATCTGATGAACTACGGAAGAAATGAAAAATATGGGCGTCCATCATAACATTGAACCAGTTGTAAACGGAACGTTTTTAGAATGGCGGTTAAGGATTGTGTGTGTTCTTATACTGTAAAAATTGTTCTAGAACTACTAGTAAATTTTTTTAAAATAGATAATAGCTAATTTACTATGACTTATGATTAAAATAATTGCAATGCTGTAACCATAATAGTATAAACATATTTTGTTGTTTTTTTCTTGTTATTATATGTATTTCCTTGAAAGCTTCAGTCTTGATTCTGTCGCCAGAGACTGTACATGTAATTTCTTGACTCTGTAACCAGAGAACATGTAAAATGCTGGATCTGTAATTGCAGAGTATATAAGTATAGTATCATAAAATTTAATATAGTATAATTATATTTTATAAAATAAACTATTTTAATGGTTGAAATTGCTCTCCCACTGACATTTCAAAATTACTTATTATCAATGAAAATACCTCCGCTTTGGACTGATAGGCAAGAGATTTCGTTTTTTCAAGAAGAAGCTCAAATAAAACTAAAGAAATAACTAACGAAAAAACTAAATTTAATTTTTTAGCTGCGCAGCTTGAATCTAAATTTGTAGAGAAGCTATGGAGGATACTACAAGTTGTAAAAGTGTAACCAAATAATTCGATTCGAAAGCTAGGTTGCTAAGTTTATTTAGAGTAAACTAAAACATTAGAATTAAGTAATTGATAACCAGAAGTGAGACTGCTAAAGTTTCAGATAATTCCCAACATTTTCCGTAAACATCAAAATAATTAGAAACGAGTTGATTCTCCGAAAAGTTTCGTTTTCCCGTTAAATTCATTCAACTATTTCTGAAAGAATATGTATAAAGAATGTTTCAACGAACTCAAAAACATCTCAATAGCAATATTTTCTCGTGGTTAGCTAAAATGTTTTGATAAATGACGTCGTTAACACGAGAATTATTCGAAAATTAAAATGCGCGCATACTTTCCGTAAATATACAAGATTGATGGAAATTAGACGTTGTGAAATGTTTGATTTTTTCCTTTTAGCTATACAAATATTTCCCAAAGAAAATTATTAAGACGCTTTATCAAAGTTATAAGTCTGCTGTTTAGAAATATTGCCTCGCAGTTATTTAAAAATATGTTTGAAAGAATTAAGTCATTTTAAATATAGAAAATTACATTGCTGAAATATGAAATGTATGTTAAGTATTGTAAAGATATTTACTTACGGGAAGAATGATTAGCTGCTTATCAAATTTTGATACGAAAACTAATATCATATATTTGTGAGTGAAGATGTGAGGGCATATTGTGAAATACTAGTGTTAAATAAAATATTTGTTCTATGATGGTTGATCTGGAATATGGAAGTCTAATGTCTTAGAAGCCTATATGCTCAATTTCAGAACTTTAGCTGCTATATTAGCATAGTTTTGGAGGGAGGGGTGGAATTTTAAAGAGGTGTTTTTAACGGAGGGGATGAGGATGAAACTCTGTTTTTAAGCTTACGGGGCTAGATTTGTGACAGTGGATAAGACATGCAATGAGGTTATGGTCACGAGTGCAAACGATAATAGCCTCGCTTTTAATCTTGTTTTTAAAAATATGATAATATCGCAGCAACGGTTCTGGAAGTGAGCATATAGGCGTTGATATTCAACATCAACCCATCGTAATACACATATTTTATCTACACTAGGGACAATAATAGTTGAATCAACCAGATAGTATCTGTCATTATTAAAAGTGAATAAATAAGGTCTAAATGGCTATTAAAAGTCTATATTGAAGTGTATAACAAATTATCTAAAGGAAGTCATCTGAAAATATGTATTTTCTTACGATTAATAGAGATGAATCTCTAAAATGCTCATACATTATTCTATGATGCCTTCCGTAAACATATAAAAATAATAGAAAGTAATACACTCTGTGAAAAGTGTTATTTATCCATTAAAATTATACAAGTATTTCTGACATACGATTCATAAAGGATGTTTCACAGAACATAAACCACCTGGAGATAATTATTTCCTCACGATCAGTTAAAATAATATTGATCACTAGCTGACCCGCCCGGCGTTGCCCGGGTCCGTATTAATAGTATTAAACGAACTTGAAATTTGTATGATTTTATCATTAACTGGAAACATGCAGAAATGCATTGTCTGAAATACCTCGCAGCTGACTTTGTGAAAAATCGCTTTTAAAAACAATAACTAATATTAAGCTCTAAAAATACTCAAAATGAGCAATGAGAAACACGGGAGGGAACATGTATCCAACGATTGCGTTAGTTTTGTGTTAAAGTGTTGATATTTACCCGTAAAAATCACTTTTAAATCACGGAACTAATTATTTTTTTCGCATAGAAATCCGAAGTGAAATATTTTGAATTTCAAACTAATTATATCACTCTTAAATCCGACTACACCGTGAATGAAATCGATACGCGGTGATAAAAGATTGGTATATAGTATTATAATTTCAGAGCCATTTAACAAAAGTAAGTGCATATTTTTAATCAAAGCATGCATAATGTTCACTCTGTGGACAAATTCCTAACCGTAAACTTTTGTACCATAACCATAATCTGTCTGTAACCTAACTGCGACTTCACAGTACCCTACCGTAACTTAAATATAACATAAATGTAACCTAGCCGTCACTTTGAAATATCAATATAGAAGCATCATTTAAGATTTTGCTTGAAAAGTTAACATTCTTTCGTTAATGTCTTAAAATCGTCTGCACTCTGAAATCTAGATTTTAGACTAATATTTGTTATTTAAGTTTTCGCGCATCATTTTAAAAGAATGTTTTCATAAATATATTTTATACATTGACATAGAGTTATTAATATGTTGTTAAATTATAAACATTTTTTCATCTACGTTATAAAATATTAAAAAGTTCTGAAAAAAAAAAAGAAAACTTTTAGGAATACAATTTTTAGTTCAAATCAAATGCTTTCAATATTTTATTTAATTTTATTTTGACATTTAATTGTTTCGAATTTATCAATTTCAATTATTTTAAAAGCAAACATTTAAAAAAAAATAATATAATAGAAAAAAGACCATTTTAAAAAATTACTATTTCTTCGTAAAATATGCTTCAGCTGTAATTCATTTCTTTCAATTCGTCTTATTAATACAAAATCCCTTCCACATGCTTTTGTTTGGGACATTAAAATTTGAGCGATAAATGGTTTAATATTGCAACCCTTTTTTCGGTTTACTTCACCACCACCTATCTTTTTTCTCCATGGTTTACAACCGCTGTGATAAAAAATCATCATTTAAACTGACAGTTTTACAGTCTATGAATTTTAAAGGTCTGTTCCAGCTTTTAAAATTATTTATGCAAAAATTTTATGCAACCAACCAACCATAACTAAATGAAAGGAAAAAAAGAAGAAAAAAGGCGATTTTTTATGAGAGTGATCTTTGGAATTTAATTAATTACTCAGTTAATAAATAGAATTTCGAAATTCTGAAGCTCAGGTGCATCAGGAGAGATATTGGGCTACTCTCATAAAAATTTTGAGCTTCGTACGTCCCATAGATTTTGCTAGCCATCGCAGACACACACACACACACACACACACACACACACACACACGCAGACAGAGCGATTTGTTATTTTATTAGTATAGACTAGGGCGACGGTCGCGATTGGGTTCGAACCCAGCACCTACCGTATACCAATTTTGAGGTCAGAACCTCGCGGCCACTGGTGGGGCAATCTGTACTTTTGCTACCTATGGTTCAGTAAACAGTACATTTCTAAAATGTTAATAGTTGTTTCAAGTACTTTTCTTCATGTGTGCTTAAATAGTAGGTATTTAGTAGCTGTTGTTTGGTGTTAAAACAAGACAATTCTCATTTGTTTTGTATTTACTTTGGGACACCTTTATTATCACATTCAATGAATTCTCTCTTATCTGTTCAGTGGGTCTACAACAGAAAAAAAAATGAAAAGGAGCACATTGAAAATAAAAGAACATCTTTACAGTGTATTGAGATCATATACCTTTATTTTTATTTGCAACTAGCTGACCCGCCCGGCGTTGCCCGGGTCCGTATTAACAATATTAAACGAACTTGAAATTTGTATGATTTTATCAATAACTGGAAGCATGCAGAAATGCATTGTCTGAAATACGTCGCAGCTGACTTTGTGAAAAATCGGTTTTAAAAACAACAACTAATATTAAGCTCTAGAAATACTTAAAATGAGCAATGAGAAACACGGGAGGGAACATGTATCCAACGATTGCGTTAGTTTCGTGTTAAAGTGTTGATATTTACCCCTAAAAATCACTGTTAAATCACGTAACTAATTATTTTTTTCGCATAGAAATCCCAAGTGAAAAATTTTGAATTTCAATCTAATTATATCATTCTTAAATCCGACTATACCGTGAATGAATCGATACGCGATGATAAAAGATTGGTATATAGTATTATAATTTCAGAGCCATTTAACAAAAGTGTATATTTTTAATCAAAGCATGCGTAATGTTGACTCTGTGGACAAATTCCTAACCGTAAACTTTTGTACCATAACCATAATCTGTCTGTAACCTAACTGCGACTTAACATTACCCTACCGTAACTTAAATATAACATAAATGTAACCTAGCCGTCACTTTGAAATATCAATATAGAAGCATCATTTAAGATTTTGCTTGAAAAGTTAACATTCTTTCGTTAATGTCTTAAAATCGTCTGCACTCTGAAATCTATATTTTAGACTAATATTTGTTATTTAAGTTTTCGCGCATGATTTTAAAAGAATGTTTTCATAAATATATTTTATATATTGACATAGAGTTATTAATATGTTGTTAAATTAAAAACATATTTTCATCTACGTTATAAAGTATTAAAAAGTTCTGAAAAAAAAAGAAAGCTTTTAGTAATACAATTTTTAGTTCAAATCAAATGTTTTCAATATTTTATTTAATTTTATTTTGACATTTAAATTATTTCGAATTTATCAATTTCAATTATTTTAAAAGCAAACATTTTTTAAAAATAAATAATATAATAGAAAAAAGACCATTTTAAAAAATTACTATTTCTTCATAAAATACGCTTCAGCTGTTATTCAATTCTTTCAATTCGTCTTATTAATACAAAATCCCTTCCACATGCTTTTGTTTGGGACATTAATATTTGAGCGATAAATGGTTTAATATTGCAACTCTTTTTTCGGTTTACTTCACCACCACCTATCTTTTTCCTCCATGGTTTGCAACCGCTGTGATAAAAAATCATTATTTAAACTGACAGTTTGCCAGTCTATGAATTTTAAAGGTCTGTTCCAGCTTTTTAAATTATTTATGCGAAAATTTTATGCAACCAACCAACCATAACTAAATGAAGAGAAAAAAAAGAAGAAAAAAGGCGATTTTTTATGAGAGTGATCTTTGGAATTTAATTAATTACTCGGTTAATAAATAGAATTTCGAAATTCTGAAGCTCAGGTGCATCAGGAGAGATATTGGGCTACTCTCATAAAAATTTTGAGCTTCGTACGTCCCATAGATTTTGCTAGCCATCGCAGACACACACACACACACACACACACACACGCAGACAGAGCGATTTGTTATTTTATTAGTATAGATTAACGTCATTTCGAGATAATGGTAATTACTCGAAAATATAATGTGCACATACTTTTCTTAAATATGCAATATTAATGGAGTTAGTTGACTCTGTGAATGGATTCACTTTTCTTCGATATTATACAAATATTTCCTAAAGATACATCTGCGATGTACAGAAAAGCATAATTTGAAAACAAGCAAATATATCTAGCTCATTTTATCGAAACTTTTCAATAGTCGAAACCATAGTCGAAAAAATAGCGAGTGAATAGCGAGTGTCGAAAAAATAGCGAGTCTTATTGGCAAGAAATAGTACATTAATACAAATGTCATAATTATTCTGAATCATTTCAACAAACGAAAGCGAACTTCAATTTGGATACAGTTCTTAAAATTGTTTCCTTTTAAAAAGAATAATTTCTCTGAAACTAATTATTCGAATTTTATGAAATTTTTTATTTAGTCTAATCGTAATGTGTGTAGATTTTTTTTTGTACGTCATGCTTTGTTATCCCTAATGAGGAAAAAAAGTTTGGTTTAGTTTTGATAGGCAGATGGCCTTCTAAAGAAATTTTATGTACAGAATTTAACAGTAGACGTATGGTCACATGCTAAATTATGGAAATATTATTTCAATACAACAGAAGACCTAATAGGCCATTTTTAATTTTTGTTATGTAGTTACCCTGGAGGAAATATTGTAATAATATCATCCTTGTTGCTAAAATTCTCAAAAACCATTTCTTTTTCGCTTGGGGTGAAGCATATATTTTCACTTTTTTAACAAAACAAGTGGTTTTAGAACCTGGTCTTACTTACAAACACTTGTTTCTTGTGATAAACACTATTATCTGTCTACACTACTTTGAATTTTCGATTTTTTTTAAAAAAAACCTTTTATGTATTATATTAATTCATAGTTAATTGTTAAAATTTATGTTGATTAGTATTTTAATCACTACCTGATTTCTTTGTTTCGGTAAAAATGTTTGAATAATTAGAAAAACTAAGCACATAATCTCTAAACAAGTTTATAATTGCATCTGAAGTAATAAATTTCTTGGGTGAAAATTGATTGCACGCTGTAAGAACCACATGCACTGGTTTAATTTGACCAAACCACATAGTTCGAATTTAGTTAATTTATAATTAAAATGCAAGGTCTTTCTTACGCAGAGACCTAGTAAATAAATTATCCGTTCTGTACTGAAACTGGCACACGTGGCATGTTTGTGAATTAATTGATTTGAAGTGATATTTTGTTAAAATTAATGCGTTAGACAGCATTTGTTAAACACGTGACACAATTTCAATGTTAGTGACGAATATTTAGTGTGTTATAAAGATTTAAAAGATAAATATTAATTTTCAGTTCCTAATGAAAGTAAAAAAAGTGTTAAATTTTCTTTGATAAATTTTGTTTTACAATAATTTAGAATTTATGGTTAAAAGCCCTATTCGCTTTAATTCAGTATTGTTCAAATGTATTATAAAATATTAGAAATATGTTTAACAAATTTTAATATATTTCAACAATGATATTTTTGATATGAGTTACTCATAAAATCTTAATTTTTATATGGTTGCCACTTTTACTTTTAAACGTGTCAGCATTAATCCATAAATTCATTTCCATTTATTCTTATTTAAATACATTCAGTGATTGATTTATTAGTTCTTTTACACTCATTAATTCATTAAATCATTCATTTTCATCTATTTTCATCCATGCATGCATCTTCATTTATTTGTATTTATGCATTTTTCATCAACTCATTTCATTTATTCATTCATTGGTCCATTCATTTATTTTTATACATTCTCCCTCTTAATGAGTGTTTTTTCTTTCTGTCTCTCTTTATTTTCCATTATATTTGTACCTCTTTATTACTCAATTTCTGCTCATATCTTACTCTTTATCTCTTTAGCTCCGTCTCTCTCTTTGTCGATACAAGTTTCTATTTGCTTAACTCTTTACTTCTGTTTCTTTATCTTTGTCTTATTATACGTTTCTTTACATATGTTCCTTTAATTCTCTGTTTTTTATCGGTCTCTTTACAGCTGTTTATTTATTTGCCTATCTCTTTAGCTATGTATCATTATCTTTTTGTTTATTTTTTTACAAGCGTCTCTTTTCCCTCATCTGTTTTTCTATCACCATTATAGCCATCATTATCGGCCTCATTATCGCCGTCTCCTTATTTCCGTCTCTTTATGTACATCTCTGTCTTTTTATCTGTGTCTCACTCTATTCTGTTGAGGAAAACAAAGTTTGGATTCGTTTTGATATGCATATGCAATGTTCTAAAGAGCACATAGTCTGATGTATTTTTTTGGGCATTGAATCAATTTTAAAGGTACATTTATGTAATGTACTACGTTGTTAATAATGGATAGCATAACAGCCATAGCTCCCTTTTTACAATAGGGAAATGCCTGGAAGTTAAAATTATTTTGTTTACAATTCCCATCTATTTTTCCTCTAAATTATAGCTACTCTGCTGTACTATCTTTGGGGCGCAGAAAACATATTACAAGTCTTATGGTAATGATTAGATGATATCACATCCTGGACAGCCAATCACAATATATGTTGTAGTATAAATTGTTGGAAATGCATTTTGAAAACTTTCTCAATTGAAATGTTGAACGAAACAGCTGAATTTATAGCAGCAAATGTGTTATCAGGTGTATACATAAAAAGTTTATCTTCACATTCTCAAAATGTCAAACCCCCAGCAATGATATTGTCATTATTCATAGCTGCTGCTTGTAAAAGCAATGTGTGTAGATGAAAAGGAAAATCTCTTATTTTAAGAGTCTTTTTTAGCAAAAGTTGAAATTGTCAAGCTGAAGACTGCTGTTGCAAGAAAATGAAAAGACCACCTCCAGAACAAAATAGTAGTTTTATATCTGTTAATGATAAATTATTTTTAACTAATGCTAAAGATGGTGACAATATTGATTCTGATCATACCACAGATGTGCTAGAAATAAGAAATCAATAAAATACATGACTTTCTTGCAATAGTATATGGAAAATTTTTGTTCTCTTCTACAATTCTATGTATCTAAAGTTAGTTGATGCCCTTGCCAATGATGAAAACTTGTGTTTATATACTAATTCCTTTAAAAAAGTTTCATTTGTATAAAATTGTTTTTATTATTCAACAAAATATTGTATTAGTTATTGTACAAAAATATTAATTAGTTATATATCTATGGCCTAAATTATGCAGTATGTCCATGCAGTATGTTCTGCAGTATATCCCGAGGTACAAAACCCTGTTGTACCTTGGGACAGTTTGCCTTCCTTACTTTAAGTAGAGTGGCATTTTTATGTTTTAAAACTGCCTGGATTTAAAAAATATATATATTATAGAGATAAATGTTGATGTGTTCAAATGCTGCCTTCATATTTTCAATCGGGTTATAATCATTGAAGTAATAAAGTTAAAATGTGAAAACTGTCTCAAGGTACAACATTCTCCCCTATACGTTTTATTGTTCCTTAAATACGGATATTTCTAAATGAATATCAGAGTTTAAACGCTTGGTAGTATTTATTTCATAAAACTTAAAATTATCTTTAATACATAAAAGGAAAGAGCCACTCAAACTGTTTTACCTACAATCTTACAAGTGTTCAATGTGTTCACACTTCGTCATATCTTCGACACATATCAAATCAATAGCTCAGCTCTTCCCAAACGTTGATTATCAAAGAAGTTCTGTTCAGACGCTCAACCGATGTGATGCCACGGGACTTCTACTGGTGAGGGTTCATAAAAGATCGTGTGTATGTGCCTCCATTTCGAGATGTCCAAACAGCTATTGCTAGAATGACCCCACAAACCCTAATCAACATTTGGAAAGAACTGAGCTATCGAATTGATGTGTGTCGTGTGACGAGAGGTGCTCACATTGAACACTTGTAACCTTGCAGGTAAAACTGTTTGAGTTCCTATTTCAGTTTATGGATTAATTATAATTTTATGTTTTATGTAATAAATACTACCTAGTATTGAAAACTCGATCCCCGTGTATTCAGTAACACACCCCGTGTGTTCAGTTTCTTTTCAGGTTATCTTATATTTATATTAAATAATAAATTATTACTAAAACAAATGATGCATTAGAAACATTTTCAAACAAGCAAGGCGTGGTTGCGTTAAATGCCGGTCTTAAAAAAATAAATAATAAAAACGGTTTTTCAAATAAAAAAGTGAAAACCATGAAATAGTTTTCTGGGAGGAAATGAAATTTTCTACTTGTTAAAAATCAAAACTTTTCATATGTTTTCTTCTATCTCGGTACTAAGAAAATAAAATTCATGCATTAAAGATAATAGAATTTTGAAAAATTGTGAAAAAGGAACAAAAAATTATTCCTTCGAAAATAATAAATAGTTTCTCAATTTTTTTGATTAAAAATATAATGTTAAAGGTTGAAAAAAATGAAATATAAATTCATTATATGCTATCGCCAGAAATTTACAATATAGGTTACAATAATTTTTCTGGCACTTTTTTCCAGAAGCGGTTTTTTATCAATTCCATTCGTTTATTTTGCTATTTCATATAAATTAGGTTTCCTAAAACTGAAAGTATGTTTTGCAAAATTTTCACTAAGCAAATAAATGAAAATAAAAAGTACATTTACACAAATTATTTTTGTAAGAACGGAATTTGTGGATATTTCTTATTTATGCTAGCTTGTTTTAGTTCCAAACGTTATTAATAGACTAGCGAGCTACGCCCGCTAGCTGGGCCAATTTTTCCAAAAGAACCTCGGTATTAAGCAGTATATAATAAGCAAAAAAAATTATTTAATAAGCAAGTCTTGGTGTTCGAATCCTCAAGCACAAAAAAAAGTAAATTAAAGAGCCATGGTCCCGTTAAAAATATGTGATTTCGCACTGTGGGCCACGTGCACTTGAAAAAAAAAGATTGTGGATCGGAGCTATGGTCGCTTCGCGCCCATAGTCTCGTTAAAAATATTTGGTTTTGCACGGTGGTCACTACGCGCCCATAAGACATTTTTTCGTATTTTTTAGTTCATCAGAAGCAGATTTTTACGCAAATTCTGAATATGTAATCAGTTTTTTATACTTTAAAAACTGTCTGCATGATGGTTTAAAAAAAAACCCCAAAAAAAAGTTTCGATAGTCCTGTTTTATTTCTAAGTTGAATATTTTAACGAAAACTACGTTAAATATTCTACGGCAAGTCAAAAAAATTGATGCGGAAAAAAACGCAATTAGCGCCGGTAGAAAAAGAGGTTTTCACCTGTTTCTTCTTTTAGCCAAAGGGGAAAAATTCATGTCCTTCACCGCAAGGTGGGGCAGTGTTCTTCTTCGGAGCTCCGTTTGGGAATTGAGACATTTTTCGTTCCGATTCCCAAGGGGTTTTTAATTCATAACTTTTTTATTTTTGGTCCCATGGTCTTGAAAATGCCCGAAATGACTTCCCCGGAATTTTTCCAATCGAAAGACACCTCTCGCGACTTCCAACTCTCCCGCGTTGCGAAATGTAATCGGCTTCAAGCAGACAGACAGACAGACAGAGGCGTACGGATTTTATTAGTATAGATGACATTTCACTGATTTAAACTGTATTTTAAAAACTTTACCATTTCAAACATAAATACTATTTTTTTTTGTTTCAGCTTCTAAGTAGATTTAATATATAGTAAGGAATAATCCCTGAATTAATATTGATACATTTTAAAACCTAATTTCAGTGTTGGAGCGGAGTGGAGCGCTATATACAGGGTGTCCCAAAAGTCTGGAAACGGTCGAATAATTCGAGAAATACATAAGAAATTGAAAAACGAAAATATGCCTGTTAAATATTTTTAAATAAGCTACTCAGTGATACTAAGTTTGACCTTCGAAACCGACCCCCTGGAAGTCAGAGCGGCGCCAACTTTGAAATCTTAAATTATAACCCTCATTTTTTTATTGCAGATTCGGATTCTACGGACAAAAATACGTAATTTTTGTATTTGATGTTTATTTCGAATCCTCGTTTATCACGGTGTAATTGAGCATATTAAATCGATACTTATTTCGGTTTTCCCAACCAGGTTTTCCTTGATTGGCCAGAATTTTGACGTCAAATTCCTCATCTTTTGCAGGAATAGCGTTTCTTAAAAATCATCCGTGGTGATTATTTCGATAATTCTACGCTGTTAAAAATTTTATCCATTTGCTGTAGCGTCACTCCACAGCTTTTATAGAATATCTCTTTTATGACCAATGAGAATGCTCCATAACACAGTAAAGTAACCGTTTTCTATAAAAGCGGTGGAGTGGCACTGTAGCAAATGAGTTAAATTTTTACAGTATATAGGGTTTTTTTGTTTTTATCTACAAAAATTCATTGAAATATATTAATATAGTTTTCTTTTTGGATTTTTATTTTATCCAGTAAATGGTTTCTAAATAACGAATGGTTTCTAATACGGCTGAGGTGGGTGTATGTTTTTTTTAATTATTTGCTGTAGCGTCACTCCACCGCTTTTATAGAAAACGGTTACTTTACTGTGTTATGAAGCATTCTCATTGGTCATAAAAGAGATATTCTGTAAAAGCTGTGGAGTGACGCTACAGCAAATGGATCAAATTTTTAACAGCGTAGTATTATCGAAATAATCGCCACGGGTGATTTTCAAGAAACGCTATTCCTGCAAAAGACGAGGACGTCAAAGCGTCAAAATTCTGGCCAATCAGGCAACACCTGGTTTGGAAAACCGAAATATGTATCGATTTAATATGCTCAATTACACCGTGATAAACGAGGAGTCGAAATAAACATTAAATACAAAAGTTACGTATTTTTGTCCGTAAAACCCGAATCTGCAATAAAAAATGGGGGTTATAATTTAAGATTTCAAAGTTGGATTGCAAAGGTCAAATTTGGTATCACTGAGTAACTTATTTAAAAATATTTAACACGTATATTTTCGTTTTTCAATCTCTTATGTATTTCTCCATTTATTCGACCGTTTCCTGACTTTTCGGACAGCCTGTATATATATCTGATATAAAAAAGTAATAATAGAGTTCGTTGGTATAAAAAAAAATTTAATAGCTGTCATTGTTTTCTTTTATTGGTTTAACAAAACTTTGCATTCCCATTTAAACTATACTGTCCAAATAATGACATATATTTCTCAAGAATTATTTATACCTTAAATATAATTTCTGACTTCCAAGAACAATGCAAATGAAAAGAAATTCTGGGTGAAAATTAAATTTCTTCTTGTAGAAAATCGAACCTTTTTCTATCCTTGTAAGATTGAATTAAAATTCATAAATTAAAGAGAAAATAGTTTAGAAACTTTATAAAAAAGGAATTTAAATTTCATTCCTTTTCACTTGGCCAGAAATTTCTAAAAAATTTGATATAAAAGATACTTTAAAGTTTGATAAAAAAGAAATACAAGTTATTTGTTGATAGCTGTATGAATGAATAAATAATATTTAATCATGAATTTATAATATTTTGTCTAATAATTTTTCCCCAAATTTTTTAATACATTTTATCCATTTATAACTTTTCTTAATGAAGAACCAAATGTCGTTAATTTCTGATAATGTTATATACAATATTTAAAAAATAAAATTTTATACACAATAAATTATAGAGATTATACACAGATTGTTTCTGTTCCTTTTTCTTTTATATTTATGTTATAAACTAGTTTTTTTTTATGAAACATCCGAACAAGGTTGTTCCAACAACAAAACAGGAAATGCCAAAAGTATGTGCTTAATCCGAAAAAGATGACGTGGGGCTTACAGTCACTCAATTCATACAGAGAAATATCAGTTCCGGGGAGAAATATTTATCCGCAAGAAATCATCTTTCAGTAACTTCTTCTCTGACACTTCCGTTGGTATGTGTAAGTTTATTAACGAACTTTTATGAACTTCTGCTGTATGTATGTAATCTTTGAACGTTATTTTCACCCACATTAAGATATCGGTTTAAATTAAAAATTTGCACGCTTATTAAAAACCTGATAACAATTTAACGATTCGAAAAGTCGCAGCTCAAAAGGATGAAAATTAAAAACGCCAGATAAACGGATTTCAAGCAATTTGAAAAATTAACAGCCATCTGACACCCTAGATACAATCACGGAAAACACACATGAAAACCGTAAAAGTGCTATTACACGAGCGATTGAAAATTTTCGTGGAAGCAAAAGTGATGTTACGATCAAATAGTGACGTGGCAAAAGGTTTAGTAAATGGCAGTAAGAATATTTTCCCGGAGATTATCTGGCTACATTTTCGTCGGAATCAAGTATATGATACAGACATACCGTCAATTCGTATCGATTTCGATTCAGATGGCATACATGTAATAAAACCCAATGTCGATACAATGTCCAGCAAAATACAGCTATGATAATGCTGAAAGAAGAATGCTGCAGTTAATCCTGAGTTGGGCATCGACTGTACATAAAATGCAAGGTTGTACAATTGATCAAGCAGGCATTTATCTGCGTTCTCGGCTGTTTGCTGCTGGAAAAGCTTATGTAATACTCAGTCGTGGAAAGTCTCTGGCGGTTATCCAAATCGAAGAACTTAATTGCTCAAAGTTAACAAAAAGAGTTTCATGTAACGGTGATGCATTAGATGAAATTATCCGGTTACTAGATAATTCATAAAACATCCTGATAACCACCATCCGTTGTCACCTATTATGTACCAAAAGTTCAAGTCCTTAATTGACAATCACATTTAAAATTCCACTAGATTTTTAAAAAAAATGGACTATTAAAAACATTTATTGAACATTGAAATTCTAAATAAAATTGATTTAGAAAATCTGATGCTAAAAATTTAGAAAATAAATAATAGTTTAAAAAACCAAAAAAAAAACACGTTTTTATTGCAAGTCGAACTAAAAAGTTTAGAATAATTTTTAATTATTGAAAAGTTATCAAACAGCGATAGAATGTCAAGAAACGAGTGGGGTGCTCAATATAAGTTGTTAACGATATTTCATCAGTAGATATTTCTAAAACTTGACGAAGCACCCCATGTGTTTCATGCCTTTCTTCACATTTGGATAACTTCTCAATAATTAAATATTATTCTAAAATTTTTAATTTGACCTGCTATAAAAGCGTGTTTTTCGGTTTTTTAAACTATTATTATTATTTTTCTAATTTTTTTTCCCTTTGTTAAGCAATATTTTACTGGAATTTGGGGTTACTCAATCACTTCGTTCAATCGTTATTGATTCAAAATATATCATTATAAACAGTGTAGTTTTCCGTTCTTTAATGTCTCTGTTGTTTTGTGTTATTTTATTAATGTATAATTGCATTTATTTTTAACGACATATTTTTTTTAGCTTACAGTATTTTTTTTTTTTATGAAATTGATTGGGGAGATCCACACACCCAAGCGATTTCCAACGTGAAAGTTCGATGCGCACTTACAAATATTAAATAAAGATTTCACAACTATAAAGTATATTTTCTTAAATACTATTTCAATGAATTAATGCATTTAAGAGCCCACACTAGTTTCTCAAAAAGAGCCGGATGCTAAAGGTAAGTCTATGGTGGCGTTATTTTCAAATATCTCGCTTAAAATTAAGTATTTTTACATGATTTTTTGTATAGGTTATCGAAGAACGATATACAATCAGGCTACTTTTGACCTTTTTCGATTTTATTTTCAGATTTTTTTAATTACTTTAACTTTAAGAACCGGTTGGAACTGGTTTTGAAATTAAACCTATCCCAATATGAAAAAATATAGCAAAAATTGAAAAAGGAAAAACCAGCACGGTTGTAGATTGTCCTCGGCTAACCTATGCACAAAATCATATGAAAAAAATTTCAATAAAATATTTGAAAATAATGCCCTCAAAGACTTAGAATTATCATCCAGGTCATTTTGAGTGACTAGTGTTGTCTCTTAATGTTTATAATCAAGTGATTTTTTTATATAGAGAGAATTTTTGTTATAAAACTGATTGGGGTGAACAGTTATTTGCAAGATTTGCGCTGGAAAACATAAAAATACTGAACATTTTCGGTTTAAAGTTTCGTTTTCTAAGGCTTTGCTAACTATTGTCATAAGTCCATAGGCGATTTACATCAAACACATATTAATGCTACCGGAATTAAAATATTTGACGCATGATAATTTTTAAATTTTTATCGGTTAAAATTGAATGGTTCACTGTTATTTACTAATGGTTCAGATATTAATTGAATAAACTTATTTATAATAGCAGAGGAATAGACCTGAGAATAACGTACCATTTTTAAAATCTGTTAATCGATCAAATTTTATTGCTATATCTACGTCAAAATATTTTAATTCAGTTGTAATATTTATAGTATAACTGTCAAGTATAGGTAAACTTCTACAGCATTTCAAACGCAATTTAGTCTTTCTTCGTTACTGTTCCTGACTACTGTACTACTATACAAATTAGAAAAAAAAATTAACAAATTACAACTATCATTTCGAAAATTTTATTTTCAAGGAATAAAATTTTAACTTAGATGCAATTTTAGACTTAATAAATTCTAGACATAGAAAAATAAAAATAAAAATAGAAACAAACATAATTTTTATGATCATGGAAACAAGGCTTACGTTGTAACAAAGTCATATATTACATAACTCATAGATTTAACATTAACATAACTAGACCCGTCATAAACAAATTATGCATGAAATTTCAGTTTTTTTCAATTTTTGATATTGTAAATGTTTAAATTTCTAAATATTGGACGTGTTCAATTGTATATCGTTGAAAAGGGAAAAAATGTTCTCTTAAGTGCAATTTGTTTGTAAGCTGTAACTCAATTTGTTTCTGAGATATTACTTTTTTAGTTTTAATACTTTTTTGTCATTGTTGCAGAATAAATGTTCCATTACTGCACATTACAATCAGAAAATTAATAAAATCCGGACACAATATGGATTCAGATATGTCTAAACCGGGAGCAGAGTTGGGCAAAATACATAAAAAAATCATTTTCGATACAAAATACAAAATACATTAGTTTTAGAATCTAAAATACAAAATACAAAATACTTTCCTATTCAAAAAAATTCAAAATACAAAATACATGTATTTTGAAAATACATTTAAAATACAAAATACATTTGAAATTTTTAAAAGTTTGTGTATAACATTGGGGCTTTTCACAGACCGTGTCCGGCACGGTCAGTAGTCTGGTTTCGGACATTTTTTATCCACAACACTCTGGCCGGGCCAGACTTGCTCTTCAGTTGTTCCGGGCTGGTCCGGGCCAGATATCCGGTTTATATTTTCCTAAAAGGTAGTCTCAAATGGACCTGTTCATTAATCTTTCGGATCCTGGGTTTTACTTTTTTTCTCTGCAAATTCGGGCCGGGCCTGATTTATTCTGTCCAGACCTGACCAGGACTAGACTTCATCCTTCCTAGAGGTCTCAATTAGTCAAAAATTGTATTTTTCCGAATCCAGACCGTAAGTTGGGTATCCCGTCCCGGCCTGAATTATCCAAAAATCAGTACAATCTGACCGACCCAACAGTTTTTTTTCCAAATAATGTATGTATTTTTTAAATTGCTATAATTTTACAGTTAAAAGTTTTAATTTTATCATTTTTAAAGAATGGTAAATATATTTCTGGACAATAAAAATAAAGCACAATAAAAGGATCTCTGAAAAAGAATCTGTCAAGGAATCCTGTCTTAAGGCTGTTCTTAAATCCAAATGGTTAATTTTGTGAATGTTTTGATTTAATTTTTGTTCGAAATGGATGAAAGTACCAAGTGTTGTTATTCAAAAGTAATGGAATCGCACTCATTTTTCCGTGTTTTTGCAAACGAAATAAGTGTTTCAGAAACTATTGTCCAAAGTGGGCGTTTTGAACTGCATTTGTCCGCGCAAGAAGATTAACCACTCAAACAGAAACAAGAAACGTTTTTGTCCCATGAACAAAATCGCTTATGTTTCAATAAGTAATTCATTGATCAAAAAATCGAAAATACAGTTCGATTCCAAATCGCTTCCTTAGTCGGGTCTTTCAATTTATATCTTTCCGTTAAAAAATTAGTTTGTAAATGTGTTAAAATGTTTTGCGCTTGTTAAGCAGAGTAGATGACAACAGCCTTAAATGGTAAATGTGTTAATTAGTGCAAAATGGATTTAATAACAAGCAAAAAGAATGTAATAAATTTAGAGAAAACTGTGTATCAGTTGGAAGGAAATCTGTTAAAGGATTTTTCTTTTAGATTTTTAGAGCGAGGGGCGTGCGAAAAAATCTGTTCCCGAGGCAACGTTTCAATTTGGATCTTCCCCCCGCCCAACTTTTTCTTGTGACAGGCTAAAAAATGACGTTGGTAGTATAAATTTGGCGCACCTTATATTTCTGCGTCCGGAGCGACCGCTCCCTTCGCCCTCCCTTTTTTTGTCACTTACAAACAAACTCACAAGATGGACACTTTCTAAAAACAATCAAATGATATTCAGGACCTTCTAAAAACATATAAATCCATCAAAAACCTGAAGCAGATTTTTTTGCGAATCCAATATTTTCTTATTGTAAAGATAGAGGAAAGTAAAAGGAGCGAGAGATTGAAAATCAAAATATCAGTTCAGTAGTTATTTTTACACGCATACATAAACATACACATATAAAATAATTGTATAATCTCTTTCGTTGGAAGTTTTTTAAAAAGTATATATATTTCGATAGAGCATCGATCACTACAACGCACATATAAGTATATTTTCCTTGAATAATAAACAAGATAAAATTTTATAAGAAATATTAAATAAACAACATGCTAAACATTTTCATTTAAATCCTGGAAATATCATAACATATAACAATACGACGTTCGGAATATCATGACACCAAATAATTTTTTGTTGTTTTTTAAGTGATGGTGTTTAGTGTTTAATAGATAATTAGTGTATTTCATTTGTCCATCCTCTTCTCCATGGTCTGTTTCAACACTTTGAAGGACAAGCAATAGTGTCTCTGTAATGTTAAATTCACACCGGAATAATCAAAAAATTTCAGTTTAAAAATTAAAAAAAGCAATTTTGAAAAATCTTGAACCAAAGTTAAGTATATAAAATTTAGCTAAAAGTTTAGAGTGCGAATCTTGATAAAATTAAGTGGGATATAATCAGTGTTGAATTCAGACACTTTCTCCGAAAAGAATTCAGTGGCTTCGGAGTGGGACATTATAGAGTTCTGGGGGGGGGGAGAGGGATTGTACTTTTTGACTATTGAAAACGCAAAATTTCAATTTTTCCGGGAAGGACATTTTATTGCTCTGGGGGGAATGTACCCCCGGACCATCCCCTGAATTCAACACTGGATATAATATATTTCACTGCCCCTCAAGAAGTTAAAGACCCTACAATCTTGAACTGGTCATAGCATTAAAATTACTTTAAATACTCATAACATTTTTTCCATCATTCATATTGTAAAACTGCATTTGAAACTCATGCATACTATATTTGTTATAATGATTTCAAATTAAAAATTGCTATTTATTTTCTTTAAGCATGAATACACTACTATTCTCTTAAAGAATCTTTTATTGATATTTGTTTTTGATTAATTTGCAAACCAAATGTTAAACAATTTGGAACTCTGCACAACGAACATCAATCTCACTTGATACATAAATAATCTCAAAATACACGGGATACATAAATAATTGCACAATTAATAATGTATACTTTTCTGAAATAATATAAATCGGTACAAAATAATGTTAATTATTATTTTTTTAAATTTTATTCTATAAAAATAATGCACACACCCAGAGCCGTGCGAAAGGGGGAGCAGAGGGAATGATCACCCTGGGCGCGGAAATTTAGGGGGCGTCATATTTATACTAACAATGTCATTTTTAGCTTGTCACAAGAAAAAATTAGCGCGGGGTGTCGCGAAATTGAGTCTTTGCTGCTTGCGCGGTTTTCTCTTCACATGCCCTACACATATCCGCACATTTAAAACCATAAATATATATCAAAATAAATATCAAAGTCATAAATACATAAAAAATCTGCTGTAGGGGAATATTTTTGTAATTAACTTAATATTTTTATCAATAATAAAATTTTCATTTGAGAAATTTTCGTTTGAAAATTTAGTTTTGAAGTTTTATTACTTATAAATTAAAAAAGGACAAAAATTTGGTTTCGGACAGCAACTTTCGCTTCGATCGCACAACATTTTATATTTTATATCTTCACTATAAAAAAACACTATAAAATAAAACATAAAATGTCAAAAAAAGCGAAATCTTATTATATAAACATGTATCTCCCTTAACGACAGGTCTATAGCCAAAACTCCGGTATTTAACATACTCAATCGTAAATACAATTATTAAAAATCTGATCTCTGTATCAATAAATAGAACTTTTATATAATAAAATTATCTATCAATTAAATGAATATCAGGGGTGGGTTAAAATATGCCCGAACTCTGATAAAAAGGATTCAAAGAAACTTGATAAAATAGTGCAATCAAGGTAAAGCGGTATAAAACTAAAAATTTTACCTGCTTTGTTGCGCCGAAGGTTGTACACATTTGGCATGCTGTTTTAACTTTGCCGTTACTATCAACGGAAATTATTTTTAAAAAAATGCCATCTAATGCAGCGCAACGTCCACTATCGCAATTCATTGATATATTGTTATCCGGAGCTGGGGCAATATCAACCATTCTTTCATGAGATTTAAACATACGTTACATTTCTTTCTGCCATTACAGTAGCTTTATTTCTATGGTTCTTAAAAAGTACTATACACAGCAAAACTCTGAATGATTCTTCCTGTTTATCACGCAAGTTTTTGTCGCTCTCACAGCAACGTTATAATTATAAAAACTAGAACGTTAGAACTGTACATGTACAGTTCAGCAAAAATGCTTAAGTAAAACAGAAGCATTTATTCTAATCCTTATCATAGCAATAGTTGAACTAGTTGGATCTGTCAATTCCGAAACTTTCTTCTATCTCATAAGTACATTTTAATATTTAAAAAAAAAAAAAAACGTGGTGACCCCAAAGTTGCCCACTATCGAATTTCCTCGAACATTTGACCTAGCCTAATGAGATTCTGGTATCCGAAAAGCCTAAAACGCAAAATTTAATTAATATTCTGAGAAAATGAGCTTAGTAGTGCCTCATGTTGGGTAATTTATACTAAAACCTAATAAGCATCTATTGATGTCAAGACCTAACAGAATCTGAAATTTGATGGCATTTCGTTTATTAGTTCTTCAGATATAGTTATACCAAAAAATTAGCAAAACGTAGCACAGTAACACCATATCTTGGACAGTTTATGCCAAAACGTAAAAAAGCGTCTATTTATGTTATGGTGTAAAAGAATCTGAAGTTTGATGAAATTCTGTGCATTAGTTCTTGAGATATAGCTAGTTTAAAAAAAACCGTGTAAAATATAGCACAGCAGCACCATCAGTAGAAGGATTTATAACGAAACGTAATCATCGTGTAATTATGTTATATGATATGTCATTTTGTAACAAAATCTGAAGTTTGGTGAAATTCTGTGCGTTGGTTGTTCAGATATAGCTATCGGAAAAATCGTGCAAAATGCAGCATAGCTGCACTACCTGTTGCAAGGTTAATACGAAAATGTAATCAGCGTCTAATTATGTTATATATTCTAGTGTAAAAGAAACTAAAATTTGATGAAGTTCTCTGCATTAGTTCTTGAGATATAGCTGTCGCAAAAATCGTGCAAAATGTAGCATAGCAGCGCAACCTATAGGGCAGTTCACACCAAAACCTTATCAGCGGATATGTATCTCAAGGTATCACGGAATCTGAAGTTTGGTGAAATTCTGTGCATTAGTTCTTGAGATATAGCTATCATGAAAATCATGAAAAACGTGCCATAGCAGCGCCACCTGCTGGCCAAGTTACACCAAAACTTAATCAGCGTCTATATATATCAAGGGGTCACAGAATCTGAAGTTTGGTGAAATTCTGTGCATTAGTTCTTGAGATATAACAATCTTGAAAATCATGAAAAACGTAGTATAGCAGCGCCACCTGCCGGTCAATTTTCACCAAAAACGAATAGGCACTAATTCATATCAAGGTCTAACTGAATATAAAATTTTATTAAATTTCGAGCATTAGTTCTTGAGATAGAGCGCCCACAATTTTTTTGTCACATACAGACAGACTCACAGACAGACGGACAGACTCACAGACAGACATTTTCTAAAAATAGTCAAAATGTGTTCAGGACCTACTAAAACGTATAAATCCGTCGAAAACCAGAAGTCGAAAATTTTCATGAATCCAATACTTTCTTCTTCTAAAGATAGAAGAAAGTAAAAAGTATGTTTACATTATCTTCTAGAAACGAATCCTATCAGACAAAACAAAACAGACTGGCACCTGTTTTGCTTTTGTGAATCTTACATCTGCGGTGGTTTAAACGAAGCAATTTGAAATTTACAGAAATGTATTTTGAGTATGAAATGTATTTTCAAAATACAAAATACTTGGAAAAAGTGTTTCAAAATACATTGCTAAAATGCTTTCGTTTCGTTGGGATAAAATACAAAATATAAAATACAAATGTATTTTGAAAATGTATTTCAAAAACATGTATTTTCGATACTGCCCATCTCTGACCGGGAGCAACAATCATTTTCCAAATGGTAAAAAAAACCCCGCATGGCTCTAACGGCTTTTAAATCTTTAGCCCAGCAATAACAATTTACTCCCATTTTACATGTGTGACACGGCAAGAAAGTCAATATCAAATATGTACTTTGCGCACGCTCATATAAAACTATTTGAGCAACTCTTTATTTATGATTCTGAGCCAACTATTTACAACGCTTAACTTAATTCTATTAAAATTTCTAACTTTGCAATTTCTTTATCGCATACCTTATATTGTACGTTTTTATATACAATTAATTACAATTCATTTTTATTGCTAGACAATTATATTAAAAGATAAATTTAGCTCTTAGTTTAATTTTCTTATGCTTTTCTCATTTTGTACTAAATATTAATAATATTTTTCTGCTGCTTAGTTTTTCTTTTAATGAGTAGAAATAGTACTATCGCCAGTTAACTATCACTCTGCCACTTGCCTGACTAAAACTAAATTATGGCCATACTTTACTTTGTCAGATACATTTTGTTATTGCAACGTGTCCATGAAACGAAAGTGTTCCGGAAATATAACCCCATTTCTGATTTTCCTAAACGTCAACGATATTGTTTTCCTGGGTAACAAAAAAGATGGAAGTGATTGTATAATGTACGCTTAATTCATATCGAAATATAATAATGGATAAATAAGACATGAATGTCAGCCTTAATTTACCATATATTTGTCGCAAGAAATATTCATTAGTCATATATTGTTTATTTAATGGAAAAAGCATGAATATAAATGTAGCTAGGTTTTTTGAATTTGTTTGTATTTTCTTTTATTCTGTTGCCAAGTAAAATGTTATACTTTTGACGATAATCAAAATACTGCATAAGCAATTTTCTTTTTCGTGGGAATTTATTTTTAAAGTATTCATAGACAAAAAACATTAAAGGAGGCGAGTTATATAACAATTGATTGCAAAAAGTGAAAAATATCATTCATTGCATGTAATATTTTTGTGTAAAAGTGAACCTCGTATAATGGGACATAAATGTGGGCGTAATTTCTCTGATAAAATGCAAATATTTTAATGAAAATGATAATGATTCTGCATTCAATTTTAAACTACACAATGATCAAATTTCGTTTTTTAATGAATATTCTTCCTAATCTAAAACTGGCTTCCAGCCGCAAAAAAGAAACTTAGCATAATTAGGCCAGAAATTAGGGACCTTTTCTGACACTATTTCATTCTATATTTATATTTCCATCCTCACTAGATACAGTTGGAATATCGTCAGGCGTCCTTTACGGTAACAAAAATAAATAAAATTACAACAAAAATATCAAAATTTAAAAATGCAAAATATTCACTCAACGTATGAAACATTTTGAAATAACGAACAGTCTTAGAGTATAAATGCTACTCGGAAATAAACATTTCAAAATAACATACCTATACGTGCAGATAACAGCTTAGCTAAAGAATACTTTATGAAGATATTATTTTGAGTCCAGCTCCATACGCGTAAAACAGTGTCACCAGTTCTTGTAGAGGAGGAAGAAGAAGGTTGCACGGGACATGATTAAAAATATGTAACCATACTCCAATTTACTCTTTAAAAAATAAATTATTTACAATTTAGAATGCAACATCTTGAAAAAAACAACATTCGAATGAACAAAATCAAGCGTCGTTCATAAACATCGGAGAAGAGTTGTTTGATTTCGTCTCAATTATCGTCTGCAAAAAAAGACTGAATAAATAAAAAGATTATCCCATGGAGGAATGAGATAGGAGGAGGTGAAGTAAGCCTCAAAAAAAGTTTGCAATATGAAACTAGTATTTATCGCTCAAATTTTAATGTCCCAAACAAAAGCACGTGGAAGGGATTTTGCATTAAAAAGACGAATTGAAAGAAATGAATTACCACTGAAGCATATTTTAGAAGAAATAGCAATTTTTTTAAATGGTATTTGTTCTATAATTTATTAAAATAAATGTTTGCTTTTAAAATAATTGAAACTGGGAAATTGGCAATAATTAAATGTCATATAAAAATTAAATAAGATATTGAAATCATTTGATACGAACTAAAAATTGCATTACTAAAAGTTTCCTTTTTTCAATAATTTTTAATGCTTTATAACGTAGATAAATACAAGAATTTTGTAAAAGTAAAGTTTTGTATCGAAAGGTCAAGAGCAACTACTCAAATGTGAACCAAGTATTTATTGATAATAATTTCAGTCTTTCAGCTAAAGTTTTCCAGTCTGATGAATTCATTTGTTTGCAAATAACAACACGCATAAATAATTCAACTATTTCAAAATAATTAATAAAGATTTTCTTTTATGGAATGAAATTTTTAGGTAGATCTCCATTTTGCCTACATCAATCGCTGCTGATTTACTTAAACATCTTTATTTCTTTTTAACAACATATTAATAATTGCATTTAAATAAGTATTTAAAATATAATGATGAATATATTCTTTTAAAAGCATGTATGAAAAGTAATAAATATTAATCAAAATTTAGATTTCTGACTGCAAAAGGTTTTAAGATATTAGCAAAAGAATGCTTTTCAAGCAAAATCTTAAATGATGCTTCTATATTGATATTTAAAGCACTTATAATGAAATAATCAAACGATTTTTACCTGTGAAGAGATAAATTAGTTCCTGCTACATTTATTGATCGCGTACCACACCACAGCCAATAATGGCACAAATTATTATTTTTTAGGAAGTTTTAATACTCTATTTGATAACAATTTCGACGATAAAAAACAAGAGCGTTGAAATACGGGTTGAAACCGATTTGAATTGATAGGCGTGTCAAAGCACGTGGTTTTGTTTGTACTTAATTGGTCTTAATGTAGGGTTACATTTTTGGCATCATCCCAAGACATTATACACCCACTCTATTAATTTCTTTTTACTCTATGGACTGTCCTTCGCATTGCAGCATGGTAGCAATTAGAAATATACTTAATTTCTTTCATTAAATAAAATCTCTTCTTTAAAGAACTTTTTTAAACTAAAAAAGCGAGATATTGGTAGATATGTGTCTGGAAAACTTTAAGGAATATTAACAATTTCTTAAAAGAAAAAAATATTTATCTAAATAATAAATATACTAAACATACCCTTAGCAAAAAAAGGCATAGAATTACCATAAAAAAAACCATAAGTGCAATCATATGGATTTTTGCCTATGGTAAAAGTGATTCTATGGAAAACCATATAATCGTTAAGTGTATGGTAATTCTTATGAAAAACCATATAAACGTTAAGTGTATGGTAATTCTTTATGGTACTATATATTAAAAAATAATAACGATATCAACTTTGGTGGCGCCATCTTTTAGGAACACGGGGAACAAAGCTTACTAATGTACTTCGACCTTGGGAAGCAGTGGGATTTGATCCAATGACGGTAGGGACGGGAGACGAACGTCCTAACCATTCAGCCAAGCGGGGGTGATGAGCTGTGCTTATAAAACGTTATATGAATAAAGCGTTTCGGTAAATCATCATTATTTGTCGTTCTAAGTTAATGGTTGACAAAAGAAGGTAGTTTTTTTATATAAATTATTTTATAGACATGTATGTATATATTATTTTAATGAATGGAGTAAATATCTTAGCAAATATTATTTCCTTATAAAATCCAATTAATTAAAGGAAAAACTATTTTCTGTTTATTAAAATTAATTTTAAAAAAATAGAAAGTCGATAAGAAATATTATTTAATAAGAATAAGAAATCATTTGATAACTTAGTATATATTATATTTTTAATGATTATATTAATATATTATATTAATTCTTACTTACAAGCATTTTTTAATTTTAAAGTAAAAAAAAATATATTACTATTTTTTAGATAATTTTTACGGAAATTTTGAATCTTTCTTTTAAATTTTAATACCAAAAAGATTAATCGATTTTTCAATATTTTTATACATTTTAAAATGATTTTTAATCTGTTCAATAATTATTAACGTTTAAATAAAGTAAAATAAAAAATTTGTTGTTGCATATAAAATGAATATAAATGAATATAAAAACCAAAACTAAAAAATACTACTATTGTCTCTTCGAATTATAATAGAAAACATGAATTAAACGTCATTATAAGCATAAGAAAAAATAAAGAAATTTTTAATGCAGTTTTTTTTTTTTTTTTTAAGAATGTGTTTGTAATTACAGAAGTTTGTAATTTTGAAGTTTCTAATTACAAACTTCTTTAATCGCTGTTAGAATTTTATAGGAAACATGTCATAAAATATATATTTTTGTTAAATCATTTTATTTCTCCCATAGGATTTTTTATTTATAACGCATAGACTCTGCTCACATATATGAAATACATAAAAGCAAAATAATAACACTATTATTTCATATATTATCATAATTTGAGGTCGATAAAAATATTGGTAGATTTTTTGATGTTTTTTTAGATAGTAAAATAATTTTTAATCTTTTTAATAATTTTTAATTTTTAAATAAAATAAAAATCCTTGTTTTTCCATATAAAATGACTTTAAAATTATAAAATAACGTGAATTAATTATAAACCTTTTTTTTTTTTTTTTTTTTTTTTTTTTGTACTATTAAGTTTATTAATATTTAATTAACATATTATAAATTATTATATTAATATATATGTATTAATATTTTGTTGTTAATATTTTTAAAAGATATTTCAAAAATTCTTTTGGTGATTCAAATATTTGTAGGTCCTTTTTAAAATAAATTCAAAAGGATTTTCTTTAAATAATTATAGGCTATTTTTGATAATTTGTTTATTTTGAGGGGGTCCGGGACACATTAAAAAAATCTTTTATTGAATTAAAATTTCGCAATTTTTTGAGATATTAAACATACCATTTTAAAACAAAATCACATGATAAAACTTCTCTCTATTTTTTTTAAATTTAAAATTTATTTTTAAAAAGTGGAGGGAAATTAAAAATTATTGTAACTCAATGTAATAATTGTAGAATTTTAGTTTTTTAGCAATTAAATAAACAGAAACACCTACATTTTAATTTTGACTCAGCCTTTTTAAAAATATTAATAAAATAATTTATTTAAAGTAAAAGTTTGAAAAAAAAATAATATTTTCAAAAATAAATATTTTTTCAAATTTGCTGAATCAAAATTAAAGTAAAGCAATTGTAAAAAGGTATGTTCTAATTTTAAAGCATTTATATTTAACGGTTCTTGAGTTATAACAATTTAAATGTGAGAAATTGTGAAAATCCATCATGAAATAAACGCATACAAGAAGTCTTATTCATCACAATCAATGCTAAAAAACTAGATGCTGAAAACGGAAAAAAACACTTAATATTTCCTTTTCTAAATATGATTTTAAAAAAATGTCATTATAAGCATAAAAAATCAGATAAATTTTTAATGCAGTATTTTTTATGTGTGTCCCTGACTCCTTTAATCGCTGTTAGAATTTTATAGGAAATATGTCAATAATATATTTTTATTGAATAATTTATTTTTCTCAAGATTTTTTTTTTATTTTTAACGCATTTACACACTCATATATATGAATTATATAAGAATAAAATAATATGTTATTTTATGTTATATTAATTTGAGATCAAGGGATTTTCATTAGACTGGTTATAAGTTAGCATAAGTTATTCCTAAATAGTGTTACGAATTTTGTAAATAGTTAGTGTTTGTACTGTAAAATAATGTAAATAATCTTATTAAGCTCAATTTCTTTACTAATATTAGTTTTTGTTACATTGTCTCTGTTATCAAGCAAACTTGTCTATTATTTTCAATGAATGTCTATGGCAGCTTCGTGAAATATTAGAGATATCGCCAAGTTGGCGTAACTTTTGGCGACTAATTTTAGTCGCCAAATTTGGCGATATATCGCCAAGTTGGCGACAAACTTGGTGATTGTTGGCGATGGTAACCCTTTCCTCTGTATGGTAACCCCCTTTAGGTATGCTGATACATTGTTTGTTGTTCCGTGGATTTTTCGAGATAGTTCTAGAAATTTCCAGCACATGCTACGATCCTATACAAGGAGAGCAGTACGAGCTGTTGTTGTTATTATTTACCAGTCAGTCATTGAGTGAACAACGCGTTTGTTAAGCAAGTTTGCTTGAGTCTTATTTACGTTATTTTGAATGTGATTTAGTGTTGAGACGTTGTATAAAGAGTCTCTGGAACCCATATCTGCACTTATACGATAGATTTGAACAATTATTTTTGAATATCTAGGAATATTTGTGAGTTTCGAAGACTCTGTTGTTCTGAAGTTCTGTAAATAAATTATTTTCTACTTTTCTATAAGCAAGAGTTTGAAGTTGTCTAACCATAAGATCAAAAGAACCTTATATACGCTGCAACAATAGATTTTGGTTTAAACTATCTAACCAGTGGCGTTGCTATGATTCTATTTTTTAGAAGTGCATAAGACATACATAAAGATAGTAGAAAGTTTTGAGACGTTGAGTCTCAAAACTTGGCGATATCTCTAATATTTCACGAAGCTGCCACAGACATTCACTGAAAATAATAGACAAGTTTGCTTGATAACAGAGACAATGTAACAAAAACTAATATTAGAAAAGAAATGGAGCTTAATAAGATTATTTACATTATTTTACAGTACAAATCACTCCACAACCGAGTGATTTTATATTATAGTTACACAAAATCTAATATATTATAAACTTTCAAAAGGCATTAAGATTTTACCGTACACCATGCTTTGAAATACTATACAATTTATGGTGCAAACAATTATGTATTATTTTACTATACATCACGCTATGGAACACCATTGAATGTATGGTAAATTTCATTTCCCTATAGTATTACCATACACCTGGTTATGGAATACCATATCATGTATGGTGTATATCATTATCCTATAACTTTACCATACACATTTCTCTGGATACCATAAAATGTATGGTATATATCATTATCCTATAACTTTACCATAGACATTGCTCTGCAATACCATAGAGTGATGAATGTTTACCATGTGAATACAATATGTTTACATATAATGACATAATTTTTTTTATGATTTTCCATATAAAACTATGTGTTTCCATAAAAAATCCTATGCCATATTTTGCTAAGGGTACATACAAACATAACACTTTAATTTCCTCAATTAAATACCAGAACCGGTAAATATATTCGAATTCCTTTGAGCAAACATGTACATTAGGGTGGAGCGAAAAAAAAAAATTTTTTTTAATCAAAAACGGGTAGGTGTCAAAAGTTGCCTTTATACTAGTACATCAACTGCGTGAAATTTTACCACTGAAAAAAAATGGCTTGAGTCTGCGCTTTTGCTCCAAAAATCGAAATTTTGGGTAAAATTTGTCATTTTTTGACATTTTTTCAAAAAAATTAAAAAACCCCTACAGAGCTGGTTATTATTTAAACGTGTTACTTAAACCTTTATATTTATCTGCTTAACATGTTTAAACTATAAAACAATATGTGTAGTCTGTATAACTGGAACAAATCTGACAACTTTTAGTAAAAAATCAGCGTTACCTCTCTATTGGAGCTTACAACGAAATGTTGTTTTGAATGCATTTCTTACCTAGCTGCTTTCAAAGCTACTTTTTACATAACTCATAGAGGTGGCCGCATTTCATATCCCACCCATCTCAACCACCCAACCATATAGGCCCAGTGTTTTATTTATGTATTGAATTATTATTTTTTTCCCGAAGACGGACATACGTTTTCTGTGTATCAAAGTAGTTTTCCTCTTTTTTTGTATTCACTGACTTTGGATGTTGCTGGTGTGACCTGCTCCACGTACAACCTGTTATACTTTGTATAATAGAAGAGAAGCTGAGTAATGTATTAGGTATATTGTTAATTGAACCTATTCAGCAGTCTATTATCTTCAGTAAAATTTCATGCAATTAATACATTAAGATCAGATGTTCTGTTATCACAGCATTTTTTCAATCAATTACATTTTATATGTAATGATTTGCCTAAAAATTGATTGTATGAATTCAATTTCCAGTATGCCATCATTTACTTTACCTATTACGTTGAGTATATTTTGAGAAGCTAGTTGTTTAATATTATGACAATCGTCACAGAGGATTGCAAACAAAATTTGCGTGTAAAGCAACAATATCTCTAAAGAAGTTTTAGTACTTGTTTTATGTCGTTTCCTGTGTCGTTTCGTAGTCGAGTAATTTCTAATAAGTTTTTACACCTAATCTTTAGGCGTGTATTACATACGGAATAAAGAATTCTGCGGTATAAACTTGGATTATATATTTTGTGAGTGAACCAATAGACTCTGATTGCCAATCTGCGCTTATATAAAGCGGAAAATTTTATTCGCTTTATAAGCTGTCTTTTGTGTGACATGTTTTCTAAATCCATATTCCCCATCTGTTCTGAGAAATAGTTTTCCTTATGAATTAGCTTTGCAATCTCCGAAAGAAATTTCTACTCTGTTCTGAGTATCTTTTTTCTCAATTTGAGAAAATAAATTTTCAAAATTATTCTTTATTTTATAAAAAATTGCAATAGGAGGTGAATAGTACGTAGACAAAGGTTTTCCTATTGATCCAGTGAATCCATGTGCATTAGAATGTTTTATATCGACTTCTCTACTAATTGATGCAGACAAAATTCACTGGAGTTGAAGTAGCATATGATTCATTATTATACACAATTCTAAGCTTACCCCATGCAGAATGGTTCACAGTGACAAATAGAATTTTCCTAATTTTAAATGAGTAGTTATAGTCGATTAGAGTCTGTTCATTCCTTCAAAAGTACTATGCATTATAAGTTTATGCCCAGGGCAGTTCACCATCAAATGTTGTTCACTTATATAAAGGGGATCTAAAAGTTAATGGAAAATTACCTAGATACGAAAACACTTATAAAGTGGCATAAAAGTAATGCAAAAACAGTTATTTACAACAACGGCTGCTCTGCACATGCAGAACAAATTCTCATTGCAATTCTCTCTGATGATCATCATCATGTTAACAGCTCGCTTCTCAACATATAAAAAATGCAAAAGTAGAATAAATGATGACACACTTTTAGTTGAAATACCTGAAATCATCTTTGAAGCAGCTCATTACGTAAAAAATATAATTGACTGAAAAAAATTTTGTGGTAACAGAACTTCCAATCATTTTCATCAATGGGATGTAAGTTTGATAAAGATAATAGATGGCCTAATAGATCCTTTTAATAATATTCCCGTGCATTACTCTGCTTGTCATTTTTTTGTATAAGCTGTAAAAATATACATTAAGATAATCACAGCAGCATGTGGATACAAAGAACAGATAAACTAGGTGAATGCATCGAAAACATGCCAAATTTTGATAAAGAAAATCACAAATCAATACATAAATAAAACACTGTACTAAGATGATTGAATAGCTGGGATGGGTGGTATATGAAATACAGCCACCTCCACGACGTATGTCCAACGTAGTTTTGAAAAGAAGAACTGTATTAAAAACAACAATTCATTGTATGTTCCAATAGAGTGGTAATGCCGTTTTCTTTCCAAAAGTTGTCTGTTTTTCTCCAGCTATACGGAATAAAGATATTGTTTTATAGTTTAAATTCGTTAAGTAGATAAATATAAAGGTTTAAGTAACACTTTTAAATAATAACCAGCTCTGGTAAAATATATAGCCAATATATATAGCCAATAATGGCACAAATTATTATTTTTTAGGAAGTTTTAATACTCTATTTGATAACAATTTCGACGATAAAAAACAAGAGCGTTGAAATACGGGTTGAAACCGGTTTGAATTCATAGGCGTGTCAAAGCACGTGGTTTTGTTTGTACTTAATTGGTCTTAATGTAGGGTTACATTTTTGGCATCATCCCAAGACATTATACAACCACTCTATTAATTTCTTTTTACTCTATGGACTGTCCTTCGCATTGCAGCATGGTAGCATATAGAAATATACTTAATTTCTTTCATTAAATAAAATCTCTTCTTTAAAGAACTTTTTTAAACTAAAAAAGCGAGATATTGGTAGATATGTGTCTGGAAAACTTTAAGGAATATTAACAATTTGTTAAAAGAAAAAAATATTTATCTAAATAATAAATATACTAAACATACATACAAACATAACACTTTAATTTCCTCAATTAAATACCAGAACCGGTAAATATATTCGAATTCCTTTGAGCAAACATGTACATTAGGGTGGAGCGAAAAAAAATTTTTTTTTAAATCAAAAACGGGTAGGTGTCAAAAGTTGCATTTATACTAGTACATCAACTGCGTGAAATTTTACCACTGAAAAAAAATGGCTTGAGTCTGCGCTTTTGCTCCAAAAATCGAAATTTTGGGTAAAATTTGTCATTTTTTGACATTTTTTCAAAAAAATTAAAAAACCCCTACAGAGCTGGTTATTATTTAAACGTGTTACTTAAACCTTTATATTTATCTGCTTAACATGTTTAAACTATAAAACAATATGTGTAGTCTGTATAACTGGAACAAATCTGAAAACTTTTAGTAAAAAATCAGCGTTACCTCTCTATTGGAGCTTACAACGAAATGTTGTTTTGAATGCATTTCTTACCTAGCTGCTTTCAAAGCTACTTTTTATATAACTCATAGAGGTGGCCGCATTTCATATCCCACCCATCTCAACCACCCAACCATATAGGCCCAGTGTTTTATTTATGTATTGAATTATTATTTTTTTCCCGAAGACGGACATACGTTTTCTGTGTATCAAAGTAGTTTTCCTCTTTTTTTGTATTCACTGACTTTGGATGTTGCTGGTGTGACCTGCTCCACGTACAACCTGTTATACTTTGTATAATAGAAGAGAAGCTGAGTAATGTATTAGGTATATTGTTAATTGAACCTATTCAGCAGTCTATTATCTTCAGTAAAATTACATTCAATTAATACATTATGATCAGATGTTCTGTTATCACAGCATTTTTTCAATCAATTACATTTTATATGTAATGATTTGCCTAAAAATTGATTGTATGAATTCAATTTCCAGTATGCCATCATTTACTTTACCTATTACGTTGAGTATATTTTGAGAAGCTAGTTGTTTAATATTATGACAATCGTCACAGAGGATTGCAAACAAAATTTGCGTGTAAAGCAACAATATCTCTAAAGAAGTTTTAGTATTTGTTTTATGTCGTTTCCTGTGTCGTTTCGTAGTCGAGTAATTTCTAATAAGTTTTTACACCTAATCTTTAGCCGTGTATTACATACGGAATAAAGAATCCTGCGGTATAAACTTGGATTATATATTTTGTGAGTGAACCAATAGACTCTGATTGCCAATCTGCGCTTATATAAAGCGGAAAATTTTATTCGCTTTATAAGCTGTCTTTTGTGTGACATGTTTTCTAAATCCATATTCCCCATCTGTTCTGAGAAATAGTTTTCCTTATGAATTAGCTTTGCAATCTCCGAAAGAAATTTCTACTCTGTTCTGAGTATCTTTTTTCTCAATTTGAGAAAATAAATTTTCAAAATTATTCTTTATTTTATAAAAAATTGCAATAGGAGGTGAATAGTACGTAGACAAAGGTTTTCCTATTGATCCAGTGAATCCATGTGGATTAGAATGTTTTATATCGACTTCTCTACTAATTGATGCAGACAAAATTCACTGGAGTTGAAGTAGCATATGATTCATTATTATACACAATTCTAAGCTTACCCCATGCAGAATGGTTCACAGTGACAAATAGAATTTTCCTAATTTTAAATGAGTAGTTATAGTCGATTAGAGTCTAATCATTCCTTCAAAAGTACTATGCATTATAAGTTTATGCCCAGGGCAGTTCACCATCAAATGTTGTTCACTTATATAAAGGGGATCTAAAAGTTAATGGAAAATTACCTAGATACGAAAACACTTATAAAATGGCATAAAAGTAATGCAAAAACAGTTATTTACAACAACGGCTGCTCTGCATATGCAGAACAAATTCTCATTGCAATTCTCTCTGATGATCATCATCATGTTAACAGCTCGCTTCTCAACATATAAAAAATGCAAAAGTAGAATAAATGATGACACACTTTTAGTTGAAATACCTGAAATCATCTTTGAAGCAGCTCATTACGTAAAAAATATAATTGACTGAAAAAAATTTTGTGGTAACAGAACTTCCAATCATTTTCATCAATGGGATGTAAGTTTGATAAAGATAATAGATGGCCTAATAGATCCTTTTAATAATATTCCCGTGCATTAGTCTGCTTGTCATTTTTTTGTATAAGCTGTAAAAATATACATTAAGATAATCACAGCAGCATGTGGATACAAAGAACAGATAAACTAGGTGAATGCATCGAAAACATGCCAAATTTTGATAAAGAAAATCACAAATCAATACATAAATAAAACACTGTACTAAGATGATTGAATAGCTGGGATGGGTGGTATATGAAATACAGCCACCTCCACGACGTATGTCCAAGGTAGTTTTGAAAAGAAGAACTGTATTAAAAACAACAATTCATTGTATGTTCCAATAGAGTGGTAATGCCGTTTTCTTTCCAAAAGTTGTCTGTTTTTCTCCAGCTATACGGAATAAAGATATTGTTTTATAGTTTAAATTCGTTAAGTAGATAAATATAAAGGTTTAAGTAACACTTTTAAATAATAACCAGCTCTGTAGGAATTTTTTAATTTTTTTGAAAAAAATGTCAAAAAATGACAAATTTTACCTAAAATTTCGATATTTGGAGCAAAAGCGCAGACTCAAGCCATTTTTTTTCATCGGTAAAATTTCACGCAGTTGATGTACTAGTATAAAGGCAACTTTTGGCACCTACCCGTTTTTGATTTAAAAAAAATAATTTTTTTCGCTCCACCCTAATGTACATGATGTATAAAATTTCGAAAGTGCCTGCATAGGTACAAAGTTATTAAATTTTTGGGAGTTTTGGACAGCGTCTCCCTTTTACGATATCATAAATTATCATTCCTTGATCCCGCTTCCCCCTTATAATATCGTTATTACTGTCTAAAAATTATTTTTTTTCTTTTGATAAGTCTGCATTGATATACAGATATGATTATATATTTATTATTCACTTAATTTACTGATTTAAATGAAGAGAATGCAATAACATATCACTATTACAGATACAATGACATTATATCAAACCGTTTATAGTTAATAGTTTAAACTTCTTATAGCCCCTGAACAGTGCAGCAATAAGCCTTTTTTCAACAAAAGAGGTGCATAACATTCTTCTCCATTTCTTTTTATTCTAAACAAAACACCCATTCTTTGAATCTGGTTTTACTGAAAAGTGTTACATCCGTATATATAAAAAATGTCAATTCCGAACGTTGGGATATTCCATATTTCTGAATTAAATGATTTTATATTCCTTAAATTGTTTTATAATTTAAATTTTTTATAAAAGTATACACGACAAACAATATCACGGATTTTTTATGCAAAAAAATCTTTTAAAAAAATAAGAAACTGTGGTTGCACCGAAAGTACACTGTAAAAAAATGTCAGATTTTTCTGAATGTATAAAAATGTACTGTAATCAAAAACGAAAATATACAGTAATCTCTTCTAACTCACCTAAGGTTTCGAAAACCGTATCTTTTCATTTAAAAATCCCAAAAACTGTTTGTTTTCGAAATTTAAAGAAGAATTTCTAAAAATTAATTTTTATTAGATGCCCGTCCTTTTCGGAAACGTTTCTAAGTAGCTTTTACAGTACAATAATCACTTTTCTCAAATCAAAATATCACTTTTTCGGATGCTACCATATCATACGAAAATATTTTAATATTCAGAGAACATGTTTAAGAGACAAACATAGAATATTAACAGTATTAACATTAATATGTAAAATTAACATTATTCTGCAAAAATTGCATGCACAAAATCAGTTATGCAGCTGAAAATGTTTACTTGAGAATTGATAGAACCCAAAAAAGTGATATTTTAATTAGAGAAAAGTGATTATAGTACTGTAAAAGCTACTTAGAAACGTTTCCGAAAAGGACGGGCAGCTAATAAAAATTAAGCTTTATAACTTTTTCTTTAAATTTCAAAAACAAATAGTTTTCTGGGATTTTTAATAGTAAAGGAACGGTTTTCGAAATCTTAGATGAGTTAGAAGAGGTTACTGTATATTTTTATTTTTGATTACAGTACATTTTTATGTATTCAGAAACATCTGACATTTTTTACAGTGTAATAACGATGTGAAAAAAAACAATTCCCCTTTCACTCTTCTAAAAAATATATGATATTAAATGTTAAACCCTCTTACCCTAAACTAATTATGTTACATATGGACATCTCTATACAAACCAAATGATTTGTTAACATTTAAATTTGCTATTTAAAACATAAACACAGCTAAAATCAGACTTTAGCAGTTATCATTCATAGACGATACTACATCAAGATTTTTGCGTATTTCTATAAGTGAATTTATTTATATACTACAAGAATATCTTAGTATACTAGATATATTTAATCTCTAACAAGCATAATATAGTAAAAAAAAACTTTCACTAATTGATGACAATAATAAGTGACGTTTATGATTTTTTAAAGGATAGAAATCCTTGTATACTAGTTTCAGAACTTTTCCACATGATGCAATGTAGTAAAATCTGGTTAAGGTTAAAAACGAATACCGAAACAGAAAACTTCAAACTTCAAACAGTTCATACAAGCATGCGTTATCATAATAGGTCATAATATAACAGTATTATTTTGTGATAAATGAAAGATATTCATAACATATTCTACAGTATGAATGTTGTATTGCGTCTTAATGAAATGCATTAATTCCATTCTGTTTGAACTTATGTAATTTCATCAATAACAATGCAAACGATTTTTCCCATAGGCAGTAATGTAATACAGATCTTTTGTTTCTCCTTATAAATACTCCATCAAAGCTTTTCGTTCAAATAATGACAATAGAAATAATGTTGTATTGAATTTTTACCAATTTTTAAAAAGCATATCAATTTCAATATATTTTATCTTGTGTAACTTCGTAAATACACACTACGAACAATTTTTTCCACGGTTCATGCAACAGGATTCTTTTGCATATTTCTGTAAGCAATTAATTTTCAATGGGTAAGTTTTATCATAAACCTCAATAGCTTCTATCAAGGTTATGGTAACCCAAGTATATTTACGCTATTCAGAGCTAAGGACCGGACAAATCGACGTGTTAAACAATTTTCAACTATGTTTTTAAGTATTAAAATACTATAAAAAAGTTTGAATGACGTGATAATAAATTAGAACTGGGATTTTGGGTTTAAACATGTTTTTAAATTTAGAATTCATTTATTCAGAATGTTCTGTCAGTTTCTGATGAACAGTTACTATTTTGAATTACTATTATATGATAGTATCTTTTTACTTATATATTGTATTCACGTCAATAACTGTTTACTTGGAATTTTAAGGCTTTTTTACTTGCAGTTTCTTTTACTAACTGTAAGTCAATCTAAACTATTTTAGTCAGATAGTATTGTATGAAAAAAAATGTATTGTAGCAAGGGAATGGAGTTACTCTTACTAGTGAAAATGAATACCTAAGATTAGGCAAACAAAACTACCTCAGCAGCTATCTATTGACATTTTAAAATAAGATGGAATCCGGATTGGTTTCTTTTTGGAGAAACAAATGGTGGATGGAGTCGTCAGTTTGTGGATAGACTTGAAAGATTGTGGTTTTTTTTTTAAGCTAAGGCTCTTGGATTAAATAATCAATGTGTCGGGGAGATTCAGAGTGATCTCCAATAAATCTGTTTTATTCAACCTAGTGTGATAGAGATATAAATAGTTTAATAAGAAACTTAATACGCAGAAGGTATTTACAGCATTGAAATTAATGCCAGACCAGATCATCTATATCTAGATTCTTAATTGTAAATATCGTTTTGTTATATACAAATAATGTGTAAATAAATTGGTCGTTAATTTTTACTGATAAAGTTTAACATCATTTTGACAGTCCTGTTCACAGAGTGCCCGATATCACGTACTTATATTCGTGAGGGCATCATACCGAAATAAAGGAACGGTTTTGGAAGTTGTGTGAACTAAGAAAGAGTGCAAGAAGTTTATTTCTACTTTTTCAGGAGTTTAAAAAACAAAACGTACTTTCTAATTCAGAGTTGTCGATGCAATTATTCAGCTGAATTAAATTTTGAATAACTTCATAGAAGGAAAATGCCACTTTAAAAAAGCTACTTGTAGATTTATATTTTTATAGGATCGTGTTTCATATAATTTAATAAGTAAAATGTTTATTTTTAAAATTAAAGAATTATTAGTTTTTCAGATGTTAACAGAATATTTTTATGAAGTAATTTTTTTTAATTAATAGTAATTAATAATAATTATAAAATGCGGCACTAGATACAATCAATCGCATTACAAACGTATTGTGATTGTAATGCGATCGCACTGTAAGTAAAATATTTACATTTTATCATTATAATGAATTCAAATTCATTTGAAATATTAGTTACGTTTAATAGGAGAAATTATGCTATTTATTAAAAAATAAATATTATATTATTATTAAATTATCTTAATATTATGTTATAAATAAAAAAATAAATACTTTTTCTAAATAAACTTAAAAAGAGAACCGTAGTACTTATGTATTTCTATCATGTTGTATAATAGATCAACTATTTTTAAGATAAAAATTTTGCAAAACTTTCTGGCATACTGAAAGTTCAGTGTTATTATATTAATATTTTATTTTAACTTCAATTCAATTATATTAATCTGTAAAAAACTCACATGAAACGTAAATTTCAAACTAAATGAAAAAATTCCTAAGTCAGGATTCAAATCAAAAACATTAAACTGCCAATGGTCGGCGAACAGAGCTATCCCGGTTGTACATGGCGGATATAATTCACCCAGAGAGCCTTGTTCATTATGAAATGTCGTCTGATATTTGAATAAGTGCAATAAAATATATCGATTGTATGAATGCCCTGAAAAAGTTTGGCTATATAGTATTATTTCCTCTTTGCAAACCGAAAAGTTTGAAAAATTAATTTTTTCGCAATATTGAAATCACAATAAGGATAGAAAAGAATTATAAAGAAAGTATCTAACTTTCTCTTTGACAAGAATAATTTGAAAAAATATATATATTATTCGAATATGGACAAATAAATAATGAAGCAATTTCTTCTAATGTTTGAAACTGCAATAAACATTGAAGAGATGACCTCAAAATTTAATTTTAAATTTCACATTTTTTTCAATAAAAAGCCTTTAAGTGGTATATTTTTAAAAATATCTCATTTTTTAAACATTTTATTATTTTTAGCCTTAAAATTCTACCGTTTTTCACGAATTTATAGCTGAAAACACACAGTACAACTTTTTTAGATATTTAGTAATATTGTCTTTTATTTTGTCGAGATTTCAAAACCAATATGAAATCCCACACACACACATATATAAAGAAGTGATAGAAAAAATTACTTTCAAAATGAGTCTTCTATTTCAAGTCACATTAAGGAAAAACAAAAAAGGATGGAGAGACCTGTAAAATTTATGACCTGGGGCACGAAGATAATGATTGCTGAAAAAGATAAAGTTATCTTATTTTCAAGCTAATAGAAGACAAATATAGGCATGCCATCCCATTATCAGCACACAAACTGCATCTTTTGACACACCTGTTGTCTTTTATCGTCATTTCCGATATTTTAAACTCAAGATCGATTTCTAACTTGTTGTCTCTTTTATACTATTTTAGTAGTTTAATGTTTTCTGTGTAGATAATAGCGAAAAAAATTTAGCCTTTATATAAAAATATGGGAGAAAGTGATGCGAAAAAATTCTGATTATTTATTTATTTATTTATTTTAACTATACGAATGTTTCTTTAAAAAGAATGTAGAAAGGATTAATGGATCTAAAATATCTTTCTAACACTAAAATATGAACAAAAGCAATGTCAATATGTTGGTAAGCTTTGCCAAAGTTTTTTTTGCAATATTTGAGTGTCATTCGAAGTCTTGACGATAAAAAAAACTATGCTTGGTTAGTATTTCAATATAAAGCCAATACTTATTCTTTTTAAATCATGTTGATAGTTTTCAATTTATTGAAAAGATAATAGCCTAAAATTTAGACTTCGCCTATAAAGGTGAAATAAAAAGTGACAAAATAAACTTTGATGCTCTCTATTTTTTAAGTTATCAGAATCTTTCTTTAAAAATAATGAAATCAAGTCGGAAATGGTTCTGGAAACGGTGCAAATTTGTCACGTTTTTAATATAAATATTTTTTATAAATATTAATATCAGGATGCAAAACCTAATGCTCTCTTATGGAAAATGCCTGAAATCAAAATTTGTTACAATTCTATATAATTGAACTCAATAATAGAACTCCCTCTTAAATAGATCGTCATCAGCGTGGTAACTGAGAATCATGAACTATCATAGGATATAAGTGAATTGATTGATATGATACGATTTAGTAGAATGAAGAAAACTTTTATGAGTATCTTTTTAAGTTGTGATTCTGTTTTAATAAAAATTTAAATGACAATGAAATTCTATACATTAAATTTCAAACTGCTTCCTTTGGAAAATTTACCGCTGTTATTTGGAAACTAACCGTAAGAAGTCAGTGTCTATCATAAGTTTATAGAAGGATACATACCTTAAAAATTATTGTCAAACATTTCACGCTTTAATTATTCTGTCGAAATTTCAAGACCGGTATGCGAATACATATATAGAAAAGGTCAAAGACATAAAAATGACTATGAAATGATCTCTTCTATCTCACGACTTGTGAAAAAAAGTAGTGATGGAGAGGCCTGTAAATTTTATGGCCTGGGGAAAATAAAAACATAATGTGGAGTTGAAAATGATTACGATAACTTCTTTTCAGAATATAAAAGAAAAATATATAAGTTTTTATTTTTTATCATCAAACTGCATTTTTTGACATTGATTGTCAAAAAAAATATTGAAAAAGCTTAATTTTGAGGGGGTCACACACATTTTCCTTTAAAAAAAATCTAGGATTAAATAAATCTCGATTCGTATATTAAAACGCAGTTGGTCTGCCAAGTCATATCTTGATGGGATATAGCTGAAAACCCGATTTTAGTGGTTGACTCATAGGTTTTCTATCATGTTTTCCGGTTCCGAATCCTCATGTTTCCGTAGTTTTGGCTGCAGGAAAAGACAATGGAGGAAAAAGATATGTGGAGGTGAAGTAAGTTGCAAAAGAGGTTTGCAATTTGAATTCATTTAGCGCTCAAATTTTAATGACCTAATGATTTAGTATTAAAAAGACGAATTGAAATAAATGAATTACAGCTGCAGCATATTTTATGAAGAAATAGTAATTTTTTAAAATGATCTTTGTTTTATTATATTATTACAATAAATGATTGTTTTTAAAATGATTGAAATTGGAAAATTAGAAATAATTAAATGTCAAAATAAAATTAAAAAAAAATATTGAAAACATAAGATTTGAACTAAAAATTGTAATATTAAAAGTTTTTCTTTTTCTCAGCCTGCTTTTTAATACTTTACAACGTAGATGAAGAATTTTTGACTTAGCAATATGTTTATGTCAATATATAAAATATGTTCATGAAAAACTTCTTTTAAAATCATGCATGAAAATTTAAATAACAAACATTAATCTAAAATCTAGATTTCATAGTGCAGATGATTTTAATACATTAACGAAAGAATGTTAACTTTTCAAGGAAAATCTTAAATAGCGCTTCTGTATTGATATTTCAAATACATCTATATTAATAAAAGAACAAAACGCTCTGTGTGTGTGTGTCAGCGATAGCTAGAAAAATCTACAGCATGTACAAAGCTCAAAATTTTTTTGTGAGTAGCCCCAAATCTCTCCTGATGCACCTGAGCTTCAGAATTTCGAAATTCTATTTATTAACTGAGTAATTAATTAAATTCCAAAGATCACTCTAATAAAAAATCGCCTTTCTTCTTCTTTTTTCCCTTCATTTAGTTATTATTGGCTGGTTGCATAAAATTTTCGCAGAAATAATTAAAAAAGCTGGAATAGACCTTTAAAATTCATAGACTGGCAAACTGTCATTTTAAATGATGATTTTTTATCATAGCGGTTGTAAACCATGGAGGAAAAAGATGGGTGGTGGTGAAGTAAACCGAAAAAAGGGTTGCAATATTAAATCATTTATCGCTCAAATTTTAATGTCCCAAACAAAAGCATGTGGAAGGGATTTTGTGTTAATAAGACGAATTGAAAGAAATGAATTACAGCTAAAGCATATTTTACGAAGAAATAGTAATTTTTTAAAATTGTCTTTTTTCTATTGTATTATTTATTTAAAAAATGTTTGCTTTTAAAATAATTGAAATTTATAAATTCGAAATAATTAAATGTCAAAATAAAATTAAATAAAATACTGAAAACAGTTGATTTGAACTAAAAACTGTATTACTAAAAGTTTTCTTTTTTTCAGAACTTTTTAATACTTTATAAAGTAGATGAAAAATGTTTATGATTTAACAACATATTAATAATTCTCTATCAATATATAAAATATATTTATGAAAACATTCTTTTAAAATCATGCGTGAAAACTTAAAAGGGTTGCAATATTAAACCATTTATCGCTCAAATGTTAATGTCCCAAACAAAAGCATGTGGAAGGGATTTTGTATTAATAAGACGAATTGAAAGAAATGAATTACAGCTAAAGCGTATTTTACGAAGAAATAGTAATTTTTTAAAATGGTCTTTTTTTATTATATTATTTATTTAAAAAAATGTTTGTTTTTAAAATAATTGAAATTGATAAATTCGAAATAATTAAATGTCAAAATAAAATTAAATAAAATATTGAAAAAAAAATATTTTGAACTAAAAACTGTATTACTAAAAGTTTTCTTTTTTTTCAGAACTTTTTGATACTTTATAACGTAGATAAAAAATGTTTATGATTCAACAACATATTAATAATTCTATATCAATATATAAAATATATTTATGAAAACATTCTTTTAAAATCATGCGTGAAAACTTAAATAACAAATATTAGTCTAAAATCTAGATTTCAGAGTGCAGATGATTTTAAGACGAAAAAAGACGAAAGAATGTTAACTTTTCAAGCAAAATCTTAAATGATGCGTCTATATTGATATTTCAAAGTCATATGATAAAAATAATCACATAATTCTTGCCTATGATTGATATATTTGTATCTTTTATGCATTCCGATCGTGTATTACAGTCAATAATGGCACAAAACGTTATTTTTTAAACGAAATTTTAGTCGTCTATTCAATAACAGTTTAAAAGGTAAAAAACAAAGAAATGCGGGTTTAAACCAGTTTGAATTGATCGGCGTGTCAAAGCACATGGTTTTGTTGGTGCTTATTTGGACTTAATGTAGCGGATTTTAGGGTTATATTTTTGGCGTCAGCCCAAGACATTATACTTCCACTCAATTTCTTTTTACTGTGTGGTTGTACGCAAATCTTTGGCATTTCGAACATTAGAATGTATGAGTCATTAGCTGTGTTGCTGTAAAAAAAATCACACAACACTTTTCTAGGAGTTTTTTTTTATCATTGATAAAATTTAAATGTATTCTATTCAATTTAAAATTAAATTATGGCTTTAATTTGGTTTTAAAACAAAAATAAAATATAGCTGTTTGGCGTACAATTGTTCGAATCCGCAAACGATTCATACCCCATAGTAAATTATCAAATAGCAAAGTAAATTATTTATCAGAAATAGCCATAAAAATAATAGTAGCAAAACTGATTATAACCTTAATGTTTAGACTAATTAACACATAATCCGATCCCAACCAGAAAAAAACAGACAACACTCCGATCCGTGATACACAAAATTTCCGTGAGTATAAACCCGACCCGAACCTAAAAATTCTGTTTGAAAAAAAAGCTATGGATTTGATAACTGACCCGAATCAAATCTCAATTCCATAAAAATGTTCAAATGAAGCATAACCCGATCCAAACAAGGAAAAATAATTTTAGTGGGCATGAAACCTGACCCGAACCTAAATATTGTCTTAAAAAAACTCGAATTATGACCCGAACAAAATCTGAAACCGATAAAAATATTCCAGATAACTATATTCCGATCCCAGCAAGACAAAATACTTTCCGTGGTCATAAACCCGACTCAAACCTAAAAAATTCCATTTGAAAAATTCTGAAATTTGACCCAAACCACATCTAAATCCGACCAAAATATTCGAAAGAACCATAACCGGATTAGAGTAAGACTAAATAATTTCCGTGCACATGAACCCGATACGAACCTAAAACTTCCATTCAAAAAAGTACCTGAAATTCGAATCGAACCAAATCTTAATCTGACAAAACTATTTCAAAGAACCGCAACCTGATCCGAACAAGACAAAATATTTCCATGGACATGAACCCAATCCGATCCCGAAAAATGTCTTTGAAAAAATCGCGAAATCTGAACTGAACCAAATCTGAACTTGGCAAAAATATTCCAGTGAAGCATCTCCTTATTCGAACAAGACGGAATAACTTTCGTGAACACGCAAGAAGACCCGAACTCAAAAATTCCATTTGAAAAAAAACCCCGAAATCTGAACCCGATAAAACTATTCCAAAGAGCTATAACCCGATCCAAGCAAGACGAAATAATTTCCGTGGACATAAACCCGACTCGAACCTAAAAAATCCGATTTGAAAAAACCTGAAATTTGACTCAAACCACATCTGAATCCGATCAAAATATTAGAAAGAATCATTACCGGACTCGAGTATGATGAAATAATTTTCGTGGACATGAACGAGATTCGAACCTAAAAATTCTATTTGAAAAAATACCTGAAATTTGAATCGTACCAAATCTGAACTTGACAAAAATATTCCAAAGAACGGTAACAGGATCCGAATAAGACAAAATTTCCATGCACATGAACCGAATCTGAACCTAAAAATTTTCTTTGAAAAAATCTCGAAATCTGAAATGAATTTGATAAAAATATTCCAGTGAAGCATGTATTTATTCGAACAAGGCAAAATAATGTCCGTAAACACGTAAGAAAACCCAAATCCAAAAATTACATTTGAAGAAAAAGCCGAAATCTGAATTAAACCAAGTCTGAACTTGACAAAAATATTCCAGTGAAGCATGTTTTTATTCGAATTAGACAGAATAATTTCCGTGGACACGCAGGAAGACCTGAACCCAAAAGTTCCATATGAAGAAAACGCCGAAATCTGAATTGAACCAAATCTGTTCCCGACAAAAATATTTCACAGAAACATAACTAGATCCGAGCAAGGCAAAATAATTTCCATGGACATGAATCCGACCCGAACATTTAAATTGAATTTCAAAAAATACCTGAAACCTGAATCGAACCAAATCTGAACCCGTCGAAAATATTCTAATGAATCGTAACCAGATCCGAACAAGACAAAATAATTTCCATGGACATGAACTCAATAAATGGTTGGGTAACATTTGGGTTGCAATTATATTACGGTGAGTCTGATTTTATTAAATTTCACGTTAGGTTACAGTTAGATCATGGTTAATTTAAAGTTAGATTAAAGTTAAATTGCATTTATGTGATGGTTAGAATAAGAATAGGTTACAATAAAGTGACGCCTAGGTTACATTTATGTTATATTTAAGTTACGGTAGGGCACTGTTAAGTCGCAGTTCGGTTACAGAGAGATTATGGTTACGGTACAAAAGTTTACGGTTAGGAATTTGTCAACAGAGTCAACATTACGCATGCTTTGATTAAAAATATACACTTTTGTTAAATGGCTCTGAAATTATAATACTATATACCAATCTTTTATCATGGTGTATCGATTTCATTCACGGTATAGTCGGATTTAAGAGTGATATAATTAGTTTGAAATTCAAAATATTTCACTTGGGATTTTTATGCGAAAAAAATAATTGGTTACGTGATTTAATAGTGATTTTTACGGGTAAATATCAACACTTTAACACGAAAATAACGCAATCGTTGGATACATGTTCCCTCCCGCGTTTCTCATTGCTCATTTTAAGTATTTTTAGAGCTTAATATTAGTTGTTGTTTTTTAAACTGATTTTTCACAAAGTAAATTGCGACGTATTTCAGACAATGCATTTCTGCATGCTTCCAGTTAATGATAAAATTATACAATTTTCAAGTTCGTTTAATATTGTTAATACGGACCCGGGCAACGCCGGGCGGGTCAGCTAGTATAATAAAAAAACCAAAAAATTCTTGCCTGTGATTGATCTATTTGTATCTTTTATGCATTCCGATCATGTGTTACCGCAATAATGGCACAAATCGTCATTTTTTAAACGAAATTTTAATCATCGGTTAAAAAACAGTTAGAATGTTAAAAAACAAAAAACAAAGAAACACGGGTTTAAACCAGTATGAATTGATAGGGATGTCAAAGCACGTGGTTTTGTTGAATCTTAATTGGACTTAATGTAGAGAATTTTAGAGTTACATTTTTGGCGTCACTCTGAGATATTATACTTTCACTCTGTTAATTTCTCTTTACTCTATTGGAAAAGACAATGGTAAAATGCGAATTGATATTTAAATAATCCTAAATTTTCACCAGTGAAATGAATGAGATGATTGTCTGTGATGCCGCCTCCCGTTCTATTAGTAAAAATATTCAACAATGAGAAACTAAAGGTGCCTTGACATCCATAATAATGGAGGATTTTGGTGTATTTATGTGAGTTTAAATACTATAGAAATAGTATCTGTTATCTAAAATTTCTTCCTTTTAGTGTATCTATGAAATAGATGTTAGAATCCGAGACATTGCATCTACAGTCCTGAACCAAATACATTTTAAAAGTAAAATGACAGTTAAGTTATTCATGCGAAATATATTTCATTGGTACTACTAGGTTATCCCGTCCACCAAAAAATTATTGCTACATTATAATATTAAATGCCAATAATGGAGGATCGTGAATGTCACATTCGATGACATTAAATACGATTTACGTGTTAAAAATGTCATTAAGTGATTTTTATTTCGACTTTTTATTAGTACTTTTATTAATATTCTACTAATTATTTGTTTTTTCGTTATTTGAAATAAAAATTATGTCAATATGTATAATTTGCTATTAGTTTGGCGATTTGTATAATTTGGCGAAATTGGTCGACGGGATAACAGAGTAGTCACATTTCATTTTTCTTTGAATCTTTTCTTCATTTTTCATTAATTAAAGTGCTGAAATAACTTTTTATCTTAATTAATTATTTTAAAACTACATACTATGAAAAATCACTTTTATTCTAGAGAGCTTGATTATTTTTCACATTTGTTTTTTAGTTTTATTTATTAAATAATCAATTATGCTCATTATTTCAATTATGCTACTTGTTACTGTTTCCCGAAAAAAGGTGCTTCATTATTGGAAAAATGAAAGTGTGGTATGTAACTTCTGCAAAACACATGAAAATGCCTTGAGGATTTCATATAATTAACCAAAGTTATAAGCTTTATATATTTTTCAAATTGCAGACAAATAAAGTTTAGCAATAAATAAAAAAGTCATATCAATGGACAGTATTCCTCTGACGTCACAATTGGTAAATTGGAGTCTTTTATATTCTCGAAACGAAAGAAAGAGTAGGATTCATTTCTTTATTGATTATTAATTGAAAATAAATTCTAAGCTACTGATGTTCTTTTAAGCTTATTCTAATTTTTTTGTAATCGTCTGCATGCTTTATGTACCACAAGCAGTATTAGTGTGACGTCATAATTGGTTAAAATGAGATTTTTATAATCTCGAACTGAAAGGAAGAATAGAGTCCATAATTTTAATTTAATTTTATGAAATGGAATTATCAAATTCTAATAATTTCTTTATTAATCGGTAATAATTAAGTCAATGTATCCACACGCAAGGGAAAGAAAACATATATTAGGCAGACGATAATTTTAGCAAGCCTTTTAAACTCGTTTTGTTTTTGCTAGATTCTTCCTTATGAGATTCTTTAAATCTAAAAATATGCTATCAATTTTATTAAAAATGAACATTGTCGTACTAAATATATATTATAAAAAAATCCCGAACGTCTTAGGAAGTTATCCTGAAATATTTCTCATATTTTGCCGGGATTTCAAAAATGTTTATGTTCCTTGTCAATTATGGCAATACTTTGTGCAATATTTTTGATCGGTTTCCCTAACTTTTCCTTAAACTATATTCTGCGCATGAGTTATTAAAGTTTTATAATGTTCTATTAGCCATTTTGTTGACTAAAGCAGAATAAAAACAGCTGCCTAGGTACTTGCGACAAAGGCATTCTGAACAAATGCCATTCTTTGTGTGGATATCTACCGATAAAGTAAGTTGTATCTATTCTTTTTACGCTTCATTATTTGAATTTGTCTTTATCTGTAATGCTTAATTTTAAAATTTAATTGCTTAAATAAGACACCGAATAAAAAAAGTATATTGATATTTCTTTCATTGTATAGTTATGAAATAATTATTCTTTGTAATAAAAATGAATGTATCTGCCTAATGAGTATATATTACAGAATGTTTCTGAAAAACTCTGTTGTGCGACGCAACAGCAAAAGGGCGTGGCATCTTAACACATATTTAATTATAATGAATTTTACTACTAAATATCAGAAGTAAAAATGAGCTTGAAAATATTGAATATTTAATAAGTGGCTATAACATTGCTAGTTAAGCGTAGAACCAACTGAGCGAAAATTATCCAGCCAAATTTGTGCTCACGGATGCTGGGTCTTTTTGTGTGTTTCATGCTGCGCTACAGATTTGTTTGACGATGTTGACATTTCCATCTTGTGCTGAAGCTTATATCCTTACCAACAAAATGGTGTGAGAATATCAAGCTGGGCATCACCCTCGTAGCTCAAATGGTAGAACACTTGGAGCTAGAGGACTATTCCAAGGGTTCCGGGTTCGATCCCCGGCCTAGACATTTTTCTTTCAATTGGTTTTACGCTTAACTAGCAATGTGATAATCACTTATTAAATATTCAATAGTTTCACGCTTATTTTCACTGTTTATAATTAGTTGAAAATTTAATTATAATTAAATACTTGAGCATAAAGCCTTATTTTAGGGAGAATATTTAAAATTTGTTAGAGCCATGCGATTTTTTCCTTTGGTACTTTATAAAAATCACTTTTATGTTTCACCGCTGCTTAATGAGTTGCCAGAGTTTAGACACAGAACTGAAGCGGTTACTGGTTGCATTAATGGGGATTTCATAACCAAATTGTGTGAAAATTTGAACTTTAGGTTGAATATGTGCAGTATAACTAAAAGGCCACCTTTTAAATATTAATGCTCAAGTTAGTTTACCTTCAATTTCGTGTATGATTTAAATATAAATTAGTCTAAATTAAATTGTTATAACATATCATTATGCCTGCTACATTCTTTTACGGACACTGTATAAAAGATGCCATAATCTAAGTCGGTTGAAAGAATGTTATTTTTTATGATAAAATTATGTTTTGATAATAATTTGTTAATCAAATTATTCATATTTAATTGTTCTTTTAATTGAAATTTTAGTTTAAAAAGTTTTGTGGAATAATGAAGTAATTCATAAATGCTTTGTTACGAAATTTTTTTGACTCTAGAAACTTTAACCATTCCTTATATTTGCTTTTAGATTTTTGCTTAATATACAGTCATTAGAGGTCGTTATTATTTTAGCTATGGTCTAAACGAAAAATATACAAACTGAAACTTCTGATTTATTTTACCAAAATGGTGCTAAATTACACACAATGGTTTTTAGACCATAAAATCCGTCAAATGATTTTAAAGCCTAAGCGCACGCAAATGTTACAAAACAAGGGAAATTTCAAAAGTTGTTAATGTTTATCTATGTTTACAGCATAAGCAAACATTCTAACATATAATTGAGGTATTTTAACATCATTTGACAATTTTTACATTATAAATTCTTTTACTGTATTTTAGCACATTTTCAGTACTCTAAATCAACAGCTTCAATTTGTATATTTTTATGTAATGATCAAGGTGATCTTGGTGTCTAAAAATAAGTTACTCATATGTTCTGTAATATTATGTTACTCATTTGGCTTTTTCAAAAGTATGACATTATCGGAAAAATTGTAAATTACAATGTACTTTCCCTAATATTCTTGTATTTGCCTACAGAATATTATTTAATTACCTCTGTGTGGTTACTTAGAGTTATATATTTATCCAGTTTTTCACTTACAAAGGGTTGGTATTATAAATAGGTAATATTTTAAGCTTTCCATGCTGGTAATGTCCTATCTATAATAATAAAGAGACAAGTATGTGTGTGTCAGCGCTGTTCTGAAGAGACCTCTGTATGTAGAGTTACAAAATTGGGAGGGAAGGTACCTCTACACATGTAGATTTGCACCTCGAAGGCTGATTTCTGAGTTTTTGATTAGAATTTTTTAATTTAAATTTTTAGGTTATTTTTAGCTCTCTTTTTATGTTTCGAGGCGATTTTTCCATATTAGTGAAAGAAATGCGGTTTCATTCTTTCTCTTTTCAATAAAGTTTATTCGGAATTCGTGCGGTGATTTTTCAATTATTAGCGAATTTTTTAATGCGATTTTTAGTGTTTTTTCGCATTTTGTGGCTATTTTCTGACAATGATGAAAAAAAAAATTGATTCAAATTTTCAGCCTAACGAACAAAATCTCGTCTGCTATGATTTTTCAATTTTAGTGATTTTTAATACGGTTTTCGATGTAATATTTAGTGCTTTTTGTGCGTTTAGCATCGATTTTTTGTCATTTTTGTCAAAATTATAGTTTTTTGTATGCATCATGATCTTATCTATTCTTCAGTTGCATGTAAGAAAAGCAAAAAACATAAAATTAACGAATGAGCAATAAAGTTATTAATTATTCACAGTAATCTATAATTATAAAGAGATAATATATGTGTGTGTGTTAGCGCTATTCTACAGAGACCGCTGCATGTAGAGTTACAGAATTTGGAGGGAAGGTACCTCTTTACATGTAGTTTTGCACCTTGAATCCCGATTTTTGATTTTTTGGTTATAATTTTTTTAATTTATTTTTAGGCGATTTTTAGCGCTCTTTTTATGTTTCGAGACGATTTTTCCGTATTAGTAAAAATAATACGGATTCATTCTTTTCACTCAATATAGAATTTTTTTTACTCTTTTCAATAGAGTTTATTCCGAATTTGTGCGGTGATTTTTCAATTTTTACCAAATTTTTTTAATTCGAATTGTAGTGTTTTTTCGCTTTTTGCGGCTATTTTTTGACAATGATAAAAACAAAATTGATTCAAACTTTCAGCCTAATGAACTAAATTTTATCTGCTATGATTTTTCCATTTCAGTGATTTTCAATGCAATTTTCGATGTAGTTTTTAGCGATTTTTTTGTGCATTTAGCATCGATTTTTTGTTATTTTTGTCAAAATTACAGTTTTTGTATGCTTCATGAACTTATCTATTCTTGAATTGCATGTAAGAAAAGCTAAAAACATAAAATTAACGAATGAGCAATAAATTTATTAATCAGGATATTCACCGTAATCTTATAATAGTAAAGAGGCAAGTATGTGTGTGTGCCAGATCTGTTCAAAAGAGATCGCTGCATGTAGAATAACAAAATTTGAAGGGAAGGTATCTCTATACATATAGATTCACCTCGAAGCCCGATTTTTGATTTTTTGATTAGAATTTTTTAATTTAATTTTTTAGGCGGTTTTTAGCGCTCTTTTTATGTTTCGTGGTGATTTTTCTATATTAGTGAAAGATATACGGTTTCATTCTTTTCACTCAATATAATAATTTTTTTTCTTTTTTCAGTAATGTTTATTCGGAATTCGTGCGGTGATTTTGAAATTTTTAGCGAATTGTTTAATGCGACTATTGTGTTTTCTCGCATTTTGCGGCTATTTTTTGACAATGATGAAAACAAAATTTATTCAAATTTTCAGCCTAATGAACTAAATTTCGTGTGGTATGATTTTCTAGTATGATTTTTCAATTTCAGTGATTTTTTGCATTGCGATTTTCAGTGCGATTTTCTATGTGGTTTTTAACGAGTTTTTTGTACATTTAGCATCTTTTTTTGTAAATTTTGTCAATTTTACAGATTTCTGTACTCATCATGGTCTTATCTTTTTTCAAATTGCATGTAAAAAAAAGGCAAAAACCATAAATCTAATGAATCAGCAGTAAAGGAATTATTTTAAATATCCACATTAACATATATTAAAAAGATAACTAAACGCGCTGTCTGTGTGCGTGTATGTTTTTGTGCGATAGCTAGCAAAATCGAAGGCACTTACGAGGCTCAAACCTTTCTTGAAAGTACCCCAAAGTCTTTCCTGATGTATCTGATATTGAGATTTTCAAAATTCTAATTATTACTTAAGTAGTTCCTCTCCCGTTTCCCATTGCAGAAAATTTTTATCGCTAAATATTATTTGTTTATTTTTTAAACCAATTTTACACACAGTCAGTAGCTGTGTATTTCAGACAACGTAATTTCACATATTTCGAGTTAGAGATAAAATCACAAATTTCATGTTCCCTTAATATTATTATCTCGGAACCGGGCAACGCCGGGCGGATCAGCTAGTTTAAAATAGTGTCCTACTAATTCCGAATTCTTGACTTTAATACACATAGTTGAAATAAAATTTGCATTAATTCATTCTTGCATAAAAGTACAACAGTTATTGCATCAAAATCTAAAACTCATAAAACTAGTTATAATGCGAACGCTCCTTAGTTTACACGTTTGATGTACAAACTTATTTAAATTAGCTTTGTAATAAAATATGTTATTATAGATTAAATTATTTATCTAAAGCAAATGGGAAACATTAACTAAAAAAATATATAAATTCATTCAAAACTTCCTCTATCATAGGAATATTACTGGTAAGAGATGAACTCGAAACGCTGAAATTTACGCCACTCTTAAAACTTTCGATGCAATAGAGATGATGCAATGATGATGATTGATTTGATGATGATTTCGATGCAATAGCTTCTTTTCACATACATACGACGTTGCTATTATATTTTACAGTACTACTCTGTTATCCCGTCGTCCGATTTCGCCAAATTAAAAAAAATCACCAAACTAATAGCCAAATTATACATATTGACGTAATTTTTATTTTGAACAATAAAAAACACATAATTAGGAGAATATTAATACAAATACAAGTAAAAAGTTGAAATAAAAATCGCTTAATGGCATTTTAAATACGTGTATCGTATTTAAAGTCATTGATTTGACATTTACGATCATCCATTATTGTCATTTAATCTCATAATTTGCCGATAGTATTTTGGTCGACAGGATAACAGAGTAGTACTTATTTTACATATCCTTTAAAGGGTTCCAAGTAATTTTATATTTACGTAGAAAAATTAGTTGGAAGTGGCAATCCGAAAACTTTGTTCAATCTCATGCATGTTAATACTTCAAAAGCCACTATCACAGTGGCAAAAATTAAATGACAACCTACGCTCATCGTTAATATTCTAAAGGCATGAAATTTTGTTCATTAGATTTAAAAATACAGCTATTACAGTCATTGGAGAAAATGTAACATAAAAGTGCCATCTGTTGAACGATTTATACCAAAACAAAAACAACAATAATATTTATCAAATCATGTCTGAATTAGAAGTTTGATGAAAAGATTCCTGCATTAGTTCTTGAGACCGAGCTATTGCAGGAATAGGAAATATTAAGCATTGCAGCGTCACCAGTTGTGCGATTTACACCAAAACATTATACAGAACAAGTTTATATCACGAATTTACTGAACATGAAGTTTAATGAAAACCCATGCATTAATTCTTGAGCTAGAGCTATTCGGTAATCGTGAGAAATGCTGCTTAGTAGAACCACCAGTTGAGCGATTTACGTCAAAATGTAAACGCTGTCAATTAATGTCTGGTCCTTGAACTTTCACACTTCAGTTTAACAAAATTTTATTGAAATATTCCATGTCTTTGTTCATGCGAGACAGTTATGACATGAATATGAATCTGAACCTCAATCGAAAAGAATCTGAAATTTGATGGAAATCTGTGCATTAATTCTTGAGATTGAGCGATTGCATAAATAGTACAAAATGTAGCATAGCAGTACCACTTGTTGAGCAATTTATAACAAAAACTAATCAGCATCAATTTATATTAAAGATTATATTAATGCAAATTATTCTTAAATTCGTACATTTGTTCTTGAGATATTGCGCCCACAAAAGTTGTGTCATATACCGATAGAGTCACAGACTCACAGACAGACATTTTGTAAGAACATATTTTTTGGAATCTCTGACCCTAAAATGAGTAAATCCATCAAAACCGGAACTGGAAAATTTCGACGAACCAATTAATTTCTTCTTGTAAAAATTTAAAAAAATCACTTTATTATTCGCACGATACATAATCTCTAGTTTAACCCTCTCATGCATACGGGCCTCGTATGAGGACAGATAATTATTGCATTACTAAGCAAAAAATATTCGAGCATTCATTTATGGAGATCTGATTTGTGCAAAGATAATAGCTAGCAAGCAGCACAGTAATAAAATTATTTTAGAATGGGTCTTTCATTTATCACAAAAAAAAAAAAGATTTTTTTGTGAATAATGAAAAATAATTTATGCATGAGAGGGTTAAGATCACGAAATATGTAATTATTTTAGTCTTAAAAAAATGATTAAATTAAACTGAAAAAATGACAAAAGAAAAAAAAAATGTTTCTTTTTCAGAAATCTGTTATATATAGATATGCAAATTACAATATTTTCTGCTATACTTAAAACTACTATGAGGATATGAAGGATAAAAGATAAACACGAAATTTCGGTATTTATGATTCATTAAAAACTTAGATAGAGAAGATACCCTTTCTTTTTATTCACGTAATACATTTTTTTAAACATTTTAGATCCTTTAAAAGGTTTTAAAAAGTTTTTTACTTAAAGAAAAAAAAGTCTTTTAGCAACCATGTTTTCGAGATGTATAATCATAATCCTTAGTTTTAGATCAAGAAAATTCACGATATTCTTGTCTAAAATATTTAACTTAAATAAACAGAAAAGGTTAACTATATTGTAAAATAATATTTCAGTCTTTTTCCTTCAAAAGTCTTTTTTATACATATCTGCAAATAGCAAATATCTTATATATTTAATTACTAACGTAATCTTCAAGCCACGAGTCTCGTTCATATTGCCAAAACGAAATCTTATATTTGTATTTATAGAAGAAAATATTCTCTGAGGAAAAACCTGTTTGGAAAAGGTTTGAAAGTACTAAGATTTTTAAATAAAATTAACTTTTATCATCTTTAGTTGATTATTTAATCGCCTTTTAAGTAAGCATGAACATTTTAAAGTTCATATTATGCATTTTATTTCAAATATCTTCCTTTTATAGTTCCAACTACTGTGGAGATTTTAAGGATAAAAGGCGAAATAGCAACGCTGAAATTTACGACTCCTTTAAAACTTTGGATGATGTAGCAACTCCTTCTTTTGATGTACAAACTGCATTGCTTTTAAAAATTGATTATCCTTTAAAAGGTTTAAAGGAAATTTAGACCATTTTTACATCGGAAAAATTGTTTTTCTTATGACTTTTATATTTTCAGAATGGTTAATCTTTAGTTTGGGATCACGAATATAATACCTCTTTGTCTTACAAATAGCAGTACATAATTCTAGATTTTGCCTTCATCTCTGCTTTGTGAACTGAGATTTATTTACCCTAATGTCAAGCCGTGTTTTTATAAATACATTTTATAGCGATTCCATAAAAATCTTTCAATTAATTATGTTATGAAGATTACGCTTTTGGTTTATTTTTAGAACCATTTATCATAGTTAAAGAAAGTATAACGTCATATATTATAGCAGAACGCATGCAATAATACTTTTTATATTACATCTTGTTTATTAAAATCTTTAATATTAATGTAATGTTAATATTATGTCTTTAATATTAAAATAAAATTGCACGATTAACAAAACTAACATATAATTTTAACAATAATTGCATAAACATTTCGACCTTCTCGTGATGATTAATTCCGATATTTTTTACTGGCTTTGCCATATAGTGCTTTTAAAAAAGAAGGATGGACGAAATGAGAATATAATGCTTAATTAATTGCAATGCTTTTTGCGCATAAACGTTGGAGTAAAAAAATTTTAACCTTGCAGATTTTTAAATTTTACTGGAATCAGTATTATGGAAAAATGTTCGGTAAAAGAATGTTAAAATTAAAATTTATGTAAAAGACTCATGTAACATGTGAAATTCAAAGGCATTTTTATTTCAACGCTTTGACTTTAAATACTGTTTTAATTTTCTTACAAACACATTAAATTTAAAATTATAGTTAACTCGCTTTCTCATGAAGAATGTGGTTTGTCCAAAATAAATTCAAAATTAAAATGATAATTTTGGAAAGATATTATGAAAGATCAGTTGCTATCAAAGGAAGGAGAAACGATATTTAATTTTTGAGCATTTTTATAGTATAGTTATTAATATTACTATTTGTTTATTTAATTGATCGGTATACATTGACAGAAATAACTTGAAGCGTCTATCAGATTTTATGTCTGGTGAAGATAACCATCTGAAGTACCCTCGATTTGACGTGCAGTATAAAATAAACCGAATGTTATATTTTAAGAACGTACATAAGTCGCACGAGAAGAAACTCGGACGTTAATATTAAACCTATGGCAGCATTCTTTTCAAATTCTTTTCTAACTTTTTTAAAAATTTCATTTATTTACTTATGCATGTACATATTTATGCATTTTTTGAATAGAATAGCTGCGGTAGATCTTTAACCGGTTAGTTATTACTTTTTTGATTATACTTTTTTTATGAGGACAAATTTTCATTTTCAGAACATGTTCCGAAATTGAAAATAATTTTCTCTATTAGTAAAAGTCTTAAAATATTTTTTTTACAAATCGAGAGGTAACCTGATTAGAGATTCTTCTGAGCTACCCAGTGCATCCCTTTAAAATAAAATAAAAAAAACATTTAAAAATTCTAAAATGCAAGTAATAAATTGTTAAAGAACATTTACTTCATCATCAGAATATTTCAGCAATTTTAAAATCATATTTCGCTTCTTAGAAAAATAATTATCTTTTTCTGTGGCATTTTGTCAAGACGAATAGGATTGATAAAGATCGATAACAAATAATGATAATAATCCGGAAAGACAAAGAGCAATCTTAAATAGTACGCTTACAGATGGGAGTATTCTTGTACTGAAGAAATAGATCATTATTTGCACAATTGTTGGATTGTAAGTTCTTCAATTCAGCCCATGTATTTAGCACAGCAGCCTTTGTCCCTGAAATTCCTAGTTAGATTCTTCCAAGGTAATCAGCTAACATACCAGAGTTTAGCAACATACATTATATGTCACAGCATCTTGGAAAATAAAATACACATTACATTTGAGGACCTCAGAAGCCAAGGGGTACAAGTGACATAATTTAGATTTCGAGTAAATTGAGTTCAAAGTTAAGCATCAATTGTAATTGAATGAATTGAGATAGGAATCTTTTGCTTATTTCTTAATGTTCTTTGAACTCTTATTTCAATAACTGTTTAGAAAAACAGCCGATTAAATTTTGTTTTAAATGTATAACTGAGCAATATTTATCAGCATTCGGCACTTGTACCCTTTGGCTTCCAAGCAGTAATGAAAACTGCTTGGAAGCCAAATGGTACAAGTGCCGAATTAATACAAGAAGTAAAAAAAATATTAAATAAAAAGATAAATTTATAAAAACCGAAAAACAATGTTGATATAAATAAATGAATGGACAAAATTTTGTTTTAATAAAAGTTCTAAAAAGGAAAAATTATGTAATAAAAAAAATGAAAATACGAAAAATTTAAGATAAATGTTGATACACATGAATGAAACAAACTTTTATTCTAACATAAGATTTAAAATTTTATTGTAAAATTTTATTACGTCTGTCTGTTCGTGCTCTAACTCTCGTAAATATACTCGAATTGCGCTGAATTTTTTGGAAATTATTTATGCTTATCCTAGCGCGAAGGCTACTTCAAATAATGTTTCTAGCAGGATTAATTTATTTACAGCGACAGTCAAAAGTTTTTCGTTTCATTACGGACTATGGGGAAAAATCGTTTCAAATGAATTTTAAAGGTGTTACACCCTGTCAAATATAGTAAGATTTATATCCATCTACGAAATTCATTAAAATATGCATTCTGTAAAATATGTGGTGAAAAGAAAAGCTAATATTCATTTACAGGGTCGCACTAAAGAATTCAATTACATTATAGGAAATGTGAAAATTGTTTGCAACATATTTTATAATATTAAACTTTCCATGTATAATAAAATTGATATACGTCCATGAGATTTAATATAAGTTATATAGCGCATAATATGAAGTTCACAGCATTTACAGGGACACACAGAAGATTTGAAATAGTTTATTCTATCCAGAATACTGTACATTATCGATATGGTTGATGGATGGATAAAATGCCTTCTTAATTATGATATGCGCTTTTAAGTTTCACTAAATTTATACATATTACATGGTATATATAAATGCTATATTTGATATACAGGGCTACACAAAAGATCTGGTAAAGGTTACTGAACATGAGTATTATTTACTTAAAGATTGTTTTTAAATAAGTTATGTATTTTTATGATGAATTTCATTCAGTTTACTCAGAAATGCTTGTAGAATACGGATAAAATGATATGCAGGGCAACACACAGAATTGGATACATGGTCATCTGTGGATGATAATTTCTTGAAATAATACTTCAGTAGTCTGAATGTAGTATATGTTTTACTTTGAGCTAAATTTTAGCTAAATACTGGCGTATAATACAGGTTCTAGGTAAACTCCAGGGATGAATAAAAGTATACAAGTATGTTTCCATCTGTTAGTACAAAATGCTGAAAGTTAAATTTCACACTGTTACGCATTTTCTTCCTAAATTAGTTTTTTCCATTGTACTGTATATATATAACCGACAGATCAAACACAAGGCTGTTCAAAAGTATTAAAATACATATTTTTCTATTGACAGTAACATTTTATTACCTTAAATTGCGAAATTTTTTTAAAGATTTCAGGAAATCTTGGAAAGTATTTCAGAATCTATGTTTAATGTTTGATTTTTCTTACTTGTTAACAGTTTGTATTTATTTAATGTAATATTTAATGCATTAAAAAGCAAATTCTAAACAGAAAAAAAACTGACGAAAAACATTTTGAAAAACGACATACAACTCCAGTTCATAATGTTTAAAACGGCACACGGTGTAAATAATATTAAACTGTGATTGGTACAAATTGGCATTTGGTCGTGTTTTTGTACCAATCGACGTTTAAAAACTATCAAATTCCTGGGGCGTTTTCAGAGTCATGAACTATCCTTGCCTCTCGTTGATCGCGCTTCAGCTATATAGATGTTATCGAATACACCGGCACTCATACCCCTTGGCCTCCACGCGCATCACGGTTTCGGGAAAGAGGTTAAGTAACTGACCCCTAAAATTCAGTGCATAATTAAAAAATCACTCATAACTCTTTACCTACAAATAAATAGACTTATTTTCAGCTAGCCTGTGCACTTAACTCATTTTTTTTCAATTTTGTCACTTATACCCCTTGGCTTCTGGGCTTCTCATTTATAAATAAACGTTACATGTGGTTTTGGATGAAGCTATTAGAAAGGTTTTAGCATTATTTGAAAAGTTTAAGTGTTATGTATATTTATGTTCCATTCTATGTATATTTTTATTTTTCATTATACACTGATATATCAGACACATTACAGACATTTTTGAGGTCTTTTAACTCATTATTCACAAAATATTCACAGTATAATACCCTTTTCTAAAGTTTTTGAATACCAGAAAGTAATAATTTGGTTTAGATATAAAATATATAAAGTTTATCTCTACATAATATTTTTGTTCTTTATGTGAACACTTCGCGTCATGACGGCGACGAAATGTTTTCATTTGGTACAAATAAAATGATGTAGGGAAAAACAAATATAATTTAAATGCCAATTTTCAGTCTTCACAAGCTTAATTTTCAAAAAAAAGTATTTTAGGCAGAAACTTATTTAAAGCCATAAAGAAGAAATCTTTATTTTGTAAAAAAAAAAAAAAAAAAAAATTGTCAGATAACAATTGTGAATATAGTTTATAAATCGAAATTTTACGGTGTTGATGTTGTTACGTATATGCGTAAATTGAACCTTAATTAAAGGATTTGTATAACTAAAACTTTAACAAATTAACTGATTTGGTAATTTTTTTTTTCAATTTGTGTTATAAAATTCCTTTGCAAACTAAAAACAAATTTCACGGCAGGGGAAAAGCTGTTTTGCATTTTTATCAGAACTTATTTCATTATGACGGTGACGAAATTCTTTTAATAATACGAAGTAGGAAAACAAAGGTTATTTATATGTAGATTCTCAGCCTTCGCAAGTTGAATTTTGAGGAAAATGTTTTACGACAGACGCTTATTTAAATTAGAAGGGGAAAAATTAAACTTTGTGAAATGGAAAGTGTGTTATAAGGTATCGTGAATGTGATTTATAAAGCGGAATTGCATACATAGCTGCTGTTTGTGCCATGCATAAATCGATCCTTATATAAAGAAATGTTACAAGCATAAACTAACAATTTCCGGCACAGAGATTGTAAGATATTAGTTAATTTTACTCGTTTCTGTTCTTTAACTGGTTTAGAAATGGAAATAATACTTTTTCAATTTGCATACTAAAATACCTTCTAAAACAATAGACACATAAAAATAAATAAATAAATAAATAGACAATTTTGCATTTTTGTCCGGACTTCTGACATGATGAAGGAGACGAGGTTCTTTTTTTTACGGTAAAAAAAAAAAAAATGTAAAGTAAAACAAATATTCTTTGCATATACATTTTTGAGCCTTCACAAGTTAATTTTGAGGAAAATATTTCAATCGGAATGTTATTTAAATTGGCTAAGGAAAAATTGTTAAACTTTGCAAAATGGAATATTTTTGATGAAAGTTGGTGAATGTAATTTTTAAAACGGAATAAAAAGCGTAGTTGCTGTTTGCGAATACATAAATCGGTCCTTTATTGGAGGAATCTTATAAAAAAAATAAAAATTTTTGGTGTAGATTTTCTAAAATTTTTATTTTATTTATTTTTTATTTATTTTTTTTGTTTTTGCTTGTTTGTTTCTGTAATTTAACTTGTTTAGCATAGGTTAAATATTTTTAAATATTTTTTTCAAAAAATAATCTTTGCTTTAAGAGCTGTTTTCTACACATTTCTATTCGGTTAGCTTAGGGGTGCAGAAACTAATGAACAGAAGGGCCACTTACAAACATGTCAGGGTGGTCGAGGCCCACATCAATAATATGGAAGGAATTTGATTTCATGGAGTTGGTCTGTGGTCTATAATTGGATGAAAAATATGGTTTCAAAAGGGAATGGGAGGGGGGTTACCCTTATAAGTTCGCTTACCCAGACAAAATATGTTCAGTTGGTAAAGATTTATCAGTCGTTTTTATGTTTATATATATAACAATTATAGAAAAGATTATTTTCATAGTTTCCCGCAGGTTTAAAAACGGGCAGGGCGCTATTGTTCAGAAAAAGTAGATTTTTACATTCTTCAGGGCACTTTTTTTATTTTTCAGGGCACTTTTATAGAATTGAATGTAGATTCTAGCGGTTTAAAAAATCGCGTAAAAACAGGAATTTCACCTAAGAATGAAGAAAAAAGCCGAAAAATGTCGTCAAAATTGAAAAAAAGAAAAAAAGAAGGTAATTTAAAAAAAAAAAATGGATGTGTCTTATTTTCAAAAATTCTTATTATTATTTTTAAGAAAAAATTAATTAATAAATTATGAATTTATGTGATTTATCCAAATTATTTGGGGAACAAATATTAAACAAAGCTAATATTGAAAAGCGGTTTGAGATACGTGAAATAATACTGCATAAAACAAAAAAGATAAAATCTTTAGGTATTTGGAGAATGACTAAAACTTTATTTTTTTTTTTTAAATATAGCGACATATTGCTGACAAGCAGATATTTCCTAAAACTTTCGGGGTAGTTTAAGGGCATTTAAGGAGGAGGGGTGTATTTAACTTTGAAAGTATTTGAGGATGCTTGACATATTAATTTTTGCTTGGCTAAACATGAAAAATGGAAGATTCAGAACTCTCCAAGAGTATGGTATTAGTTAAAATAATTCATATTACCTTGGGAAATACTAGAAGTTAATGAATTTATTTTTATTTGTAGATCTAAACAAAGTAAATTAAAAAGCTGAAAAGAATATTTCCAATATCTCCAAATTCTTTTGCTTGTCTGCAAAAAAATATGAATTTTTGTATAAGAATGTACCTCAGAGGGATACATATATAAAACTTCTAATCGAACCAAAAATTTGTGAAGTAGCAAAACTATTTTATGGTTTATGATGCCTTACATTCGAAAGTTGTCACTGTAAGAAAGCAAAAAAAAAATATTTTTTTTTTGTTTTTGTTAAAAGGTTTTAAAATACTTATTTCTTAAATGCATTTTTGGAATTATTTGTGTTGAAAGGAATGTTTCTCAGCTTAATGCAATAATTTTTATAGGGAATAATTTGTGTAAAATATGATGGATTTCATATACAATAAACACTACAATTAAAAAATATTAACTTTATCATATATGCTGAGTGGTTCGGACCCCCACTATGTGTTAAATATGTACAGTAGGCCCAAAGAAACAGATTTCGTACAGGAATGTGAAAGCGGAAATGCAGCGTTGCGGTAGGAGAGGGCGCTGTTGAGTTCAATAGATAAAAGCACTTTTATGGCTTGAATAGACATTCTCCACACGGATTTTATGCGTTGTTACACGAATTCTGAGTTTATTGACATTTATGAGGCTGAAAAAGGAAATGCAGTGGATGCTTAAATGGATGCACATGAAACGATTCCCGGATAGGAATCTGCAGGACAGCCGAACATTTAAGCGCATTCTAAACGGGAGGGGGGGAGTTGCTCGCGATGTAGCGCTGGTTTTCCAGTGTATCAGCAATGCGTACTTGAGGGGTGAGGCAGTGAAATCCAATACCACCTCAAACCTTGATAATGGGTGTTGGACCAATGTGACGATGATTAACGCAACAGTTCAGACTCTTCTCACCACGCTGTCTCCAAACTCGAATCCGACCATCGTGATGGTGCATACAGAAGCGTGATTCGTCAGTAAACGCAATGTTCTTCCATTCCGTTGCCCATGTCCACCGTTTTTCGCAACATTGGCGGCGCAAATGCTTGTGATTTCCTTTCAAGAGTAAATGAAGCAATGGACGACTTACACACATTCCACTCTTCTGCAAACGGCACTGAAGGATATGAGTGGACACTGTAAGATACGCAGCAATCTTAATATATTGTGCTATGGTTAGTGATGTGGTTGTGCGGTCCACCGCTGCCATGCGTACAATCCACTTGTCATCACGGACATTGATGAGACGATGTGGGCTCGATCGGCCTTGTCGATCCGTCGTTCCTCCTTGCATCTAGCGATTATAGATCAGCATCACAGTTGCTTGGTTTCGTCCAACGCGTCGTCGACCGATTTCTCTGAAAGATAATCCGCAATCCCCATAGGGTACTATTCTTTCCCTGTCGAATTCATAGTCTTGGTCAAAAGATGTTCGATGTCTTCCACAAGGCCTAGGTAAACAACTAACGCACAGAAAGAAAAATAAAAAGAAAAAAAAACTTCTCTTTTTAACTCTTTCCACATAACTTTCACAAGCAAAGTTAAAACTCGAACAAAAAACGATTATCTGTGTCAGTATACTTTTACTTTTCTCCAATATTCCAAAGCACGCAAGGACAATGTACAAATAATGTAATTTCAGAATTTATAACTTCATTGAAATATAATAGTCGAATGTTAATTGATAATTGTTTCTTGTTTCACTGCGTTAAAAAAACTGCAAGCGACCATTGGCGTTCTGAAAAAAGATTAGCACATTCGCTGCAGCTCACGCGCCATAAAATGTAAATCGGCTTCTGGGAAAACCCAACTTCTACAGTGCGGCATTAACTATCATCACATCTTCACGTAAGCGGCAGTGAGCGTGTTAAAGTACCCTGAGGTAAATTTATTTTCTATCATTTATTAAAATGTTTTTAAGCAACATACGCTGAGGATAACAAGAAGATCCCTAAAATTCTGAAATAGAGAAAATTGTGCTTTTTTCTATTTTTTTAGTATTTAAGAAGAAATAATGCAGGATAATATTAATTAAACAAAAACATAATTTTCTGAACAAATTAAAAAAACAAAATTTATTTCCTACACGATTTAAGCCCAAGAAGGGACAGATATTAAGATAATTGATTTAGTTATTTCTACATTTAATATTAATTTTTTGAAAAAAAATAAGTTAAACCCAGTGAAAATTAAAAAATAAAAATGAAATTCAAACAATATGATACTTATATACCCTAGATCTTAGATTCCGCTCAAATGATATCGAAATAAATCTAAGCCTTTTCTTGAACATTTGCTTTTTAGATTGTCTATTCATTTTGTTTACACTTGTCATAAACATAATACAAAAGCTGCAATACAAATATTTGCAAGTTGAGTTTGGCAAAAAGTCTTAGATTTATTTCGATATCATTTGAGCGGAATCTAAGATCTAGGGTATTTAAGTATCATATTGTTTGAATTTCATTTTTATTTTTTAATTTTCACTGGATTTAACTTTTTTTTTTCAAAAAATTAATATTAAATGTAGAAATAACTAAATCAATTATCTTAATATCTGTCCCTTCTTGGGCTTAAATCGTGTAGGAAATAAATTTTGTTTTTTTAATTTGTTCAGAAAATTATGTTTTTGTTTAATATCTGAAGTTTTTTTAATAACTACTGCATTCATATGAACTCATTTCAAAATTAACTGAGGGTACCATCATTAGGAATTCTTCTATGCGGTATCGTATCACCACAATTACCGATGTAATTTACCCAGTGCCGTACCAAATTGTATGCTTCATTTCCAAATCGTTAGTTTTTTTTTTACTTATGGAACTGAAATCTTTACATGCTTCCTGTCTTGCTACCAAATATTTAAAAATATCTGTTTCATTTCCAATATGACGTCATAAATGTACGCCTTTTAATTCTTAAAATCAGTTTCACTTTTTACGATGTAGAAAGTCAGATGTCACTTTTCTCCTCGGTGAATTCTTTTCTTATGAATTATGAGGTCATATTCGACAAAAAAATCTATTCTGTAAATAGGGATGTAGTGGAGGGTATACAGGGGTATCCGCTGTATGCCTCTGGATTTTTTTAAAAAACATCGTATACCCCCTGTTTCTCAAGAAAACTAATAGTATCTACACTCTAAGGTATACCCTCTGCCTTGCGCGTATACCCTCTGCTCAGAGGCCTCCGCTCTGAGCAACTGTATTTTTTAAGAGTACATCACTGTCTGTTTATAACTGATATTTATACTTAACAATCACTATTGATACATTGCGTAGAAGTGCAGATGTAGACATTCGCGTCTCGACAATATAATATACCTCCAATAATACCTCAAGACATAGCATCAATAAAATGTATTTATTTTTTTACTTTATGTATGACGTTATATTTATTTATTTTCTGTATTTCTTCTGTTAGAAAATTCTTGATAAATTAATTAATGTTTGAACTGAAATTCTGCTCAAAATAAGAATTTAACTTCGACAGAATTTTAACAGCGAAAAACAATCAAACCGCCAATCGAGGCTCTGGGTAGGGTCAGTGGTGTAGTCGTAAAAAAATCAGAGGGTATACATTCTAAGCAGAGGGTATACGCTCAAAACAGAGGGGGTACTTACGGATTAACGCCACCGCAGCTGCAGATTTGGCGGATTTTAAGTACCGTCGATTTTACGCCTAAAATTTTTGAGACAAATCATAAAATAAAACGGTATTACTCTGTTATCCCGTCGACCAAAATACTATTGCCAAATTATAAGATTAAATGCCAATAATGGATGATCGTGAATGACAATACAATGACATTAAATATGATACACGTGTTTAAAACGTCATTAAGTGATTTTTATTTCGACTTTTTATTTGTATTTTTATTAATATTCTACAAATTATTTGTTTTTTTTTTTATTATTTAAAATAAAAATTACGTCAATATGTATAATTTGGCTATTAGTTTGGCGATTTGTATAATTTGGCGAAATCGGTCGACGGGATAACGGAGTAGTACCAATAAAATCAAAACACTTTCAAAATTCAAAACACTTTATTTAAAAACAAAGTGGATTTCGGTGGAAAATAGGCCGATACTGAATTTACCTCCTGTATCATCGCTTCTGAAAAAATAAAATTGCATCTTGTTCTGTTTTTGGCAAATCCCAAATACGCATTTTTGCAGCAGTAAAAAATGGCATCAAAAATCAGCAAACAATAAGGCAACAAGGAAGCCAAACGATAACTGCGTGCGCGTGCGAACAACAAGATTGCTCTTTATTGGCGCAATAGCGCAACGTATTCTGCGGTGGCGTTAATACGTAAGTACCCAGAGGGTATACCCTAGAGTGTATAACACTATAGCTTTCTTGAGAAACAGAGTGTATACGGTATACCTTAAAAAATTCAGAGGGTATACGACATACGCTCCCGTATATATACTCTCCACTACATTCCTGTGTAGGGTTCAACGTAGATAAGTTGGGGACAGATATCATACATGCTGCACGTTGATACGATTGGAACAAAATGGCAATTATATGTCTCACATGCTAACTCGGCTATCATTGTATATTTATTAATAAATTGTTTATTTTATTTTACTGTCCTTTTTTTTAATGGTATAAATTGTTTCGTTCTATAGTTATTAATAAACTTTTTTTTATTTATCACTATTTATTTTAATAATACAAAATAATGTAAAATTATGCATGTGACTGGTATTTAAAAACGAAATTTTCGCCAAATTGGCATAAAAAAATTGCGGCAACGTGGTAATTATTAGACATCTGTACCAAAAGGTTGAACGTTATGAATGTTTCAAATGTGTTTACATTTTATTATTTCATACAGATAATGAATCAAAAGAGTTTTATAAAAATATTAACTTGAAACATAAAAAAAAGCTCTTTTCAACAGAAACTCTTTGTGATATTTTAAAAATTAAGTCGTGTAGTGTGTTATCATTTTAACAATCATCAAAATAATAAATTTAATACAAGTTAATTCAAAATTAATTTTATTCAATGATTAATTGTTTGTAATATTACAAGTTTAGGCGTGATAGTAAAAAAAACGCCAAATCGGAAATTAAAAAAATTATTTGTAAACATTATTGTTTATATTTGTTTACATTCGATTTGAATGTTTAAGTTGATAGAATTGGTTAATTTATTGCAGTGCCGAAAAGTCTTACGCCATGTAGTCGTTAATTCTGCGGTTAGCCTTAATAAATGCCAGGACTTGAGTTTGAAGGCCTAGTTCTGCAGATTTACTAGTTTCATTACATACCAAGGATGATGTACTATTATTTTTTACTATTATTCTTTAATACTATTATTTTGAAGACTTTTATTTACCTTAATTTATTTTGATTTTCTTCGAACATATAAGGTGGAGAAACTTTAAAAATGTGGCATAGGTACAAAATCCTGGCACAGATACCATATACGCACTGCCCCACTAAAAAAAAGCTGCAGAAAATCTATATGTATTTCGCCCAAAATTCTGTGGGAAATCCGTAGGTATTTGGCCCATTATGCAGACATTTTAAAGAATATCTTTTAAAATTCTGCAGATATTTTTAAGATAAAGATACATCTGCAAACATTCTTCAAATTTCTGTAGAATTTCTGAAGTGGCGATTTCTTCAGATAATCTTAAGATTATTTTTAGTGGGGTGGATTTGGCGCGATTTTTTTCTGATGCCAATGTGTCAGAAACCTCGCTTTCAAATATTAGTTACATATATATTTTCTATTATTTTGAAGAAACAATAAATAGAGAAAAGTTTAATTTACTTATTTTCTAAATTTCTTCAACTAAAAATCTTCTTGATTCATTAATCAATGTTTGAAAATGTCTTTTTAATATAAAAATCATGCTTTATATTAATTACTTTCTGTAAATGATTCTTATCTTGGTACCAAATGTTTCAAAATCTCCGTTTTATTTTTAATATGGCGTCTAAAATATGCCGTTTTTAATTCTTACAAAAAAAAATACTTTTAAATCACGTAAAAATATTTCATTGCTGCAGGAAATATGTCCATTAATCTCTTTTTTTTTTCTTTGATTGGAGAAAATTTTTTTACTCAATTAGGTGCTTCGAAGAAAATTTGTGGCAGCGCGTACAAAATCTGGGAAAATGTCTAGTAAATAACTCCTTCAATGTTAAATTCTGTATTAAAATAACATTAAGGCGTCGCACTGGAAATAAATAAAGCATAGCACTGCCGTTCTATGCTTTAATTAAGAGGTTAGTTGATATGAGTAACATGATACTGCATAAACAGCAAAAACAAAACCTTCAGGTATTTGTAGAACAATTAAAATTTTACTTATCTTTTAAAATGAAGAGACATATTGTTGACAAACACATATTTTCTAAAACTTTCGGGAAAGCTAAGGGGCATTTATTTTAGTAAGTAAGTAGCAAGTATTTGAAAGTATTCAGCATATATATTTTTGCTTGGCTAAATTTGAAAAATTGAAGATTCAGAAGTCTCCAATAATAATGGTATTAGTTATAGGAAATTATTTTATATGGAAAATATTAGAAGCTATTGAATACATTTTTATTTGTCGATCAAAGCAAATTAAATGAAAAAGATGAAATGAATTTATCTAGTAAGATCAAATTACTTTAGATACCTGCTAGAAGGTATGAGTTTTTGCTGAATTTTTCATAAGAACGTGTCTACAGGTTTAAAATTGAAACTTCTAATAGAAACTTGCGAAGTAGCAAAACTAATTTATGCCTTTACTTTCAAAGGTTGTCGTTAAAAGATAGCAAAATAAAATTTATATTTTTGTTATGAGGTTTTTAAATATTAATTCCTGAAATGCATTTTTCTAGTAGCTTGAGTCGAAAAGAATGCTTTTTTTTTTGCCAATCAACGGATATTGTTAAGAACATTTGTACAGCCGTGTATAAGATTTATGGAATGTATTAACACCAAGTAATATTTAAAAATAATTTAGAAAAGTATGCCACAACTGAAACTCACTTCGACCAATTATTCTTCGTAAGTTTCTAAAACAAACTTATGCTTTCAATATGTAAGATAAATAAGTTTTGCCAATAAATGTAAATTCTGTTATTTAATCTATATTTCAATTTTATGGCTTCTGTTCTTGATTATAGCTTGAATATTTGTGGTACTGCAAAACGCTTTAATATTCCTTTAATAATCCTGTAATATATAATATTACAGGATTTAATATACTATAGGATCTACGTAATTTATACAGAGCTAGTAATATTTAAAGAATAATTTTAAACACATGCCAGAAATGAATTCTCAATTCCAGCAATTATTTTTCGTAGGTTTTAATAGTCAATTATGGTTAGTTTTCTTCTGTAGTCAATTTGTTTTGTGAGTCTCTGTAAATGGACAATAAATTCTAATCTCACCACATTCTATAATAAGAACTTTGTATTACTTTTAAATAATAAATATTAATTTCAGAATGTTTAAAATATTGTACCATCATCAAAATACACTTCAAACGATTTTTCCCCAAAAATTGTCATGTAACTGAATTCTTTTGAGCGTCCGTATTAATGAAGCTTAAGTTTTACACACTCAATTTTTAATACGGATTTTATCATAATGAATCCCAATAATATGTTATGCTTCGTACGGTTCAAGGACTTTCAGACACCAGTTACAAGGATTTTTCTAAAGTAATATTTTCCTTATATAACAAAAAAATTCTAACTTCATAATACTTTTATGCATAAGAACTGTATATGTAAATTACCTCCAAAGCAGAACATGCTAAAGTGCGACGTAGGCCGTAGAACAACGCGCATCTTTGCAGTACAAATACCTCAATTTTCGGCATATAATCAGCGGATCAAGCAATTCTGTTTCGACCCAGAAAACTTTATTTAGTAATTGAAGACAAATATTTTACCGCGATCTGTAACAATAATTGTAATGATTGTAATAACTGCAATAACCGCTAATAACTGCTTTTTAAATAAATCTTTTAGTTACTTTTATCTCTATTTCTAAGGCGGATTGTAGTGATTGGAAAAAATTTTGTGCAGTTCAATAGTCTATCATGAGGGAAAATTTACGAAATACTTCTGTCAGCTAAGAAAAAAAATTCCAATTTGTAGAAACAAAATGTCGCAAAATTCACAATATTTGCCAATTGGTCGCAAAAAAGGAGAAAAAATTGCCATTTGGTAGAAACAAAATATCGCGAAATTCACCAATCCTTAATAGGTAACGGCTTATTCGAAATTTTGCAAATGAAACATCGGTAAAAAAGGAAATACGCAATTTGACATTAATTATGTTTACACTGGTACTGGGTATTATACTAATATATCATTAAAAATTGTTATCTAGGCTTTAAAAGCCGATAAACATAGAGCAGTAACCTGTCATCACATAATAACCATACATTTTTTTTTTCGAGATTCACTACCAACAGTGCTTTTTACGCTTCTGCTACTATTGGTGCCTCCAGCTCTCCTCAACATATTTTCATATTTTATATTCATATTCATATTTACATTCACATTTTCACATTCATGTTTTATTTTTACTTATTTTACTTCCAATAGAAAATCATTCAAAACTCTTTTGTTTTGTGTTTTCTTTTAGTTATTCAAAAGAGACCGAAATACAGTGACTTTAAAATTTAGTGGTTTATCGAAAGTCATGTACAAAACCATAGATAACACGCCCTTGAACTGTACAAGCACAATAATTCTTTCAATAAAAATGCTTTTTTACTGATTTAGAAAAAAAATCTTTTAAAAAATTAACGCTGCTTTTTTATAAATCTTCCAGGTACTTCTATCTATTTCTAAGGCTTATTGTAGTGTTAAAAAACGCTCGATGTTTTATCTATATGGTTATGCATATAGAGAAGCAAACTTAAAAAACAGTTCGTCAATAGTTGCCTAATGATTTTAATTAGTAAATATATATAGGACAGTTGCACCATAAACTTTAACTAATAATAACACATTGCTCAGTGGTGCACAAAACAGGAATTTTAATATACATTAGTACATATTAAAATAAAATAAAATTTTCAACGTTTCGCGCCGTCTTCTGCGGGCGTCTTTAATTAGTTTTCCGTTACATTATAAAGTATGAGAAAATTGTTTATTAGTTAGAAATTAATATGACAAGTAAGCGTATTTTCCAAGTACTAAAACACAATGGCGAAGATTATTAGTTTGATAGAAGATTATTTTACGTATATTGTTTGCTTTGATAAGTATATCCTTATTATTATACTTATTAATCGAGGTCGGTTTCCCCCCCATGGTTTATCCATTTTAGTTATCTTAAATAAACCGATTAATTTTGCATTAGAAAAATGTATTGTTCTTAAATTAAAGGTCCTATTTATTTGTTTTGTTGATTGAAAAGGGATTTGCGGTGATCCCAAAAGAAGCTGAAAGTGTGTTAAAATAAAAATCATAGATAACATTATTTCTCCGAACAATTAAAAGTATTTTTTTTTTTTGTACATTTTTTTAACATGCTCTTTTTTATTCTTTTTTGTATGGAATTTAAATGTTATTAATGATAAAATAACGCATTGATATTCATTAAATAAGCTTTTCAGATATTGTATCTGTATGTGAAAGGCTTTTTAGAACGTAAAAAAGATCTTGAAGCTTTATCTCTGTTTACAAAAAAAGAAAGAGGAAGTTTCAGGACAATTTAAAACTCCACACCTATTTTAATTACTTTCTGATTACTTTTAAAGAATGAGATATTACTTTAATGTTAGAATAAAAAAAATTATTTTTAAATTAAAATACAAACGCAATGCTGATAAGTTTTATAGAAGGTTATTTTGTAATTAATGTTTGCTTGAAAAATACCAAATCAAACATGTTAGGCTTCCGAATGTCGATTCCTTTAACATTTTTTAACGTGAATGAAACGGAACTGTCCCACATGCACAGTAAAAAAATCTTAACTTGGCAGAAAAGAATTTTAATTTTGACGCCAGTAATTAAATGTTTAATTTACAGACAGCATCTGTAATTTTCCATTAAAACAGTTTTTCCGTTAAAATTTCCGTTTATGTTTACAGTAAAAATTACAAAAATCAACTTTTTTAATAGCAAAACCGTTTTTCTTTACAAATTTTTTTCTGTAAAAAGAACATATTTTTTACAGTGTATTATTGATATAAAATTATTAAAGTCGATGGAATTACTTCAATATGTCAGAATATGCATCAGAATAAAAAATATTCGTTACTTAATGAGCTTCGATAAACTTTAATAATTGTGTCAGAATAAAACAATTATTTTTGTAATTATTAAATAGATATCAATGATTTTATTTCATATCAATTAAGTATTCATAATTTTGTTAGATCAAATAAAGACATGCCATATGTATAAAATTATAATTTTAGTTTATCTGGTCATTAACGTAGAAATGAAAACAGGGTATACATAAATATAAAAATACTTTCCAAAACAAGACTTTACAATTTGTTTCCATTTTGATCCACCCTTGTATTTTTGTTTTTAAAACATGTACTTAATAAGAATATAATATGCGTAATATGTGCAAAAGTTTGATATAAGAAAACAACATGCTATGATGATTTTCGATTATCCTACGACAGGTTTGTAAAGAACATGAACTATTAATGATGACAAAAACAGTTTTAATGAAATGCCAGGGTATCTAAAAAATCGTTAATATATTTTATAACCTAATAAAAAATAAATGCATAAGATAGAATCTTAAAATTTATAGATTTGTACAATTAAAAGCATACCAAATGTTCCTTAGTGTTTTAAAATATAACGTAACCATGAACGAAAATATACATAAGTTCTCCTACCTCTTTATGATTCCGAAAACTATTCCATCCTTTATGTTTAGAAACCTAAAAAAGGTAAAAAAAAAAAAAAAAAAAAAAAAAAAAGATTTAAGTAATAATTTATAAAAACAGAATATTTTCAAGTTTAACAAATATGTTTTACTGAAAAAAAACATGTCAAATTAACTGCATTAATTTTAATGATAACATTATTTTTTTACTCTGACTTGCATAAATTGAATTACAGACCTCAACATGCTTAAATGAGAACGGTTAACATGCAAAAAATATGCTCCGGTTAGATAACACTGATTAATAAACTATTAAAAATACTCTGTATATTTCTAAAAATCTAAAAGATAAACTTTGCCTTTATTGCTTTAGTTGATTATATTATAAATCCGTTTAATTGAGGAACCCGTGTCTTTTTTTTTACAATGTAAGAGGATAAATTAAATGTCAGTTTGTTTTGTTCGAAGAAGAATAAAAAACAAATAATCTATTTTTTTAATATATACATACTATGTGTTTGAAAGACTTTCAATTGTGGAGAATCTCAGGAGGCCTATCTTTGCTTATGTATGAGATATGTAAAAGAAAAAAAAATGAAACCTTTAAATACCTCATTGTAATTTTAATTAATTTCTGATTACTTTTTAAAACATGAGATAATAATGGGATAACAAAAGTAAAAAAGGATATTTCTTTTACACAAAATACAATCGCGAAGCTTATCTGCTCGGCAAAAAGTTATTTTGCTAATAATTCTTTCTGCTGAGTAATTTTAGAGTTATGCTAAAAAACAATAGCATTGAAGTCTGTTGTGCAACTACGATTAATGAGTTTAATATAAGGAAGTCCACACTTAAAAACTTCATAATATTTAAACTCCTACTATAATATGGTAAAATTTACCTTAAATTCAAATATGATGTTAAAATGAAATTTTCGTAGTGAAAAGATTTGAGTTTGGTGCAATTTGAATTGAATGATATCCATCTGAGCTTATGTCTTGTTAATATGCGTAGAAAGAATATATATTTTCAGTCAAATAGTTACTTTAATTTATTAAATTACTATTTTTGCATTTATATGTATGAAGTATTGGTGGCAAATGTTTTCATAATTTTTTATTTCTTTTAAAAATTTTCTTTATCACTTTGAAAATTTAAGGTTTTGAAAAAAAAAAAGATAATGCGATTTTGTGGTGAGGGAGCATTAATTTAAAAAACTGCTGATATAATAAATTGAATTTTAAGATTAATAATAGTATAATGCAATTTAAAATTTATATACTTTGCATGAATAAATAAAAATGTGTACTGCAAACTAAATATTAATAAATTTTTAATTATTGCGTGGTAAAAAAATTGCATAAACATATTAAAAAAGTACGATAAATTAGGGGCACAAAAGTAAAATGGGAAATAAACAGTAAATTTTAAGTTATTCTCGATTAGGATTTATTATCAGATAAAGTTGAGAGAGTTCTTTTGATGAAATTACTTTTGCTTACAAACTGAAAATATTCTTTTCATTTCGCGTGCTACACATATTAAACCACAATACATAACAATTGAATATTCCAGTGGCGTATAAATTCCCCAAAGTTATTCCATGCCACTTTCGGGCTAAATCTCAAAATGTTCACGGTAACTGTATACCAACGACGACATTTTGGTATCCAAAAAAATTAAAAGCTAGCCTTAGGCAAGTGTAATTTTCTATTCACAATTTATTGCGTCACGAGAGACGATTTTATCCAATCATCTCAGTGACTTTCATTACATGAGAAGCGAGTGATGATTTTCTAACGTGGAAAACTCTAATTTTATAACCCGATAGGCAAATGGCAGTTGATTTGATCTGGACCAAGGGATTTGTCAAGATTCATCAATGAATGGAGATTTTAGTTCAATGAAACCAGTTTATTCTTTGTAATATGTTAAAATAGGACGACATGAGAAATACTTAAAGAGATTGAAGGTAATTCTTAGTGATTAGTTTCTATAGAAATATGCAAACATAGAAATATAGGAAAAGTTTTTTAAATTCATTTTATCTTAAACAGCAATTTTATTAAAGATATATACATGTTAAGATAGGCTTGAACACATTTAATACTATAACCTGTCAGTTGTAAAAAATTAGCCATGCTCATGTCTTTAACACGAGTCCACAGTATACTGTGCTGTAGCTTTAACAATGTTAAAGTTACAACCCCACCTAAATTTTCTCCCTTTTTGACTTATTTTATTTATTGTATTCGAATCTCTCTTAATATATGTACCTTTAATAAAAATGAATCAAATCTTAAATTCAATGCATGAATAATAATTTCAACGCTTTAAATGTTCTCCCTTATTTTTCTTAAAGATACTTAGGGATCTCTTAATTTTTAAAAGTGTACATATTTGACTATTTTCGGCATTTAATATCTTAAAAGGTATACATTACAAAAAAATTTATTTCTATAGAAAGTAACAGTTATTTTTTTTTCATTTTTTACATTAAAAAGGGGAATGTTAAAATATATATGTTTCTTTTTAACTTCCACAAAAAATTGGAATCAAAGGTTGCACGCTTAATTACGAATGGATATCGACATATAAAACAAAATTTTTATTTAATTACATTTCAATATCTCATGTTTCTTGAAACATAATAAATTGCTGATTTATAGCATCGGTATTTTTTAAACAACAGAAATTCAATTATATTTAATTATGTAAAATTTTCGACATTAAAATAATAATAATAAACAAAATGTATAGAAAAAAATATAAAAAATAAATAAAAAATGAAAGTTTAGATTTAATTTATAACGCTCACGATACATTATACAAGGCGCTTCAAAATTATCTGTCGAAAATATAAAGGCTGATAGTAGGCATCTAGCCAAGAATATTTTGTATAGGAATTTGGGTGTAGATATGCAGCATTTACGTAACTGAAGGAGCTATTGAGTTCGGTAGATAAAAGAATTTCGCTAGCTTGAATCATCATTCTCCGCACGGGTTTCGAGCAACATGCGTCGTTACACACATGCGAAAATTGCTGACTTGCATTTCATGTGCGGTTGTGCATCAAAAACTGCCAGATCTTCGAAAATTTAAACGTCTTCATTGGATGTTGTACGCGAGTGTATCGATTTATTTTTCGTTGCGTGATACGAACACTCAGTATATACCTCTGTATTGCTTCAAAGGGAGGAGTAACTTTATGCCCAACAGGATATTGTCTTTCGATAAGCTCGAAAGCTGTTGGGCGCGTGAAAAACGCTTGACGGAAAGCTACTCTTTGGTGTAAAGATCCATGTTGCTCGAAATTTGCGAGGAGAATAATAATTCAAGTCATTCTATGTGCTTTCTTCCAACGATCTCAACAGCACCCTCTTATTCATCAACGCTGCATTTTTGCACCTGCATTCCCATAAGAAATCTGGTAATCTAGGTCCCTTCTACCTGTCTTTATGTTTCTTACCCATAGTTTTGAAACACTTTGTACATTCAGCATTTTCAAGAAAAAAAAATGTTTAAAAGATTTCGAAAGTTTACGTGTAATGTCGTAAAATGCCCTTTTGAAAAAAAAAAAGACTTTAAAATTATTTCTTTGATTACATTGTAACTGTTTTATTTTGGAACTACAGTAAAACCTCCAAATAACGGACACCTTGGGAGCATGGAAACTGTCCGCTATTCGGAGGTGTCCGCTTTTGGGAGAAACCTCGGAGATTCAAAAATTGCTAAGAAATACTTAAAGATTCATTACTTGACTTTTATATGTCCTAAAATTCTAATATATGATTAATCAGAAATAAAAATAATTTTTAAGCAATAAAATTGAAATAAAATGGTACATACCTTTATACATTTTTTATTACATTCTTACAAAAAAATAAATGAATAAAATAAATAAATAAATAAATAAATAAAAATAAAATAAAATTAAAAGGTTTCCATTTGCATTTAAAGATTACATATAATTTTTTTTCAATGTGAAGTTTTAACCCTGTCAATAGTTCTGATGTTTCTGAATCATAATAAAAACAAAAAAAAAATTGTAACTGCTTACTGTATTTTGCCATTTCTTAAAGGAGAAATTGAGGTGAAAGTGAATCCGGAGAAAGTGAAGAGGCATTGTGATGCTCCGGGAAGTAATGTTCCTCTTGATCACCCTACCCTAGTAGCATAGTTTTATCGTATATTGCGAGGCCTTTCATCAATTCCTGGCAATGTAACATGAGCATATCATTGCGAGCAGCATCTGAGAACCGGTTTCGTATTAGAGAATTAAAAATGCGCTGATAGTATATTCATACGTCACAGATAATGGCCCAATATGAAATCACGGCGAAATTTGAAGAAAATCACAGCGTTTTCTCGAAGCGCATTCTGATTGGTTGAAACTGAAACAGGAAGCCGCCGAAACACCGGAAGAACAAGAAGTTGATAAATTGTTTGTTGACTGTCGGCGCGCCATTGATTGCTTGCCTCGTGTTGCGTTTTTCAATTATTTGAAGAAATATTTAACTCATTATATCGAAGAATATTGAGAGGTAAGTACCCATTCCATTCTTTCTCATGTTGTTATTTTGTTTAATGAAAAAATGTGTATGAACTTGACAAGACGCCTGAATTACATGCTCATTTCTTTTAGAGTTTGGTGAAGCACTTTCAAAGAAGTGTTACAGTCTGATCTTTTATTATCGTTAAAAGTCTACAACTATTACATTATTGTTTTGTATGTGATTATTTTGTATGTTATGTATTTTGTATGTGATTAATTTCAAATCATGTTAAACAACCTAAAAATAATGTGTTTAAATTTTAGACGTACACATTGTTTATTTATTGGAGTGTTGTTACATATGGCATTAATATATAAATGTTGAATTATGTTAAGGATTGATCTAAGCAGAAAATTTGCCGAATACGCAAGCTTCGGTTGAAGTATTTGCCGAATATTCCGTATTCGACTATCGAATACTTTCTTTTCGGTAACCGAATACTTAAAAATTTTAAATAAACATTTTTACATACATTTGCTGTTTTGATAAATTTTAACTAAAATTAAATTCTTAATTTAATTCAGTTACCTTTTTATTCTTAAATCTAACTGCACAAACAAATTTAATGACTTCTTTGCACTCACAAATTTATTAATTCATCACTTATTTTTTGTTATTTTACCACTAATCAACACCCAAAATAAACAACTTATAAAAGTAACTAACTATATACAGGCTAAAGGAGAATACACGGGACAACAAAATTTTGTTCAAATAAAAGAAACAATGTTATTATTAATCTGATTCATGTCAATTTGTACTTTAAAATATTTTGTATCAAATTATTGCTATTTACATTATGATTTTAATTTAAATCAGTGGTGATAAAGATAAAAAAAAAAAACTGAACGATTTTGGTTCAATGTAGGATAGATGTGTCACTAATGATCACATGTAAGGAACTTCTTTTTAAATTATTTTTTTATTAATATTTATAGTATTGTATTCCATTTTTTCCATATTATTAAAAAAAATTTAACCACTCTCATGGTCTCATTTCCCAATGTAAATCTCTCTCTTTTTTTTTTTTTTTTTTTTTTTTTTTTTTTTTTTTTTTAATAACAGAAATATATTAAAAGCTCAGTAATGGATACCCAATAAAAAATATAATTGTTTATATAATTGAACTATTTAAAACGAAAATTTTATGAGAATATACAAATGAAACAAAATAGTTATGTGTTCTAATAAATTTGTTATGATTACAAAATGTCAGGCAATTACCCCCCCCCCCCCACCACCACCACCGGTAATGATATTGCTTTAAAAATGTAAAAAAAAAAAAAAAAGTATTTATTTTGTTTGGAGTGGTATACAAATCTGGTTATATTTATTTTTTGCACACTTTGTTAGTTCAAGTGAATACAAGTCAATAAAATATAAATTTATATCAAATAACACCAAAAAAAAGTCACCAAAAAAAAAAAGTTTTTTTTTTTTGTTACATAATACATTTAACAGCAATAAAGTCTTATTACACTTGCTCCGAATAGAGGAAGGGTAAGGAGCAGACAGAAATTTTTATCAACAAAATGAGTGTACTACATTGACATTCTTCCTTTTTTTATTTGTGCTTCATTTCAAATGTATTTCACATATGGTTTCTGAAACCCTGTTTATATATTCAAATACAAATGAAAACAAATAGGAAAGACAAACATAAGTGTTCCATATTGTAAAATTAAATAACTTTATTAATAATTTAGTGATTTTAATGACTTTGCATTTATATATATATATATAAGGTTGACTTGCTATTTAAAAACCTACGATCATGTTATAAATAAGAGATAATTTTGGTTGCATCAAAAATGATATTGAAAGCTAGAGACACTCCCCCCCTCTTCCCCTAGTGATATCTTATGATATCATGTACCAGACACCCCTCCTCCCTAAAATGATAATGTTATACATGCACAGCCCCTAATGGACACCCCTTCTTAAAAACTTAACAATAAATGAAATTTTGTACAGGGTTGGCATGATTTAAATCAACTGATTTAAAAAAAAAATCATTTGATTTAAATCAATTTTTTTTTCTTTTTTCATTTTGGAAATTAATTAGCAGAGAAATAAGAAATAGGTGTTAATAAGTAACAGTAAAGGTGTTTTTCTGGTATTTTCAGGATTGTTATCAGAAAGAATGTGGTAGGTACAGGTTAAGTCCAGGTGTCCCCCTCCTAATCCTTTAATTGTTTGTTCTTTTGTAATAAACTTTAGATGATCAGGCAAAACACAAACTTTTTATAAATCATTTTTCGTTTGCCAATCTTGGCAACTAAATGATTTGAATCTTTTTTGTTTCACAAGTTAATAATTAAACAAAAAACAACAAGTAGACAAAATTCACAATCCCCCCCCCTCCTCCTTTATGCAGCTGAAACCTATTTTTTATGTATAAAAATTTCAAGCGATTTTCAGTTTTTTTTACCCCATCAGTGTTGATGACAGGTTAATTTCTTAGGGCGGAGTGTCTGACAGAAAATTTTATGTATTTTGCACGTCTAAAAATTCTTATACTGCTCTGTTTAGCAGTATAAGAAAAAAAAAAAAAAAAAAAACTGCAAAATTCACAATTCCCCCCCCCTTTTCCTTTATGCAGCTGAAATCTATCTTTTATATATAAACTTTCAAGTAAGTAACAGTGATTTTCAGTTTTTTTTCCCCATCAGTGTTGATGGCAGGTTAATTTCTTAGGGCGGAGTGTCCAACAGATAATTTTATAGATTTTGTACGTCTGAAAACCCTTACTGCTCTGTTTAGCTACAAAGTTTTTTCAGTCACACGTGTGTCGCATTTTTCAACAAGTAGACAAAATTCACAATCCTCCCCCCCCCCTCCTTTATGCAGCTGAAACCTATTTTTTATATATGAAAAATTCAAGCGAGTTTCAGTGATTTAAAGTTTTTTTTTCCTCATCAGTGTTGATGACAGGTTAATTTCTTAGGGCGGAGTGTCTGACAGATAATTTTATGTATTTTGCACGTCTAAAAATTTTTATACTGCTCTGTTTAGCAAGTTTTTCAGTCACACTTTTTGACAAATAGACAAAATTCACAATTCCCCCTCCTTTATGCAGCTGAAACCTACGTTTAATATATAAACTTTCAAGCGAGTAACAGTGATTTTCAGTTTTTTTTCTCATCAGTGTTGATGACGGATTAATTTCTCTGGGCGGAGTGTCCAACAGATATGTATTTTGCTGGTCTGAAAATCCTCATACTGCTCTGTTTAGCAAAAAAATTTTTCAATTGCACGTTTGTCACACTTTTCAACAAGTAGACAAAATTCACAATCCCCCCTCCCCTCCTCCTTTATGCAGCTGAAACCTCTTTTTATGTATAAAGTTTCAAGCAAGTTTCAGCGATTTTCAGTTTTTTTTTTCACATTAGTGTTGATGGCAGGTTAATTTCTTAAGGCGGAGTGTCTGACAGATAATTTTATGTATTTTGCACGTCTGAAAATTCTTATACTGCTCTGTTTAGCAAGTTTTTCGGTCACACAAGTGTCACACCTTTTGACAAGTAGAAAAAATTCATAATCCCTCCCCCCTCCTTTATGCAGCTGAAACCTATGTTTTATATATAAACTTTCAAGTGAGTAAGAGCTGTATCACACGGAGAAAGATTTTTGTGCAAACATTTTACAAAACAGGATCATTCATTTTGCAACGTGTTCAGTAAACAGGTTTTTCAAACTTCTCGTGGGGTTATTTAATTTCTCACTCTGCTCCTATTGGTCAGTTTATCAGCACTGAATGAATGGCCAACATTTTTTATGCAATGCAGGAAACGCTCGGTAAACGAAACTACCGAACAAATTCTCCCTATATCAAGGACACGGAACATTTTGCTGGATGTAATGTTGTGTAGGGGAAAAAGTTCTGCGAAAGACGTCCGTGTGATACCGCTATAACAGTGATTTTCAGTTTTTTTCCCCATCAGTGTTGATGGCAGGTTAATTTCTTAGGGCAAAGTGTCTGACATATTTTTATGTATTTTGCACATCTGAAAATCCTTATACTGGTCTGTTTAGCAACAAAGTTTTTTCAGTCACGCATGTGTCGCACTTTTCAACAAAGACAAAATTCACAATCACCCCCTCCCTCCTTTATGCAGCTGAAACCTATTTTTTATACATAAAAAATTCTTTCAAGCGAGTTTCAGTGATTTTAAGTTTTTTTCTTCATCAGTGTTGATGACAGGTTCATTTCTTAGGGCGGAGTATCAGACAGATATTTTTATGTATTTTGCATGCCTGAAAATCCTTACCAGAGTTTCCCCCAGAGGGTTTCAGGGGGGCGCTCCGCCCCTCCTGCCTTTTAGTTTAAAAACTAGCGCCCCTCTTGTCCCGTCATCCAAAAACTAGCACCCCTCTTGTCGTTCATTCAAAAAAAAAGGGGGCTTTCTTCTTGCTCCACATTTCAAAAAACGCAGCCTTCCAGTGATGATCCGAACGCGCTATAGAGAGTAAATTATGCGAAAGATTGGCAACGGAATGCAAAAAACAGCCTCATACGAGAAATTTCGTAAAAAAAATCGCTAAATAACAGCAAGTTTCGTTAAAAATCGCAAATAACGACTAATTCCCAGCAAATTTCGCAAAAAAATGGCTAATTTCATCTCAAAATTTCACAAAACAGTAGATTTCCTCAAAAGATCGTGCAAAAATGACAAATTTCTTCCAAAAGTCGTGAAAAAACAGAAAATTTTGTAAAATGAGTCGCAAAAAATGCAAATTTCACCCAGAAATCACAATAAAATGGAAAATTCTGTGAAAAATTCCATTTTCGCGATATTTTCACGAGATTTGTTTTTGATTTCCGTTTTTTCGCTATTTTTTAGCAAAATATGTATTTTTCTATTATCTTTTAACAAAAACTACTGTTTTTGCGATCTTTCAATAAAATTTGCCATTTTTTGTGATTTTTTTTCACAAAATTTGGCATTTTTTTTCACGATTTTTTTAGCAAAATATGCCGTTATTTGCAATTGTTTAACAAAATCTGCTATTTTTTGGGATCTTTTAACAAAATCTGCTATTTTTTGAATCTTTTAGCAATATTTGCCCCCTTTTTTTTTTTTCGCGATCTTTTAACAAAATTTACTTTTTATGAAGTTTCTGTTTTTTCACGACATTTTTAATCGCTAGATTCTAGATTCAACTCTATAAAAATGCCCTTAAAAATGAAAACTGCCCTAAAAAATATAAAAAGTGCCCTGAAAAATGTTAAAAGTGCCCTTTTCAGAACAGTAGCGCCCTGCCCTTTTTTAAACCTGGGGGGAAACTGTCCTTACCACTCTGTTTAGAAAAAAAAATTTTCAGTCTCACCTTTCGACAAGTAGACAAAATTCAGAAGGAAAGGTCTGCAGGCTGTTTTTCAACTGTTAAAAATTTAGCAAATATTAAAAAAAATTAAGTCTTAAATCCAAAAATTCAGACATAAAATGTATTGCGAATTTCGACGAAAGTCTTTTTTTAAAAAAAAGGTTTCGCCATAAATCACGGGAAACACGTGAATTTTGTCAAAGGAATGCAGAAAAACGCGAATTTCGTCCAAAGATCTTAAAAAATGGCAAATTTCTTTAAAGGATCACGAAAATTTTTTTTTTAAAGTACTACTTTCTTTTTATGTCTATCACAAATACTTGGGATGTTTGAGTGCATATTATGTAATGGGAGGGATTGGCCTGCAGACTGTTCTTTAAGCTTTTACTTGTGTTGCAGACTGCAGAAGAAAATTCTGCTGCTGGGATGAATGTTGGAAAAATGCAAATTTCTCCTAAGGATGGAAAAAGAAAACTAAATTCATCAAATGACTGCAGAAAAAGATACTAGTATTTTGAGAGGATAGCGGGAATTGATGCAATTTCCGTCTAAGGATTGTTGAAAAGACACAACTTCCGTGATTGCGGGAAAAATCCGATTTTCTTGAACGGGAAATTTTCATGGACAGTTGCAGAAAAATACTTTAATTTTGTTAAAGAATTGTGAAAAATACCCTAGAAAAATTGTGCAAGAAAATGTGAATTTTGTAGAAAGATTGGGAGAAATACACAAATTTTGTTGAAAAATCAGGGAGAAAGGGGAATTTTGTTGAAAGATTGAGGGATTGCCGCATTCCTCCCCATTGCTTTGTCTTGTAGAAACAAAAATTTTCTTTTAGGCATAGTTTAAATTATGGATAATGTAAAGTATAATAATATATGTTGCATAAATAAAAAAACTATTACATCTACATAGAAACAGTTCATTAATATACAGAAAGTATAAAAAGTATGTAAAAGTAAACTTTTGATTCTTGAAATAATCTTTTCCTTTATGCAATTGCATGCTTATGCAGATCATTAACTTTATCCCATTCCACCTCAGTTTCCCCTGACCATTTATTTCGGTATCAGATACAGAATTCTAGCAAGGCAACCAGTTCTTAGTGAGATATTGTTCAATTACCTTTGAATCAGTTGAAATGACTACTATGAATAAAAAACAGACTTAAGGATGTATTCCGATCAAAACCGCTTATTTTCCGATTTATTTTTAGACTCACTTTTGCTCTCAAATGCCCCAAACTTTGAAAATCTCTTATTTAGAAACTATATAAGGTGCTGTGTCTGTCATTTTTTTGATAAATGTAGAAAATATTGAAAAAAATGCTCTCAAAGTTGGCCTTTCAAACCGAATTTTCCAGAGCGGGAAATCTGGGAACGAAAAAAAGGGTCATGCTGAAAAAATAATTGTTGATAAATCAAATTCTAATTAATTCAGAAAGAAATTACATCACACGGCATCTTATACATCCTTCAAAAATCCTCCCAGCAAGTTTCATGTTTCTACTTTTAAAAATGAGTCTGAAAATGTATCTGAAAATTTTGAGTTGTTGAAGATGGAAAATCATTTTTTCGAATACACGCTTAAGTGTTTAAAAATTGATGCACCATTTTTTTTTAATATATTTTAAATTATCGCACTAAAATTGTGAAAATTTGACTTTCTTTTCCTTTCTCTCTGCTTGTATGAATACATTTATACAAAGATCTGGATTTTTATTTTAGTTTAAGGACATGGGACCTGAAATAAAGCAGGTACAGTAAAATTTTAGTCTGTGTGATTGAAAATAAAGCCAAAATAGTGAAATTTTGTCTTGAACCTTTCTGCAGTATGTCTCATTTTGAAAGTACTGCATGATATAATGATGGTGGTGTAAATCTTTTACAAATTTTACAGAAGCTCATTAAAATTCATTTTTGAGGGAAGGGGGGGGTTGAGAAGCAAATTGTTTTTAGAAAATGTGTCATCTTTTGCACACCTTTTTTTCTCTAACTTCATTGTAACTCACAGAATATGTTATTTCAATGTAAAAAGCTGATGACTTCATAAAATATTCTGATATTTCCCAAAAGAAAAATCATGATTGGTTGATCCATTTGTTTTACATATCATGCTGAAAATGTTGTATATTTAACTGACAATATTTCCATGAGTTTTAACAATAGTTGCATAATATAAATACAGTCGACTCTCATTAATTCGAAATCGTATAATTCGAATCTTCGCTTAATTCGAACTAAACATGAAGTCCTGGAGTTTTCAATGGCAGAATAACGTTAAAAATTTTCCTTAATTCGAACTTATTTTCTCTTGACTTCGTTTAATTCGAACTAGTGAGAATTCCGAACAGACGAAAGAAATAAAAAAAACACTAACATTAATTCCTTTGTAATAGCACCATATTAAGCATGTTTTCATTTCATACTTTCCATAATTCGAAGTTCAGATAATTCGAACATTTCTTGTGGTCCTGACGAGTTCGAATTAACGAGAGCCGACTGTATCTGTTACATCAAATTATGAATAATAACTAACTTGGTAAATTCAGTTTTTATGTTACTTTATTTTTTCTATAGGAGAAAAAAAAAATTTAAAGGCTTAAGGAATTTTGAACAGTATCCCGCTTTTTTCAGAAAATAGAGGATCTTGTGAAATCATAAAAAACATTTTCTTATAATAGCAAAAAGCTGGTTATTTTTAAAAATAACCTTTGGGTGAAATGTGTAGGGTATACTTGATATAAGTACCAGATTTCTATTTGAAGATATATCTCCGAAATTCGCTCTTTGTAAAATGGCTAATAATGCTGAAACTGTTTGCAGAAACAGAGTAAATTTTGCTCATAAGGTGTATAATATGTATATATATAAATTTGGGGGTTAGCATTGAAAAGTTTTATTTTAAGTCGTATTATAGAAAATTTAAGTTGGATGTAGAAAAATTAATAATTGTTAAATGACTGTCGACAAAAGAAATGTGTACAGACCAAAATTTTCTGCCCCGGCCTGAACAAATTCTATCTTGACTCATAATTCAAACAATTTTGAATTTTGCTGTTATTTCTATCTGTGGAAACACTACAAAAAATCCAAGGAGAAAAAAAAATGTACCTGGGGCAAAAATCACAAACTAACCAGTACCAGTTTCTATTTTTGAATAAATATATTCAACCATCTCGAAAGATATTTTTTCTTTCTTAAAAATTTCAAAATGTACCATTGTTTTTAGAATACCTTCATATCTCTCCTGTTTAAATAAAGTACTAAAATACAAATGTGCTTAATAAAGCTAACTGAAATAAGCTATATATTTTTTATGTATATAAATAATGTGATTATATGTAAAAACTTACTATTTTTTTCCCTTTTTGTCTAGTTCTGTGGACGGCATTTTACATCTGATGAAATTCACGAGATCCCCTCTACGGTGCAAAAAGTGGACTATTGATAGCAGTTACGCTACTTATTTTTTGAAGAAAAAGTCTGGCAATTTAAATTCAAAATAACATCATTAAGGTCTAGCTAGACATCAGAGTATCAATTGCAGATCTTTGTAGAAGAATTGTGAAAACGACATATCCATCTTTCCATTAAGATTTTTTTTTTTTTTTTTTCGAATTATTAAGATGCATTAATTTCTATTTGTTCCAATTGGAATGTTATTTATAAATATAAACAGTGTAAATAATGCACTTATATATGTAAATTTATCTTAATTCTTTTGATGTATATATTATATTTTGTTATTTAAAAATAAATTTTTGTGCATGAATATTAAAAAAAAAATATTGTATTTCTACTTTTTTATAGGATTTGAATGTAACACTTGAATCATTCTATGACAGTAAATTGTTTCAGAAAATAATCTAGCTTAGATTTGTTTTATAGTCTGTGTCTGGAAGTTTTTTTCTGGCATTAACCTTAAAGAAAAATTTCAAATACTAAATCAGAAGATAAATAATATTAAATGATTAAAATAATTGAATTTTTTTTTTAACTCTGATTTTTGCTATACATAATTTGCAGCAGATAAAATAAATTTTACACCAGAAAGATTTTTTTCCCCCTTAAATGTTGCTTTATTTGTAGCAAATAGAAACAAGAAAAATTTTATTCAAATTTCAGTATCTAAACATTTTTGTTTGATCAGCAGATTATACGTTAGAAATTAGTTTTTATTTATATAGTAATTAAAAGATGCAGATAGTATATATGGATTCTTACAACAGCACCTCAAGATTAGAAACAATAAGATGGTTAACAACATTAATGTGATATTGAAAAAAATAAATGATTAAGCATGATTGGAATTCAATAATGTTATAGAATTTTAAACATACAAATAAAAGATAAATTCTGGATAACTTATTTTGTAGTACGATAAAATTTGTTCATGCACCTTCATGAAATGCAGATGCACTGTCTTGTCAAACAATCTTGTCATAATATTAACTGAAAATAGAACTTTTATGTGCATTACATCACTAAATGCAAAATTTATGAGTGTTTAAAAAAATTGTACAATCATCCATCCTGCCAAAAAATTAGTACAGACATAAGTTGGGCACAAACCTGGAATGACAATGGCAATTTATCTGATTAATAAGAAAGAGCAGTCTATTATAATTTGTATGGAATAATTAGTTTTAGCATGTAATAACACATTAAATGTAATTAAGAAACTAATGTGAAAATTGCATTTACTGTAATTCAGTTGTTTCAAATTATAATAAATTAAATGAGTTAATTATGTAATGTTGGGTAAATCATGTTTTTTGTAGTTTCTATAATGAGTTCATACAGCAATCAGTTTTATTATGATTTATTATTTATACAGTTAATAAATATTATAAATTGTGTAATGACACATTTTTTGTTCACATTATAGTAAGACTGCTTTTTAATACTGCTCTAAAAATTGGAAATGCTTTTATTTCAGATTTGTGCCTATCATTTTCATGGATACATTTTTTTAATTCTTTCTAGCACACTGTGCCTGGTCTTGGATACCTAATTTTAATTCCAACCTTGCAAACGGCACCAATATTTTAGAAAAATTTTGCTTTTACAATAAAAGCTTAAATAAAGGAATTCAAAATATTTAAAAAATTCGTTTGTGAATTCCGGTGTCAGTCGATAATTTCTCCTTTTCGTACATATTTTGCCCATGCCGGAAAGAGTTAAACAGGCTTCACACCAGGGACAAATGCAACAAAAAGCATGAGGCAGGAGACAAATTGTGATATTCGAACTGGTTTCTTCTTTGCTTGCAGGTGAAATTGTCACTTGATTTGTGTTTTTTGTTGCTCAATTCACTGGTATACTGTAGTGCACCTATCTACTGTTCTTAAATTATATTAAAGAAACAAAGATTTCAATTTCAATGTGAAGGGGAGGGGGGGGGAGAAGCCTCTTATAGAAGTTTTCAGACATCCTGGAATATCAACATGACATAGGAGCCTTTTTTTTTTTAAACATTTATGTAATGCAAATAGAAAAGGAACTAACCAACCAGAAATGTATGAATATTAAATAAAAAGGAGAATTAAAATTGTGAATTGCAAAGCTGCGCCCAATTCCTAAAATTGTAGAAACAAACTGTTATTAAGATGTGCTTCTTCACGAGTTTTATTTTTTAAACTTTATACATATGAATTGTCAAACATTTAACAAAGAAAATGGGATGAGCATACTTTACTGATTTCCCACATAAAGATTTACAAATATGAATTACCAAATACTTAACAATGAAAATGTGATAAGCATACTTTAGACTTTCCACCTTAAGAAAGGGGGGGGGGGAATGCTTTGAACCAGAAATTTTATTTAATAAAATAAAGCATTTCAAATCACTACCATATAGAGGCATGACACATTTAATTAAATTTTCTGGTTTAAAATGTTTTAAAAATCAGGTTGTTGACAAGTATGGGTACATCGTTGGGACAGTTCATGTAATTAAAATATGATTTTTATTTAAATGAGAAATGTGTAAGGCCCCTTGCTTTTGTATGCCTCTTGTCAAGGATGAAGAGACCACAATTTTACCCAATTAGATACATGAATCCTACCTTACAGTGGAAGGTTATGAGTGTTTATACACTCATCTGTGCATTACCAAAAAAAAAAAAAAAAAAAAAAACATTGCTTAAGGGTTTTTTTTTTTTTTTACACCAAACACTTTAGTAGATAGAACTGCTATTTATTTTTCAGTAAATAAATTTTAAAAATGTGCTTTTCAGTCTTTTTTTTTTTTTTTTTTTCAAAATTTCATAAGTCTTCTGTACCTAAATAGAAATACACATTTTTCATTTTAAAGTCATATATAGTGAAAGAAATAAGCTTTGGGCATTTTAAGTTATAGAGAAAATTTTAAAAGGTCAAAACTTATCAAAGCAAAACATGCAATAACTGGGAATTAATAATAAAATTATTTTAAAATATTTAAAACAATTCATAATAAGAGTGGTAATTGTTTATCGAATATTAAATTATTCAAGCAAATTTTTTTTATTTTATTTTTTGATAAAAGGTGAGGCTTAGAGTAACATATCATACTTTATTTCTGAAAAGATATACCTTCATATAAATAATCCTATTAAGTTATATTATTTATCCTTTCCCTGAAGCATTTATTTTAAATCGATTAAATTTCCATGCTTTCAATAAAGTGATTTACATTAATATATATATATTAAAATTGATATCTAAAGATGTTTTTTAATTATTTCTTTCATTTCTCAGTTGATTTAAAATAAAAGGCTTTAAGAAGAAAATTAAATAGAATTTAATTAGATTTTTTTTTTTTTTTTTTTTATGAAGGAGTAATAATTTTAAGAAATAAACTAAGAAAATAAGGAACTCTAACTAACCTCCTCTAGTCAAAAAATATTTTTTTTTTTTTTTTTAATGCTGTTGTACAGCTAAAACAAATTAAAAGTGGCCGTATTTAAATGTTTAGCTGCTAAAATTTTAATGTATGTATATTTCACAAAATCAAAAGATAAATGTTCTAAAATAACTTTCATTTTTATTCCAACCAACCAATCAATAATCCATCGCTTTCTCATCAAAATTTGCTTGGATACTTATCTCATAGTCATCGTACATTCATCAGCATGAAATCGTACTCCTCGGGGTTTTATCAAATTTGTTTCTAAAATTCATCGGATTTCGATATCATTAGATCTAGGGCCAATGAGACATTTCTGAGTAATTGCCGATGAAATTTATCCATAGCCGATGAGTGTACGATCATTGGCCGCTTATCGTGTCATCAGATTTCGATGAGAAGCCATTCAAGGGCCAGACACATTTTGCTACTAGGGCATTCACTGAATTTAATACTGCACGTGGGAGGGAAGATTTTCCCTGGCCCATTCTCTACATTTATCTGTTATCACAAAATTTTGACTCATTATCCCGACAAATTTAGAGGCTTTTTACTTTTTTTCTACGTTAAAAAACAATTTCTCATACTTTATCGCCAAAATTAGTGTCCGCTATTCGGAATGTCCGTTATTCAGAGGTTAAATATACAAAAATTTAGATTTTGGGAGTGGGGATCGAAAAACTGTCCGTTAAATAGAAATGTCCGCTATTCGGGAGTGTCCGTTATAGAGGTTTTACTGTATTAAGAATGTTATTCATTTTGTTATATAACATTGAGAAATAATTACTCTTTAATGCATATTTCTTTTTAAAAAATATAATATTTTGAAGTTTTAAGAGGTCTTTTTTAAGACTCCTTACTCTCATTAATTAATGAATTTGCAATGATTAATGAATTAATGAATGAATTGTATAAATTTTTAATTTATAAATTTCATAAATACCTAAATATACATATTGTTCTATCTACAGATTACTCTACATATACACTAATTAATATACTCTTAAAACAACTTTTATAAATCCATACAAGATGACTAATATTATAACATAGTAAACCCATAGAATAAGATAAATGTACAAAATTGTAAAAAATCGTAATGGTTTAAAATCGTTATTTAAAAATTAAATTAATATTAAAATTCATAAAAAACTCATACCATCTTTCTACAATAAATACTTTGATTGAAATTGTGATTTAAAAATAAATACTTCACTATAAAATTTTTTCGGTGTGTTTGTAATCCGAATTTCTGTATTCTATCACATCAAGATCTGAATATTTTTAAAGCTTCGTTATGGTTTAAACGCACCTCATTTGGTACGCTTGACTTGCACACTTGATGTGCAAAAAACTTCATTTGTTTGTACTGCATGTAGTTACGTTCGAAACGATATCATAGTCAAAAATAACAGTTCAGGCTTAATTAATGACAACATCTCTATTACAACTTCTTACAATTATTTTGATAATTATCTTAATAGATATTCCATATTTAACTAAAAAACAGCATATGATATCTATATTACTCAAGTGGCATGTGGTGAACAGCAGAATATCAAAATTCTGCTTTCCATTGAGAAATAACTCATAGTTGCGTATAAATTCCCAAATCGAAGTTCTACGCCAGTTTTCTAAAACTCCTAAAGTACCCTGGCAATAGAAATGTATATGAAAATGTTTTTCGATCCATGAGAAATTGAAAATTTATTTTAGTGCGGAATTATTTTTTATTCACAATTTATTTCGCCGCCTAAGATGATTTTATCCATTTATTTCGATGCATACGCAGAAATGAGTTACAAGCCATTTTATTTTTCTGACGTAAATTACTCTAATTTTACCGACAAGCATGAGTATATTAGGATTGGATCAAAGGATTTGTTTTGTGTCACACGACCCATTAACCAATGTTAAGTTAAGTACAGTGAAAACTGTTTAGAGCTCATAGTACGTTACGTAAAATGACATGAGGGACATTATTTCAATTTTTATGTATTTACTTTATGATTATTTTCTCCCCAAAGCAATGTAAACATGATACGATATGAAATATCCTTATTTCTTACAATGTATTTTAACTGTTGTAAAAGTGAGAAATATTTCTTGAAATTTTTTTTATAAAATTATAATATTAGAATAAAATTACATGAAATTAAAATAAACAAATATTACAAACAAAATTGGAAGGAATAAAACTATTATGTGCGCTAGCAGTGCACATAAAAGATCGCTATAATTTGTTTGTATATTTTTAGGAAAATATATTTTACTTATAATGAAAACGAAATACAGTAAAATGTGGAAAAATTGTAAAAAACTTTACAAATTTGTTGTGCTGTTCTTTGGACGAAATATATATTTGCATATAATATCATAAGGAGAATATTTTAAATGACATCTCGTGAAGGACATTTTTTTTCAGCTTGTAATTGTTTAGTTTCATTTTCATTATGTCCTACTGAAGAATATGAACTTGAAAGTAATACAATAAGTTATAAAGTAATTCCTTATTTCCAAGAGAAATATTTTATCTATTATACAATGAAACAAATATACAAGTGTAATCGCAGATCGCACAGAGGGTTTTGTTTAATATTTATTTCAAAACAACTTATCCTTTAATTAATAAGTCGAAACTATTAATTGGTAATTATTAAATTCTTACATAGATGGTAGCATTAATAAATTTAATTTTAAAACAATTATAAAGGAAGTTATTTATTTTAATCAAATTAAATTATTTAAAAATAATTTAATATTTGAATTTTTTGAGAATGTGAAACAAATAAAAAAACATCAGAGATGTAAATAATATTTTAAATTTATAAAATAAAAAAATATATATTTAAATGAAATTTAAAATGCTGAAACTTTAATATTAAATTCCACAAAATATTATGAATGTCAATGATGAAAATATACATACATATATATATATTAAACCTTGAATTGACAAAAAATATTAAACGTCTTCCTTCCCATCCATCAAATCAAAAGTTGTCGGGCTTAAATACTTATATTCATCGTAAAAGTGAATTTAATTTAAGAAAACTTAAATTTTTGTTCTTCGGAGAGTTTTCTAAAATTTAAATTAGATTAAAGTAAATACATTGTCATCAAGCGTAGTTTAAATATTGAAATTGTCGATTTAATTCATATTAAGCAAAATGCACTTACTCCAAAGGTAAAACACTTCCCTAATAAAGTTAAGGTACAACATATTTTTTGAAACTCACAAAAATGGCAGTCAGATTAAACTTTATCAGTTTATATAAATGACAATAAGAAGCTTAAAAAACTTATGCAAAAATTACAACTACCTCTTTTATTTTATAGAAAAGAATAGGTATTTGTGAATGAGAGAAAAACATGGAATTACGAAGCTTTCGTAATTTAGCGTGTATGTTTTGCTTATTGGAACTATTGTTGTCAGTTTTGTTCACAACAACGAGTAGAGTCGAAAAGTGCCCAGAAGAAGTCGTTTACCCGATTCATTAAGATGGTGGGCAGTAGGATGGATGGAAATGGGGTTGTCACCGTTGATCTGCTAGACGGCTCAATGTGTCTCACAGTCTCACACTCTGGTATCAGTATGAATTCTAAGATTCTGTGTCCAGAATACATTTTCCAGGCCAGAAAATGAATATATTTCCTGGCTTCTGGAGCTTGTTACTTGAAGCGGTCATCTCAAAGTCTACGCTGTAGGAAGGATGGTTGCATGGAAAAACAGGCAGAAAGATGTCACGAATGGATAGAAAAGGCTATGATTATGGAAATGTGGACTGGTTTTCGTTGAAGTTAAAAGCTTTTTCACCTGTTGGAAATAGAGGACCATGCTTAAGCAGTAAGTTCATCTTTTATGCTAATAGGCAAGTACAGGCGGAAGTGGGGCAATTTCTTGCAATTTATACTGTTATCATTTAGGATTTCATAAATGTTTTTCTTTTTCTTTATATGTTAAGTATGATTCAATTTAAATATTGAGTGTAATTATTTGATTGTGTTACATCGTTTTATAAGTAAAGCATATTTCTTTAAGATAATCTTTAAAATGGCTTTTGAATACGTCATTTCATATTTAATGCAAGACCTTGTTACATTATACGAAACCTGCTGATGAAGCTTTATTTTAATAGTGGGAGGAATGTTAAAGCCATTCCACCTGCTGAAGAGTGATGGCTTTTATTATTGTGCGGTTGACTTTTTAATGTTTTTTTATGTTGTTTCATATTGTTTTTTTAATGTTTACTGTTTTTTAAAATAATGTTTATACATTATGCACCTAGTGCTTAGTAAATATTTTCATGGAATTTAGATTGTATATGTATGTTGCAATTATTAACTATTGCATTCGCGCCTATGGTAGCAATACTCTACATACTGAAAGTAAATATATCACTAATCATAAGAGATAAGAAAAAAAAATGTAAATTTGTAAAACGTCTTCGATTTAACATGAAATAATGTCTTACGTGTAATAATAAGTTTATTAGAAGTTTTGAAATGTGTATCAAATCTTTAACTTGGGAATCCTACTAATAGTATGTAAAAGAGTGCATTATAAAGATCCAGCACATTTACTGTCAAGCAAACTCATGTTAACAATGGCCAATTAATACGAATAAGAAAATCAATTTAAGTATGATCAATGTTTTCACTTCTGAAACACATGGTATGTTAGGACACATATTGTAGTAAACACACCGACAATAACCAATTTTATTTTAGTTTTGAAATAACCTAAGTCTTGTTTTGCATACGTGAGTTCTATAAATAAACATGCGTTTGCCTTATAATACCACATTTATAAATTCCATTAGTCGAACCTTTAGTTTAATCCATTGGCAATAAATACTGATGACATTTCTGCTTTTTTGCACACCAATATTTTCTTAGAGAAAACATTAGTTGATTTAATCAGAACGATTGCGATTTAAGAGAACAAGTATTTCTATCTAAGAAAATATTAGGGTGCAAAAAAATAAAGATATCGTATAAAAATATCGTAATTTCTCATTATATTTTCATGCGTAGTTAATGCATAAACAGCAATGAAATAAGAATACTATATTTTATACTTTACATACAATATGGTAGGAAATAAGGTAGAACGGAAGAGGTTGCTTTGGAAAATAGCGTGATTAAAATAGCGGAATTAAAATAATACTTTACTCTGTGCTTTTCTTCATTTAGTTAAAGTACCTCATAAAAAAGAGATGTCTCTTTCAAATCCATTTCGAACAGTAGAAGAGGCACTAGAATATCTCTATAAAGTAGCAGATGATTTTCAAGAAGAATGCATTCATATTTGTCAATTACAGTATCTTGTGATCATTATTTTGTGCCATCAATACAAGGACAACTTGTTGTATGTCAGAAAAACACTACAATTTTTTTTAGTGTAAAAAAAAAAAAAAAAAAAAAAAAAAAAAAAAAAAAAAAAAAACTACATGAGAAATGCTTAGACGTTAAGGTTAATCTTTTATCTAGTGAGGCTGAGATGAATTTGGGTCAAACTAATGGAGGTTAGGGAGAAATTCTACCCTAACTGCCATGGATAATAGATAAAATATAGGACATAAAACTGAGGACACAATATATATATATATATATATATATATATATACATATATGTTTAAATTTTTGGTATTTTTTTCTTCTTTGTATTTTTTAGATTATGATTTATTTGATTATTTTGCTGCGAAATGTAGTACAGACAGTTTTATTATTATTTCCCGTTACATTATTTTCTAAATATATATAATTTTTATTTTTGATACATAATTGTAAAGCTACTTTCCTACAGTAATTATTCTTCATATATATATATATAATAATATTTTTAAACAAGTGGGAAACCTTTTTTGTAAAATCTCTGTGGGCTTCTTGAGTATTTGTCTTATGATTTTATTGATTCAGTTAAGTCTTTCATCTTCAGAGTAAATTTATTTAGAAACGAAACATGACCCTTGCTTATTGGAATATCAAAGTTATTGAAAAGAATATTTTTAAATTTATTGAAGGAATTATAAAACAATCAAAACTCATCCCCACTTTTAGTTTACCTGCAAAGGAAACAGTTTATTACTCTTTCCGACAATCTAACCTATTACCCTTTTGTTGAAAAGGTTATATTTGGAAAAATATGAAAACCATAATCAATCAATATTAGATTACTTTTTATTTTCATAACAAACTAATAATATGTTTTGACATAAACAATAAACATTTCATAAAAAAGGAACAAGATTATTCGTATTATAAACGTCAGAACAGAGAAACTAAACAGAGTAAAGTACTGAATGTTACGATTTTGTGCAGTCATGTTTCATATCTCGAGCGAAAACGATTTATTTCGAGTATTTTCAAACGATTGCATTTTTAAAAATACGGAAACTACAATTAATCAATATTAGATAACAATTCTGTTTGTTTTTGCAAACATACAATTTTGTTATTGAGATAATATGCTTACATATTTTTTTCGCATATTAATATAACAAGAATAGAGTAATTTGTTTTATAGATACATTTAATCTTATATTCATAAAATGATTTCTTTTCGTTAGATATATTTTTAGAAATTGCAAGCGAATAAGTTTTATCCTGATTATGGAATTAAAAAATGTATGTTGCAATAGAAAGTAATTTAAATATAGTAATTCATAATAATATGCAGATTATTTCGTAGCTTATTTTAATGTTGAACTAATAATTACTTATCATTTTGCAGCGCTTAGCGGTCATCAATTTCTGGAAATTATATGGAAATTGTAATCAACAATTTTTAATAACACTGTTTATTTTCAAGCGCGTACATTTTCAGTATGGAGCTAACAAGCTAAAATTTAAGATACATATTATAAAATTAAGCTAATATATTAGTAAAAAAATGAAAAAGTGATTCTTGGCGTGATCGTATGAAACCAATTACTAAAGGTATTGAAAAAAAAAAAAGATTTCGAAGCCTAGAGATATAACGAAATAATAAAGGAAACCTTATCTATCGTTTTGCACGAATTAAAATAAAACATAGAAGTAAAAAAAAAAAAAAAAAAAAAAAAAAAAAAACAGATTTCAGAGTATTAAGAAGTTATTTTTAATATCTGCTCAGAGAATGTTAAGTATTGCGGGTAAAAAGATTTATTAGTAACTATAAAAAAAATGCGTAAATAAGAACATGAAAAGCACAACAAGTTTAAATAAATTAATAGAAACGAAACACTCGTGTAAAATATATTTGCAACATTTTCATACCTGATAAAAAAAAAGAAAAAAAAATTGAAAAATAGTTCTCGATCCTCAACAAACATAAAAAGAAAATGTTCAATGCATACAAAAAGATTTATTAGTAGCTTGTAAAACATTTTTTCGAGTAAATATAAAATATGAACAGCACAACCTATGTTAATAAATCAATAAAAAGAAATAACCAATGTAAAATATACTAGAAACATAATTATACGTGATAAAAACATTGAAAAATATTACTTGGTCCAAAACAGACATGAAAAGATTTTTTCTTGTAAATAACAAAATATGTGCAGCATAACTCGATTAAAAAAAATAATGAAAATAAATTACTTGTTGAAGAATCTTGGCTTACAAAAATCTTTGTAATTAATAATAATAATAATAATAAATACAATTTTCTATTTGACATAAAGTAGATATGTAAAGAAATGTTAATAAGTGTAATTTTATTTACATATAAATTGAAAAAAACATTCATATAAACAGAAAAAATATTTACAACAAAACTCATGTACCTAAAATAACTAGAAGAAGATACTAGTTTGGACGACGTTTAATATACCTTATAAAAAATTTCAAAATACTACTTAGCCTAAAATCAATACAAAAAATATTATTAGTAAATGAAAACAATTTTAATGTAAATAGAAAAATACGTATGCAAAATTTGTATAAAAAAGTAGCTTAAACAAAATACTCATATAAAGTGAATTTACAGGTATTTTACTTTTAAAGAAAATATCGCACAATACTACGTAGTCTAAAATAGTTATTTGAAGGCTGTTATAAACTATGGATACATGCACACTAAAAAAATTTAGAACACTACAAAAAAACTTTTAGTAGAATTATATTTGAAGAACCTTTCATGCTCTGGCAACAATAAAAATTCATGTAACAGATACAGATTTGCACTCTGATTCAATTTTTTTTAAAGATTATTCAGAATTTTTTTTTGGAAAATCGGATTTCCAGAATTTTATAAATAACGGTAATGATGAATACAGATAAAATTTTCGTAAAATTACCAAAATTTTAATAGATTCTTTTGTAAAGTTACAAATGTTTCTTGTTTTGCATACAAGTTTTGGATATTGACATCAACTTCTTACACAGCATACATATACAATTTTAGTAAGCATAACAGATTTCGGAAAAATTAGATTACTAAAATTGCAGTTTTTTTTTTTTTTTTTTTTTTTTTTTTTTTTTTTTTTTTTTACTGTGTGTGCATAGTGTGTATTTTTAATTTGTTGACCATTTTTTTTCAATTTTCCAAAGTTTACTCCATATTTTTCTTACTGGATGAATAAGAATAAGCTCAAAATATCGACAGAAACTATTGAAAATTGTTTCTCATTTCATTCTTGGAACTGATCATTTTGTTTTAAAAAGTGGGAAAAATGTCATTTTCATATATATTTTTTTCAAGTATATGTAGAAAATTGTTTACAAATAAAGAAATGCCATAATTTATGTACTTAAATTTGATTAACTTTGTCACTTGTATAAAATTAGTTAATTTTTTTATGTTTATTTTTTTCGTTAAACATCTTTTAAATTTTCACTAGCAACTTAATTTAATATTTTTTTATTTACAATTATCAAACTAAGAAATATATTATAGCATGCAATGTTGTCAATTAAAACTGTGAAATTGTGAAAAAAATGTTTAATATCACCTTTATCGAACCTTAAAAGTATTTTAATTAATAAGTTTTGCATAGTCCACCCATCCAGTCGCGTGATATTTCAATAAAACATTTTCGTAAACAAACTTTTACTCATGTTTTACTTGTTTAAATGAATTTTTTAGGGTAAATGTCAATACAAAATGTAACGTACAATAGTTTCATATGAAAAAAAGTACGTACAAGAAAACAAAATACTTTATACAAAGATTGGCTCTAAGTTTTTAATGCAACATTATAAAAATAAAAAAAAAATTCTTATTTAAAAAAGTAAGACAGGAAATCATTTCAAAGCCATTAGATACATTTACATAAAATAGACAAATAACAAGCAGATTCTAAAAAAAAATTGAGCTTCTATTATGCATCTTTTGCTTTCAAAAGAACATTAAAATATTGAATTTTATATTCAACTTAAAAAATATATTTTTTTTATGAACTTGAATAAAGGTCACATTCAAACTTCAACGAATGATTAAAAAAAGAAACAAAAATATTAATTAAAAATAACTTTTGATAAAACTGTTTTTTCATTTCGATCGCTACAAAACATATTTTTACTCCCGTCTTCGTAAAACGCTTTATAAACGCACGTCTTGAATAAAGATAGTTGAATTCTTTGATATCTTAAGAAATATATTCTTTATTTGTCATAGATATATGGGCAGTTAAAAGTCCCTATAGCTAAAATGATCAATTAATTTACTTATTTTGAAATATCCAACAAATGAAAATTTTTATATCCATAATGGATATTTTTATATCCATTTATTTTTATATTCATTCATTCATTCATCTTCATTCCTAATAAAGAGTCGGCAGCTTTAGAAACATATATATTGTAGTATTTTTATTAAATCTGGAATAAAACATCCTTTAAAAAGCAAAAACCTGGCATTTTTCTTAAAAAGTTCCAAAAGTTCCTTTCAGACTCATCACGATAATGTATGAAATACCTGGGTAATATTACAAAACATAATATGTAGTACTTTCAATTAAAAGATACATCTAATTTCAAAAAGCGATATTATGAGAAAATTGAGTTCAATGTTTACGTCTATAATGGTTATGTATGTTGAGAAGAAACTGAATTGCTTAACTTTTTAACTTTTTGTTATCGTAGAAATAAAAGTAGTCTACTTAGTCTAATAATGTGAACGTAGCTTAGGTATATCGGTAGCTTCATCGCCTTAGGCTCACCCTTCCTGCTTTTCAGTGTCTTTAATTTGTGTATTTTCGATTTAAAGTGTATCCATTCTTTTTTTCCCATTCCTCTAGAGAGTCAGATTATTCAGAACGTAAGTAGGGGTCGCGGACGAAATTGGATGTTCCCATGGCGGTAAACTGAGTTTAATGTTTACGTCTACAATAGTTATGTATGATGTTAAGAAACTCAATTGCTTAAATCTCAAGTAGAAAAAAGAGTAATCAACCAATCGAAAGGCAGACAATAAAAAATTCAAAAAGTAAAAAAAAAAGTAATAATAAATAAATAAAAAATAAATAAATAAATAAATAAACGACATTTTCTACTCAAAAGAAGCTCAGTGGCGGAATGATCAGAGCATTTGACTGCGGTGCCGCAGGTGCAGAGTTTGATTCCCGACTGGGCATGAATCCTCCAGCTCCCTTCCGTGTCGATAAAATGAGTACCAAGATTACTTGGGAACTAAACACCGAGAGTCTCGCGTTAGATTGACTATCTGGCCGAGGCGTATGCTGCATAACACCTTGGGGCTGATGGTCTAGCAAATAGAGATGGGCACTTTCGGCACTGATCTTTCATGCACTGCAATCACACAGAGTTAGTTCTTTATTCAAAACATAAAATTAGGAATGAAATTTAAATGCATTCCCATTAAAACAAAAATGAATATTTCGTTTTCAATAGCATTTTTCGTTACCATTGAAAAAGGTGAAAATAAAGTATAAAACAAACAAAGAAACAAAAATAGCTTTTTTCGCGTTATTTGACATTTAGTTGTTTTTCACATGCATTTTTCTCGCGCGATGAAGTAAAACTCAGCATTAACAAAGAAACATTAAAAAGAAACTGTCCTTCTACCTTAGAGTATTTGTTTAGATGAAAAAAAAATGTTTCATTGATAAATGGAATATTATATGACCATTTTTATAAAAATTGTTAGAGTTTAAAATAAAATTTTACAAATAATAAACATTCCTTCTTCAAAACATAAAATCAAGAACGAAACTTAAATACATCAAAACCATTTAAATGAAATACAACTATATAAATAAAGAGTTAATGAATTATATAATTACATACGAAAAACAACCAACAAACTTTTCTTCTAATTTCCATTTTTTTAAAGCACAATATGATAATAAATTTTATAGTTACATAAATCTTATAAAAAACTCCATTATAAATTAAATCGAAATCTGTGTTGAAAATTCAGTAAGTTATTAAAAAAATTAAATTTATCTTAAAACAGATTTTATTTAATGTATCTTTTCATTTAAATTGCCACCGAAAACATTTTTCGTCATCAAGATTTTTAAATATAAACCTAGAATATTAAAAATATAAAAAAATTGTGCATTCAAAGTGAACTAAAAGTACTTAAATTTCGCGTAATTAAATAATATCTGTTATTCACAAAAATCGTTAAAAACGAAAAATTCAATTTATTTTACATTATCCATTCAGCTAAACGAATTGGTATGTTGAGAACTATCATCTCATGAGCATCATTTTTTTAATTATGAGGGCTTATAATAAAATCCTAATCGAAACAAAGAATTCGCGAAGCAATTTAAGTCCATTACAGATAATTTACAAGAAAAATAACTTTATTAAATGAACATTTATAAAACAAATCTACTTCAAAAGCACCACCAATACATTTTACTTGTATTCAGCACTATTATTATTTTTATTTGTAAAAGAGCCGGTGAATTTTAAATTTAATTAATCTTTTCAAAACGTTCTGTTATGTAAGAAAATAAATAAAGAATTAAAAACGAAACATATAATTCAAAATAAATGAAAGAATTTTGTTTCTTATCTGCATTTACACATAAAATGCCGGCATTAAAGGGGAATTACGAGTTGTATTATGAAAGACAAGTTCTGAACTCAAACTTAAACGGTTTAGTTTAAAGAACATGAAAAAAGCTAATTTAAAATAAATTTTGATTATTATTTTCATCTGAAGTTTTCTAAAGCATGTTTTTTCATTAACTTCTTTATAAATTACATCAATAAAAAATTTGATAAAAAAAAGCAATTGAATTTTCTAATAACTTTTAAAACATATGCATCTACTTATTCATGATTAAAAGTATACTCATCTCGCGAAAGGAAGTAATTTCTATCATTCACAAATAAACATTAAAAATTAAAAAATCTTTTTATTTTGACATTTTTAATCCATGCAAAGAAAACGATAAGTCGAAAAATGCCATGTTTTGAAAATGGATTGGATTGGATTATTTTTGTCGGCCGATTATCTACACTAGGGATATAGGCCCAAGGGAGGGGTGCCCTTCGTGGAGGTCTTTCTAAGGGAACCTAACCCGTATTCACGCAAGGTTCGAAGAAAACCACGAAAATTCCGAACGGTTAGGCCGACAGCCGCGATTGGGTTCGAACCCAGCACCTGCCGTCTACCAGTTGAGAGGTCAAACCCTCTCGGCCACTGGTGGGGCGTTTTGAAAATGAGATGATAATAAATAATTCATACAGCATATAAGTTTAAAAAATATATATATGTGGTTTTAAAATATATTAATTCTTCCTACCGATTAAATTGGTGAACATAAATAAGTTGGCTTTTTTATATCAAGTATAATTTTACACAAAAGTTAAACTTTATTTTTAACGAAGAATTCACAAAAAAATAATTTTTCGTAAGAAAATGTTTCAACAAGCCTCACAAAATACTGATATGATATAAGCTGGGCCATCATATTATCCACAAACGGAATACACATATTTAAACATATGTATTCTTTTTAGATTTTTCTTGCAAATTGCACAGAAATAACCTTTGGTTGTTCCATCTTTAAAACAATGCCGTATAAATTTACCATGGATTTTCCATTAACAAAGATTCCTGTTGAATTCGCGGACAATTCGACAGCCCTATATATTTCCCCGAGATTTTTTAAATTTAAGATCGGAAAAAAGTTTATTTGTTTTCAAAAAAGCAAACAAGAAAAAGGATTGGAAACCATCACGGACGTTTTCGCAGGCAAATCAAAAAAGTATATTTTTTCGAAAACTAGATTTCTAGAAAAAAAATAATAACAAAGTACATTTATACCGAATGATATATCTGAATAGAGCTTGAATAAGTATCTAAGGTATATTATATTAATTTTTGAAATGCGATTTATTTTCATATTAGATTATTTTTTTATTTAGAATAATTTTTCATGTTGGTAAATAAATTGTGCCACTTGTAAATTTTGAAATGGTTGAAAGAATAATTTTAAAATCTATTAAAAATCCATTTATAAAATCTCTTTTTATTTCTGTTCAAATAAGCTCATACTTTTGCGAAAGTTTTCACAGCGAGAGTAGATGTTTTGAAACGCAGACAGCGGGCTGTTACTGACAATTTTAGACGACCTGTAAAGATTTTCAAACATCGAATTTATATAGATTTTATTTTAACGCAACAAGATAGATTTTTTCACTGGTTTCAGTTACGTAAATTTCTTTACATTCAAACAAATAAACCCTTAGATATTAATCATTAATTTATTAATTAAATGATTCCTTTCAAACTCTCAATTTAAGAGAAATTTTTCGGAACGTCAAATAATTTTTAGGCTAGGATTCTTTCGCCTGCTGTCAAACTGTTTAAAACACACCGATTAGAGACTTTAAATTTATATGTCTAGCCATACTTTTAAAAAATCTTTAATAATATCTAAATTTTATAAACCTGAATCCGCAAGGTTTTTTTAAATAAAAATTTCAATTTATAAAAAGGAAAAAGAAATGCTGAAAAGGTAATTTGCCAAAGTTAACAAAACTTTCAGATAAATTAAAACACAAAATCGGATGGGAGACTATTAAATATTTGAAATCGTACTGTTTTTTACCGTTTTATATGCGATATATATATATATATATATATATATATATATATATATATATATACCGGATGTATCTAAACTACTGGGCAAAACTTTAAGGGGTGATAGTACATATAAAGACAAATAATATTAATTGGGAAACTAAGGGTCCCAAACGTCTTCCAAAGGAGATAGGCGCCATCAAAGTTTAGGGTCAAAATTTGAAATGATTATAAAATACGGAAAAATTGGTCGATTCGTTTGCGGTTTTCATGAAAACTATTCTTTATGTCAGTATTGTCTTGAAAATAAATTATAAATACGTTTGGGACCCTTACTTTAATATTATTCGTCTTGATGTGTACTATCACCTCTTAAAGTTTTGTCCAGTAGTTTAGATACACACACACACATATATACATATATATATATATATACAACCCTTGGCAAAAAGTTTCTGATCACTGTTATCAAGTTTATGAGTTTTGTATTTCGAAGCGTATACTTCGCGATTCAAGAGCATAGGAACGTTTTGTAACATGCCAAATAAAAGAAAGAATGTTAAAATATAAATAAAAAGTGAATTCGATATAGCAATCCTATAATTTATAATTATAATGCAGGCAAAAATGTTTCCTCGTGAGAAAAAAATATCCGATCAAGATCGAAGTTGGAAAATAATAATCGATCACTGAGGAAAAAAGTTTGAAATTTGCATATTGAAGATAGATTAGAGTGCCTGCGCATGCGTATGATATATGAATCCTATTTAAAAGGAGAAATCTTCCAGTTGCGAGATCAAAAGCAGCTCTGAAGTGCTGGAAAATGACTCGTGGGAAAACATGTCTCGCGATTTAAAAATCCGCATGATTTAATTGTTAGAAGAAGTAAATTCACAATGGAAAGTGGCTGATTTATGAAATTGTGCTCAAAGTACAGTATGCGATATTTGGAAAAAATATCAGTTGACTAATAGCGTGCAAAATTTATCTCGAAGTGGAGGACCACGAATGTCAATACCAAGGAAGGAAAAGAAAACTCATGAAAATATCGAAAAGAAAGCGGCGAGCAACCTCAAAACAACTTGATTCCGAATAGTCTAAGTATAACGTAAAGGCATGTGACCGCAGTACGTTATCATCTAAATGTAGCAAGATTTAAATCTTGTAAAATTAAAACAAAATCTTACATGATAAAGAAGCATAGAAAAGAGCGTCTGCAGTAGTTTAAAAAACATGTGCACTAGCCATTTGACACATGAAATAAGGTTATCTTTAGCAATGAATTTCGCATATCTATCGGTAAAAGCGATGACTGTGGAACATTTGTTTGGAGGAGAGTTGGTGAAAAGTTCAATGATAAGTGTATCAATACGAAGACTAAATTTTCCCCTGCATTTGCAATTTGAAGTTGTATTACATCACAAGGCGTCAGCAAGTTTTGTATTGTGTTACGTACAGTAAGCTTTGAAGTTTACATTGACATTTTAGTGGATATTTTGATTTCCAGCATCGATCAATAGTTCGGAAATCAAAATGACTTCTTACTTCAAGACGACAATTAGCTCCCCAACGCACAAAATAAATGAAGAAATTTCTACAAAATGTAGGTAATATACTAATTCAAACAATGACGTGACCGCCCAATAGTCCGGATCTTAATCCCATCGAAAATATGTGAAATATATTAAAAAGAAAAATCAATTTTCGATGAATTACAAATTCCATAGAACTTACGTAAAACTAAGGGAATGCTGGGGTGAAGTTGCTCCCAATGAGTGTAAAAATCTTAATGAGTCCAGTCCACTAACAATTTCGACTGTCATCCGAAATAAAGGTGGATTTACGAAATATATAATTACAGTGATCGGTTATTTTTTTCCAAATCAAAGCATGATCGGATAATTTTTTCTTTGGTGCCTAAATTTCAATCACAATTTTTCTGTTTATAAATTGATGAATGGTGATTTTTCTTTATTGCATATTGTTGTTCATCATATGTAACACAAAAGTGTTATCGCTAATAATCGTTTCATTTTATGCAGTGAGAATAAATAACCTTTTCTTACAAAAGATGGTAGTGTTGATGTAATGATCGGAAACTTTTTGCCAAGGGTTGTATATATATATATACATGTATTTAAAAATGTATATTACAAGTCTTATTCATTTATTTAATATCCTATATATTTTCGTGTTGCGGCGTTTCAACTGTTTCTCGAGTATTTCCATGTTTTCTGCTATTGATAAAAATTATTATTATTATTATTATTATTATTATTATTATTATTATTATTATTATTATTATTATTATTATTATTATTATTGAAACCTTGTTTAGTTGTAAATATTTTGACAACTCATGTTTGACCATACTGCAATATTATCACGAGATATTGTATATTTTCTTAATATAAACAACGCAGTTACCTATAGAAATTAAAATAATAAATAGATTTTGCTACACATTCTTATATTCGTCATTTTGAAATTTTAAGTGCTTTAAGTACTTTTTTTAGAGAGATTTAAATTTTTTATGCATGTTTATTATTATATATGATAGATCTACAAGTGGGATTAGCCTGAAGGCGCAACACTAGGCACAGAAAAAGACCAGGATGATAATGTAATGTCTATGGGGGGTTCTTTTCAAATATTTCGTCAAAATTTTAATATTTTTACTTGCTTTATTTGCAGAAGATAGCTGAAGACGATTCACAAATGGCCTAGTTTTCACTTTTTCAGTTTTTGTTTCAGATTTTTTTTTAAAATTACTTTAACGTTTCAAACCGGTTTAAACGAGTTCTGAAATTGAAACAATCGTAATATAAAAAATATGAACGCAAAATCGAAAAAGTAAAAACTAGGCTGGATGTAAATCCTCCTTATCTATCCTATGCAAAAAAAATCATGTAAAAGTATTAAAATTTAAGCGAGATATTTAAAAAAAAGGACGCTCCCATAGACTTTACATTATCATCCGGGTCTTTTCCTGTGCCTAGTGTGGGGCCTTAAGGTTTTTAGGCATTTTTTTAAAAATAAAAATGTATGGAAATTTATTAGATTTCTATGTTTTTCATTATATATATATATATATATATATATATATATATATATCAGTAAAAAATTTGTATTTTATGTAATATTTAGATTTATCGAAAAACTCATGTTTAATTTTGTGCAGTACATATTTAATTTTTTTAAAGAGTTAAAAATATCAATGTTTCAAAATGTAGTAGGGATTTTTAAAAATGCAATTAAAAAAATTTAATTAAATATGCACTTAATTTTTTCCACTGTCAGTTGGGCTTTGAAATGAAGAGAGTTCACTATTTGAATTTCTTTTTATCAAAAAAAAAAAAAAAAAAAAAAAAATCTGAAAATGTAAACTTTTCCCTTATATTCTCTAATAACTTACTTTATTAATGCAACTATATTTTTCCTTATATGAAATGGCAGCAGAATATATAAGAGCAATGGCATCTAAAATGAATCTTTTATAACATTTTGATGAGAAATAGCTAAAAGAAAGCCGCTAAAGCTGATTAAGAAAACATATAAGCCACCAAAACGTAATTTGTCCTATTATTTAGTAGCTTTGGAGGACCTTGAGGTAGTGTTTAATAATAGAGCTATGATATATATGTCGATCTAATGATTGCCATCGAATGCTAATACTATTGATATTATGACTTCATAATGAAAAAACGCATTTAGTTGATTTAATTAATATCTTCATCTTATTAAAAATATTTTTAATAATGACCGTCTTGTATATATGTAACAAGTTGTTAAAATTTGCTGTTATCTTTTAAGTGGAATAAAAAAAAAATCAACGATATTACGGATTTCATACTTTAAATGGTATAGTATTGATGTATATTTCAATTCAGGTATTCTGTTAAATGGTAGTTTCATACGACAAATTTCACTTTGCTAGGTAAATTATTGTGAAATAATTTGTTGTAATTATTAGTTAGTAATTATTTAAGTTTTTAGATATTTATAATTGTAAATGATGGCCATTTTTTTTATATTAAAAACATGGTCAGATTTTCATAATTTGTATTTAACATGACCGCACACAACGTTTCATTTGCATTGTTAAAATTTGTTTACACAAATGTCTTTTTATGTCAAAAACAATGCATTCGTACAATATAATCTTTACTGTGACATGAATAGCCAAAGATGAATATTTATTATCGTTGCATCGAACATTTAGAAGGATTAGTTTCTTTGCCAAAAACATTAAATTTCGAAAGCAAACAGATTTAGTAAACTCAAACAAAACAGGATGATTTATAATCACGTAATATTACGGCAATTTATACTCATGAAACGATTATAATGACATTTTAATCGGTGTTATAAATTACTTTATATAAAAGAAATGTGTACTTTCCAAGAATCAGATTTGCTGCAAGAATGTAGTCAAGGATTCATTCGAGTTAAATATAGCTACAAATACAAAAAATCCCCAATATATAAACTTTATTATGTAAAGAATTATAGAATGACACTTGAAATAAAATGTATTACTTTTATTAAATGAATGTATTTTTATTTATTCACTTTGATGCCTTGCTATTTATTGCAAATAAATAACCTATATCAGCAATTGAGGTAAATAGTGCATGCCAAAGAAAAAAGATAAATAGTAATAAAAAACCTCTTAACTTTTAAATAGTCTCCCGATCGGAAATTTCTTTCTATTACATCCAGAACGGGGCTACGAGCTGGCCATTGAAGGCGTTTCACATGATTAGCTTCCAGCCAAGTTTTAATTGACTTCGTAACATAAAAGGAAGCGTTGTCCTGCTGTCCAATCTCTTGAAGCAATGGGTAATAAATCATCTCCTAACAAATCTTGATACATAATTCATTTTGTTATACATGTAACTATTGGAGAGGTTCCACAAGCAGTAAATGCAGCTCAAACTAGTACCGACCACATATAAATTATTTCTTTAAAACAATATGAGGTTTCAGTTGTAAAACCTGAAAAAGAATTTATAGCCGTCGGGGTCCATCGAAATTAAATTTCATTTTATTGAAATTTTTTCATTCAATATTTTTCCAATTTGTGCCTTCAGTTAAATGTTTTAGTCCAATGTCTAACCAAGCATCTTTCTGGTTCGTAGAAAGAAGAAGTTTTCCTGTATATATATATTTTTAATTAAACAATGGAATTGTTACGTAAAATATTTTTTTTTACCGTTCGGCTTGTACATATAGCGCCTTGACTAACTGACGTTTACAAGAAAATACAAAATCTGGTAATATATTCACGTGATCACGCCACATTATATAGTTCCTAAATAACAGAACCTGATAACTGAATGCGTTTAAGAGCAAAAATGGATTTACAAATGAGTCAGAAAAAACGTAATTTGTTGTTTGAACACTTCCTCAATTTTTCGATCACGATCACTTTGGGAAATTCCCTCTCAAAATACCTTTTTTGGCAACCTTTTTTGAAATCCATTCTGCGTTTATCAAAAAAAAAAAAAAAAAAAAAAAAAATGGCCAATATGTCACAGTATATAATTCCTAAATTAGAGGATCTGCCATTTGGATGCGTGTAAAATCAAAAATGAATTTAAAAATGAGTCAGAATATAAGCAGTTTGGATTTGAGCTTTTTTCTCTAACTCCTATTTTTATTTAATTTATTTTTTCCATAAGAATTAGTCCTAACTTGCTAATATAAAAGTTGTAGATATTATTGAGTAGATGTAAAGCAAATTTAATCGCATTTGATAGCTTAAAAATCGGAGAAGTTGTGGATTTTTTTCTTTCTCGACCCTCTTTTTCGTTTTTAATTTTTTTCATCTAGAAAAATTGATCCTATCAAAAACTGGTAAATACAAAAGTTTTAGATAAATTTTAGAATATTTATAAAAAATTTAATTTCATTTGATAACTTGAGAATTGACAAAGTTATATTTTTTTTCTTCCAAAAACCCTGTTTTTTTTACCTCTTGAGCCCATTTTTAATTTTATAAAATATCTGTCATGCATAAACTTTTTGCACATTTCTTAGAACTAAAATAAACTTTAAACTGGTATCTATTTTAACTAAGAAGTTATGGGGTTTTTTCTGTTTTCACAAAAAACCTCCCTGTTTCTACCCCCTTGGTCCGATTTAGCTCATTAACGAACTTGACCAAGATTTTATAACCCTTGATTTCATTGATTCCTTGATTCTTGGTGGAGATTAGAGTAGAATTATAAAAATTATCGTGTCCATAAAAAAGTGATATAGACCGATATATATATATATATATATATATATAAGGTATCCTGGGGTAATAACGCTACGTTAAGGTTCTACCAATTTTCACGGCTTAGTTTTAGATTGTATTTTTCAAACAAATATGGGATTTGATACATCAACTCATTGGCTATCTATATAAAAAAAAAAATTACAGATATGTAGTTGTAAAAAGTAATGGCACGATTTTTTGACCAATGCCATTTGGCGTTATTACCCACCTATGTACGTAATAACGCCATGCAAACAATACTATATAATAAGATGGAATAATTCTATGTAGATTGCTTAATTCTCAAAATACAAACTCTACCGCCCTACAAATAGACAAATTGTACTCTAAACAATAGAAAATGTTAATTTTTTTGTGAAAGTGTAAGAAGGAGGGGGGGATTCAAAAGAATGTCAGACTCTGAGCTTATTTTTGCTTAAAAAGGACAATTTGTATAGAATTATTAGAAACATTGGACGTTTTAATTTGTATTTGCTAAATCAGTATTTATGTTTTTATGTATACATTCTATGTAATAGAATGCATACATGGAACGGTAAGGAATGGCGTTATTACCCCGATGTACTTTTTGCGGAGTACATTTTACACTACAAACAGTCTCGCGAACATATCCAAAATTTTCTATAGCATTTTGAAAGTATATCAAATGCACTACAATTTTATGTAATAAACAAAGTATTTCCGGATAAACACATAGTCTTCACATTGCAGAACTTGCCACGCAAAGCAACTTTTAGATCAAGCGTTAATTTTAGTTGCTTCTAAATGCGATAAGGCCTACAAATGGAACAAATTAACTTAAGTTGTTGTTTGTATTTTATATAATTCAGAGCCCTTCCGAGCAGAGCCCACAGGTGCCATTTACCGAATTATTTTATAATTATGCGTAATATCAGCACTTGGCGTTATTACCCAACCTGGCGTTATTACACCAGAACACCTTATATATAACCTTTTTTACTGATGGTAGTTTTGGTGTCTAGAGGTCATGATCGGAGTAGATCTGCGAAATGTTTTCAGAAATTCCAACATAGGAGCGACCGCAATAGATAGTATTTCATACAAAATCTACCTACAGTAATGCATATAAAATCCATTTAAATTACAGACTATAACTAATCGTATTTCCAATTTTTTTTTTTTTTAAGTTTGCAGAAATCTTATTCTTTACACATAATAAGGAAAAAATAAATTTTCTTCATATATATTTTAATAAGATACATTTTGCATTAATTACCTAATCTAGCCGTTTTACAAATACATATTTTACTTGCATATTGACGAGAAATAGCCTAAGGCTAACTGAATCTGTTTCTTAAGTAAACACATGCACCATCATATAAATATTTTCGTCAAATTATTTAATGTCTTTGGAGGTATTTGGGATATTGTTTAAAAATACAGCTGTCGTGTTACTTTAATAATTATCATCGGATAATGATAGCAATATTGATATTATCGCATTATACATTTATAATACTTTTAGTTACTTTACGGAGTAGATCAGCAAATTTAAAATATTATAACAATATCTTCGAGTGAATGTATAATAAACGTAATTTGTTTTCCCAATTTCCCGCGAAATCAGTATTAAAGAATAATAGTAGTAGCTTTTATATTTAATCCTTTCTACCCCGAATTCATCTTACACAAATTTTATTCATTAACCAACATTTTTTCAAAAGAATTTCTTTTCAGATAATAAATATAAAAAATGCTCTAATTATATGAGGTATGTTTTTCATTCCTTTATTGCTGGTGTCCAAAAACATATTTTGCGAAAAAAAGATTTTACAAAGTCAGACTGGACATATATGGCTAAAAAGTTAAAATATTACATTTTAAATACTATATTTCTAATTTATATTTGATTGGTGCTGTTGTTTTATGTTTTACAGAAAAAAAAAATCTTAAACATTATTATTATAAAAATGCTTTGCCAGGTAAATTAATCTTAAATAAATTTATTAAATTAGTAAATTGTTACCTGTATAGTTGTTTCTTATTCTTTAATTCTTTTTTTCCTAAAAATATCAAGCAGTGAAATGAGAAATTAAAATTCAGTTTTAAAATTAATTACGTTTTTCTATAAGCATAAAAAATCAATATTTGATTCATGAAATTTTTTAAACATTTTTTTGGCGTTCTTTCAATTATAAGTAATACTCGGCTAAGTTATTGGAAAATATTAATTTATACATTGTTTTAAAATACCATAAAAGAAAAAAAAGGCTTTTCTAAAATATATATGGATTATGAGTTTCTTAATGCTTAACTAGGACTTCCCTCAGAGGGATTAGTCTGAGCGATGTTGCTGAGAATACATATTTAATAACTTGTGATAAGAAAAGAAAATGAGATGTTACCTTTAATTGGTCATTCATTGTGATAAAATATGATGAAAATAAGCATATTGAATCATAGAATTACAAAATCTTATATATAAAGTTGCATATACTATTTTTATAAAAGGGAAAGCAAACCATACATGGATATAAAATTGGAAATTTGCAAAATGTTAAAAGTAATGCAGAAAATAAAACACCAAATTTTCCTATATTGGAAATATAACTCTTTGAAATGATGTCATGAGCATAAACAGAAGCTCCGCACCGATTTGAGAAACTATAAATAAAATAAACTATTATGTTTGAAGAGAATGGAGTGTATTTTATATGGTGTGAGATCCGTCTGAATAGTTTATATTGTTGAACATCTGTTTTCCACGGATGCCATGAGGTTGTCGATAAGAGTGAAGAAATCCTTTTTTAAGAATTTGTCCTGAACGAGCATTTACATCTTATAAGTTATTGTGATGCCAAAGTTATAGTTTCTGATCCCAACAGTATCCTAGAAATTGCAATATTCTCAATAAATTGGGTTTAAAACTTTTTCTAGGAAAAAAATGTTTAATTTGTGAAATTAAACTGTCGAATGTGTTTTAGATATCGTTCATAACGAGAATATTATATCTTAAAAGTTGCCACAGAAAAAAAGATTTTAAATTTTTAGTCATATAAACATCAAAGAATTCTCAATTTTAGAACTTTTTTTGCTTGTGCATTGATGGTGATTATTGTTCCTACACAAAATATAGTATGTTTTGCAGCAAACATGGTTACCAACATTTTTTGCCCACATTATTTTTTAAATCGGCTAGGTACTCCCAATGATAACGAAAAACACACAAACGTTATTGCTTTATATCATAGAAATACAGAATCAAAAGCTATTTATCTTCTATTATATACACATAAATTACCTAATTAGTGCTAGCAGATGCATTTTTAAATATGCATAGATCAATATAATGCTTCATTTTTTTTCTTCGTATTTCTTAGTATTCATTTTTCATTTATTTGTATTGTTCAGTAAAAAACTCACTTTCTTAAGCCCGAATTACGTCAAACTTTTTATAAAAGCGCTAAAGTCCATATAACAGCGAAGTATTGTGAAGAGTATTAAATACAAGGTAGTAAGACACTTAGCCAAGTGCAGATAATAAATCGCCAAATATTGTTCTTTTCGCCCTCTCTCGAAATGCATTTTTTCCGTAGATTTAAAAAACACGATTTTGAGTCATATTATTTAAAATTCAAATAAATAAATAAGAGGAAGCAATAATAGCATAAGTCAAAACATTTTATTTCAGCATCAAGGAATTGTATCGTAGTTACACATGTGGAAAAAAGCTGCTTTTGGCCAAAAAACGTAGTCTCCACTAAATTTGAATCCAATTAAAAAAAGTACCGTGATTAATTAAAATTTATAGGCAGAGCTGCCAAGTCTCCGGCATTTTGGATACCGGTATTTTAATATAGAAAATGTTTTATTAAATTGGAACATTCTGCATATTTAAAAAATAACTTTTCCTATAAGAAAATTCTGCTATGCAATAAGCGGGGGCTTGGCATCTCTGTATAGGAATATTTCGTAATCTACTTTTTAACCTTTAAAAAGCAACGACCATTTTTCGAGTACAAAAAGTATTGCTAGTTGTTCCATTTTGCATACAAAGTACTGATTGTAATATTGATACATCTATGGTGATAAATTTCCAATAATTTTTCAAACCCCATTTATTTCATTAAAAATATAAATATTTTATTCATTAGTTTAAAGTAAATGGTTTTTAACTAATTTCATAATACTTTTGAAACATCACTTTTCATTGGCCACTTTTTAAAGCATTTAGAAAATGGTTGTTGTTTTCAGTCAAATATAGACTTTGGTCTGTCCGCATTTTATTTTATTATTATTATTTTTTATAAATGGTGGAGAAATATTAATACTTAATCCATAACGTACATAATATATGACTCTCTTATTACATAAGTCACCTTTTTATCATCATAAAAATTATGTTTTTGCTGATTTTTATTAACTCAATAAAAAAAAATTTGTGCTTTGAGCAATAGATGTCGGCATTTCATTTCATTTATTTATTTTAACAAAATTCTTTGCATTTAGAAGAATTTTTATTTAAATAGGAAATCCAAATGTTGCTGTTAATAAAGAAGAAAGTTACAAAAAAAGGTTACAAAACGAGTAGACGCATACTATCAAATATGGAAAAACGACGAATCCAAAAAAGACGTCGTGTGAAATATCTTTTAAAGCAAAAAAACAAAGTCTGATTATCGAGCCTACTGATTACGAAATGTGCATTACATTAAAAAAAACTGCAAATGTTGATTTTTTTTCTTTTGGGCAGTTTTGGCTTCGAAAGGTACGCTAAAGATATGCAAAAAGATATAAGCGGCTATGAAAACACACTTGGTGAACGTTCAAGCTCATAAATATGGCACCTATATGCCCTATACACACCGAGATACCTAATTGGTGCCAGAGTGACGTTTTCAGTTGCCTAACTTGGTAATCATATAAATGTTATAATAAATTGTTTGTTCTAAAAATATTATCATTTATTGATTGTTGTTTCTTTTTTTTTCAATAACAGAAAATGTTTCGTTTATTCCTTTTTTTTTTCATTTTGAAATAAATAAATAACGTGTTATTATAGCATGGTATTCGTATCTGGTAATCAAAACGATGTTTTTGCCTAATTGGCATAAAAAATCTCGCCAAACCCAGTGCTTATATCTCTAATATATTATCTCAAGTATTTTATTTATGTATACTATAATTTTTTTACGGTACCACTTTCTTCTTCTTGTATATAAAAATAGGTAAGTGGTTCCTTTATGCAGCATCATTTGTAAAAATCTTAAAAAATAACCCCCGTTGCCTCTTTTTGGATAGAATAATAAAAAAAAAAATCAATGTCTAATTCCAATATTGCTCCCAGGTATGCATACATATTCCAAATTTCAAAGTTGTATGCCAACAGGAAATGGATGAAAAATGGGAAAAGATATCACATATGCACCAGGGTACATAATTGGCGTCAAAATGGCATTAATTTACCTGAGATGGTAACCCGGCTTTATTTATTTATTATTTGTTTATTTACTAATAAAATGTTTATTTACTTTCATTTTCTTTGCCAAATCTGATGCGCGTGTGGCATCCGTGCCGAAAAATTAGTGACCAGAATTGACTTCCACACACAAACAAAATCTAAGTTAAAAGAAAACATGCAATAAAAATAAAGGGAAAATGATGTCATAAAAGAAAATTTTTATTTAAAAACTTAATTGTTTCTAATTTTCACACGCGAAATATATAAAATATTCTTTTAGCAAACAAAAAATGCTATTAAGTTTTTATGACATTTATTTTTAATATAAAAAAATAACAGTTTTATTTTCCTGCATGATTAAACTTTAAAATGTTTTATTGCATTCAATATTACTAAGTGCGTAAATGATTACTATTTACTCCATGTACTGATTCGGTTATCTACGAAAATATCCTGCAGGTGAAAATCACGCACACCAAATTTCTGTGACGTATGCAAATAAATTGTCTTTTTTATCAGTTTTTTAAATATAACTTTTAAACTATTTGGTACTAATTTTTCGTAGTAGGTGCATTCACCAGATTACCTTCATAGGTACCTATTGGTACAAACAGAATCAAAATCCGACAAGTACTTTTTGAGATTTGCTTGACGAAAGAATTTTTTTGACTTTTAATATAGTTACGTACTCTGAGTATAAGACTTCGCTTCGCTCAGACAATTATTTGAAAATTTAAAGCATTAAGAAGAAGAAGAAGAAAAGAGTTATAAAGAATTAAGAATTAAGAAAATTAAGAAAATATAGAGAATAAATACATAATATACATACATATACATAAGAATTAAAAAAACTCAATGTATGTAAAGAGTACAAAACTGCAAATTACTTTAAAATTTGTTTCGCTTCATTCCCCTGAAATAACAAAAAAAAAATCCTTAACAATCGACTTTATTTCGATAATGTTATTTTTTATAGAAGCTGTTATAATATAGTTCAATATTTTACGATATCATATCAACTGAAATATTTTTATGAAATGTTAGAAAGATTGACAGGCAAAGTTTATTCTGATGTTTATTGAAGATTCAGACGTAGTATTTTGTTTCTGATTAAAAGAGTTATTGAGTCTTTTTCCATTGAAATAGGCATATAAATGTCTATCTTCTTTCACAGACGTGAAATAAAATAAAATAAAATAAAATATTAATATCAAAGCTCATGTATTCGAGCGTTTCACAGAATCCGTATTATACGATGGTAGAATAAAATTGCAGTTTTATATTTCAAATGTGATGTTTTTTGTATTATAATTTGTTCTATAAATTAAAGTAAAATAACTAAATTGAAATCATCTGTATTAAAATAATTTCAAATGTAAAAGATAAAAATGTACTAAAGATGATAAGAAAAAGTATTAATCGCAGCGGTATATGTCAAATAATAAGTAAAAGAAAAATATTAATGTAAAAACATGTTCATTTTGAGTGGTAAAATAAAAACAAAATTTTCAAAATCAACTAGATGAGAGCAAGTTGAGGATTAAATTAGAAAAAATGCAGAAAAAAGCACAAATTCAGTTACAAAATTATGCATTTAATGAAATAAACAGATTCGTCAATGAAATAAACAGAGAAAACAACATTTAATAATAAGGTTCAAAATTGAGAGAGGTTTTTATATCTGAAATAACATTCGTAATATTGGGCGAAATGCTGTATAGTTTTTAGAACTCTGATAAAATTAAAATAAATTCACAGATGTGTTAAATTAAATGTAAAAATAAATATTAACTGATGTATAGAAAGAAAAATAAAAACAACACATTTGTGAACCAATGTTGAATTTTCTTTCCAGAGATAGCTTTGATTTTGCAATTTCAACAATTTGCATTCGATTATCTTTTCGAACTTAGCAAAATAAGTTTGAAACAACATTCGTATTTCATAACATATATCTAACAAAACACAATAAACTATAGTTGATACACGAAAAAATACATATTCAAATTCGTTGCACCATAATAATATGCTAATCAGTATTTTATTATAATATTCTGATCTATCTGATTTAATAGCTATTTTTAATTAAAAAAGTAAATTTACCTTTTCATCGATAGATTAATGTTCTATATATATTTCTCAATCATTTTACAATTTAGTAATTATCAGTAACATGTATGAATGAACGCATAGTTAAAACCTATATTACATTTAATTTCTCTGCAAGTTTTCGCAATTTTTGATTTACTGTCGAAATTTCTCAATTAGATCTTGAATAAAAATTGCATCGAACATCAAAAACAAATTTAGTCTATTTACATCCGAGATCAGTTTTGAAGTATTTCTGTTATTATTAAAAGTAGTCAAGAAGTTTACTCACATCGCTTTGAAAAGTTTTGGAAAATGTTCAAAAGTTAATTAAAATTAAAGTTTGTTTGCTGAATATCTCTAAAACTTAGGTTCTAACTTTTGCTCAACATATTTATTTTAGTAAATATGGATTTCAAAAGTTTTTGGTGTGATTTTAAATTATATTTAAACTATGTTATAAAACTTTACCTTAAGTATTATTTTGGAAACTGACCCAAACAGTAACTTTATTAATTTTTTATAACCATAAGTGTTTCCAATTTCATGATATTCTGATTCTAAATTTAGATTTTTGAAAGTATATCAATGTAAATAATAATTTATAGTATTTTAATAGAGTGCCTCGACTTAAAACAGTGGCGAAATACTTAAAATGATAAAAATTTGACGATATTTTATATTGGAAAATTTTACAGTTTTAAAGTTTACTGCTTTTTTGAATTTATCATTATTTCATTAAATGAATTTATTGACATTTTTAATATTTAATAAAGGTTTTAAGCAAAAATAATTGCATTAACTGCATTCACGAATTCAAATAAATTTTGAAGAACATGAAGAAAAATCATGAACGAGTGATGATAAAGAATCTAAATTTAAGTATTCAGTGGCAGTCAAAAGTTTCCCCGCCAGTTATTTTCATTCATTTGTTTATCAGAAGGTTTCAACGAAGAAAAAGCACAATTGCTTCAAAAGCTTGGAATATGTGAACGTACTCTGACCATGTGATGAAATTGTTTGGATACTAAGGATACTTCATGGAAACTGACAAAATTCGAAATTCTATATGTGCAAAAGCTTTCGGCCACCCATCATTCCTTATTATTTTTTTTTATCGATAAAGTGTTTTTTTTGGCCATGTTTGTGAATGAATCAATGTGAATAGCTTAATTCAAATATAAAAATGAAAAAATTAAGAAATATTGTTCGTAAATGAGTGATTCGTTTGTCGCTAAATAGCCAATCTTTTCGAGATATTGTGGCAAAGTGATCGGTAAACCGACTGTAAACAATATTTAAAAAATATATAAAGATGGCCATGGCTTTCATGACTTTCTGCTGTCTTGGAGACTCCGGAAAATGTCTATTTTTGTGAAGGGAATTATCAGTGGAAAAACAGTTGATGGCCTGCATAAAATGCCGTTATTATATCCCGCCATATAAGGATTGAAAATATTACTGAAATAAGTTTGTCCATCGTATGAAGTTGCTGACGTGATGCAGAACTTTATGGAAAAGTTGGTGTTAAAAATTTTTAGAGATAAAAAAAAAAATACCAACGTAAATAAGACTGGCGTTTTCCAAGGAACACAAAGTTTGGTCATGTGAAAACTGGACAAAATCTCTATTTTACTATCAATCGAGATTCAAACTTTTTTCGGAATGATGGCAGGCACTATGTGTGATGACGTAACAAAAAAAGGTATGACTCACGTTGCTGCGCCAAAGTACTTATTAATAAAGGTATGGTGATAAAATACTAATTGTAAATGTTGTTGATGACTGTTACTTTCTATCACAATACCGTTTTTTCTAAACTTGAGAAGGTGGCCGGAAACTTTTGCGCATATGCGTTTTTTTTTTTTTTCACGTAATTTTGCCCATTATATTTATTGATATTTATATGTTATTCCATAAATAAACTCTTAAATATTGTGTCAATAAAATGCAGTATACTTCCTCTTCATATGGGTATATTTACAAATTAAGTAAACATTTTCCCCTTAATTTTAATATACCCTTGAGACCTGTATTCGTAAATTCATTTCTCATTACATTAAGCGGTAGATGCTTTAATTAATAATTATAAGATAAAATAAGAATTTCTTATCACTTCCTTCTGTAGGAATTTTCCATAGGTCTACATCAAAATGATGTCATTTAAAATCTAAGATAATAATAAAATCTAAATAAGCAAAGCAATCCTTAGGGATATTAAAAAGAGAGTTTTAAGTTACATGTGAAAATTCGAAATGTACATAGAAAGCCAAACTATTTAAATAGTTAAATGTAACCAAATCGCTATACAGTGATTGTTATTTATTTAAACAGTATTGTTCTGCGATATTACATGATATAACGATGATTGAAGGTTAGTTTTGTGACACAACACTTTTACACCTCATAGCCTTCTATATAGTTCTTCACCGGCAAAGTTAGGCCTAGAGGTGAAAGTTTTAAGCGAATTATAGTTTTTAAAAGTTATATGGTTCATAGTTAAGCCAAGTATACTCGTCCTTTTAAATTGTGTAGCTCCTGTACATGGATGTACAGAAGAAGTCGTAAACATTATAGTGTTCATGTGTGAGCTGCTTGAAAGTATTTTTTTTAACTGCATGTATTATTTTCCAACTTAATTAAATTTACTATTCAAGATACTATTACAAGAAGGAGAAAATTTATAATGTGCTTTGAGTTATAAGGATGAATAAAATATTACAAACCATGCTGTATGTAAGAAGTCTATAAATCTTATACATGGCTGCTCAAAATAATTCAAATAAAGCAGAATATCGAATATGAACGTTAATCGTTTGAAATTTGTGGTTAACTGTATTACGTAATTTTTAAATTGATTATTTCATTATAATCTTATAACTTATATAATTGTGAGGTTTTTTTTTTTTTTTTTTTTTTTTTTGAGAATTTTGGAAGAGTATGAACGTGAAGATTTTTTTTCTTATTTTCATGCTAACTGCACATTGTTGCGTGATGGGCTGTCAGTTTGCTTAGTTAAAATATATCAATAATTTACTCGACAATTTTATTTCTCCAAAGTTTCTTTTTTGTACGTGAAACAAAAGGATGAAATTCTTCCAATGACTTTTCAAATTAAATGAAATTTGCTATTAAAAGTTAGATTATAATTTAATATCTTTGAGACTTGTTTAATAACAATTTTTTTAGATGAATAAATTTGAGAAATATATCAGCCAAAGTGCAAATTGTTCTTTATTTTTTATTAAATTTAATTTTATAAATAAAAAATTAAGTGGTTTTTAAAAATAAAGATATTGAAAATAAATCTATAATACAAATTCTAAAAAGCATTAAAGAAAATACATAACTAATCTGTGTGAAATATAATCGATGACATAGCAAAAATGGTATATTCTCTTTAACTAAATAAAAACACTCCATACCTACCCCTAAAGAAAAAAGGAAAAAAAATTCCGAATACATCAAACCAAAGATTAAACACAAAGTCTTCTGCGAAACTTTCAAGAAAGAAGATCTTGAATATATAGCTCTAAGAGCTTTACAAACATCCGATCAATTGGTTTATTCAAGGAAAAAGCTCGCAAGAGAAATAGATATATATATATATATATATATATATATATATATAATAATAAAGAGAGAAGGATGTTTGTCTGTCAGCGCTGTTCTGAAGAGACTGCTGCACGTAGAGTTACAAAATTTGGAGGGAAGGTACTTTTTTACATGTAGTTTTGCACCTAGAAGCCCGATTTTCGATTTTTTGTTTAGATTTTTTTAAATAATTTTTTAGGCGATTTTTAGCGTTATTTTTGCGGTTTTATCCCATTAGTGAAAGGAATACGGTTTCATTCTTTTAACCCAAAATAGCAATTTTTTTTCCTCTTTTCAACAAAGTTTATTCGGAATTTGTACAGCGATTTTCGAATTTTTAACGAATTTTCAATGCGATTTTTAGTGTTTTTTCTCATTTTGCGGCTACTTTTTGGATTGATAAAAAGAAAATCGTTTTAAACTTTTAACCTAATGCCCTAAATTTTGTGTTTGTTACGATTTTTAAATTTTAACGATTTTTAATGCGATTTTTAACGTTTTTTAAAGATTTTTGCGTTTAGCATTTATTTTTTTTCATAATTGTTCTATCAAAAACTTGAGCTGTTGAGAATGCAATAAGTAGTACTTTTTTGTGAAATCTACCTAAAATGTCAAAAATTTAGGTACCAGTATTTTCGAATAGCAATTTCATAAACTATCTTAAATTCTTGCTTAAGACCGCTACCCCCTCGAGTTATATCACCTGATAGGTTGTTTAACAGAGTATCGTTTTGATAAAGTTTTTGAAGAATAGAGTGCGCTAGCTGGTGGTGAAAAATGGAACTAACAGAACGCGATTTTGTTAAAATTTGGAAATATAACAATGTGATTTATTTTAAATTTTAAAATGGTTTATAATACATGATAAAAATGTAAACAAAGAATGGTATGACACATTTCAGGGTGCGGTTTCATTCTTTCGACCTAAATTAGTGAATTTTGAACTCTTTTCAATATAATTTATTTGGATTTCGTGCAACGATGTTTGGATTTTTAGTGAATTATTTAATGTAAATTTTGCCGCTATTATTCGACATTAGTAAAAGGAATTTTGCTTAAAACTTTCAAGCTGATGTATTAAATTTTAGCTGTTAAGATTCATGAATTTCAGCTAATTTTAAGGCGATTTTTCGAGATTTTTTGCGTTTGATGTCGGATTTTTGTCATTCATGAGGTATTTTCAATTACAACGTTTTACCCTATTAGAGTCAATTTTGACCCCTGTGATTTTTTAATATTAGTGATTTTTAATGCACTTTTCAATGCAATTTTTCGAGTTTTATGGTGATTTTTTGATATTCGGAAGTAAAAATTGATTTCAAACTTTTAATCTAATATAATTTTAGAGATTTTTAATGCGATTTTTCAAGAATTGTTGTGTTCCGTGTCGATTTTTTATTATCTATAAAAGATTTCCTTTTACTACGTGATTATCCTGTCGACCAATTTCGCCAAATTATATCAATCGTGAAACAAGCCAAATTATGCAAATAGATGTAATTTTTATGTTAAATAATGAAGGAAGAGATAATGTAGAAAAACATTAATACAAATACATATAAAAATAAGAAGTAAAAACCACTTGATAACGTAACAAACATATGTAACATGTTTAATGTCAAGTGAATATGGAATTTACGATCCGCCATTATTGTAGTTTAATCTTATGGTTTGACCCAGATAGTTTCTTGGTCAACCGGATAATCAAATAGTACAGATTTCCGATTAGAATGTTTTATCCGTTTGATGAAATTGTGATTACTGCGATTTAAAAAATAACTAGCGATATTTAGTGTATTTTTCAATGCGTTTTTAATGAACTTTTTAATGCGATTTAGTACTATTTTTTTCGATCCCCACCACAGTGGCGTTTTAACAATTAAAAAAATTATTTTGGTTTCAAACTTTTAGCCTAATATAGTAAATTTAACCATTTACCTTTTTTTAATTTTGTCCATTTCCAATGTGATGTTTGATATATTTTGTATTCTGCGTCGATTTTTTTTGTAATTAATGTAAAAAAGAATGGTTGCTACTTTTTACACGACTAGAATATTTTTTTATTCACGGGATGTATTTACATTTAGTGATTTTTAATGAATTTTTCAATGTTTTTGTATTGGTTTTTTGAATCTCACGGCTATTTTTTGAAATTTCGAAAAGGAAATTAATTTCAAACATTTACACTTCATTTACGAATTTTGAAATTTAGTGATTTTTTAATGCAATTTTTAGCAATGTTTTCATTATTTCTCACGCTTTGCGCCGATTTTTTCATTCGTATTTAAGAAATAATTCAGATTACACTATTTTACTCTATTAATGTAAATGTCGTCCCCCGCTATTTTTAAATATGAAACGATTTGTAATGAATTTTTGAATACAATTTTTAGATGTTTTCGAGTCCACGGCGACTTTTTCACAATTGGAAAAGAAATTTTTAAATAATTTGTAGCTTAATGTAGTAAATTTTGACATCAATGATTCCGATTTTTTGTGTATTTTCATAAAATGTTTAGCAAGTTTTGTGTCGATATTTTTTAATGAATGAAAGCGTTCAGATTTCAATGTTTTGTCCCATTATGGTAAATTATGTCCGCAGGAATTTAATATAAATGTTTATCTTACTATTGCAAATTTTGTCCGGATTTTTTAATTTTACTGATTTTTAATCTGTTTTATAGTCTAATTTAATCTGTTTTTCAATTTCTGTGACAGTTGTTGACATTGGTAAAAGAATTTTGGTTTCTAACTTTTAGCATAAATAGTACAATTTGTTCTCCACGCTTTAATGAATTTTGCCAATTTCTGATGCGATATTCAATGTAATTTTTAGTTAGTTTGGGGAATTTTAGGTGTTCCGTGTTGACTTTTCCTTATTCATGAACGATTTCGAATTACAATATTTTCGACTGAATATTAAATTTTTCAGCCATGACTTTTAAATATTCAGCGATTTTTAATATAGTTTTCGATACGATTTTTAGCCATTTTTTTTAAGCTCCTTGGCGATTTTATGCCATTCAGAAACCAATTTTGATATTAAACATTTTGTTTAACGTAGTTTTGTTTCGAATGCAATGTTTTATCTCTTAATATGATTTTGGCATTCCATGCCTACATTTTGTAATTTATGAATGATTTCGATCGTAACCCCCCCGCCCTGCCTTAATATTATTTTTTTAAGCATTGACTTCCAAATATTTAGCTATTTTTAATGCAATTTTCAATGTAATTTTTAGCCATTCTTCAAGTTCCGTGGGTATTTTTTTACATCCGGAAATCGATTTCGATTTCAAACTTTTTGGTTAATATGGTTAATTTATTGATTACAATATTTTATATTATAACAGTGAATTTTTACCCTAGGGATTTTTTTATGTTTTACGACTTTCATTACAATTTTCAAAGCAATTTTTGGGCTTTCTCAGTCTTTTTTAACATTTTTCAAGGGAATTCGATTTTAAATTTCTTGACTAATAAGAGTTTGGTTTCAAACTTTTAACCTTTACGGTAATTGTTTTGCTCTCTTATTTTGATCTACAGCAATTTTTAATGCAGTATGCTTTTTTTTTTTTTTTTTTTTTTGAGTTTACGGCGATTTTTTTCAGATACGGAAAAAGAATTCTGTTTTTAATTTCTTCGCCAATATGATAATATTTTCTCCTGTGCGATTAAAGATTTTTATTGCGATTTTTTAACAGTTTTTTTTTCGTATTTCAATGCTTTTTACATTATCAAATTAATTAGATTCTAAACATTTATCCAAGTAGAGTAAATTTTGAGTTCTGTGATTTTTGAATATTTTGCCATTTTTAAAGCGATGTTTACGTTTCTTCGCGACCCGCATCGATTTTTTAGAGGTTTAGGCAATTCTTGCTATTTTTTGATGAACCCGGGCAACGCCGGGCAGAACAGCTAGTATATATATATATATATATATATATATATATATATTTAATTATATATTATATATTTAATTTTAGTATCAGTTCATGCATACTTTAAACCAGTTTTACTCATTCCGATATACAGTTATTTTTTACGGTCTCACAATGTGAAAAAAACTTCTTGCGTTAAAATGACAATTTTTATGTAAATTATTAAAATATAATTCATTTGTACAGCTGACATTTGTAGAAAGCGATAGCTGAATGTAACATGTTGTATACGCGACACTGAAGTACGAGGGCTATTTTTTAAACATCCAGTGAGCTGTAAGATAACGATTATTTCTGAAAATCTTTTTTTATAGTCTGAGCTCGAATTCAATCGAGCACTTCCTTTGAAATACTCGCAATGAATAATGAATCATTTGTCATACTCATGGTCGAGGGATGGACGGGATATCATTTTCTCAGAACATTGCCGCCAACATATTGAAATAGGCGTTTTAAAGATTTTTATCAGAATATGTCGTCCCATCTGTCTTCTCATCTCAAAAAGGCGATAACAGCTCAGGTTTCCCTCTGTTCAACAATTTCCTTCACAAATCAAACACATCTCTATCTAATCACCATCAATGAAGAATGTTACTTAAAATATTGTAATAAAACCGATTTTGATGGTGAAATTACTAATTTAATATAACAACGTGATAAAGTTACGTAAAGATATAAAGACTAAACATAAAAGAAATAAAAGAAAATTTAAGAAAATAAACAATTTCATTGTTGGTGTTTCAAAAACTACTGTGCATTAAATATTACAGTTGTATATTACTTTTGATTTGATATCTCGCTTAAAGTTTTTATATTTATATGCATATTAATTTATTTAATTTATTCAATTCAGATTTTTCAAACAATGCAAGGTTAAATTTCCTTTTCTAAAATACATATTGTTTGCTAGTTACGTTTAATAACAAACTATTCTCTAGCATAGTACGCAGAAATATTTACAGCATATTATATTTATACGTTATTTTTGCATAGGTAATTTTGCTGCTCCAATCTGTATTTCCTGAATAACTTCATATGATTAGTCAAATATCTAAAAAGTAAGTTTTCTTGCATATACATACTCAAAACACGCTTTAAGAGGAAGTTTTCACTGAAGTAACTTTTGCTTACGACTCTTTTCACTTTATTTTATTAAAATCGCGAATAGTAAATATAAAACACGAAAACTTCTCTTTTTTGAAATGTTTCGTTTATTTCACAGATTCCCCAAGATAAACAAGAAATTCTAGTTACAGTACTTTTGAGAAAATATACTTCAAACTACATAAGTAGTGACATTCTTAAAAAAATTGTTTCATAAAAGATCACATATTATTTTTTTTCAATATTAGGTAAATTGAAATTTTTGAATTTTTTTTTATGATTATACATATTTTCATTACCTCAAAAAGCAGCATGTTTTATTGTAGCTCTATTATTAAATCGATTTATCAAATACATAGAGCTTGATTTATCTTGATTTATATTATTTATTCCATTTATTTCCAGAGTTGGTTATTACAAAAATCTATTTTAAGTTACTGTTCCCATGTATTTCTGAATATTATAGTCTAAAATAAAATAATAGAAAACTGTTATTCTGCGGCGCTTAGCTAACTTCATTTGGCATCTCTTTAATATATTAATTGAAATTAAACAGTTATGCACAGCAATTGTACATTACGGTTTATCCAAAAAAACGAAGCTTTGAATGTTATATTTTAATAGTGATTTTTTTTCCTATTTAAATCCATAAAAATAAAATATTATTTTTTCAATTTTAAACTGTTATTTTTCGGTTCCTCAAAGAGTCTGATTTTCCCTGAAAAAGAATATAACCCAATAATTGCATAAAACATTTTTATGTAGCAAAATTTAAAATAACGAAGTGTTAATGTCCTGTGGTAAAGTGAAAAATGTAGTTGGAGTGTTATGAAAAATGCGGCTACATTTTATTTGTAAATTTAAAATAACGAACTGTTAACGTCTTGTGGTAAAGAGAATAATATAGTTGGAATGTTATGATAAATGTGGCCACTCTTTAGTTGTCCTTTGTAGAAGCTATCGTAGTGGGTGTTGGATTTCATTATGTCTGTTTTACATCTACGCGAGTCATAAAAAGTTAGTCCAAGTTAGAAAAGAGTGGTATTTGTTTGTTATCAGTTTGCGATTACTTTTTAGTTTAAACGGTTAATGTAAAATGTGACAATGTCTGCTAATGTACCTAAAACTTTCAATTTATTAGTGTATTGTTTTTGTGAACAAAAATTATTATCATTACTTTGTCACCTTCTGTCAACATAAGAACATAAACATCCAATTGTAAGCTTCTTGCAAGAACAGATCCGTTCATTTGTGAGAAATGAATAAATGTTCCAGGGACCTCTAAAAACAGTATAAAGGCGCCGTTGCTCAATTCATTCAGAGAAATGTGTATTTGATAAAAATAAAGTTTTTGAAATATTTTTAGGTTCCTCTCTTTAACTTTGATGCTCCGGAATGCATAGATTTCATTAACTGAAATCAGCGCAACCTCCTATCTTGGCTGACGTATCGGATAAAGAATTTAAAAAATAATACAAACATTAGAAACAATTGACTTTGAAATGAATTTACTTAAGAATCCGAAACTCAGGAAGCCTGATCTCTATTCTTCTTCTATACTTCGTACTTAATCTTAATCCATTGGCCAGACAAATTTCTTTTAAAGTATAGTTTTATTTCCACAAGTTATTTAGAGAAAATTGAAATTTAGTAAATTCTGTAAAAACAGATAAACTATATATTTCCCCTTCTCGCCTGCCCTACCTACTGGTGTAATAATAAATACTAGTATAAGAATAAGGTATGTGTGGTATTGGTTTAGCAATAAACGATGTTTTACATATTTTATATTTTGAATTAAGAATCTCATTGTAATATTTGTTAGTCACATTTCATAATTGGGTGCAAATCTCTTTTTTCCGAAGTGTCAGGAAATAAGATTATTTTTAGATTTCAATTTAATTTAACCACTTCGTCATGCCGAAGACATTCACGGCTTGCAAGCTTCACGGCTTTTATTCAGAATTGTTTGATTTCCACCAGTTTTATAAAATTGTGAAATGGGTTTTATTCTGGTAACATTTTACTTGTAATTAAATAAAATGAATTTTTTTTTTCAAAAAGTTGTGCCAATAATGAATTTGAATTTTTAAGCCGTAATTTAATGCTACTAATAAGGGCTTAAAAATATAAATAGGCCTACCTATCATCTCGTGTAAAAGTAAAATTTTTTGATGTTGCAGATTTTTAGTATTTTGAATTGTTAATCTCTTTGTAATTTTTCTCTTCACTGTTCCATAGCTGCAATGTAAAAATATTTTCTCATAATTTGGCTGTGATGTTGTGCGAAGTGTTGTGGATTACGTCTTTTAATAGATAAAAATAATTATTAGGACGTGAAAAAAGAATGGCATAACATCCTACTTTTATCTATAATTTCAATCCCCTCTTTTCTGAATATATTGCAAAATGATAATATTGTAAAAAAAAAATATGATATTGTTAAAACGTATAAAAATACATTAAAATTAAAAAAGAATTAAGTAATTTTAGTGTCACAGAATTTTTAAAAACATTTAATCAACGCCAAATAACTTACACATTGTCACTGACAAAAAAGGTTTCCCGTATTGTAATCGCTTAAAGCTTAATTGTTTTTCAGTAACTCTATTCTAAAACCGTTTCTAAATTAAAAAGAAACATATTAAATTGAAAACTAAAAAAATTGTTGTTTTTCCTTGCATTTTCGACTTTCATAAATAAGTTGATTTATTCAAAATTATTAAACTTCTTAAAAATTCGAAACAATAATTATATAATAAATATGAATAAGATTTTTTCATTTATGAAGGCATTAATGTAGACTGATGGCATCAAAACGAATATCGGTGACGTTTTAAGTAGATCCTTATGACTTATCTTTTTTATGTGCTATATAAACAGATTCTTTTGAGGTTTATGATTTTTTTTTTAATCTGATGTTATTGTGTTATAGAGAATTCATGGTTTTATTCAGAATTCACTTACATCATTAAAATCAGTATAAAGCTGATTATAACGTAATGAAATTGCTTTAAAACTCATATTCATAACATTAAATTATATAAAATACCTGAAAAATACATTAAAACTATAATTAATCCCAAAATAATTTCGATCAAGTTCACAAGGCCATCGTTAGTGGTTATTTAAATGTTGTTATTTCTCATTGCACTTATTCGTTAAGGGGAGACGACTGTAATTTAAGAAGACTATGGAAGATAAGTTGAGATCATTTTTTGCTGTTGTTTATCTTATAATACTTGAATAAAGAAATAATAACAAAATTAAAAATACAAGAAAAACTAGTGAGATATGGCAATCCCAAAACTTTATTTTTCTTATGCATGCTAATGCTTCCTGAAAAACAGAGCATAGCAGCTCCACCGGTTAAGTTACTTAAACCAAAATCTAGTGAGCAACAACTTATGTCAAAATATAACTGAATCTGAAGTTTGATGAAAATCCGTACATTAGTTTTTGATTCAGAGTTATTCCAAAATCTTTAAAAAAATCTGCATAACAACGTCACATGTTGGATGATGTACATCAATATTAATCAAGATCAATTTTTTATGAGGCACTAACTGAATCTGAAGTTTGTTGAAAATCCATGCATTAGTTCTTGAGATACATTTATTACGAAATCGTGAAAATGCAGCATAGCATCGCCCTCTCTATTGCGATTTATACGAAAATTAAACAACACTAATCTTTATCAGTGACTACCTGAGTCTAAAGTTTTAGAAAATTTCGTGGATTATTTCGTGTGATTAGCAATTGCGATAATCACGAAGAATGCACCATAGCAGCGCCACCTGTTAAGTAATTTCAATCAAAACGTAACAGCACCATGGGATAGCAATTCCTAACAAAATTTGAATTTTTTGAAAATCTTCTAGTTCTGGAGACATGGCTATTGTGGATATTGTGAATAATGAAGCATAGCAGCGCCATCTGTTGAGAAATATCAAATATTAACTAGAACTAGTTTATATCAAGGTCTCATAGAACCTAAAGTTTAGTGGAATTCCGCGAATTAATTCTTGAGATAGAGTGCCTGCAAACTTTTTGTTATATACTAACAGATAAACTGACAGACTGACAGAATCACAGACAATTTATGAAAAGATGTTTTTTGGGTTTTCTGACCTCTAAAATGCGTAAATACGGCCGGATTATAAACCGGATTATTAAGATTTTTACGAATCAAATAATTTGTTCTTGTTAAAATAAAAAAAAGTAAAATTTTCTATTGTTATATTATCAGACTAATAACTAAATGTTTTTTTTCTAAAAATTCACTCTATTCTATATTACATTAAGAAACTGTAAATATTGTCATTTTGCAGCTAGTGCATAAAATCCGTTTAAATAACTAAAAGGATGTATTAACAAACATGTAGCTAAGTGTTTTGTCTGGAAACTTACTCTATTCGAAATTACATTAATGCATAGAAAAACTTGTCATTTCGTAATTAGTACCTAAAATCTGTTTAGATAACTCCATTACAGCAACATGATCTATTTAGAAGAGTTTTCAACCAATGAAAGTAAGTTTCTTTTCATGCGATAGACTTTTACTAAGTTAGTGTAACAGGATGAATATTTAGGTTTTATTGGTGTTATGGACATCTCACATACAGGAAGAACTTTTCTTGTCAGCGAAAGAATTTTTATATTCCATAAAAAATCTGGCATTTGTGTTTTTGCATATATTGATATAATAATACCTCTATTACTATATTCAAGTTTGTTTTTATAAAAACAATGACATGTCTAAAACACATGATATTTCTTGAGTGAAATATTTATTCTTTTTTTTATATTAAAACTATTACTATATTCACGTTTGATTTTATAAAAACAATGACAGGTCTAAAACACATGATTTTTCTAGAGTGAAATATTTATTCTTTTTTTTATATTAAAACTTTAACGAAAGGTTCAAACCTTTCTTGAAATTTGATCGCAAGTTTGGAAGGAAACTTAGTTCGATATGAAATATTTATTTAATTTTTTTTACAATATAAATAATTATGTATACTAATGTCATTTGCTTCATTTGAACCATATTTACGTCAGTACTGGAACTTTATTATACCAGTAATAAAGTGCTTTGTGTGAAGATTAATATGTTTCTTCATATTTTCTCTTTTTTCAATTAGTACTTTGTTTGAATAAACGTGGTGTTATTAATTGTATTATTTTGTAAATTTTCAACAAAGCATCCAAATATAATTGCTGTAAATCTGTATTAAAACTTTATAAACCTTAGAAATAATAAGTCTTATTAAATTAAATTTCCTTTTTAAATATTTTCTAACCGTCACTGGCAGGTTGATTAAATTTTAGAAAATTCGAATAACATCAATAATTACAAAACTTTTTACTTATTTTAAAACAGTTTATAATAGAAATCTCTAAATATAGTAAATTAGTTTTGTAAACTTTAATTGTTATTAAATTAGAAAATGAGTAAATATTTATTGACTGATTTTAATTGGAAAATGATTTTTAATTGAAAGTAGTTAGATTATCATTTAAAGAAGATTAAATTAAATTTTGATATTACAGAAATAATTCTAAATTTTTTTTCGAAAAGTTTCGAAAGTTTCCATGTCGCTATATAATAGCATAAAGTTACATGTATTAAAATATTTTAGTAAACATGTTGTCGTAAGACTTCTGTATTTGGAAGAGAATTTTCACTAAAGAATTAAGAAAAAATTTAGCGTAAATCAAGAAAATTTTCGGTATTTTAAAGGAAAATGTCATATCCAAAACGTTGCTTTCTAATAGGCGCTAGACGGCATAGTTGCCGGTATACCCGTATGATTTATGTAACATGCAGCTTGCGATTTCAGATGATATTTACATTTGATCGGAAATTATCTGTAATTTAGGTGAAATAAGGCAAATAAAAGGGAATATATTCATGTTTTTAGCACAATATCTAAAATCAACTAAAAAATTGATTCGATTCTTACACTTTTCATAATATCAAATTACATAAAATTCCTGGATGTATTCAATGTTTCATGTAAAAAAAAAAAAAAAAAAAAAAAAAAAAAAAAAAAAAAAAAAAAGTTCTGCTTTTTTGCTCTGTAAGATAAAAAAAATCAGCAATATTCCGTTTTTTATGAAATAGAATAAAACATTATTTCGCCAAATAATTTACGAAATCTCTTGTTGGTTTAATATTTAATTATTCACAATTTATTTTTTCGTACAATGAAAACTGCATAGTTTTGATGCATTGAAAATACTTATGGAAAAATTGCAGTTTTCTAACTTTTTCTGCATACTTTCGTATGCTGTCCAAGTTCCACAGTTTATCTTTTTATGATTCGTGTTGTAACATTTAGGAAGATGTCTGTTCCCATGCTGATATAAGAATTTCTAAATTTATAGACGAAACCGCAGGCTTAAACAACGTTTTATTTTTTCCTTTTTCTTATCCTTGCGTTCCTATTTCTTTATCCTCCGTTATTAGCTATTTAAATAGTAATGATTCAGGATGTGTACAATTCTCGAGTTTAATAATAAAAATTCCAAATAGTAATATTCATCTGCAGTCATTTAAGTCTTTACAGAATTTCTTTCTTCATTTTTGACAAATATTACTGTTCGAAAGAATCCGCATTCCATTTCCAGAAATGTGCGAATCTGTTACTACCCACTGAAGCATCCTTTAAAATATATTTTCCACAAAATAGCTGAATTTCCACGAATATTTGTTCATTGAAATTTAATAACTTAACATTCCGATCAGTCGGTACAAACATATATTATTATCATTATTAAAATATTTTTTTTAGATTCTATACGGAAATATTAAGGAAGATTTACGTACCAACACTGTAAAAAAAAGAAGTATGAAGTTACTAAGTTTTTTCGTCAGGACTTTATGTCAGGAATAAACGAAAAAAGCTCTATATATCTTCACTGTATTTAAAATATTTTCTATCACATGATGTTGATATCAATGCATTACTTTTATATATTTATAGTATAATTTCCTTTCATTATTTTGGAAATACATATTCATTGATTAAAAAAATAAATTGCAACATATTTCTCGTATAGATAATGAGTAAGAAAGTTGTTATCCACGAATAATAAATCAGTAACCATTTGCCGAACAATACTTGCATTTTCAAAATCTTTCTTTCTTAAAACATTCCCGAAAATGAATGAGAAATATAGATCTCAAATGACTTGAATTTTTTTGTAGGAAAATTTTAATAGGCACCCATTAGTGTACAATTCATACTTTAGCAGGATGAACAAGCGCAATTTGCGAGCGGATTTCTCCGAAATCGGCGTTAAAGCTAAAAGTAATGGGAGATATGTTGTTGCATAAAATAATTTTTTCCGGATTATTGCGCTAACTCTTGGAGCTTGGAATTGTGTACTTATAAAAATAATTTATTTAATCTTGGAAGTATTTAGTGGATAGTGAATATTGACAAACATATGTCGAGAATATGCTATGTTACGCTAAATTTAAATAATCCTGCAAAGAGAATAAATGAGATACGTACAGAAGGAAAATAAAATAAGGAAATTCAAAAGAATATTAAGTAAGATTTGTTAAAGTATAAAGTTAAGAAAAAATATTTCTGTAATGTTTTAAATTTTTCGTTAAAGATTGATCAATCAAGTGACATAAATTGATCATGCAAGTGACAATATCACTTAAACGATACTTCCGAATATGTTTCCATTTCACTAAAATTACATAAATCGCAGTTGAAAGAATTGCATAGGTGCTCTTACAAATCGTCCAACGCAATAGGTTTTCAATATATTTTAAATGCAAATCATTTATGCAAAGAATTCTATTTAGGAAACTGTAAAAAAATGGTACTTACGTATTAACGCCACCGCCGCAGAAGTTGTGCTAATGCGCCAACAAAGCGCAATCTTGTTGTTCGCACGTGAGCAAAAAGTAAACAAAAAGCACCGACAAAGCTCTGAAACACTAAAAATGGCGTTGAAATGAGCCAAAAAAAGCATTAAAATGCACAAACAAGATTGCTCTTTATTGGCTCATTAGCGCAACTTCTGCTGCGGCGGCGTTAACACGTAAGTAGCAAAAAAATGAAATGAAACATAAATAAAAAGAATATTGCCCAGTTAAACTGATGGCATTGAGCTCACAGGCTACGCATACTAATTGTACATTACAGCCTTATATTTTCAAAGGTTCATTCCGTTCGAAAAAAAATTAAGAAGGGGAAACAGCTCTCCCCTTTCTTCTTTTTTATACTTAATCATTGAACCTCCTAAACTATCAAGGACATGTTTTATCATATAAAAAATCTATATCCAAAACTCGCAGCAAATCGGATAATTCTTAATAAATGCCTATTTATAATTTATATAATTTAAGAGGAGTTGTCCCCCTCTTTTATACTTAACCATTAAACTTCCAAAACTATTCGGAGATTTGAACGAAATCTGACAATTCTACTTGAAAAAACCATTTATATAAATTAAGGGGAGGGGCATTAGAACAACCGTTCCCCCTGTTTATACTTATTCAATGAACACCTAATAACAGTCACGGAATCGCCTCATCAGAATGATCCTATGCCTAAATTTTGAACGAAAACTTAATTCTGCATGAAAAACCCATTTATATCAATTAAAGGGAGGGGCAAGAGTCCCCCGTTCCCCCTCTTACACACATCGAATGAACTCCAAAAACTAATCAGGGAAGCGCCTTGTCAGGATATACCTATAAACAAAATTTCAAGTGGATCGGATATTTTTATCATGAGTTATCGCGTTACGCACGAACGAGCATACATACAGAACGGGCGGCCACATAAGCTCTCAGGCTATGATAGCCTGAAGATAACTGGCAAATGAAGATAATGCATTGAAGATAATGCACTGGCAAATGAAGATAAAAACATTTTACATTTATTTACTTAAAACAGGTGTCACAAATAAAAATTAAAAATGTTGACACATTTCGGTTCAATAATAATAACCGTATTCATAACACATAAAATCAGTAGAAACTAAATGACGCTGGATACAAATATATATTAAAAACCTAAAACACAAACACGGCGCCCCCTATGATTGCAAATATCCTACGCTACCGCGGCTCCCCCTATTAGACTCACCTTCTAAATATTTATTAAGTAATTCTAACCATAAAATCGGAATATCATAAGAAAAAGAATCATCACACACTCTATCCCTCCTAGAATATATCTCAATAGATTCACGGATGATTGACTTACGGTATAAATTTGAAATGAACACTAATCTACTATCTTTGAAACAAATCTTAGCCCCCTCTTGTTAAAAACAACCTTGACAACGCAGTCTTAGCCCTACTAAATTTAGCTCTTTCCTCCTAATCCCAAACTTCATACATTAAATTTGGTAGGGATAAGACTGCATTGTCAAGGTTGTTTTTAACGAGGGGGGGGGGGGTTAAGATTTGTTTCAATTGAGATATATTCTAGAAGGGATAGGATGTGTAATGATTCTTTTTCTTATGATATTCCGATTTTATGGTTAGAATTACTTAGTAAATATTTAGAAGGTGAGTTTAATAGGGGGAGCCGCGGTAGCGTAGGATATTTGCAATCATAGGGGGCGCAGTGTTTGTGTTTTAGGTTTTTAAATTATATTTGTATCCAGTGTCATTTAGTTTCTACTGATTTCATGTGTTATGAATACAGTTCTTATTATTGAACCGAAACATGTCAACATTTTTAATTTTTTTTTGTGACACCTGTTTTAAGTAAATAAATGTAAAATGTCTTTATACGAAAATGAAAAGGTGAGGTGGATTTGTTTTAGTTTTTGACAAAAACTAACAACAGTTTTTGTCAATGAATTTGTATCAGAACATACCAAACATTTTCCCTTAAATACAAACAATGGACTGTCATTTCTCAATTTTTCCTTCAATGGAGAAATTTGTGCGGATGTTGATGGTTTTTATGCAATATATTTATTGTATGATTTGATAGAATTCGTTTGTGCATAATTTTTCCTACTCTTTGGGTGAACTGTAAATTCACTATTGTTTTTAGCCATTTCTTCAAATATTTTTCATTTATGGTCACCTCTTTCTGAACTTGCTGTCACAATGGACTTCAGTCCCTTTTTTACATAATCTTTCGAAACGCAAACTCACCGCATTCAAGTCATACTATTCTGTCAATCTCCATTTTTCTCTCACAATCAGCAATTAAGAAAGAGTTATTTTAAACTGCCATAACTGTTTGAAACTTTCTACAACATGCGTAGAAAAAAAATTATTCCATTCCTAAAATCTCACAAAGAAAACTTCTTTCAGTAAATCAGGGTGATTTCATACTAGCAAAATAAGACGAAATGACAAAAAAAAAAAAAAAAATTTTTGGAAATTTACCTGCACGTGATACACATTTCCAAAAAAACAAAGTTTTAAATATGCATTACAGAGTAAGAATTTATAGAATATGCATTATAATAAGAAGAAACTTTTATGAAAGTCTCAAAAACATAGCTTAAAAATAATAAAAATTATCGTCGATAGAATAAGCGCAAAATCCGTTGTTCGTAAAATGAGGCAAAAGGTGATGCAATGTATCGACATATCCATTGATTAGTGTCAATATAGCATACATAATATTGCACATACTAGAATGTTTCAATACAGCCTTTCACCTTTTTTGCTTCCTTTTGGAACAACGGATTTTCAGTTTAATCAATCGACGACAATTTTCAGAATTTCCAAGTTATGTTTTTGAGATTTTCAAAAAATTTTATGTATACATACATTTAGCTAAGACATTACGCATATTATATTCTATTTGATTGAAGATTGACTTATCAGATTTCTCAAGATGTTAGAAAAACATGATTTTTAAATAATTTCTAAAAATACATTTGATTAATAAACGTTATATATGTTACATGGTAAAAAATATACGATGTTTATGTAAATATTGTTATGCATATACATTTCAGATATATTTCTATACATGTATAATTGTATTCAGAGACATATATATATATAATTGAATAATATATATACCTATGAATGAATACTACATACTTATATATATATTTATAATTGTATATATTTTTATATACTTATTATGTATGTCAAAGTAAAACAAAATCTATAATTTTTTCGGAGAAAAGAAAAAGGAAAAAAATATTTTAGTACTAAAAGAGCAATCACTAAGACTGGAGATCACAACCGATTTAATGCCAAAAGAAAAAAAAGGAAAGAGGATATCGATATGGAATTATTCCCTGATTTTAAATTAATAACTCAGCTAATTTTCAGAAATTTAAAGTTCCAAGAGTTAAGTACATTTAAGCAAGCATCGAGCTATACTCAACTAAATTTACAGACTTGTACGTGGGATACATATTTCTAGCCACAACAGTCACTAAAACAGAGCATTTTTTGTACAATTTAAGAATTTAGGTTAATTACTGTTAAAAGGCAGCTAATTTACTTATCAGAGTTACTTGACATTTAAACATTGCGCAGTTTCAAGTTTTTACAATGCCGTACAAAGAAAAACCTATTTTCAGATGCAATTAACTTGAAAAAAGTTTTATTTTTATATTTTTAAAAACATTTTTTCAGCATCATTTTTTTAAACAAGTATCTCATGTTTATCTTTATTTATTAGTCTTTACATAAAACAGTACAAATAGTTCAGAATTTGTATTTGTGCGAGTGTTTCATAACGAAATTAGAACGACATAAAAAATAAGATACAAATTATAAGAGACACTCTTTTACATAATCATTCATTTAATGGAATTTTGAGATTAAAACTGAATTTACTAGAATACATATACTTTTTTCAAATGATCGCTTTAGAGTTGTGATAGTAGGAATTTGTTTTGCTGTTTAGAGGGGGTCCGGGGCAGAAAAAACTTAAAATTTTATAAAATAATTTTATTTCACTAAAATTTCTCTCTTTTGTCTCTTTTTTATGTTTATTTTGCATAAAATGACTTTTTAATCATGTTTTATTCTTAATTAGAACACAAAATATTTTTTTAAACTTTAATCTGTTATCAAAATCCAACAGAACCAATGGTTTTACAAATACGACTTCTTGTAAAAATGTTTTTTTTTTTTTTTTTTTTTTTTTTTTTTTTTTTTTTTTTTTACTATTTTTTGGATTTAAAATATTATGACACAAGAGCCATTTATAGTAAATGGTTCGAACTTAGAACCTGTTTTTTTCATTTTTTTTAAATTTTAATTTTGATTCAGAAAATTTGAAACAAAAAAATATTTTTTAAAAACATGATTACACATAACTTTTTTTTAATACTTTTAATTTAAATATTTTTAATTTTTATTTAAATTAATATTTTTTTAAAATGCTGAATCAAAGTTAAAAATAATGTATTTCTTTTTATTTAAATGAAAAAGATATGAAATTCCTCAAACAAATTTTCGAGTTATAACGATTTTAAACTAATGCACTTTTTTAATAAACTTTAAATTGTAAATTAAAAGAAAATCTGAGAAGTTTTATCATGTGATTTTGTTTATAAATAAAATGGTTAACCATCACAAAAATGCTCAAGATTTTAACCCAATAAATAAAAAATATTTTAAAATGTGTCCCAGACCCCCCTTAAGCACGAGCTTGACAACTTCTTCAACACAAGCCTAAAAAATAAAAATAAGATCGTCTTAAAGAATTTGATGATTTATGTGATTTATCATGGCTTCCTCATAAAAAAATTTCGTTTTCTTTTAAATCACGGATTTTTTTATTTTAATATCCCTATTAAAATTATTTCATATAACCCGATTGGTTTTTGTTAACCGAAAAGTATAACTTTTTTACTTAAAGCTTAATATACACTTTTAACTTAACATTTAAAAAAAAAGAGTGGGTTTCGTAACTTGAAAATGTTGAATATGTTGATTATACTAAACAAACACTTAAGTAAACAAAATTACAAAAACTCTACAATTACACAATCACAGATAATTTTAAATATATTTACATTGAAAGTTAGTAATTATTCCTCATGCTACAAAGATTTGAATATTTTCTACAATTTAAAATGACGATCCCTAAAGGTAATTTTGATCCCTTCCCATATTAATTATAATGATCATACCATGTGACGGTTCATTACATTGAACAGCGAAATTTACACACAACTGAATACAAGAATAACAACAACAAAAAAAAATAACGAAACGAAGGAGGGACCTACACATGCTTGCATGTTAGCACTGTACGCACAGTGAACTGCATTTGTCAGCTTGTCAAAATTTATATTTCTATCTGTTTAAATGCGAAAAATTTTATTTACTTCTTGATTGCCTAATATGAGATCCATTGTGACATCATTTGCAATTTCTACAAAAAAAGTTTTTAATGCTATGATAGTTAATGAGTAGATATATTCATAGAAGAGACTTGTGTAGGTTAATTCGATTAAAATAATTTTATCATAGAAATTTTAAATGTGAAAAAATTGCACAAAATCCGGATGGGGTCAAATTGACTTCTTTTTAATACTCGTACTACGAGTGTTAAAGCACGATATTAATTTTAAGTTTCTTAGGAGATAATGTTTCCTCCTATGCTTGTAATTTTAAGTGCAATTAATATAAATTATATCAGTTGACATCAATTACACTGCTCAAAACAATTAAAGGATATTGCAGTTTTAGGTGGATTTTGTATCTGGGAAACTTTTTAGCTGATTGATACATGGTCGACAGACATAGTAGGTTATATGAGAATAAATTACACATGTTTGGCAGAAAAAAAATGCATTTTATTGCGCATTTGTGTACAAAAGGAAAAAAAACACAATTTGTGCATATGAGAAAAAAATTATAAGAAAAGGTGTTTTCTTCAAAGAAAATCATTTTCAGTAGGGGGTATGGTTTCCACGGGCGGCCAGCAACGTTGAACACCTTTGAGGCATGGACTCAATGAGGCTATTAATGACGAATTGGGGTATTCTGCCCCACTCTTCCAGAAGAGCTCTTTCCAGTTCTTGGAGAGTTTGTGGGGGTTGTTGGCGGCCAGAAACTCGTCTTCCTAGAGTGTCCCAAACGTACTCGATTGGATTCATGTCTGGAGAACACGCTGGCCATTCCATTCGAACGATTCCTTCCTCGAAAAGGAAATCCTCCACCAGGTTTGCGCGATGTGGCCTGCAGTTATCGTCAATTAAAATGAAGTTATCTCCGATTGCTGCAGCGTAAGGGACTACAATAGGTGTGAGGATCTCATCCCTATATCGGCGACCAGTCAGAGCTCCATCTCGAATGATGTAGAGGTCATTGCGCCCATCAATGGAGAAGCCACCATACACCAACACTCCTCCACCGCCAAATCTGACACGTTCGTGCACGAACGCAGGATTATTCCTACTGCCACGGTCCCTCCAGATGAAAATACGTCTATTATCCGGATGCACAGAAAAACGGGACTCGTCAGAAAACAGAATATTGCTCCGTTCATTTCTCCTCCAGTTGACATGCTCGGTTTCCCACTCCCTGTGGTCGCGACGATGCCTTGATGTTAATCTAACACATGCCATCGGTCGGCGAGCATACGGACCTACAGCATGGAGCCGGTTTCGGACAGTCTGAGTTGAAATCGTGGTGCCTGTAGCCGAGCGAAGGTGTTGTTGGAGAAGAGTAGCGTTCATGTTTCGGTGTCTCCGAGCTGTTAACGCTAAATACCGATCTTCATCATTACCGATCTGGCGTTGTTGCCCGTCTACGACCTTGCCCTGGTCTTCGGCCTGCACATCCACTCTCCAAAAAACGGTTCCAGAACCTGGAAATGACACTTTGGGACACTCCAATGGCTTGCGCTACTTCGGCTTGTGTTTGGCCCCCTTCTAACCTACCAACAATTCTCCAAGCTTCTGAATCTGTCAAATGACTTCGCTGAGACATCGTACTCATCGAAACAAAGCAATCACTGAATGCCGATCATCTTTGTCTTCATTATCTTTTATCCAGTTGAAAGTCAAATTTCATTCACTGCCGCTGAAGCGACGTTTTTGACGTCGAACTCAAAATTTGCATACTCCACAGTTTGAAAACCAGAAAAATTTGCATTTGTGATTCTCTTCTTCTATTTTCGGCAAAAAAATTTCGTTTATATCTTTATTTTATATAAAACTTCAAATATCCTTTAATTGTTTTGAGCAGTGCATTTCTGACAACAATAACTTATTTTGAATTCGTTCGCTTCAAGAAATACTCTTTAATTCAATAAAATGTGCACGAAAGTTATGCGCGTTTATTTTTATAACAAGGCCATAGAGTAAAAAAATTACAACGTTTCAAACGAAAATTGAATTTAAAGGAGATACTTAAAATAACTTTGCTAATTATGAATAATGATAACATACGAATGATTAAGACATTGGAGAAATGTTTGTTTCTTTATAATTTTAATGCGTTTACGTCAATGTGACAGTGTTATTACTGTAATAATTAGATAGTTGTTAAAGATGTTATTTGCGCAATTTAACTCTTAAATAATCTGTTAAAAAAGAATTGTTAGGCGTCAATTAGTACGTAATGATATAAATATAATTCAAGATAGGAATATTTTACTAGTGGGCAATTATTTTCCTTTATTGATAATTTAGAAAATTTGCATCATATGCATTGTTTTGACACATAATGTTGATTAACTAAAAGTAAGAAAATTCACGATGTTCCAAAGAAAAAAAAATAATTATAAATATTTTCCAAAACATGCTTGACAATTACCAGTAATATTTGAGGCATTGCAACAAATTTGTTTTAAATATTTTTAATGTGTTTTCATCAACGAAACAGTATTAATATTTCGAACGCTTGAAAGTTGTTACTTGCGTAAATGAACTTTTAACAAATTTGATAAATAAATAGCGGCCGTTAATAAAAACTCTGAGTTAATTATGGATGTTATTGACATGAAATCTAGAAGATTCCAATGATAAAAATTGTTTAGATATTCGAAAGCACTTTTCATAAATGTAATAAATGATAATCAATGAGTGTTTGTGACATGAAAAACAAATTTTATATGATTTTTAAAGAATTTTAATCAAAGAGATCTCTAATGATTGGAATGATAAGTAGGATGTATTTGTGTAGCTTATCTGGTAAATATTTCGTTTAGTATGTTCCAGATATTTATTATATGTCATGGTGTAAGTTCAATTTTTTCATTCAAAATATTTTTGTGAAAAAGATATTTGCGTTTTTTATTTCCTAAACATACAACTCAAGAAAACCATTATAATCATGATTTCTTGTGTTGTGTGTGTTTGTGTTTACATTATAATTGTCAAATCGCAATTCGGATAGAGCTCTAGTCTCTTGAATATCACTTCAACAAAAACTGTATAAATTTTTGTAGCAATGGATTGACTATTGAATCATGTTTTAAAGCTGGTTGAAATTTTATAGCCTATTTTTAGATACAAATTACAAATGAAATGTGTCAGAGAATTAATAAATATTTTGGGAGTATGTTCAAGTAATTGTACGGCAGAGATGGAGTAATCAGTTTAAGAAAGGGATATCGTCTGCATAATTTCAGTCTATTTGATTATGTCAAAATTTATAAATGTATACATAACCCTGTACTCATGCAATTTTAGAATTTTTATGGTTCCGTCCTTATAAAGCAAACACGGAGTCATTACAAGACCATTCCTGTGTCTCTCTGTCTGTTACAGCCATTTTATTCGTAAACTATGGAACATAGAAAAGTTATATTTGAGAAATTATTTTAAAATATTGACCGATATGCTTGCAGATTATTAAATATTCACAAACATATTTATGGAAATTCGAGAGGGGCTGGTTAAATTACTTGATTTTTTTTATTTCTACATTGTGTATGAAACTTTGCATGCATTTTAACTCAGAAATACATTTCTTTTAATTTTAGATAGTATATTTTCAGAAATAGCGTGGAAAATACAGTGCAAAAATATAATCTCCCCCCATATATATATATATATATATATAAAGAATTGTAGCTTTTAATTGAAACCTTGCTGAAAAACAGCAGTGATTTTTCTAGGTTTTATAGTCTTTGAGAAAAATCGCATTTTTCAATTCTACCTAAGTTTTGATTTGCAGGCATTGAGCACAGGTCTGAGGAGCACTGGAGATAAATATCTTGACTGAAGTATAAAATACTTGTTGATAATTATTTTTGAAAAAAATTGTTTGTAATTAGCTCAGATATTACTTTTTAAATACAAGGCGAGTCATAAATATCGGAACAATAGGCTATCTCCTTAAATATTGCCCTTAGACCCATACTTCCAATTGCAAAAATTCATAAAAAAAATGTGAAATTTTTGATAAGATAAATTGCGACTCCATGGGGGGGGGGGGGGTCTAGTTGAAAAATTACGAAAATTAGATTTTTATACGGCCTCCGTAGGACAAAAATTCCAATTAGGAAAACTTTCCTTATTCAGTCCTGAATTAGACACAAAAAATGCATCTTCATACCTACAAAATTCGCAAAGTTATAGCCGTTTAAAAAATTCATCAGGTTTTAAGGGATTAGACACAAATTGAAATGCGCGCAATTCAAAAATCAATGTTACTTTAACAGTTCTAGAAAACGCGTAAAAAATCTATTTCTTAAGTTAGAATTTTGATTTTTTTCTTTTTTTGTGATGGTTACTTTATAATTTGCTAAGAAAATCACTTTCTAAAATTTCTCATACAATTTATAAAAGTTTCATGTGGTTAGTACTAGTTTAAATGGGACAATCTAAAATCGTTATAACTCGTAACATTATTTATCGGATTTCAATTTCTTTCCATTTAATTAAAGATGAAAATCTGATCTTAGTTTTGTTCCAAGGTTTTTTTCTTATATTAATTTTAAAACTATTAAAAATGTTTATTGAAAAAATAATGTAACTTTAAAAAAATCATATTTTTAAAAGCAAACATTTTTTCAAATTTGCCGAAACAAAACTAATGTAAAAAAATCAAAAATGACGTGTTTCAAGTTCTTTTTTCTTTTAAAAATTCTTAACATTTAATAATTTAAAGACAAGAAATAGAGGATAAAAAATTCAGTATGCAGAAAAACGAAGTGTATTGTTTAAATGTCCGTAAGTTATTTTTAAAAATGCTTTTTCTAAGATGAAGATTAAGTCTTTTTTTTCTTTTTAAATTTACCTCTGACAACTTCAGGCTTTTTTTCCTCCACCAGAGGATGTTAAAATATCTGTACTCTGGGCCAAGGTAGGGCCAGGACTGAGATGTTACTTTTTTCTGAAGACCCGCCAGGCCGGGCCTAGCGTACTTTTTATAAAGAAGGGGACTACTTCCTTCAACTTAGGTGCACTCCGGATGAAATTTTCAAACCCGGTCTCGACAAAACCTTTATTAAAATCACTGTCTCTGTCTGACTTTGTAATGGTTGGGTGCTCGCACTGACTGTTGAATGCAGACATAACTCAGTACATAAGATAAAAAACAGTTTATTAAAAACCGATAAGGGCTCAGGGATAGTGGAGCAGTTCTTAATTTTTAATAACTGAGAATACTACTAAAAGATTAAACTCATACTCACAGCTCCGGAACTAGTTCAATCGGGGCACCTCAGACTACTTCTCAGCTATTTTTCGGCTACGCTGCTAGATAAAATCTTATTAGACAGCCCGTGGCTGTATATATTTCTTTATTAACTTTGAGATGATCAACGAAATTACTATTGAATTTCTTACCACCGGCCAACATCCCGAATTGCCTTCCAAAACACCTTCCCAACTCACTGGAGGCTCGATGCTACTTGATACTACTCACTCTGGATCAATCAACGCAGCTAGACACAATCTGCTAGACACCAGCGGGCAATCGCCGCTAGAGACACTCCTTAGCTGGCTAATATCGCTAGACACACTCTGCTGGCTAACGTCGCCAGAGACACTCAGTCGGCGAACGCCGTCAGAGACACTCAAACTCCAAGCTTTTATATGTTGCAAACTGAGATACTTTATACTTAAATTTATATATTACTACTAACCGAGACCTAACTGTAGAATCCGAAAAAGACACACACGCTCTAGAAAGCTAAAGTAAAAGAGAGGATAGATGTCGCTTTTACGCTTACACATGTTAAATTATTGACGTCACGATCTCAGAAATACTAGAGTGCCTTTATTACAAAGGTCACTCCCTCACAACTTAATACTTGCATAAAATAAATAAAATTCGGCTCAATCGATTTTTTTACGAAAAACATATAAAATTTAAAATCTTTATTTTACAAAAACAAAACAAAAAAAAACCCTTTAAAATTTATTTTTTTAAATAGATTATTCAAAGGCTAAAAAAATCATATACAATAAAACCAGTGAAAAAAATTCTGCCTTTTACGGAATTCTGTCTTAAACGGAAAATATGTTGATCCATGCAAAATAAATGCAATAGTACCTGAAAAGAAAATAAGCTCCAATTACACCTTCTAGGGAGAGCCTCTGTCTATAACGTATTTTTTCTTTCCTATGTGATTCCGTCTTAAAAAGTTTTAGTGTATATTAATTTTCACAGTCTCCAACGCATGGGATATGAATTAACGATATTAAAATATAAGTGAAACATCTACTTATAATAAAATGCGTCCGAAGAAATGTGTAGAACGGTTCCAGGTTGTGCAACTCCTATCTGGATTCAACCGTTGCTAGACGCCACGTTAGACTTAATTGAAAACAGATGCTAAAATGATGCTTTTAAAATTTCTTGCACTTGAAATAATGTTTTTTCAGCATATTTTCACATAAAACATGTATATCAAACCCAATTATAATATATAAAGATAACAGTGAAAGTGAAAAAGTTTTTTTATTATCTGAGTACGATCGTATTTTATTTATCACTCTAGCACCGTCTCTCACAACTTTAGTGCTGCCATCTATGAACTATTTTAGAAGCCTTTTTGGAAATATATTATAAAAGATAAATTTAGTTTTTGATGAATTTAAATTTAGTTTTATTATTATTATTTTTTAAATGCTAGCATTTATCCGGTTAATTTTTTTAAATTTTGTTTTCTATTTAAATAAATAAGCTCTTTTTTTTCTTCAAGTTGTTATGGATATATAAGATATCATCATGACTGCATTAGTATAACTGAAAATTATTTTTTCACATGGTCTTAAATTAAAAGATGCAATGCATGCAAATAAATCAAAATTGCTCTTTAATTAAAATTTGATGATTTTTATTTAGTTTATGATATTATATATTCCTTACATTTAAATGGCATTAGATAAAAAATACAAATTTCGTTTGCAATGTAAGCAAATTTCAAATGGATATAATCTAAGTTTTAAAAACTGGTAGATTTAATTTAAAATTTTACAAAAGAAACAATAATAATAATTTTGGTTTTCATAACTTACGGATTGAATTTTTAAAGTTTCAAGCTGAAGTTTTTAAAAATTGATTTTGTTTTAAATAAATGCCTCCTACTATAGAAAATAGCAGTATCTTCTATAAGAAACTACGATTTCTTTTTAAAGTTGTTTTGTGTATATTAACTGCGTATAGATGGCACCAAATCTAAATTCAAAAATAAAAACTCAATAATCAATGCCTAAAAGCATCGAACTAAGAATCTATCATATACCCACGACTAAAATCGCTGCCGAATTAGTCGTGGGCGAAGAAGAATCATAATAAAGAATGTATTTAAAAATTTTAAAAACTTCAATATTTAATTTAAATGTTTTGTGAAATCTTCAGAAATTGAGTTTTATTTTGCCAATTATTATTGTAATAAATACTGTTCTTTATTTTGAAATTAAAATTTGTTCAAAAACTAAATATCAAGTAAAAAAAAAAACATTTGTATTTGTAGAAATTTATTGATATTTTTAAAATGTGCTTTTTTACAATACAAACTCTTCAAAAATAAAATCTGCATTCTGTTTGTTTGTATGAAGTACTAAAAAGATGAAATGCAAGTGAAAATTCCGTCATTTTTGACGGGGTTATATACTAGTTTACATATAAATAGAGATTCATTGATAAAATAAATATATTACAGACTTTGGCGCTTCTTTAATTATAAAAAGTATAAATATAAAAAACGAAAAGCTATAAAAGAATTTTTTGGTCAGAACTCCTCCATATGAAACAATTTTTTCCCACGCGAAATTAAAAAACTATGTAGAAAATTGCGACTGAACCGGGCTATGGTTTAAACTATTTTCCAGACCGGTCCTGGTTATGATGTTGATATTTTTTCAGACCACGCCGAACTTTTTCCCCTATGGGTCAGTTTGGGACCTGACCTAGATATTTTGACTCGGGCAGACATCTGGTATACCAATTTAGCGTAAAAACTATACCCTGCTATTTTATGTCCAAAGAAAAAGCGCTATCTTAAACCGCTTTTTATTAAATTGCAATTTGTGAATGTTCCCTAACAAGCATTGAAATTGAGTGAAGAAATCACAGTTTAGAGGCAGGGAAAAGTGGTGTAAGTCAGGAATTTTTGAGGATTTTGGGATTTAATATCTCTGTGGGAATTTTAGATACGGAGATGAAAGTTGTTTTTTTTCAATTTAGGAATGGATAAGGAATAATTTCCTAATTGGGAATTTTGCCCTACGGGGGCCGTATAAAAATTTATTTTTCGTATTTTTTCAAATAGACCCCCATGGAGTTGCAACTTATCTTATCAGAAATTTCACTTTTTTTTATGAATTTTTGCAATTGGAAGTATGGATCTAGGGGCAATATTTGAGTAGATAGTCTATTGTTTCGATATTTATGACTCACCCTGTATATGGACCTGGCGCTAATTATATTGCCGTGATAGAAGTGCAACTTTTTATTTAAACATTAATATTCTCGAAAGATATCATCCTTTTTTTCAAATAATAGGCACATAAGGTTTAGCATATTGAAAATAATATTAGAATTGTTCGTAGTGATAGAATGCGAAAAATTGATTTAGGAGACGGCTCTCCCAAAAATTAACGATATTTTCACACAATAGTACCTTGTTCGAGAGATAATATTTCTACTCTCGAACAAGATGCAAACGTAGTCCTTCCATTTCATATTTTCCTGAAGACGCCCGCAGAAGACGGCGTGAAACGTTGAAAGTTTTATTTTATTTTAATATGTACTAATGTATATTAAAATTCTTGTTTTGTGCACAGCAATGTGTTATTATTAGTTAAATTTTATGGTGCAACTGTCCTATATATATTTATAAAATTATTATGTTATCTAAAAATGTATTGCAAAACATTAGACGTAGAACGATTAAAATAACAATTTTGTAATTTCTAGGTAATGTTTATACTGACTAACTTTCCTTAAGTTATGTTAATAATTCAAGCAATAACAAATCCTTTAAGCCTATTCATATTAAATACGTTCAAAGAAGTTTCTTAAATAAAAGAAGGTTTATTTTGAAACTATTCGCTTTCAAACTTTCAGAAAAGCTTTTAATTCAATAGCAATATGCACAAATGATATGTCTTTTTTTGTCTAGTAACTATTCCTAATGCGACATCTTGAAGGAATAATATTAAAGAGTTTGCAAATTTAAAAATTGAATTAGAAGGTCCTCTTAAATACTTTTGACAAGCACACATATTGACACCTGAATGATTAAGACAGAGTAGCTTTATTTTCGAAGTATTTAATGAATTTAGTTCAAACAGGCATATTTAACATTTCCAGTCATTAGAATGGTTAAAAAGATGTTACTTGAGTATTTTAACAAATAAATGATTAGTTAAAAAAATAATTTCACCGAGTTAATTAGAATGTCATGCTGTAAGTGTAATTGGAGAAAAGTGAGGTGCTATTTTAAAAATTAGTAATTACTCTTTTACTTATTGGTATCTTTAATTTAGTTTTTTTTATAAAGAGAAAATTGCAAAAAGTTGAATCATTGTAAAAATATATGCGTTTTAATAATTATTTTACTTCGGTTTAAATATTGGATCAAAGTTAAACAAGAAAATTAAGTAGCATTTTGCATAGGAACAAAGCTTACAAAGCGGAAAAACACAAAGCATTTAAGGTAATATATGTTTTAATTTACGTTTATTATTAGATGAAACCTACGTTATAACAATTCGTAAATACGGTGCAATAAGTATATCAAAACATGATGTCCCCAAATATCGTGTACAAACTTGGAAAGGGGTGGAGAATATATAGAACATCGTTATGTTTCATAATTCCACAAGAAATCATCCTGTGTGTAAACGATAGCTGTTGCTGTATGCTAGCACTCAAAGTCAGCGTAGTGTTGCCAATGGGCAACATTTTCTTCATACTGAATACGCTGACCGATGTTCATGCACCTGTTTGGCACCGCATGTTGTTTCAACTGCGCCATTTCATTATGGAAGATGTGTACATGACCATTTGCATTGGACATTTAAAAACGCATGGATTGGACGTGGTGATCCCAGAGCTTGTCATCGCATCATCACCACTTTTACCTCATGTGGGATCTTTCTCTCTGGGGTACCAGGAAGAAGCTTTTGTACTCTGTAAAAAATAAAGAGTTTTATCACATTTATTTTGGTTGTATGAAATGTAAAATAACCCCACTAAAAAAATCTGTAGAAAATCTATAGCTTTTTGGCCCAAAATCCGTGGGAAATCCGAAGGTATTTGGCCCACTTTGAAGATATTTAAAAGAATATCTTTAAAAATTCTGCAGTTATTTTAAAGATAAAGCTAAGTCTGTAAATCTTCTTCAAATATCTGTAGAATTTCTGTAGAAAGTGGCGATTTCTTCAGATAATCTTAAGATTATTTTTAGTGGGGAAGGTGTAAATATATTATTTTTTGTGTGTCAATACCAAAATAAATGTTACGATAGACTTTGAATGTTCTATCACACCTCTTTTTTAAAAAATAGGCTTTCTGAATTACTCGAAATCGTTATAATTTGCTCTTTGAAAGACTTAATGGAATTCATCAATACCAAGGCAGGTGGTTTCTTAATCGAGCGACAACAAGGCGGTGATTCGTAAGCGCGGGTTTATGGGATATGCAAAATGGCGCCGTAGTTGAAATATTTTGTTGTGTTCCGTTAAAATGTTGTGTGAATTCGGATTATATTTCGCAGTAATAATAAATGATTAAAAAACTGTTGACATAGTTCATATTAATCACTTTTATCGACTTACAGCTGTGATTATTTTCATTTGCTTGGACAATTTATAAAATCAGTAATAAACATCTATTCTATGATGGCCGTAACATAAACAGCTGCAACGCAGTGTTTTTACAAAGTTTTGGATTTTTTTCAAATAAGTAAGTGACGTTTATTTTCTTTCTGTTTTGTAAACAATCACTCTTAATTCTCTGTAAAAGCTTGCATTTGTGTTATATTTGTTTTATGTATATATGTATAAATAAATACATAATACATGCAAAATATGATTGTCCAGTCTAGCTATTTCCATATTTTAAAAATGAAAATTACTTAATAATATAAAAGACGTAAAATTGTCACTTTCGTACAGAGCTTTGAAATATTTAGTTTTAATTTTATAGTGTTTTATTGCTTTAAATTCCGAATAACTTGAACTAATAGAAGTATTAAATGAACATAGTGATATATCTTGTTTTAAACATCCACTTTTTCAATTTTTATTTGTATTTTGGTGTGTTTTTAGAAGCAATATTAACATCGTGTAAAAATTTCATTATTTTTATTTCTTTTTTTTTTAATGTTGATACCGAAAGAGTTAAAGAGATTGTCTGGCTTTTATTTTTCTATTTATTAAATTAGTAAAACATATTAAAATGATCATTAATGCCCATTTGAATTTGAATACATTTAATGGAATATCTTAGAACTTTCATGAAAGGGGGTGGGGGAGGCGGGTATATTCAGCCAGAGCTATGTGAAACGGGTGGCGAAGGCGACTGTCGCCCCGGCCGTGGAAACTGAGGGGGCGCCAAGTTTATGTTATTATTGTCTTTTGTTTATTTTCTTTTTGTAAAAAAAAAAATTATATATATAAGCATATTGGGATTTTTTTGTGAAAAAAACATACATTTTCAAAATAGCGTGTTACTTCATTCTTGGAATCCAAAAGTGGTTATACAATACTGTTAGATACATTTTTTCCACATATGTTTTCCAGATCACCTTTGCCAAAATATAAGTACAATGTTTTTTTATATTATTTAGTTGTAATATTAAATCTTTTAAAATTTCAAAATAAACGAAAAACATGTATTTAATAGAATTTATTTGTGCTTTTACACTTTTCAATTTTGCGACACATGTGATAAACAGAAATGGTGATGGGGGGGCGCAAAATGAAACTTCGCCCCGGGTGCAATTTTCTCTTCGTACGCCACTGTGTTCAGCAAGTAATCTTCTGGCAGATTCACGAAATAAAGAATGTTAAACATATAAAATAAATGAGATTATATCAAAATTTAGAAGTGCTGTAGCTACATTCTGCCCCCTCCCCCACCAACCCCCTAAACACACTATGGGGCCTATATAAAGGCATTTTTAAGTATGTAAATATAGCAAATTACATTGTTTACTAACTGAGTATTATGTTTAAAATGCACGTTATAATAAATTACCTCAATTAAAAGGGAGTTTAGCATCCTCTTTGCATGAAACTAATTGTTTTAATTTATGGCTTTGTTAAATTCAAAATGTAACCTTTAAATTATTTTTTATTTTGCTGTTAAAGTCATGTAAATATTAGGAAATTTCCTTTTTTACCATCTACTGATTTATTGTACTTTAATAAATGGTAGCAAAATTAAAAAATAATTTAAAAAGTACATTTCAAATTTAATACAGCTATAATTTAAAATGAATAGCTTCGAGCAAAGAGGATGCTAAACTTCCCTTTAATTGAGACAACTTATTATAACGTCCATTTTAAACATATTACTTACTTTACACCAAAAACGGTGGCAACTAAGTTGCCACTAAAAATGGTGTTTGTTTTTATACCATTTGATAGTTGGTGGCTCATTACACCAATTTACAAGTGGAATTTGATTACACCACTTGGGGTGGCAACTTAGTTGCCACCCTTTTTTGTGTAAAGTAAGGGAATTTTTTTTACAGTGTATGACACTCCCGTCAATTCCCGTAATTTGCTTATTTCTTCATTTTCGGAGGTTATACCGCGGGAACGAGGTTTTTAGTGTTTCTGTAAATAAAAACCACATTAAGGATGATTATAAATAAATATCCTATAACATAACAAAGCATTATAATTTATTCTATGTGCTTTTTTTAAGTTTTTCAGCAAAGCAAGGCTCGTTTTAAAATATTTTGAGAAAAATACATCAGTGGAAATCTATGTAGAAATATTTAAATAAAAAATTAAGTACATTTTGCTGTTTTTATAAAAGTTATATATTGTAATTTATAAACACTTGTTAAGCATATTAAATGTGTTCCTTTAATTGCTATTTACGTAATGAATCCGAGTAATAAAGTATTTATTTTTGAAATAATATAATTAAAAAGTTTATCAAAAATTTTTAATAAGAATTAAGTTATCGTATTTAAACAAGCTATTGTTTCCAACCTTTAGTTAATCGATCTGAAAATAAATCCCCGCGCCATTAAATACTGTAAATTTTATTTCATTATGTTAAGAGTCGTTACAGATTAAGTTGAGTTATTTTAAAAATGCAATCGGACGAATATTAGAATTAAAGTAATTTGTTATAACCTACAGCATGCAAATTAAACATATGAAGATATTAATTACGATGAAAGGTATAGTTATATTTTGATAAATCGTTCCTGGACTTATGAAGTTAAGTAGAATTAAAAAATTAAAAAGCGAAATGTTACCCGAGATTTCAGTTTCATTTTGATCTTCATTCGTTTAAACTTCAGACACTTATATCATGTGTAAACCGATGAAACAATAACAAGAAAGGAAAAAATCATGTGTCAAGCATAGATTATGAAGCACTTTCCAACAAATTCAGAATAATGTAACAAAACTACTAGAAAAAACTACAAAATTACAAAAAATAAAATAAAATATTACGTCTCATTTCAACATATAAAAAAATATACGCATTTTAAATTGCAGCTGTTCCCATCTACAATCAGAAAATTATCTGATTTTTTTAGCAGCCCTGTATATAATATAGAGATTTCTATTTATAAACAACATACATCCCGATATTTAGTTCATTTAAGAAAAACATATTGTTAAACATATTCTAATTAAACTTTTGTTATAAGTACTTTGAATTTTTAGGCTCAATCAATTAAAGAATATAAAAAAATCATAATGTCTTACTTACAATTAAAATGACATTTTAGCTATGTCTAATTGTTGTCTTTTATCTACAAGTTTTCTTTAATTACCAAAATTATTTCAAGTAATCAAAGACACTGTAAATCGATTCATATTCGATAAGTTCACAGAAGTTCATTTTATAAACAATCGTTTATTTTCAAAATACTGTCATTAAACATTCACGGAAAGCTTCTCATTCAATAGCATTATGCAAGTAAAATACTCCTTTATCCAATTAATGTTTATAATACAACATCTTAAAAGAATAATGCTAATGAGTTTTAAAAATAAAAATAAAAAATATTTAGAAGAATTTGTTCCCAAATATCTTTCACTAAGTACACATTATGATTTCTCATGAGTGATTAAGACATAGCAGAAATAGTTTTTCAAACATACTTTAATACGTTTACACCAAGAAGACAGTTTTAATATCCACAGTTGTTAGAATGTTTAAAATGTGTTACTTGAGTAATTTAACAAATAAATGATTGGCTAAAGAAAAAAAGTATTTTGGGTTAATTAGAATGTAATGCTGGAAATTTAATACGAGAAAAAAGGGGGGGGGGAATTTTAAAGGGCAATTGATATCTTATTTTTTCATGGCTCTAAATTAAGTTGGATACTTTTTTTATATTCATGAGTTGAGTTAATCAAGTAAAATTCTTTGTGGTTTAACAGGTAATTTTTGGAGATTTAGATACAGCATCAAAGTTGGAAAAATAAATTATGTAATATTTTGTAATGGAAGTTTGTTCTAAAAAGCGGAATAATAGGCAATGTATTTTGATTTGTTTTGGTTTTTTATTATTATATGAAAGCTATCTTATAAGCATTTAAAAAAGTCGTTCAAGAAGGATAAAAATAAGAAGCACAAATTTTTAACAAAACTGTTTCTGACTGTTAGCTTTTGATAAAATAGTGATTGCGTTTAAGGATTTGTTTCAAAAAATCAACAGATGGTGTTCTAAAACCAAATATTTGCATTTTTTTTTTAAACAATCTATAAATGGATTTTTTTTTCATTGCAAGTTTAGAAAATATAATTAAAAAATATACATTAAAAAAGGTACTTATTTTACGGTAAAACTGACACAATTGCTGATTGTATGATTTTATATTTAAAATACTTTTTATCATTCAGCCAACTTTCCAGAGACACGTTTTAAGTATTATCTTAAATCGTAATTAATTTATTCATTTAAAAATATGATGAATGTATATAACTCATAAATTTCCTATATGTGAAATTAAGAATTATCTGGACGGCTAACGAAAAGCATAATATGTACTGGTGAACAGATACATGAAAAGTAGTTCAGTGGCATCGTTTTAGGGCAAAATATAACAACAATTTATCTTAAATACTCACGTAAAACTTAAGCAATTAAAAAATTCAACATGTGTATTAATGTAATATTCAAATGTTTTTTCCATTTAAACTCCAACATCATTTTCTTATCAATATCCTCTTTGTCACAAGCGCAGATCCTTACTTCAATTACTTCCTCATTACATTTATTGTGAAAAAATATGTCACAGCTAGATTTGTAAAAAAAATATTTCTTTTCCTCGAAATTATTTCCAATTCTGTTATATCAATTTTCCAACTCCCAAGAATATCATGGGAAAACATATGAGTCTCCGTTTATTTAATTACTAGGATCTGCATATTTAATCACATTTAGAAGCATAAATTTCTGGCAGAAAAATACTGAGAGGGAAAAGATAATTTTGAAAGCAAACAAAGTCGAAGGTTAAATCCTCTATGTTAATTTGATCATAATAATTATAGTGTTTGGGAAATCTTCTTTTGGATTATTTTGATAATAATAATTATGTGGTTTATGGTTTATTTTGATACATATTAATAAAGGAATGATAGTTACAGATAGAAAAGTATCGAAAAATAATGAAATATACATTATTTGTATAACATATTTCCAGGGTAATGATTAGATTCAGATTATTATATTTTTTAACTAAATTTTAGGTTTTGTTAGTTTAATGTTTAATTAGCAATTTACCATAATATAAATACTTAAATCTGAAAAGTAGTATTACCAAATTTTATAAATTCAGATAATTACTATGTTTTTATGTTTGCATAAACATGTACTGTACATACATAAGTATTTAATTTGTATTAAATATTTTCATTTATATAATAGAAACTTGCGTTCATGGAATCGGTCATGAACCACATAAGATTGTCCTAATGTAAACCTTAAACGCTATAATTTGTTTTCTAAAAAAAGTAGTTAGTAATTGCATGGTTGTTCAAAATTCTATTTTCAAGTTTTAGAATCAATTTTAACAAGAATAATTTCTTGAAAAATAAAAATAGTTGAGGTCAATGTAGAAACAAAAGACATTTTTAAATATATATAAAAATGATACCGTTAAACCATATAATTCAGTTGTTTCATAAAATACCTAGCTATTTCATGAAATTATCCAAGTCCGTTAAAGTGTGCAAAATTATTGGACTCTATATTTAACTTGTTATTTCATATAATAACGATTGCTTAGTCGTTAAAGTTTAAAATAAACAATTTGACATTAAAACAAATCATTGTTTTATAAATTAACTGATGATTAATAGTTTAAGTCATTCGAAAAATGAATTTCTAATTATAAATAGATGATTTGAAATTCGTATTTATATATTTATCTGATTGGTTATTTTTTATTTTTATATTTCTTAAATAAGGGGCAAAAAAAATTAAGAACTAAATATCACTGTGATCGCCATCCTGAAATTTCGTTTAATCCGGCCTTTCTCTCTGCATACTTTAATTAAGAAAACTAATTAAAGGTGATGAATGAAAGCATGGAATTAAGATAAATGTAATAGTAGGAAAATTTGCCAGCTAAAATATTTACAGACAATGCTTTATTAGAATAAATGGAGATTTTAATTATACATAAACAAAAGAAAGCCAAGTTATAATTGAAAAGTGAGATGATTTGTGAGAGTGAGGCATTTTATAGTTATCAAACAGAAAAGAAAATTGGGTTTATAATTATTTTAGATAATTAACATATGAATTCTTAAAATCAATTTTATTTTTATGATTACACATCTAAAAATTATATTTAAGTATTTATGAAACTTTGCACATGTATATACAAATTTATTGGTTGATACAGTGGAATTCACGTTCAAAAGCATACGTTCAAATTCATACCCCATATCCCCTCCAAAAAAAGAAAATATACTTTTCTTAAAAAATAATTCTAACTGCATATACTTTACATTATAGGTTTTTGGTCCAAATCTTATTTATTATTTTTTTTAAATATGTGCAGATAATTTCTGATATTTTTTTTTCATTTTTTGTCCCCATTTACTCCAATTTCCAGTTGTATCTGATTACAACCCCATTACTATTTATATATTTTTTTTATTTATTTTGCTTTTTTAACTAAGTTGAATCTACAATTCATATAACACTTTTCTTTTTTTAATTTTTATCAATTTATTCGCCGTTTTATATTTGATGTGTGTGTAAATCCTTTTATTGTATACTGTAGCTGGTTATGACTAATGCAAAGATGAAACACCAAATTTCATATTTGGCAATCAACGTAATTAGTGGCTGATGATTCTGCATTGGATCGACAAATATTTGAAGTGGATTAAAAAAGAAAAGTATTTAAGAATTAAAGATTCAACCGTAAGTTTAAAAAGCAAAATAAATAAATGCTTTCTTCAAAGTTTTTGGTATTTTCATCCCCTTTATTACTCGTATTTATTTATTCATTTATTTATTTTGCTTTTTTAACTTACGGTTGAATCTTCAATTCTTAAATACTTTTCTTTTTTAATCCATTTCAATGTATAATTTTTATCAATTTATTTGCGGCTTTATATTTTCTAGATTTGTTGTGTGTGTAAATCTTTTTTGTTGCATACTGTAGCTGGTTATGACTAATGCAAAGATGAAACACTATATGTTACATTTCTCAACAAAAATTTAGACAATCATCGATTACGCTTTTATTTCAGTAGTATGTACCGAATTTTTGTAATTCATTTGTCATACATTACTTGTGACTTATCTTTTATTCACAAACCTTTTACGTAATGTATAATAATGACAAAAAAAAATTAACATTGCGGCAAAAGTATAGAAAATTGGTATATTTATACAGAATAATAACTACAAATTAAAATCGAGTTACACCCACATTGTCTGCAGTTAGTGCAAGAATGTGACTTTTCATCAAAGAAACTAAATGCTGCCATGACAGAATTTTGATGCAGCTCTTTCATCATCAAGTAAACGCTAAATCGTAAAAGCCAATTCAGAAGTAACGAAAAATGTAAATTATGCATCTATTTTTTTCGAAGCATAGCATATACATTTTTTAAATTTCAATTTGATTGAATAATAATAAAAATGATTTACGTTCAATGAGTAGTGGGCTTACCTCGCATGGCTCACTACTTAAACTAAAATCAATTTCATTTATTTTTAGGCGAATGACGTCCGAACAAAGTTGTATTTTGCTTCGCTGTTTCACATCTATAAAAATCACAATCAGATTCATTCTCTGGAGAACTTACTTTAGGGTCATTCCATTGTAACTTACTTGACATCTTGAACTATTTTCAGTAATTTTAATAATATAACACACATGAAAAAATATTCAAAATGTAAATTTGTCATGGTTTGCTAATTAAACTTATTCAAAGCCCAAATTAGGTTAAATGTACCCAATTTTAGTGTTATATCTTAAATTTTGGCAGTTTTATTTACTATGGTAACTGACATTACTGATAAAAAAAGTAAGTTATCATATAAAGTGCAATTCTCATATCATTTTCTAGGTAATTTTCATCCAAATTGTCCTTTAGATATGTTTCATTGACTAATTTTACATTTAAATATATTTTAGTGTTATATTACTAAAATTACTGCAGTAAATTGTTCCAAATGTAGCGTAAGTTACCATGGAATGACCCTTTATCAATTTGTACATTCATGGTTTAATAATATCATTAATTCAAATCAGACAAACCTCTATTGTTTGTTCACATATAACGAATGAGATATTGAGTTACCAGTCTAATTGAAACTGAAGTTATCTCAGAATACATACCCATTTGGGTAAATTTTTTCACACAAATATTATTTACTTTTGATCGATCGTTCTAAAAATGCATCATTTATGCAGTTTTAATGGTAAAAATAATAAATTAGTGTGTTATAAATGAAAGTTGTGTATTTTAAATGAAATGTTGGCGATCGAATAATATTTGACGATTTATCACTTTTGCCCGGCTATCATAAAAGTACCAAAATGGCTGCTTGACATGTAAAAAATGAAGCGATCAGCCTAGAATAGGTAATTACAGTCACATGACTTTGATTTTTATTACACAGATTACAGAAAAAATATATATATAACCATCCCTGTTGTATAATATGTCTGTTCACTTAAGAACCAATAACAGGATGAGCAGTCGTTATGGTAAGCAATGGATTTGTTCCCTTTAGGTATTTCTCCAAAATAAAGGTAAGTCAATCAGTTTTTTAATCCATATTTATTTAGGACAAGCCATAAAGTTATTCCACCTGTCACCATTCCACACAATTAGCACTATAGCATTCGCTCTCAAAGCTGCGTAATCTCAAAAGTTCTAAATTATCGAAAAAATGAGACGGACATCGTAACAATTCAAAGATCAGTTGCATTCTGACGCTCTCTAATCCTAAAATGAATTTCCCAGAATCTACGCAAAAACTAGCTGCTCCCCTAGTCAGCGTCGGCAATTTAAAGACCCATTAGGATTAATTTCAAGGCTATGACCACCCACATCACCATCTCCTGTTGGTAGCTGGGGCGTGTTTTCTTGTAAGAACAACTACCTATACGCGTAATAACACAACCCGCTCACAAGCAAAAAGGCGCATAAACACTCTAGCAGACGATATAATAAAACAAAATTAGTCTCGATAAATATTCCAAAAAGGAAAAATGAACCTCTACACTGAAAGAAAGATTTCGCAATCATTACCGCTCTTTTTGAGAAAACAATCAATAGATTATTAGTGAGTTAAGTAAAATAAAATAAAAGAACTTTAGCTGTTAAAATATTAATACACTAGCAGGCTATGCCCGCTTCGCTGGTCCATATTTCCAAACGAACCTTGACTCAAAAAAAAAAAAAAAAAAAAAAAAAAAAAAAAAAATGGTGATTTAAAAATTTTATTTTAAAGCAGTATAGACCACCCTGGAATGTTCTTCCGTATTGCTGAAAATCATGCCAACGCCATTGCAATATTGTACTATTGTAAGTCTTGGTGAAAATTTGGGCAATTAAGCACCATCTCTTTTATTTTATCATTTATAGTAGAGTTTCGTATGAACATGAGACCGTTATGACAACAGGAATCAAAATGTTCTCAAGTCATCACACTATTACATTAGAGGGCATTGCAATGATTAGTGAGATTGATTATCAAACTCTATTAACTTTCGGATTGTACATTATCATTTCTTAGTTCTTAAAATCCCGACATCTGAACTTGCACTATGTGTAGTTCTGGTAGCCTACACACAATGTCATTTCATGTTACATTTTTTAATAAACGTCCTCTTTTAGTAGGTCTACTGTAGTTTCCTATCTACTTTAATCTGTTCCAGCAAGAATACATAGAGTAAAAAATGTAAAGAATTATTGACAGATAAAGAAAAGTTTTTGTTTGTTTGTATTTATGACGGCCATTTATCTACACGTGGGATATAGGCCCTAAGGAAAGGATGCCCTCCGTGGGGGTGGCAGACGAAGAAGGGTGTTTCACTTATATATTTAGTAGAACAATGAAGCATAAAAAGTATGTTTTAAAGCTGTATTATTTGAATAACATTAAAATTACATCAGTTTCACTGCCTCTTCCTTTTATAAAACAGTTGCTAACAATGTAGCCTTTAAATCAGAATAATCTTGATGACTAAATTTTGTAGAAAAATAAGTCTTTAGTTTGCATCTAATAAATTTTTTCTACCTTCTGTAATCGATTCCATTATGATTTTTAGTGTCAAACATTAGAAGTGCTAGAAACGATATTGTTACAAATGGACCAGACTTATTTCATGTTTGTCCTCAAATAAATGTGAAATTTACGATCATCCATTATTGGCATTTAATGTTATAGCTTGACGATAGTTTTTTGTTTGACTACTTGATTATTCTGTCGATCAATTTCGCCAAATTATACAAATGGACATAATTTTTATTTTAAATAACCAAAGAATCAATAAATTACTAAAATGTTAATAGAAATACAAATAAACATCGAATTAAAATTGGTTGATGAAGTAACAGTTACGTATAACAAATTTAATGTCAAATGGTCGATGGGATTATCAAGTATTACCAAATTATATAAACAAATTGTATAAACAATAATATTGCCAATAATATGTAGGGCAAGTGTCATCTACGGATCACGTTGGCGCGATTGCCGCAAATTGCGATTTTATGCCTCACGTGGTAATCCGGTAATAGTTGATTATTTTTGAGTAAATTATTTCATTATTTTTCTTTTCTCTTTTAAAATTATATAAATTGTTTTGTTCCATAATTATTTATTGACTTAGTTTATTATTATTATTTCCTTTTTTAAAATAATAGAAAATAAATAAGAGTAATATAAATGTAATTGGTATTTGAAAACGCAGTGTTCTCCAAATTGGCATCATAAAAAAAATCACGCCAAGGTGATGCGTGTATAAAAGTGGAAAAATGTTTGCAATAATATAAACAAAAAAAAACGTAAACAAATAATTCAAAATTCGCCATTTCGATAGTTTTTTTTTTAAATAACATCAAGGTTAATTCTCCAGTCGGGCAGCAATAGTAAATTTTCTTTTCTTCGTCTGTTTCATAATAAAAAAACATAAATTTAATAACTTCTAATTAATTAATCTGACTAATTTTCTGTAATCGGATTTATGATCTAAAAGATCTATAATTATATGATCGATAATTTTTGACTAATTTGGCGGAAAAATCGTTTTCGAATACCAGTTTCATATATATATTTAAATTATTTTCTATTATTTAAAAAATAATAACAATTAGTATTTAAATAATAAGTATAGAACAAAACAGTTTACATAATTTTAAAGAAGAGAAAGGAAATAAAAAAACATTTTATTAATAATTAAATAACAATAGTCGGGTTGCCATGCCAGGCAAAATAACATTAATTTAGTGTCCATTAGTTATCTCGGTGTGTATATGATATCTGTGCAAACAAAACTTCCGATAATATAATAAATGACGTCATATTTATTTTCCTTTGAATTTTTTTTTTTTTAATTTTTCACGTGGATACTGTTCAACTAAAAATTAATTGCCGAGGAGAAATTATTTTCCATATTTTGATTTCTTTTGGCAACGGGAAAGAAAATGGTTATTTTTTATCGGAAATATTTTAATTGATTCTGTATGAAAAATAATGAAATTTTGAATTATTATGGAAAATATTTGAATAAATCAATTAAAAATGAGCCTATGTTCACCGGAAATAGTGTAGCTTTCCAACGGTGAAAGAATTTTTCAAAACCGTCAAGTAGTTTCGGAGCCTATTCAATTCAAACAAACAAACAAACAAACAATCAAATCTTTCCTCTTTATAATATTAGTATAGATTACGAAATTGAGAATAAAAGTATGTTCCATAAAGTTGGAATTAAAAACTCAGGGCATGCAAAATGGCGCAATTTTTTAATTTTTATTTAATACACATATATATATGTACATTTTACCAATTAACACAGGATTGTAACTTGAAAACCATGCTATTTTAACAACGCATTCAGTTTATTGCTGGCAAATTGTCATTTAGAAGTAAGTAACTAAAATAAAAAAGAAAAAAATATTTTAATAACAGAATCTTTAAATAATACCCAATTTGCAGTCGTAATTATGTAAAATTTCATTTTTTTTTTATAAATGTTATTATTATCAGAAGGTTATTATTTTTATATTATTATTACTTTATTATTACTTTATTATATTGAGGACATAAATCATTATTAGTTCAACTATTATCGGACTAAAATAATTTATAGCTGTAAATAAGTCCATTCATTTATTTATATGAAAAATATATTTAATGGCGATGAATAGAAAATATTATTTTGTAGTAGATTTATCTGTAAATATAAAAATTTAAATTTTAAGAATAGAATAATAAAAAATGACGTTTTGGTTTTCGGACGAATTATCCTTAACCGCGGTTATCAATAGAGTTCATTTGTAGAGAAACAATCATTTAAAGGAAATAGAAAATCAAGAAAGTTGTGAATAAATAGCGAGGCAACTTCTGCAGTGAAAATTTTTGAACAAGAAAATTTAGTTAAATAAAGTTTAGAAGTTTGGCAAACTGCTTTGTTTCAAACATTTAAATAACTTTTCAAAGATTTATGATGCTCTTTACCACTGAGGCACGAAGGAAGCTTAGCTTCTTTATCGGGAATTTAAATCTATTGGCCTTTAACTAGAATTTGTGGAAGTAATTTGACTTTTTGAAACAAAAGAAGAGTTGATTGGAAAATAAAATCATCAAAAACATCCTTATGATAAGCAGAAATAATAATCATTTTGAAATTATTCAATAGCTATTTTAATGAAATGAAATACAGGCAGATTTTAAATTGTTCTTTTAAATAAAAAAAATTTCATAAAAAATTTAAGGGTACTTGATCATTTTTAAATAATTTGTTGGTTAATGCAAATTTTATGATACCATTTTCTGACATATAATTAAAAGGTTCTATGAAAGAAAATAATCTAATTAAGAAAGAAAAATGCAACGATTGTGGTTGATTTTAAAAAAAGGTTTTTTTTTATTTATTCGTATATTTATTTGTGAAATTCCAACTCTGCATTTTTTTTTAGTTTTTGTTCAGTTTTCTTTACATACTCTTTAGTTCAAGTGTATTCTGTCAGATAAATATAATTTTAATCATTGACAAGATGTCGATAATATAAATCATTGATTGGACATTATGTTAATAATGTTAAATATATATAATGTTCAATATGTTAAATGTTAAATGTTAAATATAATGTATAATGTTAAATATTAATAAGATATCTATAATGCTAATTTTTTTTAATAAAAATAAATAAAATGTCATTATATATCGAACACGATATACAAAAGAAAAGTTATAGTACTCGTAAAAATTCATTTTGCATTTTATTTCACTAATGAGCTGTGATATATTTTGCTACAAAAAAATGTTCATGCGTAGTTACTGTGAAAAATTACTTTATTTTCCTATATGTCTATTCGCTATCACAGAAGGGTCAAATTATGTGTGCATGGAAGATAAAACTCCTCAACATTGTAAACCTGTTTATAGATTTTAGTCTTAAGGTTTTACACTTTTATGCCCGTTTTTACTGAAACAAGCAGAAGTATTAGAATTTTATGTTACAGTAAAAATATACAAATCTTATTTTGCCTCGCCTATGAAATTTTCTTTTTTGGGGGTCGCTATTTGTAACCATTTTTAAAAATACGGTAAAAATTACTGGCTATTTTTTAATATAAACTACTTATATTGTTCAAAATTTTGAGTCTAATTACGTTATATACATCTTAAAGATCTACTCTAAATGGCATTTTTTTCTTAATTCTTATTTACACATACATTCATGGAGTTTATTTAAATCCTAATTGTAAGTAATACGGTTTAAATGTGATAATTAGCTTTAAATTATGTTGCATTAGATTTAGAATAATAAAATAATTTGTTTAATAAAATACTTTGATATTCTCGAATTCTTTTTCTTATGTCAGCATTTGTTTAGCTGTCAGAAATATCGTAATATTATTTTAAGTAACTCGACTTTACTATCTCTAAAATCACATGTTTAATTTTTACGTATACCGATCACACTACTTCCGAAAATCTGTCAGGATTGTTACATACATATATATATGTATATATATATATATATATATATGTATATATATATATATATATAATCAAACACACAGCCTTTTGTGGATATTTAGCTATCAGTGTTAATAAATCCTTTAGTTTAAAAATATATTGTACAATGCACAAAAACTTACAATGCACAAAATAACGTAAGAAGCGAGTTAGACATCCTTAACTAACTTTTTAGTTAACCTCTTCGGCCCCTGGTTTTCTATTTAGGGTGGGGGGCATTGTTTTTTCCTTATAAAAAACAAAATATCAATTTTTTTTATACATTTTCACATCTTTTTTAATAGCTGAATGTTTTTTGCGCTGAAAGCAAACGAATAAATGAGCGCATTTAAGTTGAATTCCTCCGAAAATAATTCTTTTAAACATAAACTTAAGATACTTATTAAGTTTTATTAAAACTGCTGTATTAGTTTTTGAGAAATCTTGCGTACATTGGATGCAAGTCAAAGAAAAATTCTATTTTTTAATGAAAATTAAACATAAAAAATAAAATAAAATTTCAGTATAGAGTATTAATAAAATTTCTAATAAAATATCTGAAAATTTTTCACATGCTGCTATGCACTATAAAATAGTTAAAGTTTTACACTCATACTGGGTGCAATGCAAAACTCAAGCTTTAAGTCTATTCTCGATTGAACATTGCAGGCGATCTATTTGGATATTTAATATGACAACTTGATTCTTCAATTGCTATATAATTCGTTTTATTTGCGTTAGTTAAGTCTAAAGGAGCAATTTAGTCAGAAACAAAATCTGAACCAATTATAATTCTATTTCTATTATTATTGCAACAGTCCTTTTCATCCGAGAATGTTTTGTTTTCATTTCTTTTTTCTACAACCTTTAGGTTGTAGCTTATATCGTTAACTTATAGCATGCATATTCCAATAAATACAGGGTGTCCGAGAACTTCGTGTACAAACGGAGGAGTAATAGAGAGTGTTTGAGGAGTAATAGAGAACATCGTTTGGAACCATACATTACATAGGAATTATTACTGCCATTACATACGAAAGCATTGTCGGAAACATCATCCTGACTTGTTCACCCTTTCACACACAATGGTGAAAATGTCTATGAAAATACAAAATTTTTAATATAAAATGAACATTGACACCAGAATTTTAATATGATTTCTCCAATTATAATGTATTTGAAATGTATTTTTTTTTCTTCATTTCAAATACATTTTTCTGCAATTTCTTATGTCACTCATATTTTTCCACATTTTAGCAATTTCTAATAGCTACTAAGATACTTGATTTTAAAATTTATTTTATAAATTAAGTCAATTCTTGTACTTTTTTGTGTAATAAAGTGTCCTACACTGCTTTCCGCATTGTGTCATAACCGTTTTTTGTGTTTCTTTGAGCTTTTCACGGACAAAGCACTTCCATTGCTAAAATGTGGAAAAATATGAATGACAGAAATTGCAGAAAAATGTATTTGCAATGAAGAAAAAAAACATTTCACATACATAATAAATGGGAAAAATCATATTAAAATTTTGGTGTCAATGTTCATTTTGTATTAAAATTTGTTCATTTTGTAGTTTCATTTACAAACCACTGCCTGTAAAAGGGTTAGCAAACGTTTTCGCCCATTCTTTCCTACGTAATTGTTGTTCCAAACGATGTTCTGTAAAGGTTACCGATTCTGAGTTTAAATTTCTTAAAGGTGGTTTTTAAACGCGTTATGCATGTTTTCCTATTCGTTAGTGTCAAAATTCAAAATGTGTGATAGATAGAAGTTTAAAAATATTCAATAAACGCAAAATTTAATCATTAGGTGATGCTAACGTCAAAATGTTAACGTTTTAATACACATGTTTGCTTTTTTAAGTATATTTTATATATAGATAATAGGATTACGCCATAAAAATATAACTTGCATAATTTTACATAAAAATAATAAGTCTATGAATTGCATAATAATTTTTTTATCCCAAGTTATTCTCTCGAAATAAGTCATTGAAAATTAATATTTATCTTTATTTATTGCTATCCCGCTCTCACCCCTAACTGCTTTAAGTCTTCCTGCGGCAGTGCTAAATTTCGACTTTTAATAATCTAGAAGTGAACCTTAGAACTTTAATGAGAGGACCTTCTGATGATGAAAAATTCGTTAGCCGAAACAAGGTGGATGGCTTTAATTTATCTTTCAATTAAGAAGCCATAAGCTTTATTTGCACGAGAAAGCATTTGCGTCTTAATTGGGTTTGGTGAGATATAACCGATAAACGCCTCTATAACAGGAGTTAATTTTAAATGTGTTACTTTATCATAACAAAAGCATATTTCAAAGAACTCAATGCTCTTAAGATTGCCATATTACAAACTATGAATAAGAAAATGACAGAGTGTAACATAATAGTGCGTTTATTTTTTTTTCTTGGAAGTACATAAAATTATAAGTAATTATTACTTTTAATATGCTATAATATCATTTGAGAGTTTAATAAAGTTCCTGAATAAGGCCCAGTATAATTTATAAGAGAATTTTATTAGATAAACGGTTTACCAACCAGGGGTGTTAAGCTTTATAGCTTACGTCTGCAATCCAGAGAGCGAGAAACATGTTTTATAATTTACACTCGCATTTTGAGTCAATAAAGTCTGATAAATATAAGTGAAGTTAATAGTGACATATATCAAACTAATGAGTAATGTTGTAAATTTCAGAAGGAAGATGCGAGATTTCTGGAATTTAGATGTTTTTGAGGAGTTCTGATCCGGACCAAAATTTCAGGGAGAATTTTCACCAAAAACGAATATTCAACAAAACTCAGATTTTGTATCGAAAGGGAATATTCAGTCAGTCTTTAGTTATTATTGTTTTCGAAACATGCAGTTGAAATTTGCACGAAAACATCAAATTCTTTGAAACTCAATGAAAATTTATTGACTCACTAATATTTAAACTAAATTAATTTATCATCATAAAAAATAAATATACAGAGTCTCGTGTATTTTTAACGATGTCAATTTATAGAGTTTACTGTATTTTTACCGAATAAAATATCTGTTACTTAATAGATGCTCTGTTTTACTAATGTTTTTACATACGTCTTAAGATAATGAATTACTCGTAGATTCTTTGTAATTTCGCACAAAAAAATTTTAACAATGTAGATTACTGAATATACCTCAAAACCATAATGTATATTATTTTGAATATTAACATCATTTATTTTTCTCTTAATCCCTCGGGAACGAGCGACACGTATACGTGCCGCAAAAAAGGCTTAACATTTCTTGTTTATACGCACTAGTAAAATTTTACTGTAATTTTTGACTTATTTAAATCTTAGCATTTTCTGCATTTAGAAAGGCACAAATTTCTGTTAAAAAAACCGGTGACAAAACATTAAAAATTTGGTAAAAGGTTCCCGGCGTAAAGGGGTTAATGTACCAAAAGTCACAGCGATAAATGAGTTATTTCTTGAAATGTTACGCGCTAGCCTTTTTTTTATATAGTATACATATATATATTTAAAACATGTTTTTTTTACATAAAGAATTACAGGTCATCAAAAATAGATGAAAAAACGTCTCAAAAATCGCTATAAGGAAACTTTGCTCAGGTTTATACTGTTTATTTCTATGATTATTATTATTGATAACCCTAGCAGATATTTAGATTTCATATATTTTTGAATAAATACTAAGAGCCATACTTACTTGGAAAATAGCAATAATACATTCTGTTATGTTTTGAAACATATTAAATAATATATTTAAATATTGGCCGCATGTCGAAAAATAACCGCCGAAGACCTCTGTTTACACTGTACTGTTACTGTCCGCCTTTTTGATTCGGTTCATTTTAGTGAATTAGGAGCGAAATTCGATTACGTGTCGTTAATTTATGTTTTATATATATTTGTTTGCTATATTTGTTTGTTATATTTTTATATGTCCTTGTACGTTTCAATATAGTTATGGAATATAGTTAAAAGCAACTGATATTGATTTTAGTGCAAATGGATTTATATTTCGTAATAACCCTCATGCGATCGAGATAGATTTGAAAAACAAAATTATGCTTGAATATTTATTAAAAAATTTAGCAAAGTGCGATACAGTTTTTTAAAAATTGCGATATATTATTGCATTTGAAAGTATACCTTTTTTCATTATTCGACGGTATAAAATTTGAAAAAGTGCGTTGTTCAGAAATTTAAATTATTAGCTATAGAAAGTTAGGATCACAAGAATAAAACTTAATAACAGTTTAGTCTAATCACCTGCTGTTGCCACCGTTAAAAGTACGTCATCTTGACGCACGAATCACGTTTTCTGTATAATATAAATAGATGCCTATTATTAATCTTATTTTTTTATTTACATTTATCTATTTATTTTTATAATTTTATAATTTTATTATTTTATCAATTTTATTAAATTATTTATTTATAATTCGTTGCCTATTATTACAATAAAATGATTTATATCGATCAAAATAATATATATATTATGAAAATGGCAACTTTGCTATCTCTGCCTAAAATATGAAATAGATAAAATTAAAAAAATATATTAGAAATGTACAAAAAATCCATGCCTAATTACTAAATTATCGGTTTATTAACGATATTTTAGAGATGATTATACACAGCTAAATGTAATCGAAATTTACAAATAATGAAAATTTCTTTCACAAGAGATTTTTATCTTCACTAGTAAAAGGAGATACTGCCTGCGTATCTGCTTCAAATACTTTAATGATCAAATACATAATTTTGAAAAATATTAATTTGAAGCACTAATGATCTATCGAAAATTTTTAAACTTCAAAACATCGCATACTTTTAATTTTTACACCACCGTTACCGAGTCGCCCCACCAGTGGCCGAGAGGAATAGACCTCTCAACTGGTAGACGGCAGGAGCTGGGTTCGAACCCAATCGCAGCCGTCGGCTTAACCGTTCGGAGTTTTCGTAGTTTTCTTCGAACCTTGCGTAAATACGGGTTAGGTTCCCTTAGAAAGACCCCCACGAAGGGCACTCCCCCCTGGTCCTATATCCCTAGCGTAGATAATCGGACGTCAAAAATCAACCAACCAACCAACCGTTACCGAGTCAAAAGTAGTTTTAAATGCAATTGTTTGAAAACTACAACTCACTTTATTATTGAGATCTTTTACTTTTTTAAGCGTTTAATGCCAGTTCTGTAATGGTGGCTACTGTAGTACTCCATTTCTGTAGAATGTAAAGACAAAATAGTAGATTAGTATATTTTATTCTTGCCATTTTCTCATAAGAAATGAAAAAATATTGCAATTAAAATACGTACCATGTCAAGAATATCGTCTACCATAAAAATGCATTTTAAAGAATGTTTGTGTGACCTTTTTACTTCGCATTTATTTAATTCATATAAATGCACAATAATCAATATATTATAAGAAGTGTGTATTAACAATTTCTCAATTAAAATATATATATATATATTAATAAATGATTGCTGATAAAACATGAAGAGATTATAAACTATATTTAATTTTCAGAATTTATATTAATTTTGTAATTAAATAAAAGCATATGAATCTTTAGATATCCGTTTTGTTTTTCGAGTTCTTGGAGTGACGACATCCTTTTTTGTCGGTTTTTTATATTATGCGATAGTGACGCCATATGCAACGTCAACTTTTACTAAGTGTTGTTTAAAATTGGATCGTAAATGTCAAATTCTTCAGAGGATGCAAATAACATTATTTTATATAAAATAAAAGCGTGTATTTTACGTTTTAAAATAAAATACCTGTTGTAATACCTATATTTATATTTTGTTTCAAAAAGGCTGCATTAAATTCTGAAAAAGCAGAATAACTATTTTCTAGTTTTTATTACTATTCTTGGATATTTAAAATTTTTCTTATTATTTAAAAATAACGGTGACTATGAATAAGTACAAAATTCTTTTCTGGAAGAAATAAATGTACACATATTATTTTTAATATACATATATATATATTTACATAATCCATCAAAATTTTCGAAGCAAATTTCAGTTCAATTTATGGGGTAATCTTAGATATTTTAATTACTGCTTTGGCTTTCGTAACTAATTAATCAATTTAAGCTTCGAAATCTAATTAGTTTTGTTTACAAACTTTTGTACTAAAGTTGTTCGACATAGATGAAATTCTTAATAAGATTAGAAACCTTACTTTAAAATTTAGTAAACGGAAAATTAGTGCAAGTAATTAAGTGATTTCTTCTGACGCGTTCATTTCTACAGATAAACATATGTATCAGGTCTTTTTCTTAAGATTTTACGTTTTTAAGTTTTTAATTAAATATTTGCATGTGATTTGAAAAGTTTATTTTTGAAAGTAAAATACACACTGATATCATTCACATATGAATACGTACGTAGTACGAATCAAAAGTTCGGGGAAAGTTGTAAAAAAATTACTCTGAATAGTTTACAGTATTGAAGCATATCCACCTACAAAGTAGTGGAATTGGTCAACGATACACGTCTGCAACACATCGTATAACTTCTGGAAGCACCGATGGAAGTTATCTTTCGAAACCTCCCATACGGCCTCCAGCGATGTTGTTTTTGTCTCATCTGATGACTGAAAACGGCATCCCTGTGAATGTTTTTCATCGATGGAAACAAGTAAAAGTCACACGGGCTATGTCCAGTTCAAAGGGGATGAGATATGAAAGTACATTAGTGCAAGTTTTGACGAAAAATTATTCTATCATTTGTGTATCAATGTAATGGTGCGTTGTCAAGTAGAAGATATCAGTTTGTAGCCTTAAAAGATAGTCCAACAAAATTTTTGTCTTCGATGGGTGCTCGGCCTTGTCCAGAATGGTCGCATTTTTAAATCGTACTACGTATGTGCGATCAATATACTAAAACTTGACCGATATGAACTAATTGGGGCAAAAATGAGTTCGGATTTGCTGGTAGTTCGATATATTAAAAAAAATAAACTATTGCAGTTTTCTATGCAAATGCTATCATTATTAAAATAAAAAACATGTATGTATAGCAATACACACGGTTCGTACGAGTCCTGGAATTTCAAGATAAGAGAATTTTTATCAGTACCAGTATTCCTCCTACAACCCCCGCCCGTCCCCCGCTAAATACGCCAAAATTTCGCGCGTTGTAATTAGATTTTTTAAAATAAAATAATACTGATATTTTATCTAGAAAATAAGGAGACACGTACAAAACCTGTAATACAGTATGATAGAATCAAAATGTTCCTTCGCACCTTCACAGAATAAAAATGCTAGTTTATATATCTAAACAAGCAATACGCTATACCGTTATTATTAAAATTCCAAAACTATAGCATTTCATGAAACAATATATAAAAAATTTAAAAATTAAATTGTTTTTAATAAATACACAATCATTTATAGATTTCTTTTTTAAATTGTCTCCTGTCACTTGACAAGCAGCTGATGAAGTTCACAAGTAATTTATTATTAAAAAAAAATAAAAATTTACTAACGCAGATCCTTCTATTAACTCGAATTATTCATTTCTAAAATGAATATGAAAGAATAAACATGATAAGCCACCTGTTTTTGACATCATTAAAAATAATCATTAGTTCAACAAATTAATTGCTTAGTATGAACGAGAAATAAGAGAAAAATTCGAATTAGAATAGATTTGAAAATTTCCTTTGTTAAAATAAAATTTTTTGAAGATAAAGTTCTTGATATATTATTCAGATAGCATTAATAAATAAATTGCTTTTAATTTTGTAATTTAAAGTTTTCGTACATTTATTTTGCAGTTTTTTTTACAGATGCAATAACGAAGACCATCTGTTGTTTAATTAATACCTTTTTCTCTTCATTTTTGTCTTCATTGATGGTGTTCAAGACAATTTTCTAAATGTAATAAAAAGAAAAAAGTAGTGTTTGTTTAAGCAAACGTATTTTAGAAAACGTTGTCTGATAGTTCACTTCAACATTGTGTATACCCTAGTAGCAAACCAATATTGGTCTAACGTTGCGTAAATATTTTATTTATTGAGAATATTGCTAATAAAACGGCAATATTGATTATATATTGGCATTTCATTGGAAAAATTTCTAATAAATTCCCAATATTTAACAAACGTTGGTGTTACATAGGAAATATTTCCAATGAATTCCCAATATTGTACAAATTTTGGCGTTTCACTGGAAATATTTCCAATGAAACCCCAACATTTAACCAATATTGGCATTTTATTGGCAATATTTCCAAACAAACCTCAATATTGGCATAATATTGGCTAAATAAGTGTAAAGTGTAAACACCCCGATATTGGAGCAATATTTCATGACAGTATTGCGCCAATGTGCTAATATTGCACCAAGATATAGCCAATATTGGCATAATATTGTTTGGCTACTGGAGTGAATAAAAAGATTCTGTGATTCAAATATACACACCGATGTCTTAAAAATGGAGAATCTGTGACCGGATTCATCCGGTCGATTATATATGTTTTAGCGAATATCTATTGAAATTTTTGACGATTTTCTTTTGAACTTCGAATATTTAAAGAACATGTTGAACATTATACTTTACAGTGAAAATATGATAGCGTGAACAATTAGAGGGTCATTATTAATTTTAATAATAAAATAATATTAACGATTATCCGTGTAATAGAAAATACCAAACACAGCTGGTCAATGTAGTAAATCAATATGTGGGACTCATTTAACGTGAGTGTGCAAGAATATAACCATTGTAAACGTATTCCTGAAGGTGTTTTTATTTTTGAGAAGTTTTTTCATTTGTTTGCTTATTTAATACAGATTTTTTAACCAAATTTAACACAACCACTTCGGGGTAATAAAGAAAAGGACTCTTGAATTCATTTGTGCAGTCCTGTATATTTTATACGCAACGAGTAAACTGCAAAAAGTTAATTAAATTTATAAGCGCACATTTAAAATTTTAAATTTTAAACACACTTCTGACAACTATTGCTCAAACACAATACTGAGACTTTTGTGTGCCCCTGTAAATCCACGACAGAATCTGTGAGGGCCCCATTCCATAGTAATCAATCTTGTGATAAAATTCAGCTATTTATACCAATTAGAATAAAAATAAAATAGCCCACTATCATTAAAATGCTCTCCAAACAACATTTACTCATTGTCCATAATGTAATAGAATTGTTTTCAGTGTCTCTGTAAATGAATAGTTAATATTCTTTAAATGAACTTTTAACGCTCTCTTAATTAACTATGCTAGCAAAATCTCTAAATTAACGCGCTCGGCATTCACCATCAAAAATGCCGTGCTAACCGTACATAATAAATATCATTTGTTTGAAAATGCAAGTACGCGAGTTAAAACGTGGATAGATATTCAGACAGTCAAACGGATGGACGTCGGATGGCCAAACGAACGAAATTCATAAACACTTTTCAACCTTTTTAGAAAATGGCGATTAGTTGTTAAGAGAAAAGTTCTAAGAAAGAGTTCTATTTTAAATTTAAAAAAAATTAACCTGGCAAAACTGCGTTCAAGTGATATGCTATAAATTACGAATGGATACTAACAAGGTGTAAAATTAAATTATTAAAGTCAGTATATCATTAAATGTGTGAAAGAAGCTCTACAATAACTGATAAAGAATTACATAGTTCAAAAATTCTATTTGAATTAGAGTTTTTAGAATAGCTTGAAATACTTGATTTTAAAATTCAGCCTAAATTTTCAAGCATGCTTTTAATGGTATGAAGGCACTATGTAAACTTTCAGTGTAAGGTGTTGATATTGTACATTTAACAACATTAATTTTTATTTGATTTTATCAATTTTTATAAACTCTTCAAAATATTTTCAGTAAAACTCTTGAATACTTTTAATAATATGAGAATTAGGAATCTCATTTTAAAAGGGATTTAGGATGTCAGCAAAACAAATCAGTTTTTGAAGACCGCAGGAAATTTTGTTCTATATTTAAATAAGAAATTTCGAGAGTTACTAATATCATTTATTATCTCTATATATTTTGAAAAATGTTTCATTTAAACAAGTTCCATGGAAATGTTTTTAGGGAAGGAAGAACTTCAGACAGATTTCAGTAATTAAAAAATATATGGAAGGTTTCTAAAGCCATTACGATATTTAGAAACCTTTGTAGAAAGTCATTGTGGCCAGAGAAAGTTAACTACTTTTGAACTAAATAAAATATTTTTTAACTTTTTTTATGAACAACTTTTAAATGAGCTTTGTTCTTTTATGGTTGTTTTACCGACTTATTTAGAATTTGTTTTTTAATAATTTCCCTATCTGAAGTGGAAAAGAAAAATACACGTATACTAAAATGTAGATCTTGAAATGGATTATGATTTTTCAATTTTTTTGCTATAAGTTTCATTTTTTATAAAAGGTACAAAAAGGAGTATAAAAAATAGTAAGGTCCATACAAGATTAGTGTACACTTTTGTTTTATGAAGATTTTAATCATTCTTTTTTCTTTTCACAATCTTTGAAATGTATCAAAGAATATTTTAAGTGTAATTTAAGTTTGATTAATGCATATATTTTCAGAGGGATATTGCACATGGTGTATCTCTGGTTCTACAACACTACTAGTTTAAATTAACCTCCAGTGCTGTATGAATTTCTTTGTAAATATTCCCGAAATCACAGTAGCATCTCGAAGGGAAAACTAAAACAGTAACTGAAACTAACTGTACTAAAGTGCACTAAAACTAAAGTAAACGGAAACAGTAACATCTCAAATTGTTTTGTTCATAAACATGTATACTGCTATTTAGCAAACTGTTGCAGAATAGTAAAAAAATAACCTTAGAAAAAAGAACTGAAACATGGAAAAGTACTAGTATTCAAAGTAGCAATCTATAATTACACCTGAAAAATTACGTTTCGTCATCTGTCATCTAAAAAATTTTACTATTGTAAACCAGTGAGGTAGGATTCAAGTAAGAGTCAAGTAAGTTTTTAATTACATATTTCCAGTGATTTTCTAAAGTTTTAATTAATCTTCAATACTATCATGTCAAAGGATAGATTCCATGTACAGCTCCAGAGTATTGGCAGAATGTACTGCATATTTCTTTATTAAATTACTATAAAGTTTAAAAATTTCCAGTATAGTTGAAAAGTGTTTATGGAATGAGTTTGTACTTTTGCCGTCTGTCTGTCCGTGCATAATTTTTACATATATGCTCACACTGACATGAATGTTTTATATGTTATTGAGATTCCTATAAAATGAAAGGCATTGAAAATTAAGTGCGTAGCAGTTATCAATATTTTATAGGGGTGAAAAAAAGATTCTGCTACATTACCATAACGAAGAAATATTGTTTGTGTAATTTTTCTTAATATCGCGATATTTCTGACATAATCAGTAAGATTAATTAACATGACTGAGATTGATTTCATCATGATTTTTCAAAAGGTTTTAATTAGAAGAATTTATTGTTCGTTTGCAGGAACGGAAAAAAAGGAGAAAATAGCAATATAAATAGAATATTGCCAAGTTAAACTGATGGCATGAAGCTCACAGGCTACTCATACTAATTGTATATTACAGCCTTATATTTTCAAGGGTTAATTCCGTTCGAAAAACATATTAAGGGGGGGGGAGCTCCATCCATTTTCCCATTTTATACTTAATCATTGAATCCCTTAATTTAATGAGGGATATGATTTTTTTATATAAAAATTTTGAACAAAAACTGATAATTCTGCACGAAAAACCCATTTTTATCAATCAAAAGTAGGGGCATGAACCCCCCGTTCCCCGTCTTTATACTTATTCAATACTAATAACGGATTAATACTTATAACGGAAGTGTCGCATCAGAATGATCCTACATCTAAATTTAGATCGAAAACTGATAATTCTGCATGAAAAACCCATTTATATTAATTAAGGATAGGGACATGTGCCCCCAGTCCCCCTGTTATACATTTCAAATGAACTCCAAAAACTAATCAGGTAAGCGCCTTATCAGAATATACATATATCCAAAATTTCCAGTGAATCGAATATTTTTATCATGAGTTATCGCTTTACGCATATACGCACATGCGCACATCGGCACATACAGAGCGGACGGGCACATAAGCTCCCAAGCTTTGATAGCCTGTGAGCTAATAAAATCTGAGAAAAAATCATTTTCGCCTCATTTTATTGTTTTAATTATACTTCAGAAAATAAAAAAAATACTGAAGTAAACTGATTGTTTTAAATAGGTTATAGAATAATCGTTAATTTACAAAGACACACAAAAAAATTTGGTTAAAGGATTGACTTATATCGATGTTAGATCGATGTTAGATCGATTCTAGACTGCGTTTTCCTTCACTCAATGATTTTTTATAGTGATCTAACATTTAGCGTATAGAAAATATGTGTAGATTACATTAATTGTATGCAAAACTACACTAAAAATGTCGCACTCATTCTGGATATGAATAGATATTGCTGAAAATTTATTTTACAGAGTAACGCGTTCTTAATATTATATATCTCATTTTATTAAACGAATGTTACCTTGAGTCAATAACTAAAATTCGTATAACACAAAAATAAAATGTACTAAAATCGCTTTTAAGTGCAAATGTGTAGTATAAATAAATATATTTAAAATACATTAAAAATTAAATTAAATTTCTAAAACATTCCCGATCAAATGCACACAGCTATCGTCAGTGGTCCTTAAAAACAGTTGCTATGCATACAGATAATATCTACTTTCTTTTTTTTAAATTGACTTTTAAAGATAATTTTAAAAGGCTTCAGAAAATTCTTAAAAAAGTTTCACCAAAAGTTCATCAACTGTTTCAAACAAATTTCAATTCATTTTCTCTACTGATTTTAGACATTTTAATTGGCATTTCTTCTTTCGTAACTAATTACCCAACTTAAACTTCTGAATCTAATTTATACTCTTTACAACTTTTGTTCTAAACTAGTTGGATATGGCTAAACATCTGAATAGGATTGGAAAATCTACGCTAAACTTTCGTAAACAGAAATTAGTGATGATAATTGAGGAATTTTGCTTCAAGATCGACAATTTCACATGTGTATTAAATATTTCCCAGCATATTTCTTTTTAATTTAAAAAGTTTAACTCAGTAGTTTTATGTGATTTAAAAATTTAATTAGGACAGAAATCATAGAGATGATAACACGTAAAAATTCATTATACATCAAAGTAACATCATTTAACATACCAAAGTTAATTATCCAGTTACTCAATGGTGAAGAAAAATGAAATGAATAACGTGAAATATACCCTGCATAATATGTAAGAATAAGTTAAATTTTGAATGATAGCGTTTTATAGACCGCGCACTTCACAATATTTTTATTTATTTGTTTTGGAAAATTATTCGAGAAAAATCGAAATGTATAAATAGTCCAACAAATCTATTGGTGCTGTTTTTAAGGTTTCGATTTACAAAATTTAGAAATAAAAATTTTTACTTTATTTCATATGAAAGTAAATATATTTAATAAATACTTACAAATGTTATTTATTTACAAGAAAACACAATCTCTGTTGCAAAACTACTGCATACTTAAAACAAGTTTTTAAACTTTGTTTCGAAACTGCTTCAGTCCATTGAAACAATTTGAGAAGCAATGTTCAAAGATACTTTTGTATAAGAACTGAATCGTAAAATTTAAGGGCAAACTTTTATTGTCTTTGAAACAAAGCATTCAATTATCCTCCTTCTAATTTCATTACAAGTTTTTATTACAGAGATGCAACTTCAAAAGCAGCATAACAATTGTAAAAATGAATTGTTTGTAGGAATAATGGAGTATCAGTTTCTATTGATGAACTCATCCATCTTGGGCTTCCACGATATTTTAACAAGATTTGCTCCTTAGAAAGGACAATAAAAGTAAATGATAAAGATTCTTTTTAGTTCCGGAGATGCAATTTGTTTGGGTTTTCGACAAAACTACTAAAGTATCACAAACAATGTGTTCCGAATTATTATGATGTATTAAAAGAACTTTACATTTTACTATTGTATTGCATGCAAGGTTATGTTTCATAACCTAAGATTGCAAAAAAGACTGTTTTAAATCTATGTTTTATAATCTGTTATGAATTACATTAAATTCTACACTACAGTTAAATGGCATATAACAGCGCAAAACGTCCCAACGGAATGATTTGAAATTTAATGTGCAAAATCCTTGCAGAAATATGTCAGGTTATTTAACATTTTATAAAAAAGAATCAAAACTCAAAAAGATATTAATAAAATATTTCTTCATTCTATTAAATCTTACATTATTCATTGCAGCTTTAACTCATTCAATAATATCCAATGATAGGTAATGATTCTAGAAATAATGATTATGTCCTATTTAAGATGGAGAACAATTATTTCCATTTTGTGGAGTTTAATAGCTATAATGGTAATAAATTTTGCATTTATTAATTTTTGCCACAGGTGTTGCACCAACATCAGAAGAGTTATTGAACTATTTATTGAGATCATACCTCATTTGACGTACAATTTGTTTACAATTTATCCCTTCTACACAAACTTATTTACTTTTTTTTACATCTAATTTGAATACACGCACACAAACACAAATTGTAAAAACATTTACATTAGCATATTGACATTTACCTCCAAAAGCATATCTTTACATCAACATATAGCACAAATCAGCATCTACGCATACTGTGTCACAATTTTTTTTTTCTTAAAACAACATATCTACATATACGTATCATCCACTTAAGCAGCCATCATCCTAAAAATCTATATTTCTATTTAAACATCCATATTTCAATAGACGCAAACCTACATGTACTTTTGTTATGAAACTTCTAAATTAACGCATTTGAATCTAAGAACTCACATTAATATTTTGACGCTCTTCCCTTGATATCCACCTTTATATTTACGCATATGTATCTACTTACATGAATCTGAATTATATAGCTACATAGATAATCTACACCTATACATCTAGATATCTAATTTAACGAAGCTACACATGGACATACCGGCATCTACTTCTAGATCTTTGCATTTATGTATATATCAGGTTTTTTGTAAAGTTCCATTAAGCAATAAAAAAATGGTTATTCAACCAAGAATTTACTGCATAATGAATTACTATGCTTAGATTATTTTTCGACAGAGTTACTATCATTGTTGGAGCTTTTATTGTAGTGGGGCATGAGCTTTTGTGTACCCTTATCATAGAAAGTTACTGCCTCTGATGCAAATCATCTTGTAAAAGCGTTGAAAGAAGTGAGCGATTACTTTCATAAAAATGCATTGTTTTGTAATGATGAATATTCGGTTTTTATACGACTCTGTTAAAGAATTGTCATAAAATGTACTACTTTATGTGCTGTTTCTATTTGGGGTAAAAAGAAAAATGTCGGGACTTGCACGTAAAGCGTTACAAATGAAGTGCGTTCATACCATAACGAAATTTTTAAAATGTTCATATCCTGGTGTAATAGAATACAGTATTTCGGATACAGTATAATAGCGAAGATATACGAAAATATATATACGAAAATATGGATATATACGAAATTATTTGTGTGTTCCTTTAAATACTAACTGTTTTCTGTTATACAGGAAATAACTTGTAGTAAATTTCAGCATCGTATAATAATTTCATAAAATGAGAAGTAGTTTAATGTAATTAAAATGCTCACCAAACAATGTTTCTATGTACACAATTATGCAATAAAATAGTTTTGTCGAGCCATGTAAATGAATAACAAATATTCTTTGCACCACAGATTGTACAGAATATAGAATGTAATACATACTTACTAGATGCATACGGTTTTTTTTGTTCGGAAGCGTGTAACCATACAAATGCATTTGAAACTATTTTTCCCATTGGGCTTAAGTGAATACTTTTAACTATCCTGTAATTAAACTATGATTCCAATTTTCTTAAAATTTGAAATGACTTGACAAAATTATATAATATTTATATATTTTAAATTTTAAACTATTCGTATGTGCAGTTTTTGCTCTGTTATATGCGGACGGACAGACTGAACAACGGCTATATGTGCTAGGTATTTACATAATTACGAACGCACATAAAAATAGTGTTTTTTTATAATCGATTTATGTAACCATACCAATTCTTATTAATACACCTTGATATAATATATCAGGAATTTTTGACGAAAACATGAACTCCAGTTAAAAAAATGTCCGTGATTACCAAGATGAATATTGTATGCTTTTAAAAGTATTTTCCAAAAATCTATTTTTACTTTTTACTTATTGTTCGTTAGCAGAAAAATGAACATTTTTCAATGAACCGATAAATAAACATTGAATAAACAATAAATAAACAATGAATCAACTTTTTTTTTCTCATCTCATTAAAAATATATTTTCCTTTGCAATTTCTCAATTATGAAGTTTCCGTATCTGTAACATTTTTTAAAATTTTTACCATGCTTAGTTAAGCACAAAATCCGTTTTGCTTTAATTACCAATAACATCATCATGTGAAAATAAAACAATAAAAGTATAGAGCAGATGAAAAATAAAGTAAACAAAAAAAGAGGAAATGGAAATTAAAAAAAGTGAAGCGACTTTTAGATATCTAAAAGAAAGTAAACTAGACGGGAAAAAAGAAGAACACTGTCCATGGCAAGAAAAACAGAAGGATATAATAAATATTTTAAAAATTTGGTAGGTAATGAGTTTGATAACAGACAAGGCCGGATATATTTATACACATCGTCGAATAAAATGCCAATAAAAAATGTTATGATACGCATATAAATTATAACATATATTCCGCCACTCATCATTAAAAAAATTAAATGTCTGAAAAACGTAAAAATAAAAAAAAAAGATCTTTTAGAAGCATGATTTAATGCATTTATTTAAAAAAAATTATGTGCAATATCATAAAGAAAAACAATATTATATATTTTCAGGTACATTAGTATAAATTAACATAAATATTAATTAATATATATAATACCTTGCTTTAAAAAACATATAAATAGTTTACTTCATTGTTTACGTTTTTCTATAGATTACTTGGCTTTGATTTGAAAGTAAAAAATGTATAATTTGACAGTGCACTCTAAAAATAAATAAATAAATAAATACTACAAATTTTACCGTATTAAATTCTTACATTTTTTAGCCACGATGTTGTGAAATCAAATTCAAACAATAAGTGGAGTAAAAATCTACTACTGTCCCGTACACCACTCAGTCAATAGCAACGCAACATTCCTAGACTTGAAAATTTTTGCAGCACTCTTAAAAACAACACTTTTTAAATATTACAACTGTGTGGTTTTTCGGGGTCCCAGCACCTTTTATTGTAAAATTTTATGTTGTAATTGCAGATGAAAGGGCCGATGCAGATATTAAAACGAATTTAAACAGCAACTAAAAATCGAATTATCTCTGTCTCTACTACGCGCGCGAATACTTATGGGACGCTCTACGGACTTATTTAACTTACAGCTCTCTTTAAAGCAGCTCTTTTTATCCACTTGAATTAGAAATTCAGGTGGTGAATTTAAACACTTTGACCGTTTCAATTATTGTCAATTACCCTTTACCTGCCTTTACATTTCTGATATATAGTCTTGGAACTAACTCCCTGTACATCATCATTTGACATTGTGAAATGTTATGCAGATATGAAGACTCAAATCTACGAGTTTTCAATAAATATTTCTACGTAGATCATAAGAATAGAAAGGAATTTATATGGAACACCCGCAGCACAGTAGAGTTTTTCTTCTATTACCTTACAAATTTCTCTTATGTAACTGGAATTTTCTCAGAAATATTCTCATTTTCTCTTCTCAAAAAATGTCATATGGGAATTTTGTATTCTACGAGACATGAGATTGCGAGCGGACGTAAACAGAAAATGACATAATTAACATACATTGAAGATTAAATATTATTTCAAAGATTTTTCCTCAACCTGATATTACATAAAATAATAATTAAAGGATCTTTTGAGTATAAAATATATTTTGTGTTTGCTGTTTGTTTTATGTAACAGGTGAAGAAAATGAAAGTTTCTTTCGTAAAAATGGCAATTACGAAATAAGTAGTAAAATGATAAAAATAATAATAATAGAAATAATAATGATGATGAAAAGAGCTGACACAGCTGCAGAAACATATTCTTGATTTGGGTTTGTTTTATTAATTTTTAAAAAATTAATCTTTAAATGAAGGTTTGAAAAAAAAAGTCTGTACAAACGTAGTCAGAAAAGATACCTAAATTATAATGTTCCAAATTAATATCAGTAAAAAAACTGGGGGAAGACTTATGCGCTGGAAGTTCAGAAAAAAATTATCAATCATATTTGATAAACTTAATGAATCGGGTAAATAACTTATAATTGTACTGAGCGTTGTACTTTAGACATTAAAACGTTTAAACATTTAGACGTTTAAACATTTTTTTAAAACTCAAGCGATTATCTGAACTAAAAACTCATTGTCAAAAAAGAGGGATATTTAATTACTTTAACGAATTATTTTTTAATTAATAAAAAAAATGCCAATTTAATTTAATATTAACATATTTATTTTACTCAAAATTTCCACTTATGTTTTTATCTTTCTTTTTCCTAAACGTTTCTAAATTAAAAGGATAAAGGAACCTCATTAACTGAAAATATATAGAATCGAACTTAGCAGTTATATTTTTTGTCCTTTCTGTAAGTGCAAGAGTTTATGCCGAGTTAAAAATAATTTATAAAGAAATTAAAAATTGAAAAATGACTTTTACAATCTGAATATGATAGTTATAGAAGAAAATTCTTTCAAGCTAATTCGCCTAAAGTAAAAATGGCTTTGAGCTGAAAATTTAACATATCGATGCAAATAATGTTGTACATGTTTTCTTCTGAACAAATAGAAATTTGATAAGGCATTTTGTTGGGTGCAAATTTATATTTTTACTCATTCAATTCATATTTGACACACTTTGAAACTACCAATTTGGAAAGTCAACCCGGTTTTAAAGTTCTGTTTGAATCTAAATTATGATTAAGAGTTTGTTATTAAACTTTTAGATTCCTTAAAATCTGTTTTCTTTTCTATATTACTGTTTTCGGAAAGTTTTACTCGCAATCAGGAGAGTAGTTGTATGATTCGATTAAAATGTAGAGCTCAGGTTGAAGTTCGCGAGTTTGTAACGAATAAACTCCAACTTGGGTGAATTTGTAAGTTTTGCTTGTACGAAAACTATACAGTTTGCTATATATTTCTTTTATTTGAAAGAAATAATTTAATTTTCATTTCTTTTCTCAATTTTCCTTTTGTCCTCTTTCTTTCAGAATTTTTTGCAAAAACTAGCTGTTCCATTAAACAAATGCGATCTCGGGAACGAACAGGGATTGATTAATAGTCTCGTTGTTTTCGGATTAATGAAAACCCTAATAAAATATTTTATGCATGTTTATATATTGCTTTCATGAGAAACCGATGCAAAGAACACTTTATTAACTCACACATGTCTTTTATGCACGCATAAGCAGAAGAATTCTTCTTTCCTACAGTTTAATCTACTAATCGTGCTGAAATGTATTGGATTCGTTCCGCAAATCATAACTGTCTTCGATCTGTAGGTGAATAAAGAAGTCCTAATATTAGTCGAGATTCTGAGAAACTAAGCCGCGCACTTAATCATGTGATTGATAAAATTGAAGATTGCTGGCCTAAAGTATGCAGTATTGAATTCTCTGATAATGTTGATATAGAGTACGACTAAATCTAATTATGCCCAGTTCGTTAGTCAATATTCTAGAAGAAGAACTTTTTAACTCAATGACATCTGCAATTTTATCAAATACTGATCTGAATTTTATAATATTTAATGTATATTGTTCAATCAGTTATTCTTTGAAACTATTAAGGTCATATTTAGAATATTTAATTGATCTATTTTAAATCTATTTTAAATGTATTAACTGCATTTTCAATTATCCGTTGAATAAATAGTCCACTAATCTATGGTTTTGTGTACAAAGAGGGCAATATTTCGATATATATTTTTATATTTTATCATCATTGTGATAACATAGGATGCTAAAAAAAGTTTTCGAGGATTGTAAAACAGAAGATAAACACAGAATTTGATATATATATATATATTTGCTACCAGACCGACAAACTTTGAGGGATGATAGTAGACAAGAAGACAAACGTTATTAAATAGGAAACCATGGGGCGCAAACGTCTTCTGTAGGAGCTAGGGACCATGAAAGTTTAAGGCCCAAAACTTCAAACGATGATAAAAAATGGAAAAAAGGGTCGATTCGTTTGCGGTTTTCACTAAAACATTCTTTATATCACGTTTTTCTTAGAAAAAATTTCAAAGGTTATGTTCAAAAATTGTCGATAGAGGGCGCTTTAGACTTTAGAGTAACGAACAGTTACTTTTTACCGCTATTTTGTGTATGGGGTTGAAATTATTCTAAAGTTTTGACTTTAACTTAAATTTTAAGCCCAAAATTGGAAACATGAGGATCGGGTAACTAGCGAAAATTGAACTGTGAACCAAGGGGGAAATTTTAAACACTCATAAACATTGCACAAACTAATCGATTTTATTGCGGTTTGCATGTAGGTAATTCCCTGGGTAATTATTTTATTCAAAATGACGTATAGCTTTGGTGTCCTCATTTTTTGATAGAGGGCGCTTCCGACACATCTCCGACATTTCAATGGCATTACTCCTGGGTGTGTTACTACCAGACCAACATACTTCCAGGAAGTGTTAGGTATACAAAGACGACTCGGAATCACATAAAAATGTAACATTGAAAATATCTTTTTTTGCGAGTTATAGTTAAAAGAAGCAGAGAAAAATGTAACAGAAACAAGCAGAGCAACAGCAACATATTAAAGTGACAGAACAGAGGTTATTTACAAGTTTTACGGCAAAAGGTTTTCGAAATTACGAGCAGAATTAGTCCAGCAAGCTTGACAGCGACGGTAGATGGCGCTACGATTTCCTTGTTGTAGATAGCGCTGAACGGCAATGCGCGTGAAAACGATCACGCTGAAATGATCATTCACGAGCCGTTCAAAAGGTAGTAGAATAGAGTATTCGAACGATGAATTTGTCAACATGTTGCTCGTATATGTAGCTGTGGACTGTAACGGACACGCCGTTCTTTGTTGTACTAGGAGCATTTTCCGCATAGGCGTGCACCCTTTCGTACGACATTTTCAAGTGTGAACAGAAGGTTTCGTGAGACTGTTTGTTTATCGAAAGCCAAGATGAATCGAGAACGAACGACAAAAACACCGTAGAATGAGGAACACGTGCTAAATAGCACAGAAGGCCCAAGCACGAGTACTCGTGCAATAAGCCAACAGGTGGGATTTTCGCACACCAGTATCTAAAGCTGCCAGGATTCTTTCAAAGCGTAAGGAATTCCATGCTACGCCACTGGCAAGCATGCCGAACTACTGTTGGTTGTAATTTCGAACACCTTTTGCAGTGAAACCTTTAAATGAACATTGTTCTCTAACTTTAACATGTTGCTGTTTCTCTGCTTGTTTCTATTGCTTTTTTCTTTGCTTCTTTTAACCATAACTCGCAAAAAAGGCATTGCCAACGTCACATTCCTATGTGATTCCGAGTCGTCTTTGTATCCCTAACACTCCCTGGAAGTATGGTAGTCTGGTAGTAAAACACCCAGGAGTAATGCCATTGAAATGTCAAACATGTGTCGGAAGCGCCACAGCTGTACGTCATTTTGAATAAAATAATTACCAAGGGAATGACCTACACGCAAACCGCAACAAAATCGATTAGTTTGTCCAATGTTTATGAGCGTTTAAAATCTCTCCCTTGGTTCACAGTTCAATTTTCGCTAGTTGCCCGATCCCCATGTTTCGGATTTTGAGCTTAAAATTTAAGTTAAAGTCCAAACTTTAGAATAATTTCAACCCCATGCAAAAAAAAACAGTAAAAAGTATTTGTTTGTTACTCTAAAGTATAAAGCGCCCTCTATCGGCAATTTTTGAACGTATCCTTCAAAATATTTTTCATAAAAATTCGTTATATAAAGAATTATTTTAGCGAAAACCGCAAACGGATCGATTCTTTTTTCCGTTTTTTATCACCGTTTGAATTTTTGGACCTTAAACTTTAATCGTCTCTAGCTCTTACAGAAGACGTTTGCGCCCCATGGTTTCCTATATAATAATGTTTGTTTTCATGTCTACTATCACCCCTCAAAATTTGTCGGTCTGGAAGCGAAATTCCCTGTATATATATATATATATATATAAACTTAAAGCAACTTTTGTAATATGATAACTTATTTGCCCACCGTTTAAGAAAAATGACTATTATGACAAAACAACTATAATATAAGAATAAAAAATAACCTCCACTGCACTGTAAAAAAAAAGGGTCGATCTACTAAAAAAACTTTAGTGATCCTTGTAATTACTAAAAAATTTTTAGTAATCTTAGTCGGTTACAAAAAAATCTGTAAGAATTACTAGAAAAAAGTTAGCAACGAATAGAGTTAATAGTTTTATATTTTTAATAGCTCTTACTAAAACGCAGTTGGTGTGGCCTTGATAGCATAGTGGTTAAAGTAATGGACTCCAGGCTAAAAGGACTCCAGGCTAAAAGGACTCCAGGCTAAAAGGTCCCGCTAAAAGGTCCCACCGCCAAATACGCCTCGCATGTATGTAGGGTCTCGTTAATAAAGGGATTGTGAAAATCCTGTCGGAGCAGGTAGGAATTTTGGTGCTGCTATCTGTTGTGTTTTTGCCGAAAATCTTCCGCTTCAGAAGTCTGGATGCAGCTCGCAGGAAGCTCCTGCCCTTCGGTCGCACGTAATGGTTATTAAAAATATTTTTGGAGCTATTACTAAAATTTGCTTGGTGGCTCATACTAAAAATTTTTAAGTTAGTTATACAAAAAATTCTTTTGTTCAGTTTACAAAAGAAATGCTTGTTTCACTTGCAAAAAAAAAGTTTGTAATGGTTACTAAAAAATTCTGTGGAATACAAATTTACTAAGAAATTTTTAGTAACCTCTTGAATTTTTTTTTACAGTGTGATTGCATTCATAGCTCGTCAAACATACATACGGCCGGACATATAAATTCATACGTATAGCTCTCTATATTTAAAAAAAATATATCCGACATAAAATCAGCCTTTAAAAATGAAAATAATTACTATAACCATTCGGAAATTTTACTTCAAATTTGGCAAATGAAGTGCGTTCGCTCTATAACTAGTGTTTATAAAATTCAGATCTTGGCGTTCAGATCTTCCTTTCTCTGTTGCAGTCTGAGGCAAATATGTGAGAATACAAAATTTATTACTGCTCTATATAATAAACTCAGAAATACGGATATAATCGCTATCTTAATTGTCGCTATCTTAAATTGGACATAATCACTACATCAATCTAGAATTGTTTACCTGTAATGCGATTACATAAAAAAATAACGCATGATAAGATTTAACAAAAGGAAGGAAATTTTTATTAATATCTTTTCAAGTTTTGATTGAAAGTTTAAAAGATTAGACAAAATTATGCAGCGATTATATATATTATACGTTAAACTATGTTATTTGGTAATTTTTTTGCTGTTATAGGCTTTGAGATTACGATTATAGATTGTATGTATTAATGTAATTACAAATACACATTTAAAGTTAAAATTCTATTTGAAATATCTGCGAGAATATAATTAAAAAAAGAGGTATGTATTGTCTAATAAAAAATCCGTTTTCTTATTTATTTTGGTTAAAATAAAATACAGATTTACAAATAAATAAATAAATAAATAAAATAAAAAATAGCAGCAGGGAAAAAAGAAAAAGAAAATTATTAGAACCATTTTAAATTTTGGCAAGGGTAATTTCGTAACTGTCTCATATTATCATTCCACGAAATCTTTCTTGTTGCACTACTGAAAAGAATGCTGAAATCCATTTTGCAAAAAATTAAAATCATTTTGTCATTTCAGATTTATGTAATTCCAGAGGCAGAATCTTTAAACTTTCTTTTTTATTGTATATTATTCTATTCAACGTGACTTTTGCAATAAGCAAAAATAAATTTCTAAAATAAATTTTATACTCCATTTCACTAAATGTTATTTGAATTTCCCTACATATAAGAAAAATCTTTCTTGATACTATTACTTTTAATCCCCTTATCTACTGAAAAGCAGTAACTTTTAATATTTGAAGACAAATTGATTTATAATGGTTGAAAAACTGAAAAGTAATAAATTTAGTAAATGTGCCTTTTTTATTCTATTGTATTCCGAGAGAGTCTGTGATTAAACTGTACAGACGTGAAAAAAAATAAACACTTCCTGCTAATTCTTCAACAAATTGTTGTAGAGGGAAGTTGCTGGAACCGAAGGATTGGAAATAAAGCATACTTTTAAATGTATATAAAATTTGTTTTGGAGGTCATCTACGTATTAAAATGAATTTAAATTACGTTTTTTTCAATGGCAATATCCAATATTAACAAGCTATTTCAAATTTTCGTTTCAAATAGTGCCTAGGAACCAGTTTTCAAGTCATTTGAAAGATACGTTTTCGAATTATATACATTTGAAATTTCGTGCTTCTAATGTTAAATTACTGGTAGCGAACGATTGAAAAAAATATCTACTTTTAAATGCTGTATAAAAAATTTGCTTATGGAGGTATTTACATATTGAAACATATCCAGACACACATATTAACATACGTCGATGATATTTTAATTGTAGGAAAAGACAAAACTATAGAGGAAATAATCGCAAGCATAAATAAAGAATACGAACTAAAGAATTTAGGTGACACATTTAATTATTTATTCATGAACATTCGGAAGGTAAATAAAAGCTATTTAATTAAGCAAAACTTCAAAAATTAACGAGTTAATTAATAACTTCAACTTATAAGACGCTAAATCATATAGAACACCCATGGAGGCTAATTTCACATGCTCTAATGGAGATCATAAACTTTTACCAAACAACACACGTTACAGACAGGCAATTGAAGTACTGCTATATCTCGCAACAGTCAGTAGACCCGACATCTGTGGATCTGTGAACATCCTGAGTTTAAGAAACGAAAGTCCTAGAATGAAAGATTGGAATAGTATAAAACGAGTAATCTGGTATTTGAAGACAATGAAGAACTATAATTTGGTTATTAATGGAAAGATAATCCAACGTTTGAGGTCTACGCGGACGCAAAGTGGGGAAGAGTTGCAGAATCACGAAAGTCAACGAGTGGAAACATTTATTTATTAGGGGAACCATATACTATGGTTCAAAATGAAACAATCATGCATTGTTTTATCTTCAGCTGAAGCTGAATATATTTTAGCAGCGAATAAAATTAAATGGTTAGTGAATTTTCTAAACGAACTAAATCTCCAACAAACTTTCCCAGTAAATTCATACAAGGATAATAAGTTAGCCATCAAGATGATTGAATTAGTAAACATTCAAGTAAAGCTAAGCATATTGATGTAAGGTTTCACCTTATCAAACAATTGAAGAAAAAATAAACTATCAAACTTATGTAGTACCCAATCAAAGTCATGCTAGCGGACCTATTTACAAAGCCGCTGCCCAAGACTATTTTTCAAGCATAAAAAGTACTTAGGTTTATGTGACAGTGCAACTCCAGAAATTAAGGACAAGTTTTTGTGTATAAATCATTATTAAGAGATATAAATGCGTAAAAGTAAAACTAATTTCCTACGTCACATTTTGAAAGCTGAAATAAGACTATAAATCGACTTATGTAAATAGCTATACCGTAATGTAGCTACTTACGCAATCTTGAAAATCGCTCGATGCCTAAAGAATTATTATATATGATGTTTTTTTAAATTGATATAAAATGTTAATAACATATTATTATTATTATTCTTTAACTGGAAATGTATATGACTTTGTATTCATTTCGCAATATGCAATTCCTTACATGTAGAACTCAAAAAAAGCTCTCATATTAAAGTTTTAAAGCATGGGTAATCGCATATTTTTTCAATAATAAAGATAATAATATCTAAATATAAATTCTTAAGGTACATAAGTGAAACTGTTTTATCAATACAACTTTAGATGTCCTGCATATATAATAAAGATACATACTTCACCAATAAAAGTTGGATTTAAGCGTAAAATAAGTCTATGATATGGTAAGTACCAATTTTTCTTAGCTTCTATGAAAAATTTATTTATTAACTATCAATAATTAAAAAAAAAAAAAAAAAAAAAAAAAACTTACGCTTGAGTAAGGATTTAATTCCCACAAAATCAAGGTTGATTTTCAAAAATTCAATTTATTAGAAAATGTTCTACAAAATTTACCCCATACCAACCTCAAATAATCTTTTTCTTATTCCATATTAAATTCCATTACTTCCATTACATTCCACACTGATGCTCATTACTATCTTACTCAGAAGTATCTCATTACCGAAACATGTAAAACAAATGAATATACTTCAGTAAACATTACTCCAATTATTTTGATAATCTTTTTCCGAAATATTTTTTAACTCTTCTTATTTGAATATTTGTAATTCAATATCTGTATTTCGTCATTATTCGAGGCGAATAATTTGAGAAAGAAAAGGGAGAAACTAAATAGATTTTCTTAAAGGTGAGTGGAGGTGAAGATTACGTTATCAGTGTTGATTGGATACTAATTGAATTTTAGTATATTTTTTAAGGTTATTTAGATTAAAAAATTGTAACTGCAAGGACAGATACATTCAGATAAAAATATTGAAAATAATTATTGTTTTATAGTATATGTAAAATACATAAACGTTGTAATATTTTAGTTCTAATTACTATATTTAATAAATAGAGGCATATCCAAAAAATAATTGACGATTTTTAATTGCCCTAATCATTTAATGTACTGATTTCTAATTTCCTTGCCGATTCATTGCCCTAATACATGCTGGAGAATCACTGTTGCCAGTATTGGGAGCTTTTTTGGGATTGGGAACTTTTTTTTGGGAACTTTTTTTATTGTGAACTTTTGGGAACTTTTTTAATACAGGTTATTTGATTGTCACCCCTTTTTAAAAACCTTATAATTCGCCTTATTCTTCAGTATTTTTCATGTATTTAAAAATAGGCCGAATATTTCTATTTCAAAAAAGCGTTGAAAATCACACAATCTGGAGCCTTTTTTTGTCCCCAAACTGGCGACCGTGTGTAGTTAATTCGCATATCATAAAAGGTTTTAAAGACAAGATGAAATTTGTGCAAAAAATGTATAAAAATTAAATGTAATTATTGTTATAGTGTGTAGATTAAATGGTATGTATATAGTAAAACACATAGCATGTGAATTAAAAGTAAACATATTAAATGACTACCCAAGTTGACAAGTTTACGTTTCGGGATTATGACCAAGATTCCCATAAACATTTACTGTCCAATCGCACTGGCTTTTAAGATCAACATAAATATAAAACTACCAAAAAAATTAGCCTTATGTAAAACTTATTCGCATCAAATATAATGTTAAAGGCAGAATTTTAGGATAGGAGAAAGACTAGCTAATGGTTATTTCCGTTGTTGAGATTTGACGAATGTTTACCTAGTTTGGCCATTATGGGTCACAAAGGGCAAGATCCCAATTCGAACCGAACTCAGAGAAGTATTGTTTCAATTGAAGGACCTTAGGTAGACCTTATCTCAGGATCTCCTGAGATAATTGTCTTTAAATATCATTCTAGAAAAATCTCTTTAATAATTTCTGTAAGCCCTTAATTTTCAGGATGAACGTTGCTTACGTCTTCTAATTTCAGTCATTAACTAGCATGACGTATTTCCTGAACGTCGTTCATTACACAGTAATGGTAATATATTTAATTGGATTGATATGTGATATGCAACTGATGTAACAGAGCACTTGTCATAAATGAGTGTTACAAGACGATTATTTAAAATCGCATGGCCTTGTATTTAGCCTTTCAATGACGAAATTAATATTGGGAGTCAAGGATTTAAAAAATGCAAGTTTAAAATGTCTTATATTTTGGCACTATTACATTTTTGCGGACTATAGCATAAATTCCATGATGATGGTATATGATTCTGAGGAATAAAAATCCAAGATGGTTTAAGTAGAAACCTTGAGTCGGTGATTATTTACAAATGAACTCCTTCATGACTTGAACAATCATTCTTCATAGTGATGCCTCCAATGCTACCAAATGGTTGAGGTCTCTTCGTATCGAAATTTTATATAAAAAAAGGAGGGCACTACACTTCGAGGTTCGTTTGCTTCGGCAATTGTCCGTTTTGAAAATTTATAAAAAAGAGGGGCCCGCGAACGATCGAAGCTAGCTAGTCTTTTATTAATAATATAAAATTAAATATTGAGACGTTTTATAATATTTCGTGACATTTTTGAATGTTTGAAAAACATTCCAAATTCTTACAAACAATCACATTAATTATATTAATAAACATGTGAAATAAGCAATACTTTTTCATAGAACTGTGGAAAAAATTACAGTATTTTTTACATCTATTATCCGATTAAATTTAATATTTCCATAAATTTTGTTATACACTGAAATATGTTTTATACCAAATGTTTAGAATTATATTCGGACAATCAACAGCGAAACATTTACGGATTTAATAATAACAATCTACTATCAAGTCTTTTATCTTTGAAACACCTCATTTTATTTAATGTACATATTCTTTATAAAAGGTTGTACAGCTGTCAAGCTTCCGGGTATTTTTTTTCAACTCAAATACGCATTTTGTAAAATAAAAATTTACTAAAAAAAATACAATCAAATCCCTTACACTCTTAAAAGTAATTTTTTACGGAATCAAAATATCGTTAATTTAACTAAAAACAAACATGAATGTTGACAACCATCGTGTTTTAAGAAATCAATAAAATCTGTTTTCAACCTTTGTAATTCTAAAACAAATTTTGCAGAGTCTCTTCTTTCAATTATTTTATTCTATATTATATTCCAAAGATTTCTGACATATTCCTGAAATTCGTATCAAATCATAATGCAAATCATAAAAGTAATTTTCTGGGAAGATGCCAACATTAAAGGAAACAAAGGAAGAAAGATATTCAATTTTATGATATGTGATGACATTTACTCATATTTTAGCTTGTAAACAGGATGACAACATAAATTATTGAGAGTGGAGAATGTTTGCACTACATTCATTCATAAAATGTATGTTTATGATTGTAACACATCAAAATGATAAAGTGATGTTCCGCTTAAACATGGCCGTGACATCAAATTTTTGTGTCAAGAAAATGATATTTAATGATTAATGGTTGATACTATATAATATAGCTAAAATATCGAATATAATCTTTTCAAATCAAAGTTTAAAGACATAACTGATGTTATCGTTTATATATAGGAAATATATACATAAATATGATTAATAAAATTTAAAAGACAATTTCATGCTTATGTATTATTTCAATAAATAGATATAGCTAGATATGTTAAAGCAGACATTTACTTGTCTTTTTGCTGTTTAAGACGTTGTAATAGTATTAATTCATTTTCACAAATCTTAATTCACAAATCTTCCTTTTTTTACATTTCTTAAGAAACATGTGGTATCATTTAGTATATTATTTCTAAGTAAATTTTATTGTACTGCATTAGTATTAATTGTTTTAAGGGTGTATTCGAAAAAATGTTTTTCCAACTTCAATAGCTTGAAATTTTCTGAAACATTTTCAGACTCATTTTTAAAAGTAAAAGCATGAAATTTGCTGGGATGATTTTTGAGAAGATGCATAAGATGACGTGTGATTTCATTTTTTGCCCAATTCATTATTATTTAATTTATGGACAATTATTTCTCAATATTATACCTCAGCAACAACTCAGACAATTATATATCAGCATGACTCTTTTTTTTTGTTCCCAGATCTCCTGCTTCGGAAAATTCGGTTTAAAAGACTAACTCTCGCTGCATTTTTTTGTAATATTTGCTGCATTTATCAAGAAATCGGCAGATATGGTACGAGGGTTGCTATTTATATTTCTGGCCTTGGCAACAGGAAGTGTTACTAAGCGATCGCTGACAAATTCGATTGAAAATTTGATATTTTTAACCATAAATTCTTTCAGACCAATTTGCCATTTTAGCTTGTTTTGTGTTATTTACAATAAATGGAAAAATTCATCTTGTGCAAAAAATGGAATTGACTTGTGAACATTTTCGTGCGATTATTTTTCATAAATTTCGACATGGGTTGTCAAGATAAGAATGCTTCTATGAACTTAATTTTTTATGCTGCAGTAAAGCACTATTCTGCAGCATTGTAAAAAACTGATATATCAATTTCATTTGTCTTTTTTTTATAATGACAATGTGAGGTTTTGCATATCGGTTCAAACAATGGAATTTCTGAAAGGCCAAAACATCGAATTGATGGGTCATCAGCCGTACAGCCCTGATTTTGTCCCCAATAACATTTTTTTTATTCCCACACATAAAAAATAAACTACGTGGAGAATGATTTTCGACACCTGAAGAAGCGATTACTGCGTTCAAAACGCATGTTTGGAGTTACCTCCTTCGGAATTGAAACGGTGCTTCGAAAATTGGTTTAAAAGCATGAAAAAGTACATTGGCCTTCTTTGAGAATACTTTGAAAAGCAATAAAGCCAATATTGATCATTAATATTTGTTTTTTCATTGCTAGGCCAGAAATATAAATAGCAACCCTCGTACCTTACATAGTGTCTAAATAAGAGAATTTCCCAGTTTGATGTTTTTGAGAGCAAAAATGAGTCTAAAAATAAATAAGAAAATAAGCTGTTTGGCTGTAAATATACCCTTAATTGCAGTTAAATATTGCTTATGACTTTGATTTGTCGGCCTTTCTTTTCATTCACTAACATTTAAATTTATGGTTGGTTACCAAAAATTTATGCAAGTTATTGCACTTTAAAATTGTATTTTTCCCATTAAAAATACAGTATTTAACAATTATATTGACAATCAAAAGGGTTTGAATACATTATAATCTAAAGGCAATAATTTTGACCATTTCTCAGTCTTTAAAGCATTGAATACACAAATGTTTTCAACTTCAGGCACAAGCGATTACTGTTTGACAATCAACAAAGGTTTGTTTATTAAGACTGAAGAATGCGATGTTTCATTGATGCGAAAACTAGATTCGTGTTTTCATAAAAACTTTTGGAAATGGTCTCGGACGCATTGCAGGGAAAACAAGTGAAAACAACCGGCTGTAGGTCAAGTATTCCGTGTACTAAATGTACATTTTTTGAGGAGTTTTACATTAGTTTAAGAATGATACCATACTCTCTTAAAAATCCAGAACTGACAGTTATTTATCTTCCCTATTAAGATACAAATGCCTTCAATTGCCTTCCAAAATGCCTTCAAGAATGACACGAGAATCGATAGATTCTGTCATTATACGGGGCAACGAAAGTGAAGTATTTAAAATTACAAATAATGAAAACTATAATTGCTATTTTAATGGAAAATGGTAAATATCATATATCCTTGGTAAAAATTTGCCCATTTTTTCCGTAATACTTACATTAGATATTATACGTTTCTTTTTTATTTCATGAAGACATAATACAAGGAGAGAGGTGTTATCATTGATGTATGTATAAGTGAAGAGGAAATTTGAGTTAATCTCCCTTTTGATGAATCAATGTCATGAGAACTCTATAAATTTCTGAAAATTGGATAAAGGATTAAGTATTTTAAAACAAATTTAAAGTATTTTTCTGACCGATTCCATAGGGAAAATTCCACACAAAATGTGACAGCGTATATTCTACTGCATATATAATGCAATGAAGACTTTCATTCCGCACGTTTATATCTTCGCTTCTGCTAAATCGATTTTTATGACATTTTTATGCGATTCAGTTAGACAGTTATAAGGGGAAGGTGTTAGCTTAAAACACATGATTGTACACTGTCTTTTAATAGAGTTATGATAATAGAGATATGAACTCTATAATTAAGCTAATCAGAATTTGAAAAGGAATTTCATACCAAATGCTTATATATCATGTTCTACTAAACGTATTTTTACGAGATTTATACTGTCATATGCAGCTAAATATTTACTACATTGAAAGGAACAAATTATGTCACTGTAATTCACACAACCACAACCAACCACATGCAGTTGTTTCAATGGTACCCGCTTTTTACGAGATTTATACTGTCATATGCAGCTAAATGTTTACTACATTGAAAGGAACAAATTATGTCACTATAATTCACACAACCACAACAAACCACATGCAGTTGTTTCAATGATACCCGGTTCAAAGCACCCCTGGGCTATAACACTGAGTACTGCTTAATGGACTGACGTAATTGTCACAGGACTTTATGTATCCGACTAAAAAGAAGTGCCTGACAAGAAAACACTGCAAAACAGGTACTATAACACATCCCTCCATACAAGGGTAAGAAAAGATATGCTAGTCATGCAACTGACCAATGAATTTATAAATTTAGCCTAGTAAAAAATACAGATCAAAAATTTAATTGCATTTGTAAATAATTTTACAATTTATTTATTTATTTTTTAATTTGATTAATTTGAAAAAGTTAACTTGGAGGTTGGGATGCGAACAGTGCTTAGCTATATTAAATGTATTACCTTCTTTGCTATTTATTCCTTATTATTATTATCTACTGTGAGACAAATTCCATTGTAACTGATGTAGCACTTGATAAGGGATTATTTTCTAAATTTAAATTTAGAAATTTACTAATAAAGCTAGATTTCGTTTTATAATTTAAAATATTTATAATTCAGTACTTAATACCGAAATAACTGCTGATTATTTCAATCTCTAATTTAATCCGAAAAATTCATTTCAAAATTTTGTAATTGATATAACATAAATCAGACAAACGTATATTATGCCTTTATTGAAGTTTAAAAGTTATCCCAACTTTCTAGTTAAAAAACCATTTTTATGTTTTTAACAACAATGATTAATTTTAATAATAGCTTTATCCAGTATTTTCTGAACAATAAAAAAGATTAAATGCCACTTACGTATATAACTGACGTAAATCTTATTGTATAATTGACATAATATTATTACTTTACAAAGATAATAATGGTAGTTAAGTTAGATTACAGTAATATACAAAACTTTCTTATAAGAATTTTTTATAGACTATAAACATACTAAATTTTTCAGTCATTCGTTTAAATGAAATATAGTACTTGTTTTATTTTCCCGAAAAAAAGAGATTTTTCTGTGGAATTGCCTATAAAGAAAAATCACTATACAGTTTCTTCTCCTTCTTCTTCTTATTATTATTATCTCGACTTTATTTATGTTCCCTTTAACCCTTTCCGGCGCACTACTCTTTAAAGTTGGAATTTAAAGAAAACAAAAATTAGGCAATCTATTTAGGCCTAGAGGTGTACACAGGTATTGTTTTGTAAAGATTGCACTAACCATTTTAGTTATACAGCTGTTGCCTAAGTGGTAACCTCCCATAAGTAAAGCATTGATAAGCGCAGTGAGAAGAGCATTGCTGTGAATCGCATATTACAGTAAAACATTTTACCTATTATTTAAAAACAGTAGAGTTTGATCTCTGTAATGCTGCCATCTAGAACTCATAAGAAAGATTTAAAGTAGCCATTAGCGTAGTTTTTGAAATATTCACTGAGTTTTTGTGTCTCTAAATAGGGGGAACTTTAGGTGTTGCCGACGCGGCAACACTGCGCGTTAAGGGGTGAATTAAGAAAACTAATTAAAGAAGTTTAGGAAGATGCTTCATGTCGATGGAAGGTATCGTGGGATTAGTGTAATAGAAGAAAACTTCCAAGTTTGAGTATTTAAGAACAATGCTTAATTAAGATCCATTAATTTAATTATCATCCCATTCAAGCCCTCACGAGGAATTTATTCATTAATTCTAACCATAACTTAGGAATAATAAAAGAATTTAAAAATTTAAAAATAAATCTGGTTTGCAATGATACCGTTTCTTTTATTATTCCTAAGTTATGGTTAGAATTAATGAATAAATTCCTCGTGAGGGCTTGAATGGGATGAACCAAGTTGGAATTTCTTTGGATCATGGTCTATTTTTATTTTTATTTAATTTTTTACAATAGCGCGCGTGTTTTTTGGTATTTTTTATATCTCTTTGTCGCGTGTCATTTGTATTGATCGTGAAATAGTTTGAAAATTTTTATTTTTAGTTAAGTTTGAGATCATGGTCTATATTTTAATTTTAATTTTTGCAATAGAGCGCGTGTTTTTTGTTATTTATATCTCATTGTCGCGTGTCATTTGTATTGTCGGAGAAATATTTTGAAATTTTGTTTTATTTATATTATGACTATGGGACTTATTTGACGGTTCCGAAACATGTCAATGTATTTTATTTTTACTTTAACACCTTTCTTAAGAAAAATTAAAATTGTCATTAAAATATTAGACTAATTAATTTATAGAATAAATTACAGTACTATTTATAAGTAGTAATTGTAGTGATAGTTGAGATAAAGACCATACTGGGAATATGAATTCCATTAGATATCACTTTATTATATGTTATTATAAAGTTGCTGATTTCTTATGTATGATTTTTTATTTTTTATGCCTTTAAAATTCCTTTTTTTTCTTTCCTTTTTTAAGAATATTAACAATGATACTCAAGGAAATCAATTTTGTTATCATCAACTTATATGAATATTCAACGCATTTTTAAACACTGTATTGCCATACAATTTTAGTTATTTAGCTGATAAAAAACCTTTTATTTTATAAACAATCATTTTAAATCATTTTAAACAATCATTTTAAACAATCAATTTTAAAACATTCAATGAACGTTAGTTAAATTTTCTAGTTATTTAAAAAAACTGCTCAATTATCACTGATATAATATGTTTTACTTAATGACACTGATGTCACAGAAAAATATTATTTTAATCGCATGTACCATTGAAACCTTATCTGTAAACCAAAGCCAGGTAACAACTTTCATTTAGGGAAACGAAGTTCCCTATCTCTCCCACGACCCCCCAAATGAATACCAGATGTTCAAATGATGTTCTCTACTCCCCTGCGGTGATAATTACTAAGAAAGGGGAAAAGAAGCGGTTAATCTTTTCCCGTAGTCAAGGCACATTTTAGAATTTAGTTTCCCAATTTAGTTTCCCGTAACCTAAATGTTAAATTTGTTTAAAAAGTGTTATTTAGTTTATCCTCCAGTGATATCAGCACTGAGAAGGATACGACTGATTTCGGTGATTTTCTTTTAATTGTTTTAAGACACTTTCGAATTGTCCTACTTAAATTTCATAGAAGTTTTTTCAGCACTGTTTTTAAAATTAAGAAAAAAAACTTTTTTATGGACAACGTGGAACATAAAATGATTCAATTGTTTGTGTTGTTTATTATACGTCTAAAAAATAGAGCTAAAACCTTATGGTGCTAAATGATTATGGAGCAAAAGATGCAGCAAGTTTTTAAAATAATATATTTTAAACACTGAGGGTGTGTATACATATATTTTTCAGTTTTTTATATGTGTATTTTAATGATTGGATAAATTTTTTAATTCCATTTTAGATAAGAATATGACACTTTTCAAAATTGTATTTCTTTTAAAATCGTTAACATTATGGGTCTGAGTTGAAAAAAAGTAAAAAATGAAAACCATATTCTTAAAAGTTTTAGAATTTTCAAATAGTTTTAGTACTTTTAATTATATTGCTTTTAAGTCAAAATGAAAATTGCTTCTTATTAGTCTCTAATATAATGTTTCCTGATACGACAACAACTTTTAAAATGATTTAGAAAAGTTCACCGAAAAGATATATTACTCAAAAATTATCTAAAAAGTTAATTGATTCTTGAAAACTAATTTTTGCATGTGAATAAATTTCTTTTGATTTATACATGGGCTACAACTTGTATATTTACTGAAAAAGCTTACTATTTCTATTTTTAGTAAAGTACATGATCTTAAATATTTCACAAAACTACTTTATTTTATTTGTCGACATTTTTCTTTGTTTGAAATATGCCCTAATAAGATTTTATTTTCAATGATTTTAAAGTGAGGTAAAGCTATCTGTTTGTTTTGAAAGTCCTTACCCAATGATGTTTCACCCATTTTATACGGTTTAGGTCTTAAGATTTTTATGAAATGCAGTGTAAACCGACAATTCCTGAGATTTTAAAAAAATTTCAAATACGTATAGATTTAAGTAATTAGCGTAGAAGAATTCGATTGACAAAACAGTGAATGTTATTTTTATTACTGCAGTAGTAGTTTTTGAAGCGAGATTTTCTTTTTTGGTTAAAAAGTTAAAAATAATATTATTAACTTACTTACTACAAAGAAGTTAGTATTTAACATATTTCCACTTTTAACTTTGATGAAAATATTTAGGGTATGACATGAAAATAATAATCTTTTCTTACCATTTAAATATTTAAAGTTCCATTAAAGATGACAAATCATTTTGTCATCTTTAGATATTTGTTTTAGATATTTAAATGCCTTTTTAAAAATTTAAATAACTTTTGTACCCTAAGGAACAATGTAAACGAGAAATTCGCTTGCTTTTGTATCTGGGAATTCACCTTATTTGTTTTTCACTTTAAACTGTCACTTAAGCTGACTTTCATTTTAAGAAAAATGCATTTAAAAATAACCAAGAAAGTCTGAAAATGGATGTTTTCTTTGGCTGCTTGATTACACTGTGATAACGATTACTCCTTACAATGTTATTCAAATGTTGTTTACGAAATAATATTTTTGTAGCATTTATAACTTTTTACTGAACATATAAAAAATTATTAAAAAATTAATTTTTCTAGAAAAATTTAAGTAAATATAATTAACTTAAATGTATATTAAATATCGTCAATTTTAAAATGCATGTTTTCTTTGTGTAAATAGGTGAACTTCAAAAAGTCAGAAATTAGGAATTTGGAAAAATTATATTTAAATTTACTTTCCAAAAGAGTTCATTTGTACAGATGGAATGAATTTAATGAAAGATGAGGATGAAGAAAGAGTAAAAGAGACGGGTTGGGAAAAGTCTGCAACTCAATTTTTAAATGCAGATATTTACTTTTATTAAGTTTTAGAATATAACTTTGTTTGAGTCATTTAGAGGACTTCAGAAAAGTTTTAAGATGTTCTGTTCCCCGCGGCATAAAGGAAAATGAAAGTTACTCGATTCTTTATCAGGAAGTTAACCTTATTGGGTTTGAACTTAAAACTCGGCAAGTAAGTTGACTTTCATGTAAAACAATATATTCATGGTAGAATGAAAAATAAAGTTTAAAGACGGTTACTTCCTTTAGACTATTTGATAACATGTAATTTGCACAGAGAAATGTAACTTGCCCTTATCCAATAAACTACGACTATAATTTTATAACGTTTTCTAAGTAAATACTTCTTCAAATAGGTAAACTTCCTATAGTTAAACTTAAAATATTCTAATTACATGAAATAATAAAAACAGAAAATTTAAAATTTCAATTTTCGAATAGAATTTAGGAACATTTTAAATATTACCCAGTAAATTTACTGAAAATTTAGTTTTTCCACATAAACGGTCAACTTACGTATTTTTTGGGGGGGGGGGGCAAAATCCGTTTATCTAAAGACAAAGTTTGATAATCTAGAAAACAAAGGGAAAATGTTGCAGTAAAATTATTGTAACATTTTCTTTTTCACCGTGTACCGAGAAAATCGTTTTAGTTCTAACAAAATATCTAGAAATTATTCCTGATTGTGATGGAATCTCCTTCACAATCAGGAAATTTTTATTGCATTTTACCACCTTAGTTATGATTATTATGTTATCGAGATTTTACTGATCTACGCTCATTCTTTAAAAGTTTTTGTAAGTGATTAAAAAAACAAAAACAAAACGGAGGCATTATTATTATTATATTGTTTATGGTAGTATTAAAACGATGCATTCAAATATGAACTTTCTTGTTTGAAATAGAATGAAGAAAAAATACAATGCTGGTAATGTTAAAATTGAACTAAATTAATGTGCAGAAAGTGTTACATTTTAAGAGTTGTATTGCAAATTTCTTATTTAAATTTTATATGACCTAATTTGTATTGCGTCCCAGATGATGGGACAGATGATGGTATTATTTTATGTAGCACATAATGATAATTATTTACCTGTTTAACATTTTTTTCTATGTATATAGAAAACTTATAAAGATGAATGATCGATGAATCGTAAAGTTTTTATAAAATAGTATATTTACATAATTTTTAAAAATAGGTTATCTCTTTAAAATTAGTTAAGAATTATGCAAATTGTATGAGCAAAAAGACGACAGTGCTAAAGACTCACATGACTCTTATGATTAAACACAAAATATTAATGTGCATTTCTTGAACTGATCATTTGTAAGGCATAATTTTTTTTTATTTTAATAATAAATGGAAAAAAAATTAAGTATTTATTAAATTAAAAAAAACTCAATTAAAAATGTCCAATAATGCATAAATTTATAGCATTTATATAATGCATGTAGAATAAAAACATGAGCCATATAGATATAAAATTTTTATTTCATTAAAGACAATGAACAAGTTAATACTTCATTCTTTACTTAAATAAGTTACAGTTCCTTAGAATGATTGTTTTAAAATAGTTAAATGTGATAATTAAATATCATGACTATGCATATTTCGGCATAAATTATCTTAGAGCATTTGAAACTTTTTCTCTTATAAGATAAGTAAATTACTATCCAGATTCTCTCAAATAAATTAAATTTATTTTTATCACTAGCAGATTCAATTTACCGTTAACGGACGATATTATTTTAAGTATCTCGAATGAATAACCCTTTAAATAGCTTGATTTTACTTCCTTGATCCTTAAGCTATTCCGTTGGATTTGTTGCCTTCATTGTTTTCATTATAATTCTTATGAATTATGTAACTCTGTGAAAAATTTAATTTCGCTTTTCCAGTTTAAACAAATATTTCTGGAAGTAAGTAGATTCAAAAGGCTACATTAAACTTTTAAGCCGGTGTCTTAGATTGTGCCTCTTGTTTATTTTAAAGATACAAATTTTAATTATAAAAATCGGTGGATGAAATTTTTTTTTTATATTTATAAATTAAAATAATATGAAAAAAACATTCGAATAAAATCATGTTTTTCAATATTTCTGTATTGCATACAATACATTGTTGTACGTGGCCGTGACAAATGAGACGCGTTCAATCTATAATTGGTTTTCGAAAATATTCAGATCTTGGTGAAATTGTTGTTGTACTGTTATGCTTAAATGCATGAACACAAAATGTATTTAAACTCTGCATGTTACATTCATTAATACTGAAATAAATGCGACTCAGTGGTAAATAGGACGCAATCATTATGATTACCTAGAATCAATTTGCATCACAGGACATCAATGATTTGATTACGCAGGATAATACTTAGAAGAATCGTGAAATATATTTTTATGTCTTTCATTGATATCTTTTCGTGTCTTAATTCGATATTATAAAATCGATATAATATTCGATATTATCGAAATTATAAAGTTTGTGACCATTCTGTATACTAAATTTCAAACCATTCAATTGCATAGTTTTTGAGCTGTTATATGCGGATAAACTTGCGAATGGACTACTAGAGGTTCTACGCATTTATGTAATTACGAGCACACTTAAAAAGGAGATCCATCTAGAAATAACGTCTTTTTTATATAATATAATAAATAGTTAATAGTGCATTCTTTTCTTAATTAATTTACACAGAATTAATTTGCAAGAATCGCAAAACAAAAATATTTAGTGCGGAAAATTATGTATCTAGAAACTATTTATCTCAAAAATTTATCTCAAAACACATAACAGTTTCTTCTTATATTATCGATAAAATATGTTTGAGATTCGCTAAATTAAATTAATTTTGCTTTGTCACCAGCGGATTCAATCTGCCATTAACAAGTAATACTTTTTTTAATAAGTCGAATGGATCAACTTTTATCTTCACTTACCTATTTCCGCGTATCCTTAGATTATAACATTGGATTCTTTATTGAATTGTTTTCATTAAAAACGCAAATTTGATTGAAATTAGAGGGCTCTGCGAAAAATTTAGTTTCCCTTTTTCAGTTTCTGGAAGTAAGTAACTTTAGAATGCTTCATTAAATTTTTAATTGAATACCTAGAGGGACTTATTTTAAAGTAAATAATAAATATATAGCATAAAGGAAGACCTGTTTAAACACAGAGTTTTAATTCGAGGGAAAAGTGTATGTATGCTTATATTTAGATTTAAAAAAATATTTTTTTGAAAACACAATTCCGCAACAAATTCTGATCAGAAAACTAAACACAAACATATTTCCCAAAATTACATTATCTATTATCACAAAATATTTAGTAAATGTTGCATTCTGTTTCATTTCTATGTACTTTTGGAAATATTCGTCATAAAAAAACACAGCGTATTAAATACATTTTTTAATTTAACTTACATAGATTTTTTAAAGTTATTTTCGTTATTTCTCTCATAATAGAAAAATATCCAAACATTTAGACAATTTTTAGTCTTTTCAATAAGGAAAAATTATTTCCAGTTGCGTTATTATGAAACGAAAAAAAATTAAATTAATGTAAGACACACACAATAAAGGGTACCAGTTTACATGATTACTATTTTTTATAGAGCTTATTAGCAATTTATACAAAAAGAGATATATTTTCCATAAACTTTTCTTTTTTGATAAGAAAATCATTTTGGCCAGACTTCAGAGCTTCTGACGCTTGTTTCCTTGAATAACAAATTAGATCTTATTCTAATAGGATTATTCTAATAGGAATTTATCAAGTAAGAAGTTGTAATTCTTTTCAATCGTTAAATTTGGAATAAGTTTAAAGTAGCGTGAATTACCAACAATTAAAATCCTGGATTTAATACAAACAATTTGTGGAGTTAATAAAAGACTTTGCTTGGATCTGTGATAATTCTATTCTGCCACATAGCTTGAATATAAATATAAACTGCAAGCAAAAACATTCAAATCAAACTACAAACACTTTCAGCATTTCTAAAATTCATGTTGTATAAATACCAGTCATTTAGAAATAGATATTTCTTTCATATAACTTAATAAAGTAAATTATTGTGTATCGTTTTTTAATTCGTTTACTGTTCCTAACACACAATCACAAAAAAATATTTTAACGCAAAATTTGTTTTGTATAACTTTGCAGATTTTGGTACAAGTTATCTCAAAATACAGATAACTTTTCTCTTAAAACATTGTTAAAGTATGTTTGATAATCCCTAAACTAAACAAAATAATTTTACTTTTGTCACCAGTAAGTTTAATCGGTATTATTATAGGTATATCAAATGAATCACCCTTTAAATATTTTACGTTTCTCGTACCATTAGGTTATACCTTTAAATTTTTTAATTCGTTGTCGGCATTGTTTCATTTCAGCTCATTCTTTACACAATTAAAAAAAATCTATAAAACTACTAAACTTTGTCTAGGAAAGTGGGATTTCTAGAACTTTTTTATGAAACACTAACGGTAAAAATTCATGTAACAGAATTGGTTAGATCAATTGTTGCTGTTGCCGTTACTTGAGAAGTTCTAGGAATCCATGCTTCTTAGAAAAAAGTTTAGTAACTTTACAGATTTTTTTCAGTGTAGTTTTTACGACAGAGCACCACAAAATTTGTATGACATTGAGACATACAAATTCACAAATTCATAGTAAGATATTTTCTAAAACCAGCCGAATTGAGTTCAGAATCTTTTGAAACATATAAATATGTCAAAAACAAAAAGTTGAAATTTTTCATTAATACGATACTTTCTTCTTGTAACAATAAAAGAAAATAAAAATTAAAAGCAAAAAAATTAGAATATTTCTAGATTAAAAAAAATACTGAGTTATTAGAGATTTCTGTTTAACATGTAATTTATTTCAGCATTTCTATAACTCATATAGTATAAATATCTAGAATCATTTAGAAAAAAATTCTTTCTTTCATGTAACTTAATAAAGTAATTAGAAGTGCAATCTTTTCTTAATTCAGTTACACTTCATAACAAGTGTCGTAAAGCAAGGTTTAAATGTGAAAATAATTTTTCGTAACTTTGCGGCTCTTGGCATTCTAAAATTTACACAGTATACAAATTTACGCATCTTTACACAGTAAATAAAATTATAAAGTTACTCAATTTTTTATGGGAAACTGGGATTTCTAGAACTTTTTATGCAACACTAACGGTAAAAATTCAGTTCTAGGAATCCTTGTTTCTTAGAAAAAAGTTTAGTAAATTTACAGTTTTTTTAAACTAATTAAAAGTGCAATCTTTGATTTGTCCATTTAAACTTCCTGGCAAATGTCGCAAAGCAAGCTTTAAATGTGAAATTTTTTTTTTGTAACTTTGTAGCTTTTGGCTAATTTATTTCAGAATACATAAAAGAATACATAAAGACACACATAATATTAATAAAATGCGTTTGAGATTTTTGAAATTAAGCAAATTATTTTACTTTGTCACCAGCCGATTCAATCTACCGTTAACGAAGGATATTATTTTAAGTATCTTCAATGAATTAACCTTTAAATGACTTATTTAATTTTTCCGTATCCTTAGGTTATTTCACTGAACTCGTTGTTAACATTATTTTCATTAAAAACACAAAATAGATAGAAATTAGGTGAGTCTGAGAAAAGTTTGGGTTCCCTTTTCCAGTTTGAACAAATATTTTTGGAAAAAACTAGATTTAGGATGCTTCATTAAACTTTTAATTAAATGCCGCAGAGGGATTAAATGCATCAAAGTCAGTGATGAAAATTTCTGAATGATGGCGCGTTTGAACAGGTTTTTAATTCGAAGAAAATAAATGTATATATACATATATATATAATCAGATATTAAATATTTTTCAATAAAAAACACTTTCACAGATAGATTAAAGAAATTTATATTAGAATATTTCAAATTTTCTCTGAAAACAAATTTATTTTTTTTTTTGAAAAATATATAGTAATAGTGAAAACAAAGTCTTGTAAGCGTTACTATTTTTAATTTATAATTAATTTTGGAAACAATTTAAAAAACAAAATACCGTCATGATTAAAAGTAAAAATAGAAAATATTAAGTACTGTTAATTGAATATTTTCTAACTAAATTAGTTATGTATTATTGTTGTGTTTTTCACTAATTCTACTAAAATTATCGAAATTCAGACATCTGTTATCCTTGCCACTGTCGAAGATTAAATACAGAGATAATCCGATCTATTACAAAACATTTAAAATATTGAGTAGAATGTGAAACACACAAAAAAGGTATTCAATGTTATGATTATATTTTGATTTTTATGATTATTCTTTGCGATTACATGCTAAGCAATTTCATTGATATCCATTGTGAATTCATTCAAAATTTGAAAAGTAAAATACAAAAAAAGTATTTAAAAATAACATTTTCTTCTTTGATAAATAACTTTTATTTATGACACCAAAACTTATTAGTGTACAATATGTAAATGCAATTTTAAGCACGTTATTCTAACAGGACTTTATTTGGCAAGAAAGTGTCATTTTTTAGTCTTTAAATTCTAGAATATGTTTAACGTAGAATAAAATACAAATAATCAAAGTCTGGGTGGTAATGTAGATTATTTATGGAATAATATGACATTGAGTTTTGGTCTGTGATAATACAATTATTTCATATAGCTTGAAACATCCACCACACATACACACATACAGACAAAAAAAAATAATACGTTGTTTTTTATTTATTTGCTTTTCATATTACATATTTTTTCAAGCGTAGTTTAACTTTTTTGAATCCTAAAATTACATTTTTAGTATTTGTCAATCGAATGATGCTAGCTAATTCATTTTAGGGTTTTGTTTAACATCTCGAACTAAAAAACGACTTTAAATATTAAATCATGCGTATTATTTATAACTGAAGTTGGTGCATCTGCATAGTTCAAATTGAAAGGAAATGGGACGTTGAAAGAATTCATATAAAAATTATTTGAGAAGAAGCCAAACAATGGGTATTCAATGGTGTATCGTAACATTATTTATCTAAACATTGTAAAATCAATACACTTGTTTGAACCAATGCAAACTAGTGCAAACAGCATTCTGCATCTTCCATATTAGCTCCTGCGAGCGAAGATTAATCAATTTTTATAATTTCTTTGAAAATGTTCATTTTACATTTATGGATAGAAAAAGTTGTGCAAGGGAAATGTCAGTTCAAAAATGAACACACGTTAAAAGTTAATTGGTCACACAAAATAAATAAACAAAATAAACAAAAAATGAGGACGAAGAATCGAAAACAAAACAAAACGAAAAATTTAAAATCTTAAATAAATGATGTAAAGGAAATAACAAACGCAAGTAAATAGTACTAATGTAACGTAAAAGAAAGACATAGAATGTTATGGTGGAAGAGAAGATGCAAGCACTAAAACTCCTGCTTGAAAAATTTTAAAAGGAAAGTATTGCAAATGAACAAAAATTATTACCGAAAATATGTGACATATCCGTAGACTAAACCTAAGATTAAGGAAACATGAAAATACAAAAACCTGATCAAAAATGAAAAGAAAGAGAAATGGGTTAATAATTTGCATAAAGAACACAGATAGTGGTAAATTAGATCCTCGGGTATAATTTCCTAACTAATTAAAAAATTCTCTTATTATAATTACATGATTCATAAAAGTTTCAATAACGGAAATTAATTGAACAGGCAACAAGTAATAGGATATTTTTTCGTAGTAAGAAATTAAATCATGCTCTCAAAATATCAACTGTTATATAGCAAATTATTCTTAGTAATAAATTATGAAATATAAACTAAAGATAATAGTTTTTAAATATTTTGAATTCGTATCAAAATGAGTAAATAAATAGATAAATGGTTAGTAAAATGTATTTAAATACACTTATATACTATGTAGCTGTTAGTTTCTATTTTTTGAAAAAAATAATTGAAAATGTTCAAGAAAATAATGTTTTAGTTACTGTATCTGCTTCAGATTGTGAAAGTGTTTTATAGAATGAAACAAAAAAAATTTCGAACCTCTAATGAATAGAGCGAGATAATTCTCTTTAAATCTTTAAAATACTCTATTACTTCGTGGAAAGCAGCTTACTTGCAGCCATTTAGAATTACTTTGCCGTACGGTTTTTAATTTTTGAATATCTGAAATACTCTTTTCTAGAGCTCATTGTTTTGAATTTTCTCCATAGAAAAAAGAAATATTTATGTTATTACATTAGTAAGTTTTACTATTTCTTATTTATTTGTGCTTTAGACATTCGCCATTTTCAAGAAAAATATTGGTAAATTGAAAAGCATTCCTTTAAAAAATACAGCCGCTTTTATTTTCACAGAACACAAAATCATAGGAAGAACTGTAATGAAACTCCGAAGAACACTTTTTTAAGAATATGCGAAAGTTTTTTGTACAAGGATTATCCACATATTGAAAGTTGCAAGAACTTTTAATGTTGAACTTTTTTTTTCCTATTAGTTAATAAAATTTTATCTACTAAATGTTCAGTGTAACAAATTTTCGTTCTGATCTTCTGGATAACAATAAACACAAAGTATCCAGCCATCGCTCAATATATATTTATACATATGAATTAAAAATATTTTATACAAATAAACATGCATTACATCAAATAAAACAATTTTCACAAATATACTTCCAAGTTATTTCTTTTAAAATAGCTCTTGATTGCAACATTTTATAAAAACAATCTAACACATTTTCTGCCTTCTATTTTATTTTATTTTCTTAAAAATAGTTATCGATTTTCTTCGTCTAAAAAGTAATTTCCTGATCCTACTAGCATAAACCAGTTCATTTTATTTTCAAGTAATTTTGTATTTAAACATTGCTTTAAATAAATAAAAATATTTTTATTAATAAAAATACTTAATATAATTAATATAAAGAGAATAAATGAATAAAAATAATTAGAATAAAATTAGAGTAGAAAATAGAATTTAGAATAAAAATAATTTAAAGATAATCATCCTTCTTGTATAAATTATGAAACGCTACGAAATTTTATGATATCATAATACGAAATCTCCATTAAAAAATCTCTATATAAACTTGTTGGTTGCCACTAAAAATATATGTTAAGATATTTATTGACAAACTGTGATCACGGCGTGAGTTATACAAAGAAAAACAGTGTATATCTTGAGTCGTTTATGAAACTATAAATTTTAGTATTTTACTTATTACTTATATAAATTATTTCAATTTCTGAAGTGAGTCTGTTTCCTAATATTAAATATTCTTCTACAACAATAAATTATTAAAAAAGTTATATTCATAATATTTAATGACTGTGTAGTAAAGAGAAACAATTACGTCAATTTCATGTAACCAGTTATTTCATATAAACAGAAAAGAAACTAAGCGCAATCAAAAGTTTTTTATTTTTTTTTTTACTTTTTAAAATGATAAAAAGTAAATAGGTTTAAAATATATAAATATTCATTTCATACAACCCTATTCTATTTACCAAATTAACTTTTTTTGCTTTTTATAAAATCCCCCTTAATCCAATAAAAAAAATCTATTTGTGACTTTATTGACTTAGCATTCAAATAGTTTTAAATGAATGAATCAAAAATATGTCAACGAAATATTCAACGCATCATGTGAAATAATTCTCCGAAATTTGTTGTTGTGCGTTTCAGCGCTTGTAGCTCACCATTAAATAGACATATATTTATTAAAATGGTGTCACTTATAGCATTCTTTTCTTTCATACTTCCAAAAGTATGCTTATTTTGCGTGTCGGTATTACATGAGCATTACAAATGTGACTTTCTTAAGACTTACTGCCGTCCAGGCGCATTTTTTTCTAGCCAACATAACTCGGAAACGATGAAAGATAAGACAGGGTTTCTAAAACTTTATAATCCGTCTGAGTTGTTCTATCAACCCCTTATGTTTCTCACACTATGTCAAACTCATCTCGTATGGGCAAACTTAAATTGAAAAATGCCAGACAATCATTATAATAATTCAAGATTAAATTTGCAAGAGGAGTGAGCTACATCTCAGTTACTCTTAAAAATGGTAGAACCATAAACATTTTCCACAAGATACAGTTGCATCATGGATTACATGGTAATTGCATTAAATTACAAAATTATTTATGGTCTAAGTACAAATACATAATTGAAAATTAAGAAAAACTCATAAGGTATATTTTATTAAATTTCTTTTCATAAATTACACTGTTATATGTTTGTTAATTGCAGAATTTTCTTGGGCATTTCAAAATGATTCTAGATAGCTAGAATACAAAACACAAGACATAATACTTTAAGAATTATTCGCCAAAAAACGAGTGTTTGGCATTCGGATGATAGAAATTGTAGGTTGCTACTTAAAATACACTGTAAAAAATTTTGCCGTTAAAAAACGGAAATAGTACTGGTAATCTAGACGCTAGTACTACTTCCGTTTTTTAACGGAAAAAAATTTCCAGGAATAGTTCCGTTTTTCACAAAATATTTCCGTTTTTTAATATTTTTTTATGCAAAAATTTTCATTTGAAAGTTAAAAGAATTTTTCAAGGACAAACTAACATCTTTGTGATTTTTATTCTTTACTTTAGAAAGACACGTTAACATCAGGCACACATTATATACATTTAATTTAAATAACAGTGAAGAAATGTGACTTACCTTCCATGGGGATCGAACCCGGGTCGTCTTCGGTCGTAGCCTGCAGTGTAATACCATTACACCATGATTACACAAAACACTTTTTCAAATATCTTTAGTTATTTCAGATGCATTTCATAAAGTAAAGACAAGATTTTGAACGCGGATTTATTTCTGTAGCGATAATATATATATATATATATATATATATATATATATATATATATATATATATTTAGCGTACAGTTCAAAATTATGTTTTATAGATTTTCTTTCTATAATTTCTGATATTTAGTTTTTTTTTTAAATTTTAGCTTTATATAAAAAAAAGTTTAGCCTTTAAGATGTTACATGCATGAATGAAAGTATTAAAAATTTTTGTTTCCTTCTATTTTGGAAGAGTTTTAAAGTTCTATTGTAATATTATTCATATTCATTTATTTATTTTATAAAAGGATACTAACACACTTTTTTAAAAAGCATATATTTTAACAAATATTTTGTGTGACGATCTATTGTAAACTCAATAAAGATAACTTAATAAAAGTTACTATGGGTTATTAAAATTAATTACATTTATTGATTATTATGACTTAGGTAATCGCCAAAATAATAATAATTTCGGTAATATATTTCGATATATTTTAAATTTTATGTGCGAACTTCTTAATTTGAATAGATTAAAATTATTATATATTAAAAATAAAAGTGTGTTTTTTTCCACTAAAATATCGTACGCACTTTTTATACTGTGATATAAATAAACATTATTTTAAAATCTTACTGAAAAAAAGAATAATTTTACAACTGTATCAAACTTAAAAAGAATTAATAAATTTTATTATTACTATTGTTATTTTAATATTGTAAAAATATGCTCCTTTTCATTATTAAAACAGAAAAATAGGGAAATATTGCTATAACGTTTTTCTCTATTTTCCTCATACAGATGGCACCACGACACTTATCGGTTAAAAATACCAATGTTGTGCTGTTTAAAAACGGAAGTTTTACACTTTCGGAAAAATTAACGGAGCAGTTCCGTGATTCGAAACCGCAAAGTGGGAAATACGGAAATACTACTGTTTTCTCGAAAAAATGAAACTATTCCCTAAAATTTTAGGGAAAGGTTTGTGTATATTAACGGATATTTTTTACAGTGTATATAAAAGTCTTTGTATTACAGTAGCGAAATCAGTATATTTTTAACACGATAATATGTATTAGAAACGACAGGATTCCTAATATTGTTCTTTTCATAAAGAAATTAACATATATTTTCAGAAATATTTTCAATTAGAGTATTAAAACATATCGTAAAATTTTCAAGTATTACTAGTACTAATACTTAATTTTCAAGTATCGTAAAATTCCATGATTACTGATATGTATGTGTTCAGTAAAAGTTTCAGTGCAATTCATTAAAATTTAGATCTAACAACCTTAAATTTAATTAAACTTTACAAATTATCTAAAACTCTTCAAAAAGATGTTCACAAACTTTAAAGTAGTGTTTATAATAAGTAAACTATTTTAATATTGAACTCTCACAGAACAAATTAGTTTTTGAAGTCCGAAAGTAATTTCATTCCATATTTTAATGATAATTTTGAGGGTTAATCTAAAATTTGAAAATGTAACAGAAAATTATATGAAGTTTCGTTTTTGAAAACTGTTTTATTCAAAATTTCAATATTAGTTTGATGATTTTAAAATGACTGAAAAATATAAACAGTAAATTAATTCGAAAAAAAATTGCGAATTTAAATAAAGAAAGTATACTTTGGAAAAATAGGCCAAAAATTATTATTTTAGATTCAATTACCAGAATTACATTATTATATATTTCAAAAGGATTGTTTATTTCCTGGTAATTTATGGATTAAAATCGGCAATATTAGATAGACATTATAGAAATATAGAATTTTAACACATGTTCACATATTTTGTCTTACATTTTGCCAAACAAATTTCATGAAATCTAATAGTTTTAAATTAAATGTCAAGCTATCCTATTGCATAAAATAAACTATTACATAAGGTGAAAGACATTATTAAAAATATACACTATCAATAGATAAAGAATATTTCAGTAAATAATATTAACAAAATTTTTATTTTAAATTGAAACTCATTTTTACCTCTTAATTCCATGATGTATTTTCTGAGTTACTTCTAAGCAGAGTATTACATTCTAAAATTTTCAAGTACATATTTAAATTGTACTTGTTCAATAAAAGTTCCAATGCAATTTATTACAATTTGAAACTAAAACTGAAAATTTAATTAAACTTTACAAATTATCAAACACTTTTCAAAATTATGTCAGTAAACACTTTGAATGCCTTTAATAATAAGGAAAGTACTTTAATGCTGAACTCATAGCAAATTAGTTTTTAAAGTCCGAAAGTAATTTCATTCAATATTTGAATGATAATTTTTGAGGGCTAATCAAAAATTTCGAAAAGTAGCAGAAATATCAAATAAAGTTCAATTTTTAAAAACTTTTTTAATCAAATCTTTAATGATATCTTAATGATTTTAAAATGATTGAGAAATATCAACAGAAAATTTACTTGAAAAGAAAAATAAAAAATTTAATTTAAAAAAGTAGTTTTATAAAAGTACGTTAAAATCTATTATTTTAGATTTTATTATTAATTAGCGCAATACATTTTTTTTATATTGCTGAATATTTTTTCTGCTACCCATGAGTTATCATTGGAAGTATTACAAAACAGAGAATTTTAATATTTATTCAAGTATTATAGTCGGATGAGTCAAATATATGTATATCACGTATTGTACAACAAACCTGATGAAATTCAATTCAGTCTGACTGAGTTTTAAACTGTTCTGTTGCATTTAAATAAATCATTGCTTTTTCTGAATGATATCATTGATGAATTAAACACTATCTATATGTGGTATATATTTTAGTAAATAAAATTATTCAAATTTGAAAGTGAAACCGATTTTAATCACTTAATTGCTTGAGGATATGGAATTGTGCTTCTTCAGTGCTGTATTCGCACTACAGATTACGTCTTTTTTATTTAAATTAAGAAAATACAATTTTACAACGTTTTTCACCAGCTTAATAATAATATTTTTTCTCAAAAAGTCTGGTCCAATACTGCGTTAGAAACAGTCATTGTTAAAAATATAGTATTGCTTTTTAAATTTAAAAAACGTGGCAATGAAAAATAAACTTGAACTCGAGAATGCTTATATCATCTACACTCTTACACCAAAATATCAATAAATGCAAATTTGATTCCAGTTTTAATTCAATATTTTGCACAAATACTACTAATTATTTTTAATAATATAAACTTCCTAATAATCTCTTAAAATTCTCAATTGATTTAAATAAATAAATATTTTAAATGAAAAAAATTCATTAAGTAAACTCATTCAGTTAAGAATCTTTTAAAATATTTTAATCTATTTCTGAAAATTTCATTCAAATAAATATAACAAATTGCCCTTTTTTAAGTATAAAGAAACAAAATGTAAAAAATGCAATACTAAGCATCTTATTTAGGAATTTTACATTATTATTAATTATCAAAGCATCTGATTTATCATTTTAAAGGAAGTGAAAATTAATTGATTGCTTTGATTTACGATGCAATTGACAAGGATAATTATTTTATCAAGACAATTTTTCTTCAGTTTTTTAAAATTTACATTTAATGATATTAAGCATAAAAAGAAATCTCGATGTTACAGAATACGTTTAGAGTCTCCTATATCATATCCCAACATCTTTAGCTAGGAAATTTTTCTAATAAATGTAGAAGCAATTCATAAAAAGTTTTTACTATTAACTTAGTTTTTTTTACTAAAATAATTTCTCTCATTCTTTCATTATACTTGTTATATTTAATGAAAAAATGTTAGCATGTATTGAATACAACTTTATTAAAATTTTAATGTCTGCCTTTATTAATCTCTCATTGCATTCCGCATTAAGTTAATCCTGTTTAAAAATGGTAATATATCAAACACACACAAAACAAAAACAGTCCTGAATTTGCGACGCTGCTTTGTAGGAAATTTTGATATTCGGATAAGAATTAAAGATATAAATTTTTAAACAAAAATGCAGTGTATTTTTTTTTTTCATGTACAACTAAATATGCAGTAATTTTTATAGCCATTCAAGAAATAAATTAAATAATAAGTAATTTTTAGAGCCATTTATACCAATAATAAAAATCCACGCTACATCGAAAGTTCTATTCAAAATAGATTTCAAGAATATTATATTATACGTGGTTCGTGAAATAGTCGAAATCCTAAGCATGGAAAGAATCGTTTATTTCTCCTTTTCTTTAGGCTATGGGAAAAATAGGTGCATTTATATTCCAATTTCAGTATATAAAATCGCAATAACAGATTTATGTCAAAGCAAAACAAAATAAATGTCTAAATTTCGTATAATCGGCGGAACAAAAATTTCCTATCTTTATTTCAAACACTTTATAGTGATATACGTAAGTCTTTTAGTTTGGATTTTCTCACAGAATATTCGAGTACAGCGATAGTTTTTTTCAAAAAATGTGACACTAAAAAAATACAGTACGCATAAGAATCTTTCTTTCAGCGATAGAAGATAAACAATTCAAAGTATTTTTATATTATGCATTGTATTTTATAGCACAGGCAAAAGTGTAGAAAATATTTCGATATTTTATTTCATAACTTTATTTTGTCAATTAAATAATTGATCAAAATCTTTCTATAAACCATATCTTCATTGAAACTTTTGAAAATATACTCCTGATGGGCATGCATAAAATAATATAACATATGAATTTCAACTTTTTCCTTAACAATAATATGCAGATGCTTAAATATATCTAAGAATTTATTTAATTAATGTTTATGAAATTTAAATTTAGATAGACTTATTGATGTATTTTAGCGAATTAATTAAGAAATGTTCAAAGAGAAATTTATAATCATTCATTTATTAATGTAATATTATACTATTACCTATACAAAAAATGTAATTTTTACTTTCTTCTGTCTTTATCAGAAGAAAGTATTGGATTCGTGAAAACTTTTGAAATTAGGTTTTCAGCGGATTTACACATTTTAGGGGCCAGAGATTACGAAAAACATGTTTTTACAAAATTTCTGGCTGTGAGTGTATCTGTATGCATTTACATGATAGAAATCTCATGAATAATGCACAGAATTTCACAAAACTTTAGATTCTGTGAGATCTTGATATAAATTAGATATGATTAGCTTTTGGTCTGAATCGCTCAATAAGTGGACGCTTTGCTGCATTATTTACAATTTCCACAATAGCCATATCTCAAGATCTAGTGCATGGATTTAAAAAAAATTAGATTTAGTTAATATTGAATATAAAATGGTGCAAAATACGTTTGGTGCAAGTCGCTCAAATAGGTGGTGCTGCCATGATACATTATTCGTGATTATCCCAATGACTCTATCTCAAGAACTCATGCACGATTTTTTCTAAAACTTCAGATTCAATAATTCCTTGATATAGTTTAGTGTTTTTTAGTTTTTGATGTAAATCGTCCAACAGATAGCACTGCTATGTAGCATTTTCGACGATTTTGCAAAGCGGTATCTCAAAAGTTAATACACGAGTTTTAATCAAATTGCAGATTCAGTTATAAGTTGACATGATTCAGTTACAAATTATTGCAGACTAGATTTTAGTGTAAACGACTAAACCAGTAGTGCTGCTACGCTGCGGCAGTATTAACATGCTTAAGACAGAAGAAAGTTTTGTGATTGCCACATTTGGCTAGTTTGATTTGATTTGATATAGATAAATTCGAGTTTTATTTCATAAACTAAATAATAAGATAATAGATAATTCGGAATAGATTATTATATTTTTTCATTCGTTATTATATTATATTTTTGTACATTAAAATGCATTTAAATTTTTGGAATTACATGATTACATGAATGCTAAATTTGTGTTATTTATATTATTTGATTTATTTACTCATTCATAATGTTTTCACCAGAAAAATAATCTCAAATATATATATATATATATACTGTAAATCGGTTTAATTTTGCATAATTAATATGTACTCAAGAAGTATAAAAATTTTATATTTCCACGAGAATAGAAATAAATATAAAAAATAAAATAAAACAGTTTGTATTATATACGAAAAAAAGGTAAAAGTAAAAAAGAAAAAATCAATGACTATGTTTTAATGCGAAGCAGTAGAACTTTAATTCTTTTAATAATGGCTCATGCGAAGCCAAAGTATGTAAACAACTTCTTAAACCTTTTTTGCTGTTTACTTGTTTTTTCTATTAATTTAACGCATTTTAGCAATTTTTGAGATGCGTTGCAACTATTTTAAAGAATCTTCAAATCACGTAGTTTCATTTTTTTCTTAATGTGATTTTTTTTATTACTAAATGCAAATCTTCTTAAAAAAATCTATTCTAACGAAAGTATAAGATTTGTTACCAAATTCGAAAAAAATAATGAGACCAATATTATTTTGAATTAGTTTACGTATCGTTATTTTTAAACGAACTTTTAAAATAATAATGAAATCTCATGCGTAAATTAATAAGACTTTTCTGAATAATTTATTATTTATGATTATGTGGAATATCATTAGTAAATTAAAAGATAAAAAAGAATTAAATCATTCTGTATAGACTATATATTAAACCATTTAAATGATTATTTTATAGTAATTTGCAATGATTTAAAGAAAATTGCTTTAATGTAAAATAAACAAATAAATCAATAAAATGAAGTATACTATTTTTTAACGTTTAAGTATTTATTAACTTATATTTTTCTTACAACATTATTAAGGGGAAAAAACTTATTTTTTTAAAATTATTAAAAGTGACATTAATTTTCTGCATGGATCTTAATAAGCCTTATTAAAGTGTGAAAAAAAAGAGGAGTTAGATTGGATGGGTTGGGGGCGACAGCTGTCGAAGAGAATTTCAAGAGCATTATAGTATTTATAAATTTCCCATGTTATGCATTATGTTTACCCATGTTATAAATTTCCCATGTTATGCATAAATAAACTACTTCTTAACTAATTAAAAACTCCGAGTTATTAATTAAAAAAAATTAATGACGCAGATTTTGTTTCAGTTTGCTTACCATTTCTTTATATTAATCACATAATCTCAAGCATTAATAAGATTTCACTATATACTTTATATATATAGTGTGATTTTGTCTGGATACAAATATAATTTAGTGAACTAAAAGGTGCAAATACAACTCTAAAGTTTAATTTTAATAATTTCCATTAAGAAATTATTAATTTTACAAGACATTAATCGTAAATTACAAAAAAGTAATGTAATTTTGTTTTTTGCAGCTGTGATTTTTTTTTTTTTTTGTAGCAAATGTGTAGCATCTATTCAATTTGTTTAAGTAATATAATATAAAAAGTTTATTTTGGTTACATCTACTGTCACACATTTGCTTTATTTTGTTGCCTTTAAAGTACAGGGATAACTCGGTATATAATTATTTTTTAAGTTCATTGACAGTAATAAAACACTTTTAAGCATCACGAAAGAAATGTTCCGGAACAAACTAAAACGCATGTGTAACTTAGAAAGTTTCTTCGTCATTAAAAATACTAAAAATAAAAATTTTAAATATTATTACATATTATACATATAAAGATTGCGTTATTATTATTTTTTTTCAAGTGAAATGAAAGCATACATGGTATTAAAAAACATGTTATTTAGTAATCATATAAATTTAAAAACTTTTCATAATTTATTTTTTTACTCGAATTACGTTAATTTTATACTAAAAAATTTGAATGTTGACATTTATCTATTTCAGATAAATCAATGTTGAAAAATTTTAGAAACGGTTTTCTTCTATAGTTTAAAAAAAACTAGCCTTAAACAAATCTCCAGGAATGAATCCTGAAATGATGCTGATGTGTAAGGTTTCCGGAAATAACGCGTCCAGGTGGACCACACCTTCCACGAGTCGAATAGGCCAATCAGGAAAGGGCTCCCTCTCGGGTGCACTTGGAAATGAGTACACTTCTTTTTTTTTCCTTATGCTGCTATTTTGGTAGATTTTTCTGGTTTTTATGGACATTTAATGCTCGGTATTTTAGTAAGTGTACGTTTATGAGAGGAATTCCAAAATTGAGTGTACGGGTATTAAGGTATTGCGAAGCGATTCCATGAGATATTGGCGAGCGCAGCAAGCAGGGGTAGCCTACTTGGAGTCGCGAAGCGATTACGCGGGGGGTTGGCGAGCGTAGCCCCTCTAATATTAAAAATTGTTTGTATTATTTTAGAATAAAAATGTTCGTTTTGTATAAAAAATGATTTTTTTTAAATAAATAAACAGAATTTAAACAATGTGTAGAGATACTTTTAATGAAAGAAATATTTTTTTCAATCTAACATTACGGCATAAATATGTATCTATCAATTTTTTTATGCTTTTCTAATTATTATTTTGATGTTTAAAGTTAACTTTAACTCAAATTTATCTTTACACCTTATTGATAATTTTAAAATTTGACTAATATTTTAAAAAATTCTTGATGCAGAGCAAACATACTTTATTTGATAGTGTTATTTAGGATGCAACTAATTTGACAATCCAATTTGTCAATTAATGATTTTAGAGCATGCTGATCGAAAGGAAATAGGTGATAAGTTTGCGTTTTTTTCCTTTAGTAACAATATAAAAAGGGAAAACATATGTAGATAAGCTATTGATAGCAGGTCTATTACCTAATGATACAAAGAAGCAACCCTCAAAATCAAATAAGTACACATTTTTAGCCATTTTGTGTAATTTCAGCATTCCTTGATGAATATTTTTAATTCGTTAATTTTTGGATAATTGGTACAATCGAAAAAAAATAATTAATTTGGGTTTGGAAGAATATTTAATTTGTTTCTTTTCCTATAATTGGATAATATTTGAATTGGAAAATAGTGTCGCATACACTTTCCCGAGATGAAAAATTTACGTAAAAGAATAGCATCATCTTTGCGAAAATTTGATAATTACGAATAAATGAATTGAATACGAAAGTAAATCATTATTTAGCAAAACTTTTATCCAATTTATTAAACAGTAAATAACATTTTAATTCTCTTAGAAATTCTTCCTTCAAGATAATTAAAGTTGCATCAGAGCTGCTCCGGGAACTTAAAACGAAAAAAATATAACTACTAATAACCCATTGCTCAGTGGTGCACAAAACAGGAATTTTAATATACATTAGTACATATTAAAATAAAATAAAACTTTCGACGTTTCGCGCTGTCTTCTGCGGGCGTCTTCAGGAAAATATGAAATGGAAGGACTACGTTTGCATCTTGTTCGATAGATAATATTTCTACTAAATTAAAAACTAAATGAATTAAAATTTAAAAATGTTGCCAATTACAAGTGAGTAAATATTAAAATATTTCAAGGAAATAAAAATTTTAAGGTTTTATGATGTTATGCCATATTTTTGGTATATTGTAGGATAAATTATCATTACATGGTTTATTTTCTCCTGCTATGATTTCGATGGATTCTATTATTTTACCTTGAACTGGGTTATTGCATGGAACTATGATTTTGGCTTCCTCAAAATTAATATGGCAACCCTTGTTCGCCAAGTAGAAGCGAGAAAGGGCAGTATTCTGTTTATATTGTTCTATGTCTCTGCGATGTTCTTTAATTCTAATTAAAAGTTTCCGCGTTGTCATGCCGATGTAAACTGAGCAATGTGTTATTATTAGTTAAATTTTATGGTGCAACTGTCCTATATATATTTATGAAAAAATATATATATATTTATGAGTAGAAATTGAAAATGTGTTAGGATATGTCTTGGGCAAACTTATGTGAAATTTTATAAGCAAGTAATTACATTTAAACAACATTAATTAAATAAAAAAAACCAAAATAAGAATTGAATTGTATGCATTTTACGTATTACATATGCATTTTAATCCAAGTATTTCTTTTAGCAACTGGTATGCGTAAAAAAATGTAAATGCAAGTAGCATGTAGAAAAAGATAATAAAAAGCCCACAAAAAATATTTGTTTCCACAATATATAAAAAAGTTAAAAAATACTCTTTATTTTGTGCGTGTTTTTATTACATATGTATTTGTAGCAATTTTTATGCGCAGCAAAATAAAAGCCGAAAATGTATAATTTAGAAAAATATAATAAAACCAAGAATGTAAAAACCAAAACCTATCTCATGTTACCAAAGATTTCAAAAAACACTCTTTATTTAAAAAATATTTAAAACTATTATATTTTTTAGATTTAAACTCTTATTAAAAAACATATTTTCTTTTGCTGCCACAATTTTATCGAAAATATCCGAAATTTTTTATAATGTTTTATTCCATTTTCTAAAACTAAAACAAAGATTTTCGGGTCTATATCACGTCTTAATTAAACATTTTCATTTTACTAATTTAACACAGATATTCTTAACAGGCGAATAAACAATAAAAGTTTAAAGTGTCCAACTGAGTGAAAAAAATGTCCAGTGCAGACCATAGTTTGATTCAAGTATATTTGGTTTAACTGTTAGCACGCAGCCAATTGAGCTATACTGGACTAATTAGAGCATTCACAAATTATCCGGGCAACCTTGCAAATACATAAATCTGTGTTTTATCTAAGAGGGATCCGCTGAACAAGATCTGTATAATTGAATTTCAAGAAAATGTTATATACATTATTCTGCTTTTTTAATTCAAAGCATTTATTCTAATTGATAACCTAACAACCACACATGTTTCAGTTTTCCTACTCAATGAAATGCTTTTCAAACAAGGGCCGCGATTATACTATGCTAAGGTTCAGATACATTTACTATTATTTTTAACACAATCAAACTGATTGGTAAAGTTATCATACGAATTGAATATTTCCAGCTGAGCGAAAAATTGCCCAGGCCGGGGATCGAACCCGGATACTTGGCTTACAAGGCCAATGCTTTACCTGTTAAGCTATCTGGGCGATAGCCGGCTGGGATTTTTCGCTCAGATAACCTTATTGGTCGTAACATCTGGTCTGTCATTTGAAACAGCTCGCAGAATAAACCGCAGGTATTGGAACTCCATATAACGATGGATACGTAGATATACTATTATTTTTAACACAATCAAACTGATTGGTAAAGTTATCATACGAATTGAATATTTCCAGCTGAGCGAAAAATCATTGGCCTTGTAAGCCAAGTATCCGGGTTCGATCCCCGGCCTGGGCAATTTTTCGCTCAGCTGGAAATATTCAATTCGTATGATAACTTTACCAATCAGTTTGATTGTATTAAAAATAATAGTATATCTACGTATCCATCGTTATATGGAGTTCCAATACCTGCGGTTTATTCTGCGAGCTGTTTCAAATGACAGACCAGATGTTACGACCAATAAGGTTATCTGAGCGAAAAATCCCAGCCGGCTATCGCCCAGATAGCTTAACAGGTAAAGCATTGGCCTTGTAAGCCAAGTATCCGGGTTCGATCCCCGGCCTGGGCAATTTTTCGCTCAGCTGGAAATATTCAATTCGTCAGATACATTTGTTTGCTTCACACTTCTAATATTTTTTTCTAATGTGATGACTTCTAAATGTCATTTGCAGTACTACAATAATATAAATATGAAATGGCGTTATTATTTTTCACAAATTTTTCTGTATCATTTTGAAAGACATTTTATCTTAAAAATTATGAAAATTATCCTTACATTGATAAAAATGTTGTTGATTTTACGATTTGTTTATGATTAAATCTCCAGCTGACAACTGTAAATAAGCAGTAGTATACTGTTTTATAAACGTACTACCAGTTATATAAAGTATAACACTATATATTTTACATTTTGTTATTCTTCAATTTGCATTACAATAATAACACCTTAATTGATCTAAATTAAACTATAAAATATGTTTTTTTCTTTTTTACACAGTACTGAAGTTTTATTAAGTTGAATTACATATATGAGTATTTGAATGACGAATACTATTTCTTTTGAAATGATTCTAACAATAATTATTTTAAAAGTAAATTGCTGTAAAATATAAAAAGGTCTCACGTTTAAAATATATTTAAAAATCTTTATATGGAAAACAGCATTAAATCACTTTAAATATATTATCAAATTAATTTTAAATTCCCTCAGTTCAAATGGTATGAAGAAAGCTATAAAATAGAGGGAGGAAAATGTATTAAATTCGATTTTATGTTTCAAGAAGTTCTTCAAAATCAGAGAGCGTGAGTAACTTTTTGAAATGAGCTTTAAAATTACTCTCCTAGAGATGAAACAGAGAGCTTACAAATTTGGTGTACGAATTGAATCATTTCATCTGAATATTGCAAAATCTTATCACGCTATCATTAGAATTTGGCGAAATATTCTTCGATTGCATGTTTGTGGTATTTTATTGCATTATTTAATGCATTGCATAATTCCATGTAATTTCATCACGCGTGTTTAAACACGCATAATGAAATTGTATCGGACATATTTTATGGAGTTATTTCGGAATTAGGACATTAAATTACACATAATAATAATTTAACGGAAATAAAAATTGGTATTTTTGAGAACTGGAATATGCTTGAGATGCGTTATCTAATTTAAAATAACACATCAAAGTGATAGAAAGAGAAAACAACGTTAAGAGGTAGAACAATTATAAAACATAGTTGTTTCAGAGGCATTTAGCGTACAATTCAAATGAAATTTGGAACTCATAATAAAATATTTTGTAGAGTACTTGGAGAGATTAACTGGCCACCTCTTATAGATAAATGCAACATCTTAAGTGAAACAAGGGCGGAAATTTTCTCATGTATGAGCAAAGGGGATACAAGTAAAAGGTTTATCGACCAACAGGAAAATATCAGAATAACGGAAATAGCCAATAGAAAATTAGCATAGGGAATGGAATAGACAGTAGATTAAATGGAGGACGATTAAGAAAAAGAGGGTATTGGCTGTTACGTTAAATGCTACCGAAACAAGTTTGCTTTAAAATTCAAAGTTCCGGTGATATTAACATTGCTTTTTATTTGTATTATATTGCGCCGAGTAAGAGTGCTTATGCATTCGGTTTAATTGTCCGCCTGACCGTCTGTCCCAGTTCTAGCTCCCGTAAATATGCTCGTATTTTATGCAATTGATAAAGATTATTTATAGTCACCAAAGCACGTTTCATATTGCATATGAAGTATGTACGATTAATAGTTCATTAACAGAGAAACACAAATATTTCGACTACATTAAAGTACATAGGGAAAAATCATTTCTAGAAAATTTTAATGACATTATGCTAATTGAAATGTATTAAAACTGATGTAAATCACTGAATTTCATTACGGTCATATTAAAACAATACATTCATAGCATTTTTATTAATTTACAAGGGTACGCAAAAGAAACGGGTTACATTTCTGTCCTTGCGTAATAATTCTGGAGAGTCCGTTTTAAAATTCGGTATGCGCCATAAAATTTTATTATTTTTTTTAAATATTACTCTTTATATATAAATTTTATACCTCATACACCGGACTGCACAAAAGTATTCGCATACTTTATTCCTTAGAGGAAGTTTCTGAAGGGGAATTTTCAACTGAAATATATGTATCGCTTAAATGAACTAAATTTTTGCAATGCATTTTGTTAATGAATATAAATTTCGATATCATATACAGAATAGCTAAAAAATTCGGATAATTTTCTGATTGCAGATGGAAACAACTGAAATTCGGTTTTAAAATGCGTTATACATTTCCAAATGGAGAAATGAGACGTAATATTCTAAGTTTGTGAACTATGCAGGTTTGTTACATTATTCTGGGTGTATTGGAAAATGCTTCATAATCTATGCCTGACGCATTATTTTTTCTTTTTTGTTTTTATTTTACGCTGGAGAGAATGTTATTGCCATTGTTAAAAACGAAAAAGGATATAGAAAAATTCGCATATCTTAAATGCTGCTATTTTTTTCATATGAGAAGAATAAAATATTAAATGAATATGACTTTATCCTAATATTGTAATTGATAATAAGTTAGTGAAAATTGTCAATTTTAAAAGCTGTAGAGATGTTATATTTAGAATTAGGCAATTTATATGCCATTATTCCATCCTGTTTTATAGTTTTGTTTGCATGGCGTTATTACACACATAGGTGTGTAATAACTCCAAAAAGCATTGGTCAAGAAATGCCGCCATTGCATTTTATAAATACATGTCTTCTAAAATTGTCTTTCACGTATGCATAGTCAATACATTTTTTTTATCTAATCATCTATTTGATTGAAAAAATATATAAAACTAAGCTGTAAAAATTGGTACAACCTTAAAGTTGTGTTACTGACCCCTATACTCTAGATTAATTAAGGTATTCGATGTAATAGATGGAATAGATAAATATATTTCATTTCATATCATACATACATATTCATACACATTTCTTTTCACATTTTCATGCATATCATATGACATTTAAATATAATTCAATAGAATAGATAAATATATGAAAGACATCCTTGTACATTTTACAGATGTACAAATTTGTGCTACTCTTTTCAACTAAAACAGCGAAGTCTAAATTTTAAAATTATCCTAAATTATTGGAACATTTCATTACAATATATTTCTTAATAAAAAATTGATTTATGTACATAACTATCATTTAAGATCTTATGTTTATTCTGTATTTAATTCTTCTTTTTTAGATTTAATTAGAATAATGATGTTAATACGAGATCATACATTTATTTTTCTTTATCTTTATATATTTTTTTCATTTTATATAATTATTTTCTCTTCTGTTTATAATCAATTTTGTTTTCTTCCAGGGCCTTTTCCTAACAAAAGTAATTATCCAGTAGTCAGGTATTCCGTCAGGAGCAAAAACTTTATTTACTATTTATGTAAATTTAATGACAATGTTCGCTTAAATTTCATTTTACTCTCTTACATAATGCATGTATTTGTTTTTTTTTTTATTAATGAGATTTTTGAAAATATCATACTATTCCTGAACGAGGAGTGCTTTAGATTAATTTGCTTCTATAACTATCAGTTATATTTTCATTTTTATTCTTTATTCAATTAATCCTTTTTAGGCTTGATTAGGATGAATATGTGCTTACTAGATCACAGAAATTTAGTTCATTTATGTCTTTTAAAAACTTTTTTTATTTTCGTGTAATGCCTGTGTCATCTATTTGTTGTCAGTGCTTTTATTTTCTTTTTATTTGTAGAATACCTTTTTTATGAAACAGTAATTATCTTGAAATCATGCATTCCTTCGGGAAGAAACGAAGTTTTATATTTTACTATTGATGTTAATTGAATGAAACGTTTTGCTTAAATATCTTACAGTCTTTTTAATGCATTTATTTGCATTAATAAAATTTCGTAAGAATGATAGTAATATTTTTTAAGGATCTTGTTTTTTCAAATTTGAGTGGTAGCTATTTTGTGTTTTAAAATTTATCTAATTACATGAAAACAAACGTATTATTTTTTATCATTGAAGGAATAGCTGCGTAGAAATTGTCCAAATGTTAGTACTATTGTTATTTACCATTATTAATTATATATATTTTGTTATTAGTTGAAGAGAGGTATATTGTAAAATTTAGTGGTAACAACTGCTTACTTGTGAGCAGTCCTCTTACCACTGCCTTCTTTGAAAACTCGTTTTATATGTTTTTTTTTTAGATTAGTAATTCTTCTAAATCGGACTCCTTAAACGGAGATTTATGAGAATTGTATCTATATGCCACATAATTCCACAGTAGTACTTGTTGATGGATATTCTAATACAGGATTTATACAGAAGCAAGATAGTAAATGATCCGGAAACCATGCATGAGACTGTTGTGCCATTAAATATTATTGCATTACTAACTTGGTTTCATGCATACTTCTTTTTTAAAGAACTGCTATTTTGTTCTTTTTTATATATGTTTGTCTCATGAAACTCTAAATTTATTATTTATTTTTATTTATTAAATTAAAAAAAACTAAATATTTTTTTAACTAACTACGAAACGAAATATTCTGGTATTTGTTAAAATATAAAATAACTGAAATTAAAATCTCACCACATTGTACAAGCGAAAAAATTATTTGTGTTTATTTTTATACAGTCCTAATATGTGTGTCGCCCAGGGGGAAATTTTCAAGAATAAACAAATGCTTAACATAAAGTTTTATTCATGTAATTTGTCATTTATGCGAATTTTTACTTTCGGATTAAATTCTTTAACAGGTTCGCGATGGAATTCATTCGGAACAACAATTAATTTCTTTATATGTTTCAAGTCTCTCTAAATGTGTACTTGTGAATATAAATAAAAATACAATTTAACTTTTCTTATTTTAACAAAATTATTCTGATGAATAAAGAAATTCTATTAACTGTAATTTTTCCATTCGAGGGAAAAATTTCCAGGCTGGAATTTTCATATCATGATCAAGGCATATGCGAATATTCTATAAACCAATTTAATCCGAACAAATTCGGCGGACATATTTCAGCGAGTTGACCTTTTTTTTAATGGTCTGTTATAAGTTGTCAAAGTGATAGTAGAACATAAAAGGTTATCAAATTGTATTGTGTTTAAGGAAGTTATCCACAATAGTATGTTTGGACAATCTTTCGAAGTTGAAACCGAAGTTCCCTGCTTATATCTCAAACTAGACATTTTTATACTCATTTGAAAAAGTTATAATTAGTCATTTATTATTTTCCACATTTTTACAGATTTATTCATTAATTTAGTAATTTTCAGGGAAAATAAATAAATAAATATTATTTTATTTAATTTAATTACATTAAACGTCCTGAATTAAAAAATGAATAAAAGCTAAAAACATTCTGAATTCACAAACATCGCAAATACTTGAAATTTTAAATCTGAAAAATTTGAGGAAACAATTCCAAAAACTTTTCTAATACGCGAGAGTAGTAATATCCCTCTTGTACGATTAAATTCTCTGTAAGTAAGTTCCCCTTTTCTCTGAAAAATATTAATTTAAAAAATCTTGGACGCACAACGAAATTTCCGAACTTTGTCCTTAGAATAAAATTTTATTGGTGTTATCTCATAGTCTTTTGAGAAAAGAAAGGCAAGAAAAAGTAATTGCAATAAAAAAGAAATCTCTTAAAATAAAAGAAATTGTTTCAAAAAATGCTACTGATAATTAATGTTCTGCAATTTAAAGTATACAAAAATAATTATTATTAGAAAATTCCAATTAAAATTTATCGTTTTTTAATTCGTTATTATATTTAAAATGTTCTATAAAACGGAGTTTGGATAACATGGGGATTAGCGACTGGTATACATGCCATATAAGTTGCTCTTAAATCATGATTTTTCTCACCAGTTAATATATATTTTAAATTTTGATTATTTAATCCGAGTATTTTGCGATTTAATTATGCAAAAATAACTATTTAAAAAAAAAAGTCATTCGTCCCGAAAGGGTTAAACAAGATGTTATATTAATCATTATTATTAGTTTTACATTAATATTACTGTTTAACAAATATATAAGTGTGTGCATGAGTGTAATATGCGCATACATACACTACATAGCCAAGAAAAAGCCAAGGACAAAGTTCATGAGCCATCACGTATATACAGCACAAATGTACTGGTGACGAGGGGAGTTGTTTACTGAAATTTGGCAGTCGATATATAAAATAGTCAAGGGAAATTAAAAGTCAAAGTATTAAATTATTGAATGTTTCAGTTATTTCGAAGACATTCTATACATAAATATCTGTTGGGAGATATTATTATTATTATTACATTTATTATTATAATTTATAGAGTTCTGTAGACATTAGTTTTAGAGATTAAAAACAATATTTTATTGTAATTGTTATATTTATATTTTCGTTCTTTAATTTTAAATTAAGAAAGATTTTTCTAAAATATCTCACAATTTCTATTCCATAATGTATGCTAGACTATTTTATTTATAAGATTTAATAATTCAGAGTAAAATAATATTTGGCCTCTAACATTTCATTGTAATGATAAATAAAATTGTTTGCGATGATATCAATGCATTAAACAAATCCGCTTATTTTCAAGAAAAATTATGTTTGGCAAAGAAAGTGTTTTTCTCCGATTGTTTGAAAAGAATAGCCATTGCTCATTTTCTTTCTTAGCTGTAACAAATCGCATCACTGTAGAAAATCCTCTTTACATAGTTATTATCATATGTATCTATAAACGACATCTGGCAGCTTAAGAGAAGGATATGTATTTATTTTTCAAAAAATATTTCGTTAGTTTAATCATGCATTGCTTTCATATAATGTTCATTTTTTATTTTTTATTTTTTTCTCGATTTCTTTATATTTAAAATGCTTTATAAAAGCAGTTTTATGGAATTAAGGAACAAAATGTTAATATATATATATGTAATGAAATAAAAAATTTTGCGCCATTTTTTTCTCTCTCAGCTTTTAATTCTAAATTTGTGGAACATATTTTTAATCTTAGTTTCGTAATGTATTAATCTTTTAACAGCTAAAATTTTTTTTCTTATTTTACTTCACGTATTAATAATTTATTGCTTGTTTCTCCAAAAGTGCGGGAAGCGATTTCGTAATCTTTTTCCTTTTTAGAATATTCTCGGGATTTTAATTTTATTTTTTATTAACAACACCTGATCTGTGTTAATGCGCGGATATGTTAGCAGGCTAGTCTATTTGCGAGACAAGATGAAGTTCCTACCGGAAGGCCACGCCTCGTATACCAATTAGAAGTGATGATTTCCGACGCGTAGCCTGGAAGTTAATCCTAATTGAATTTTAAAGTGACTGACGCGAAGAGAGGAGGGGGTAGTTTTTCATGCAAGTGTTGGATTTTAATTCTAGGTTTTCGGAGCTCAGATGCATCTGACCTTTTAACTGCTAAGACGCCCATTTCAATTTTTCCGAGAATGTAGAACGCCGGAATGTTGCAGCTTGGTGAGCGAAAGTTGTAGCGCTAGATTTGTGCAATAGTTACCAGTGGAATAACTTTAAGGCTTTATCTAAATAAATATGGATTAAAACTGATTTACATTTATTCCGGAGAAACTCCTAAAAGAACAAATCCATGGTTTATCCACTTACTAGAATGACTGCTCAGCTCATCCCGCTATTGATTCTTAGTGAATAGTAGTATTCTACAGCAAACATGGTATTCCGTATTCCACTAGACCTTATACATTATTATAGAACATTGTCGTCATATTATATATATATATACATATATATATATATACATATGCATCCCCGTCAAAAAATGTCGGAATGTTGATCTGATTTTTTGTTTTCTTAAGACTTCATTGAAATGAAGATTTTGTTATTGAAAAATTTCTATTGTAGAAAAGTAGATTTTAAAAATGATAAATAAGTTTTATAGATACGAATAATGAGAATATTTTTTTAATCATTGTTTAATTTATGAAATTATTCAACAAAGAAATTAGGGAAATTTGATTGCATGGAAATTTTGGCTGGTAATTTTCACTGGAAATTTGATTGCATTGTGAATAAAATTTATATTTCTTACAAAATGTAATTGAAATGTAAGAATTATGTAACACCATGTGCTATATATATTAATTATATCGATGCAGATTGAATTTCGATTTTTAACGTAATAATATTCGAACATAATTTTGGAGTGAAAATAAAACTGTAGTTTAACACCAGAAAATGAAAAAAAATCCAGTCAGACAAATGCAATCTCATAATTAAATTACATCTGTTAAACTTTTTTATTTGTAATGCAATAAAAAAAATTAAAAATTACGTGGATAAATGGTCTAAAAATTCTTAAAAAATAATAAAACTATATAAAAATTGTAATACAGATTTTATTTATATTGAACGAAATTATTTTTAACTTCCTTTTAAACAACATTTTGAGTTTAAAGTTATTTTTGAATGTTACGGAATTAAAAATCGAAAATTTATTTGTATTGATATAATTAATAGATGAAGTACATAGTGTTATGTATTGCTTACATTTTAATTACATTTTCTAAGAAACATTAATTTTATTTGCAATGCAATAAAATTTCAAGTGGATGTAAGCTAATTTCTTAAAAAAAAAAAAAAAAAAATTGCGAAAGAAATAATAAAAATAATAATTTTGATTTTATTTACACACAATGAAATTTTAAATTTATTTAATTAGCTATATAAATTTAGGCAGCGATTACATAAATTAAATTTCAAAGCATCCAATTAAGGAGTTTTTCCGCCGTTCCATGGAGACAAAAACATATCGACGGACAGACGTCGACTATAAGTGCTAGGTATTTATATAATTACGAACGTACCTAAAAATCAGAAGTACAATCACGTACATGTTCTTTTCTTTGAAGCTGATTAAAAATATATATATCTTGTGCAATCTCTATCAAATATTTTCTGAAACATCTTTCATTTTTTATTAAATCACGATGAATGCTTAATTTTTTGTCTGTGATTGGATAATTCGAAGCAGGACAATTTTTATCTCTTAAGTTTATCTTTCCATTGACAAACAAGAAGTACAATGATACTATTTTTCTGTTGTTCAAATCTGTTTATATACAAAAAGCAGAATCGTTTCTGGCAAAGAAAGCACTTTCCTTCGATTATTTTAAAAATAATATTATTTAACTATATTTTTATTCATAAATTTATTTATATTTTTTTATTTATAAAATATGTATTCTTTTATTATTGATATTTTTTAATATAAATGTTTTTGATATTTTATTTATAAGCTTATTTATAGATTTTTATTTATAAATTTATTTATAATTTATTTATTTAAAAGATTAATTGCTTATTTATTTTACTTCCATTATTATAAACTTTCTTAGATATAACACTTAAAAAGCAAAAGTACACACACATGTATGTTTTTTCATTTGAAACTAAACAAAAATATTATTTTCTGTATTCACTATCAAATGTTTTCTAAAATATCTTTCATTTTTAATAAATCACGGTAAATTCATAATTTTTCATCTGTGATTAATAATCCGAAGCAGAACAGTATTTTTATCTCTTAACCCCCTGACTGCCCAGCCAAAGGGTAATATTGTAATGTTGTTTTCTCTGTAATTTATTAAAAATATAAAAAAAGATGTTTTTTCCAACCTGATGCAAAATACGTTATTAGTATCGGTGTATAATCTTTGATAGCATCAATCCTAACTTAATTTTTCAGAACTGGGTTTTATTTGTGGAATTATACTAATTTAAATATTGCTTATGTTGCAGTGAAACCTGCAGCTTAGTGTGTTAACAAATCAGCCGGCGGCAGTCAGGCGGTTAAGTTTCCTCTCCAATGGCAAACACAAATTGCTATGGTACTATTATTCTGTTATCCATTACATCCATCTGTTATCCATCTGTTACTATTATCTGGCCGAAAGAGAATTGTTTTTTGGCAAAGAAAGTTCTTTTCGATTATTTGAAAAGGCAAAGCATTTCTCATTCGCACGATTTTCCTTTCTTAGCTATAACAAATCAAATTACAAGCAAGAATCTTTTTTACATACTCATTAGCGTATGTTTTTTATACAAATTCCGGGGGAATGAAAAAAATTAATCTATGTATATTTTTTTATTTAAAAATTTATTTAAATTTTTGTTTTTCTTAATTTATTTATATTTTTTCATGAACAAAATTATTTATTTTTTAATTTTAATTCTTTTAATTGTAAATTTATTTGTATTTTTTATTCAAAAATTTTTAATGTTAATTTATTTTTGATATCTATGGGTATTGTGCAGTTACATAGTTCTTTAGCTAAAACATCTGCTCATTTATTAACATAATTGTATCTTTTTCTTATTTTTGATGTATTTTTTAATTGTAATTTTAATTGTAAGGTACCTTGGGGTAATAACGCCCCGTTAAGGTTCTACTAATTTTCACGGCTCAGTTTTAGTTTGTATTTTTCAAACAAATATATGATTTGATACAGCAACTCATTAGCTATCTATATAAAAAAATAATTTAACAGATATGTATTCATAAAATGTAATGGCGTGATTTCTTGACCAATGCTATTTGGCTTTATTACCCACCTATATGGGTAATAACGCCATGCAAACAAAACTATAAAATAAGATGGAATAATTGCATGTAGATTGCCCAATTCTAAAAATACAAACTGTACAAATTTTGAAATTGACAAATTGCATTCTAAGTTATTGAAAATGTTTAATTTTTTGTGAAAGTGTAAGAAAAATAAAGGTGTGTGTGGGGGGGGGGGGGGGGAGGAGGAGGAAAAAGAATATCAGACCGTGAGCTTCTTTTTGCTTAAAAAGGACCGCTTAAATAGAATTATTAGAAACATTGCACAGTTTTAACTGGGTTTATTTGAATCAATATTTAGGATGTAGCTCGGCCACTGTAGGGAATCAACCGGGGTATTAATGTCAAGGATTGGCGTTATTGCCCCGGTATAGTTATAGAGCAGTACATTTTAAATTACAAATTATCTCGAGAAGATATCCAAAATCTTCAACAACATTTTAAAAGTACATGAAATGCACTACAAATTTAAGTAATTAGCAAAGTATTTCCGGATAAAAAAAATACTCTTCACATCACAAAACGTACCTCGCAAAGTTTAGATCAAGCGTTAATTTTAGCTGCTTGTAAAAACAATAAGACCTAAAAATGAAACAAATTAACTTGAAGCTGTTTTTTGCGATTTATATGACTCAAAACCCTTCTGCGCAGAGCACATAGGTGTCATTTACCAGATTATTGCATAATTATGCATAATATTAGCATTTGGCGTTTTTACCCCGCCTGGCGTTATTACCCCATACCACCTTATGTAAAGTGATAAAACAGTAAAAAAAGATGATGTTCCGATGTTAAAAGATATTTAAATCGTTAATTAAAAAACCAAATCACTTTTTCATGCATTTTTAGTCTAAGATTTCCAATATGGTAAATTTAAATGAGATAAGAAAAATTAAAAAATAAATATTAAGGAACGTACGACTTTATGAAAAAAGAAAATAAGGTACCCTGGGGTAATAACGCCACGTTAAGGTTCTACCAATTTTCACGGCTTAGTTTTAGATTGTATTTTTAAAACAAATATAGGATCTGATACAGCAACTCATTGACTATCTATATAAAATAAAATAATTTAACAGATATGTATTCATAAAATGTAATGGCGTTTTTTCTTGACCCATGCTATTTGGCGTTATTACCCACCTATATGGGTAATAACGCCATGCAAACAAAACTATATGAAATAAGATGGAAAAATTGCATGTAGATAGCCCAATTCTAAAAATACAAACTCTACAAACTTAGAAATTGACAAATTGCATTCTAAGCTATTGAAAATGTTCAATTTTTTGTGAAAGTGTAAGAAAAATAAAGGTGTGGTGTGGGAGGGGGGGATGAGGCAAAAGAATATCAGACCGTGAGCTTTTTTTTGCTTAAAAAGGACCGTTTAAATAGAAATATGAGAAACATTGCACAGTTTTAACTGTGTTTATTTGAATCAGTATTTAGGATGTAGCTCGGCCACTGTAGGGAATCAACCGGGGTATTAATGTCAAGGATTGGCGTTATTACCCCGATATAGTTATTGCGTAGTACATTTTAAATTACAAATTATCTCGAGAAGATATCCAAAATCTTCAACAACATTTTAAAAGTACATGAAATGCACTACAAATTTATGTAATTAACAAAGTATTTCCAGATAAAAAGGTAGTCTTCACATCATAAAACGTATCTCGCAAATTTTAGATCAAGCGTTAATTTTAGTTGTTTGTAAAAACAATAAGACCTAAAAATGAAACAAATTAACTTGAAGCTGTTTTTTGCGATTTATATGACTCAAAACCCTTCTGCGCAGAGCACATGGGTGTCATTTTCCAGATTATTTCATAATTATGCAAAATATAAGCACTTGGCGTTATTACCCCGCCTGGCGTTATTAACCCAGGGTACCTTAGGACAAATAGTTAAAAGTACATCGAGATAACACACTACTTAAACTATAATGATTAGAAAATATATTTCAAAAACATAAATTTATGCAGCAAGTACTTTGTCATTAAAAAAATATTTTTTCAGACATCAAGATCTAAAATACTAACTACGTTAACAAGCCTCTTCTTTTCTTTCTTTTTGAACTTTCAAAGCCAAAACAATGCATCTTTCTTGTTTGTTAATGATCTTTTATTTTTTTTTACTGAGGTATTTTTATCTTTCCATACACAATGACCAGATATTCAGCATATTACGTTAAATGTTCAGTAGTTCAGAAATTTTTGCATTACGCCAATCATTACCCCTAGAGTACAACTCAGAATTCAGATGTATATAATAACCAGTATCTAAATTTATCTCGCGACATTTTCTTTCAAGCCAACTTACACAAAAATGATTTTTTTTTACACCTTACGTTAGCAATGCATGTTTATGGTGTGTGAAATTTTCCGTCTGCTTACGTACTGGATTTTTTTTTCAAATAAAAGAAAATGAATCTAGAATAAGTTACCCCTAAAGAGGAAATTCAAACTTTTTTATTTCTGCTATTTTCATTAAGAATTATTTAGAAATAAATTTACATTAAATTGTTGCCTTAAAAATGATCGCGTGTTCTTAAAACTTTGTAAAATTATTTCTAATTATTCATATTATTATATTAAGAATTTCTTACGGTTGTACAGAATATTTCATTCTTGGAAGTTAAGATAAGTCAGTGATATTACTGGTATAATGTATTTTAGAACAATTGAGTTACATTGTGCAATACAAGAAAGATTGTGATAAAGTTCGAAACATATATAATTTGATGCTTTCTAAACGATCTTTTGCATAAAATATAAAACCATTAACCTTTTATACCGGATGGTACTTTAAAGTATCTTCGAAATAACTCGGAATAAAATTAATTTAATAAATTGATTAGTTGTAATATAATTTTGAATAAGTTATTCTGCTTTATTGACGCTGAAAGATTTTGTGGAAAATGTTTCACTTAACAAATATTTTTCTATATATATGTGCATTGTAAGAGCATAATATTCGTATATTTCCTAATTCTAAACAATAATACAAAATTTCTTTAAAAATATCTCATTTCAGTGGAGTTATAAATATTGCAAAAACGTCCTATAAATTCAAATTTAATTTACCAATTTTAGTTTTAAAAAAACCCTTCGAAAATTTATTACATGACTTTATAAATTTTCTAATGTACATTCAAAAATTATTACTGAATGCTTAAAAGAACATTTAAAGTAAACCGTTAATACATAAACGAGTGACAATTTAAAACATGGAATTAAAAATATACTATTTGAGAGTAAACACAGAACTGATAATATATAATTTAATAATTAAAATGTATTTTTTCTTTTCGTTACTTCGCCTATATTTCTAATATTTTACAAAAGGCTTAAATAATCGATTCTCCCTCAATTATGAAAACCATTGCAATCAAAGCTGATGAGAGAATGTATAAAATTTGTCAGTCACAAAATTTTTTATCGTGATTTATTATTATTTTTAATTAAATATAAAACTTCAGTAAAGAAGAGAAACTGAAAAAATGATTTAAACCTGGAATAAATTGGAATTTCCTTCGTTATGTTTAGTAAAAGGACCTAAACGATGTTTTGTATCTAATTTTGATTTCATGTCGTATATTTTCGTCTGCTGTTTTAACTACTCTATAGTAAAAAAAAAAAAAAAAAAAAAAAAAAAAAACAGACTTTAATACAGTAAATATTCATAGTAAAACTAACTTCAGTGACTCATAAAATTAATTACAAACTTTTTATAAAGCCTCAATTTAATTGTCTATCGAGACTTAAAAAAGACTGATTTTTGATTCTGAAAAAAAGCCCGATGTCTATAACATATCTGGTACGATTAAAATTCTTAGTATTATGTAAATTAATAAATCATTCAACATGTAAGATTTAGACTTAAAGGAATTTGTGGTCTTTACTTTCCATTATAATTTTGATATTTCCGTAACTGTTATGAATGCTAAACATACTTATCATTTATTTATGCAGAGTAAATTCAAGATGATGCAAACTTTAAGAGTTGGTACAAGACACATTTAAAAGCATTTATTCAATAGGAATGTATGGATGCAAGTGACACATTGAGGCATAAAAACCAATGGGCTAATTTGGCCCTTTTTTCATTTTGAAATTTCCCATTCATACCCGAAAATTCCTATCCAGTTCTTTTCTTTATTTAAGACGGACATTTCCTTATTCCACAAAGAAAAATTCTTCTTTGAAATTCTTCGGCGTAAAATCAAAATTTGCAATATATACATAAATAATTTTTTTGTGTTTGACAGATTTGATAATTTTGCGTTCTTTTCTAATGCAAAAATTTTGATTTCATACCGGAAATTTTCAAAGAAGAATTTTTCTTTATGGAATAATGAAATGTCCGTCTTAAATAAACAAAATAACTGGATAGGAATTTTCGGGTATGAATTTTTTCTTTAACTATCCTGAAATGTCTGTCTCAAATAAAGAAAAGAATAACGCAGGAATTTTCTGGTGTGAGATGAGAATTTTGAAATAAAAAGGGCCAAATTCATTTCTCTCTCAACGCGTCACTTGCACCCATACATTATTATCCAAATAATGATTTTTACGGTGTTCTGTACCAACCCTCAAAATTTGTACCATGGATTCAGAGTCACCCTGTACATATTTTCATTTATTTATGTATTTTCGTTACTTCACATTAAAAAACATCAAAAATTGTTTATTTTCCATTGAGAATATATTTTGCTTAAAGACCGTTAAAATATTTAATCATCAAATAAATATTTAATATAATTTAAATGCTTATTTAAGGCCCCTATCCTCGCTCGAGGAAACGCTCGCGAGCTAATGCTATTCCTATGGGGAAGCATTTTTCTAATAACTCTTTCGCATTTTGACATTTTTGAATAATTTTTTTTTGCATTGGATAGCTGAGGTGCATGCCGCCAGCGCACTTTTTTTACTTTTTCGATTTTGGTTGCAGATATATTTTTTAAAAAGCACTTTCAGTTTAGAAACCGGTTTTGAAAGTGAAATTAACTTTGTAAAAAATATCTGCAACCAAAATCTAAAAAGTAAAAAAGGTGCGCTGTCGGCATGCACCTCAGCTATCCAATGCAAAAAAAATTATTCAAAAATGTCAAAATGCGAAAGAGTTATTAGAAAAATGCTTCCCCATAGGAATAGCATTAGCTGGCGAGCGTTTCTTCGAGCGAGGACAGGGGCCTTAACAATACTTTTATATTTATCTCTGTGAAACACGACTGCATTCATCAATTGCATTTTTTCTCTCTGAAAATTCCCAGTAGAGTAATAAAGTAATAAAAATAACGTAATGGAAAAAATAATCGTTTGAATTCAAAATTTATTATATTATGCTGTGAATTTTGGAATATTAAATATTTTATTGAAGCATGTTTTTGATAATTTGGAGGTTATTTGTTATGGTGTAAATTAATCAATTTTTAAAAAGTTTAAGCATTTTTCGCATATAAAATACTTTTTTATGAGAAAACTATTTTTTTGCAATTTTTAAATTATTTTGAGAATAATGGTTACTATAATCAATATTACTGAAAGGATGGCCAGATTAGTTACACGCAAAACCTTTACACTGCAAGGAACAAGAAGCTTTGTTTTCTTTCTGTTTACTGGTAGATTGTTAAACTAACTTTTGGTATACATACACGAAATACTTATTATTTTCTAAATAAAAATAAACCTTCGCTCATAAAGTAGAAACTTATTGTGAAAAGACATGTGTTCCAATATGAATTTCTCAATACTTCTTCTTTTACGGATTTTACTCCTCTTGATTGCTCAATATAATTTTTGTATTTACCCATTAGGATGCCAACACTTAAACAAGGATTATATCAAAATTTTTTCGGTTTCTTGAACTTTTTTATGAAACATTTCGCAGAGAATAGAATTTAAAATAAACAATTGAAAACATTTAAATCACCACGTGAATCCATAATATCCCTGACTCACGTTATGCACTAAGACTCCCTTAGCGGTTGACAAAAACTGTCAAAAGATACCGGTTAGTGTTGTCAGAACAAAAATATTGAACCAAGATTGCCAAAAAGAGAATTCTAGTGAAACTATACAAAATCATTACTTATTAAATTATGTTTTGCTATGAATTTTTTTGGTAAAAAAAAAAGAATTATTTTGCATTTTTATAAAATAACATAGGATTTATATTAGTGTCATCAAACAAATATTACTCTTAATATCTATTTTTATGTTGTACTTAATCATTCTTGAAAACGTAAAACAAAACTAAATCTTAAAACAAATAATGTTCTGTAATGTATTGTAACAATAAGTCATTTTTCCTTAATTTACAATGCGGGATAAATATATTATTTGACATTTCACTTTCTTCAACAGATTTAGAAAAAAAAAATATCCTGGATTTATCTTACACCGCAAAAACTTAATTTAACGTTTTATTTCAAGGATAAAAAATTAATTCTACTTTTTTTTCGAGGTACATTTTACTTATATCAGTAAGTCCTTTTTTTCGACTTTTTAATGTTGAATTATTTTTCCTTCGCCAGACTTTTTTCATTTAAATGTGCCTTTTTATCGTGCTTTTACCCCTAATTAAAAGAAACCGAATTTTATGCTTAACCGAGCATAGCGAGAATTAAGCTTACCTAAAAGTCATCAAACGAAAATACATCATTCAAGCTGCAGAAGAAAAAAAATGAAAGTTTTTTTATATATAAAATAGAAAAAGCACTTTTTTCCCTCATCCATAATTTTAGTTTCAATGAAATTTTGATTTTTTAAGTATTTTCACAAGTTATTTTTCTGCATTAATATATTTGAGCATAATGTTGAAGAGTTGTTTTTATTGCTATGTCAGTCAGTGTTTCACTATGTCAATTTGTTGCCGCGTGAAGAGGTTATGATTTTCAAGATGATGTTTTGGAAATCTGGAAAATAAGCTGGACAACCGTTTCAAGACTAATGTATAAATTAAACAATTTTTTAAAGTATCCGATATTTTACAGATTACGCAATATTTGGTAACTAAACACTTTTAATTGTTCTTTTAAATAATGTTTTTTCTTGAACTTTAATATGTTTTTTTATATTAGATAGGTATATTATTTTTTCTACTTTTAAATTATTAAAAATGCCTTATAAAATGGTCAAAGTTTGTTTCTTACATATATTAGTGTATCTCAACTTTTGTCATGTTGGTCATGTGTCACAAAGAATTATGAAATGTATTTCCATATTACCTAAACTTCCTGTAAATGTTGCCTTTAAAATGATCGCGTGTTCTTGAAACTTTGTAAAAAGTAATTGGTGTAAGTTATTAAATTTATTCTTGCAGTAGGAAAAATGTGAGAAGGCATAAACTGGCTTATTAAACTTCGTTCTCTTTATTCAAAATTTTGACGATGGTGGACATTGAGGTCTCTCAAAAGTATAAGAATAGCTATACTGCCGAAAAAAAGTTTAATAAATAAATTGGTAAATACATAGTAAACATAATAACACAAATCAATTTTCGCATATTTTTAGTTGCCCATTGATTAATTAAGTAAGTGGAACGCGATCTCTCGACGAAATTTGGAACGGAAGCGTTAAAGTATATTAAAGAAGTTCAAGTTTTCACACATTTTCTTATTGAAATATAATAATTCCCCCCATTTGCTTGCTCTTGTATTTCCAAAATATTCAGTCCATTTTGCAATACCTTTTTTATAGATTTTTATAAATTTATCTTTCTTATTCCAACAAACTTCATTTCAACTTTTCAAAACTTCATTCGAACTTTTTTATAATATAAATTCTTATATTTTTATGTAGAATATATATTATATTACGATTTAAACTTCATTAAATTCTTGACAACACTACATTAAGTAAACTTTCACTTTGAACATAATTTCACAAACTACCTCCTTCTATATTGTGTTTTATATCTATTTTTCCTTTTAAAGCAAGTTAATAATGTGAAAAATAAATTAGAAACATTAAAAAATCTCTCTCTCTCTCTCTCTCTGTCTCTCACACACACACACATACAAATAAAAAGAAAAAAAAAACTATGCCAAAACATAAAAAAGTGATATTTATTTCTTTTAAAATTCTTTTTTGAAGAAGAATGTACCTGGAAGTATAAAACTAGTAACTTTACATGTATTATTTTTTAGGACATGCTTTTCTTATGACACAGAATATTAAACAAAATTTAAAACATGCGTGAATATTTTAATTTTCGGCCGAATTTTCACATGTAAAAAAACCCTCTAGTTTTCTTTAGATGCAATTGATGTTGAAAGAAGAAAGATTATACTTGTTAAAATATAAAAAGTTTATATTGTTTATAAATATAAAACTTCTGATGAATTTCAAAATGTGTTATTTATATTCTTTAATTTTTTTTATTTACTGAGCTTTCAATAAATACATTTTATATACAAATGTTCTTTTTATGGTAAAAATTAGTAATTAAAGAAATGAGAGGAAAATAAAGTTAAATGACATTTCTCTCCCTTTTTTAATACGCCGTAAAAAAAGAAAAACGATCCTTTATGAAATGAAATATGTTATTCATCTACCAAAAATCTACACAAACACCTGCAGATTACACACAATTCTAAAAAGCATTTTTTACCTTATGTATTTAAGTATTTTAATACGATCTCTGACATATCTAATATAATTTACAAAGTAAAAAATAAGCAATAAAAAAAGATGATACAATTTCACGAAACAAATGTTTGTTGTTCATTACAGTTTTAAACATACAATCTAGAATCAAATTTATTCTAAATATCCTTCGACATAAAAATATAGTTATAAGCACTAACTTCTTTTCGAAATTTAAAATATCGAAAAGCGCAAATTCATTTAAATGGACATCTTTCCAGATTAAAGGAGTATTATTACAGTATGTTTGAATTATTTATGTTTGTAATTAACTGTCTCTTGTCATACGAATTTTCACTTCTTTTGCAATAAAGGTAAAATATAATCTGAAATATGTACTATATTTTTCAGTATAAAAATGTTTATGCAAAATATTAACTGATTTTGAATGAATCTTCGAATGTATCGAATATTTACAGTATTTTTAATAAATAATACATTCTTATGTAGCGAATCTCCATTCATCAGAAAAATATGCATATCCCTCTGAGCGTCTTGCAAATGGGGAAAATTGTAATGTTGTTTTCTTTGCATTTTGTTTTAAATGCTGAGAAAATATTATTATTTCAACATTAATTAAAAAAAACTTAATTACAAACATGAATGTAACCCTTGAGAGTATTAATCATTTTAGAATGTATTTAAAATTCATTAAATATACAGATTTATATTCTCTTAAATATTGCTTATATTGCAGTGAAATTTGGAGCTTAGTGAATGCAATATTACGTTCCAAACAGTTACAGGGTTATACATAAAGGCATTGTTGCTAATAAAAATATTATTAAAAAGCAATAAACAATTTTATTAATGAAGAAAACCTAACAAAAACTGAGTTAGGTTTTAGATGCCTTTAAAATTCTTGTAAAATTTTAGTCTTATAAAATGTTTGAGATTTATTCTAAAATAATGTTGCTTTCTCATAGCAATATGTTTGACAAAGGATGTGCAACAAATGTTACTACATTACATTATGGTAAGACTGTCTGGAACCGATCCCTTAAGTGCAAGAGGAGACCTGGAGCCCGACGGCACCTTGTGGCATTGATGGTCGACGTGGGCCGGTCGAGGACGATTCACTACCTGGGAGTGTGACTAGTTTACTAGTCCGGTGCTCATAGGTCAGAATTTTCTTGTAGTTGTGACGCGATGACGCAGTACCTCCGGTGTGCGGTTCTCGTAGAATGGCCCCTTTGGTGACCCCTGGGAAGGAGCCGATCCTCACCTATGAACTACCCTCGCAGAAATTTTTGCCAGATGCTCACCGGTTAATACGGTGAAGCATCACTTCTCAGGGGAACGCTCGGTGCTATGCAGGTTTAACGCGTCTTTTCGTGACTGGAGTTCTCGATTCTAGTGGTATAGATCTAGCAGGTTCTAAACATAAATTTCATTCTACTAATCCCAGAGCCGGTTGTCGCTTCAAACACCTGTGGAAGAGGTTTTCTCGTCCTCCAGGGATGGCCGGAGGAACCTTTATGGTAGAAGGCCTCATTGCACCCGGAAGGAGCATTCGGGCTCAGGAACCACAAGGACTCTGGAGTAATGGTAGTGAGTGGTGGAGTTTGCCCCCAGAGTGGCAGAGTTTGGAGTGGCGCGGTTCTGCTCTCCGACCCCTTCAACTCCCTAGTGCCTGCCTTTGCCTGTCTAGGTGGATCTGTCCATGCCCACCTAATGTAGGTAACGTCACCCAGTCCATAACTTACCAGTCCAAATCCCCTAAGTGATCTGTAGTGTTCCGCTGAAGTGGGAGAAGTGTTGGACGCCAAAACCTGGGTTAGGCGTCATTGTAGGCGTCATATTGTGCCATCAAGAGGAGTTTTCTCTGTACCTAAAGGGACCGAGAGGTACAGGTATGGGCTTCAAGTCCTATCTCTCATGGCGGCACGCAGCATGTGCATCCTAAGGGAAGTCCGTAATTTGGTATGAACTGAGAGCGGGGGGCGAAAAGCCCTTTAGCGCGGCCGCGTTTATGAGGTCAGGGGGACTCTTCCCTATAGGTCCAAGGGACGCTTGGGACTCCCACCCCCCCCCTTCCAGTCGGTTAAATTATCTTTATAGAATAACATCTGTGGATCTTTCGCAAGGCAATTCCTCTCCAGTGATCTTCGGTATAGGATCGTAGGACTCGACGTTTCTGTAGGTAGTGTTGTCTCGCGGTTGTACAAAATAGAATAAAACTGTTTTTTAAACTCACTTTTTAAATGTATTTTATACATTCTTTACTGATGCAATAATATTTACTAACTGTGTCAATTCGGGATTTTAAAGAAACATTTAGATATTGCCTTATTAAGGAAGTAAAAAAGGAGGATAATACTTTTGTTTTCGCTTTGCATTATTTTACTTGCTGATTTACCTTCTTATTTTTTTAGAATTTTTTTATTATATCTAAAGAGCGCCACATTAGTTATCTATTAATTATCTATTATCGGACATTAATTATCTATTTTTTAGTTTGATGTCTGTAAATGGTTTGTGTTTAAAATCTTTACAGAAACAGTGAGTATCATTTTATAAATATGTAAAAATGGAAAAATAAAGCTGTTGTTCACAAAATCAATCTGGAGTGTTGGGGGGAACGTTGAAGGGTTGAAGTGAAGGGGAACGTTGTGACAGCCTCACTACTTACCCCAGTATAATTTTTAATGAAGGTTTTTGTATTTCGGGACAAATGGTGTAAAATTACAAAAGGCGCACTGAAAGAGCTATCTACCGGAGATGAGAGCGTTAAAGACCAGAATTACAATGAAAAAAATTAATAAATATGTAACTGTTAATAAACCAAGCACTTCAGCAATAACTTTAATCAATGATGGTGAGCTTGCAGGACCGTCATCAGAAGTAAGAAATCTCATTGAATTAGATGACTCTATGACAACTGATAATAGCAATGTGTCAGTGGTAAGACTTACAGAAAAAAAGACCACTTTCTAAAACAGGATCTCGAAAAGGCAAGCGATCTATTCGTAAATGTTTGGAATCTGCCATTCTAACAAGCACACCTGTAAAAGAGAAAATTCGAGCAGAACAAAAAGCAAAAGAACGCAGAAAACAAATTGAAGAAGAAAAAGAAAAAAAGAAACTGTATGGAAAGGCCAAGCAGTGCATAAAAAAAATAAAACTTGGTTATTGGAAAAAAGGGAGAAGCAAATATTAGATAGCTCTGAAGATGACGAAAATTGCTTATGTCCAGTTTGCTACGGGCAATACAAACTTTCTATACCTGAGAAGACTGGGTGCAATGCATGACATGTAAAAGATGGGCGCATGTCAAATGTACCAAAAATGAATCTTATTATTATATTTGTATTAACTGCAAATAAGATACTGATACAAGCGATGAAAACGAGTGATTAAAAATATAGGATATAGGCCTACACGTTGTAGTAGGCTCCCGAGTCGAAGATCAATATTGCCAAAAATTAGTGTTGGCCTACTTTTTATTACTTTCCTGTTTAAGACAGTTTTTTTCTTTTTATTGCTAAGTGTCTTTAAATTTATCTTTATAAAGGATTAAGAGTTTACAATTGTTAACAATTCAACTAATTTATTTTCACTGATTTACAATATTATAAAACATAAAAGTGTTTTATTGTGTTAAGAACTTTATAAATGAACAAATTTATCATTCTTGATTTAACATATCTCATTTAATCGCCTTTCTTAAATAATTTATGTATGTTACAATGTACTTGTATGTGTCATTTATGTGTCACAATGAGCCCCATGAATGTCACAATTTGCCCCGTACCGGGTGTTAGTAGTGACAAATTTCGAGGTTATGCAAAATTCATTTTGTGTTATGAAAAACGTTGATAAAGTTAATAGTAGTTTTACAAATACAGGGGTTGGACAAAAATATGGAAACACCTTTTGAAATGCATGTTTGAAAAGAAAGATTGATTATAATGAACTATGTTGATGGCACTGGAGTTTTCGCCTACTGATGCCATCTATACATCTTCGTAAAATCGCTGCACCGTTCAGTCGTTGTTGGAGCACTGTTATGTGAGAATATCATTGCATTATGTCAGAGTTAACAGACTTCGAACGTGGACAAATTGTTGGCGCGCGTATGGTGGGTGCTTCCGTAAGCAAGGTAGCTGAGGTTTTTAGTGTTTCAGGAGGTACTGTGTCGAAGATTTATTCCGCATATTTGAATGCGGAAAAAACATCATCCGCTAATCACAGCGCGAACGAAAGTGTGTGCTGAGTGATCGTGACAGACGATCATTAAGGAGGATTATCGCGAAAAATAAGCAGTCCACAGCTGTAAAAGTTACTGCTGAAAAGAATGTCGTGTTACCAAATCCTGTGAGTACAATTGAAAAGCCATCCATCAGTAATGCTAATGCCTGTAACAGGAAAAAAGTGGTGTTTAATTCATAAAGCCTGGACTATAGAGCAGTGGAAGAGTGTAATATGGTCTGATGAGTCTTCTTTCACATTGTTCCCCACTTCTGGTCGAGTTTACGTCTGGAGAACGCCATCTCAAGCCTTTAATACAGACTGCTTGTTGCAAAGAGTGAAACATGGCGGAGGTTCGGTGAGGGTTTGGGCAGCCATATCGTGGTTCTCTTCTGGCCCCATGATAACTCTGTATGGGCGTATTACTGCTCAGACTTATGTGAACATTTTGCCCGATCAAGTCCATCCAATGGTACAAGCTTTATTCCCCAATGATGATGGTATCTTCCAAGACAACAACGTCCCCGTTCACACAGCTCATATTGTCCAGGACTGGTTTTCTGAGCACGAGGATGAATTTTCGCATCTCCCCAAGCCACCAAAGTCATCAGACTTGAATATTATCGAACCTTTGTGGTCTACATTGGACCGGAAAGTGCGTTCTCGCTATCCACCGCCAACATCGTTATCTGAACTTGCCACCGTTTTGCAGGAATAATGGTACATTATTCCCTTGGCAAACATACAGAAACTGTATTTATTCATTCCGAGAAGACTGCAAGCTGTTTTGAATAACAACGGGTACCGTACACAATACTAGGCAAGGACACGTGTTTTTTTAAGGTGTTTCCATATTTTTGTCCAACCCCTGTATGTTACGCAAGACTTACTCTAATGATATGATGCACTAAATGTTTTGCTTCTGTTCAAATCTCAGGGCTAATATAAAATATGTCAAAAATGTCACTACTAGCCCCGGTCTCCCCTACACCTAATTTTGGTGCCATTACCACATCAAAATATTCATGTATCATATAAAGATTGCTTTTCCATGTAATTAAGAGATTGTTTATTCCTGAAATACAGAAAATATACATGTTGATGAATGAAGTAATAATTAATTCTTTCATGCTGTTCCATGTTAACGAATATTTTATACACTAATACACTTGACTAGTCTTCCATTGGAATTTTGAAACTTTTGTTATCAAACATTTAAAAGGCAAAATCTGGAACTTAGCCGAACATCCTTAAATGATTTTATAAATCTAATGAAGTCTATTAATCTCGAAGTTTGTAATATGGCTGCTAATTGCAACATTTTTTACTCCTAATACTGAGTCTTCACTGTTCCAAATACTCATCCTTGTCATTTTTACAGTTTTAAATCACATAGTTATGCGATTAAATAAGCAAGATAACTATTGCAAAATAGTGGCAATAAAAAATCGCAGCAGTTGACCTTTATTGCGTATACAGGGTGATTCAGCTCGTCGGTGACAAACTTTAGGGATCGATAGAGCACACCTAGACGAACATTTTTGAATCGGGAATGTAGGGTCCCTGACGCGATGGTAAGGCGCTAGGCGCTTTCGAAAATTTGGGTGCCGAAATTCGAAACGTCATAAAAACTAGGGAAATGGTTAGATTTTCTTGCTTGTTGCGTCGAAATGATTCTGTTTGTTTAGACTTTCTTCAGTACCAATTTGATAAGCGTATCTCTTAAAACATGGATAGGGGGCGCTGCAGACTTTGGAGAGCTAGACAACAACTTTAAGCCCGTTATTTTGATAATTTAACACATGCTCGCCAAAGTTTATACTCTAACTTAAAGTTTGAACCCAAAAGTAGAGCCCTGCAAAAAGCGTAAGAGCCGGAATAAAATGTCAAAGTACAGGGTGGTCGAAACTCGAAGGCTCCTAAGAGATAAACAAACAGATTTCTTGACTTATGGCATGCATTTTCATGATTCTGTTTGCTGGGGCTCTCTGAAACTCAGTTGAACGGTACAAAAAGAAACATCGATAGGGGGCGCTTTGGGCAAAAAACATAATTCGTTGACATTTCGGACGCTAACTGGAAACGGGGCGCTACGATCAGTTAGTAATAATGAAAACACATTTTCTACCTCTGCTCAACACTTCTGAATAAATTTAGACCAAAAACATCAATGATACTGGAAATTTATTTACAGAAAATAACACTACAGAAGATGCTCGAAATTTCGACCTTGGGCCATGATGCAGGCTTCGCACCTCCGTCGCATTGAGGAGTGTGTGTTTCCAACAATGCCAGGAGTATCTCTGATCTGCCCTGCAGCTGCCACAATGCGCGCCACAAGTTCTTCAGCACTGCTGACAGGTGTATGGTATACCTCGGCCTTCAGGTAACCCCAAAGGAAGAAATCCAAGCAGGTGAGGTCTGGTGATCGGGCAGGCCAGTGAACTGGACCCCCACGCCCGATCCACCGCTGGCCATACCTTGCGTTTAGATGGAGACGCACGTCGTTCGTGTAATGGGCCGGAGCTCCATCGTGCTGGAACCACATCTGGCGACGCGAACCTTCGGGTACGTGCGCCTCCTCCAGAAGCTGCGGCAGCACTTGATCCAGGAAAATCAGGTAATTTCCACCTGTCAGCCGTTCAGGTAACAAATAAGGGCCAAAGAGGCAATCCCCCAGAATGCCGGCCCACACATTTACTGAGAAACGCTCCTGGGCTGCTCGGCTTCTGGTTTCATGTGGATTTTCATCACACCACACATGACTGTTGTGGGCGTTCCACATTCCCTCCCGGCTGAAGGTGGACTCGTCCGTAAACAAAATGCTGTTTACAAAACGGGGATCCCTGGATCTCATTGCCAAGTACCATCTTGAGAATTCCACTCGAGGGCCAAAATCCTGCTCTCTGAGCAACTGCACCCGCTGGATGTGGTAGGGGTGCAGATTCCGGGAACGTAAGATGCGCCACGCAGTTACTTGCGAAATGCCAACATGTCTGGCGATATCTCTCGTGCTAAGACCTGGGTTGTCCTCAACCAGGTTAAGCACAGCCTCTTCGTTGTCGGGGGTGCTCACTGATCGCTCCCGTTCAGGCCTGCCTCCGTCGAAAGATCCCGTTGTGGACAACCTCTGGTGTACTCGAGCGAAGAAGGCATGGCAGGGGATTTGCCTGTTGGGGTAACGCTCGGCGTACAACCGCTGAGCGGCTCGTCCATTACAACCAGCAGCGCCATACGCCAAATGCATGTCAGCCAATTCAGAGTTTGTGTACCGTTCCATCCTACTACCGATCTGCAGACAAGTAACCCGAAGCTTAAGTAGGTACCGCACGTTCAAAAGACGTGTCTGCGCATACAACTACGTCATCTCGCGTTGTCGTCTACGCATTACGTATCTTTTGCATATCGATATGGTACGATATCTTTTGCATAAATCAGCAAAAAGCACCTTATGTAAATTTTATTGCGCGCATTGTGCATGATTGAAACCAGCTATGTTTGTTAAAAAAAAAAAAAAAACTGCAGTTTTAATAGCTTCTTATGATAAGTAAATTACTCTCTTGTTTTGTTTCTAACTGATCGTAGCGCCCCGTTTCCAGTTAGCGTCCGAAATGTCAACGAATTATGTTTTTTGCCCAAAGCGCCCCCTATCGATGTTTCTTTTTGTACCGTTCAACTGAGTTTCAGAGAGCCCCAGCAAACAGAATCATGAAAATGCATGCCATAAGTCAAGAAATATGTTTGTTTATCTCTTAGGAGCCTTCGAGTTTCGACCACCCTGTACTTTGACATTTTATTCCGGCTCTTACGCTTTTTGCAGGGCTCTACTTTTGGGTTCAAACTTTAAGTTAGAGTATAAACTTTGGCGAGCATGTGTTAAATTATCAAAATAACGGGCTTAAAGTTGTTGTCTAGCTCTCCAAAGTCTGCAGCGCCCCCTATCCATGTTTTAAGAGATACGCTTATCAAATTGGTACTGAAGAAAGTCTAAACAAACAGAATCATTTCGACGCAACAAGCAAGAAAATCTAACCATTTCCCTAGTTTTTATGACGTTTCGAATTTCGGCACCCAAATTTTCGAAAGCGCCTAGCGCCTTACCATCGCGTCAGGGACCCTACATTCCCTATTCAAAAATGTTCGTCTAGGTGTGCTCTATCGATCCTTAAAGTTTGTCACCGACGAGCTGAATCACCCTGTAGATGTAAAAGAAGTATATATACAATATATATATTCAACGCTATCTAGCGTACATTGCACATATGTCCGACCAATAAGAAAAAAAAAATATTTTGCTTAAACAATGCTTTTTAACCTTATGTTATGCACGTGAATATTTTAAAGTTTGTATTTATTACTCCCCTTCTCTCTCATAGATTGCACTTGCAGTATCTTTCTTTGAAAACTTGAGAATTATTATTTTGCCATAACTCAAGGTCAATATTCCGTTGGATGTTGTGAAAAAGGATTTTTCGTAAAAATTGAAACAGATACAAAAGTATCACAGCTGTCTGCTTGACAGGTGCCTCTCGCAAGACTAATTACGAAATAAAAATTAACTAGAAGGTATTTTTTTATTTATTTTTTATACTTTTGTAATACTTTTCAGTTTTTATATTTTTTCATTCGAATAAATAATACATTTAATTGAAGGATTTAAAAAAAACTCATACCTTTATAATTTTATAAACTCAAAACTCATTGAAATACTCAATTTTCATAAAAAGCGACTTTTCCTTTTTGGGGTTTGTTTAAAAGGTCTTTACCCCCCCCCCTCCCCTTTTTCTTAATGACAGGAAAAAAAGTTTTTTTTTCTTTTTTCGATATTTGATTTTCAGTCAGATGCTATAGTAGTTTCATACTGATCACGGAAAAATATAGTTGCCCAACTACTGTCAACTGTGCATTTTACAAATGCAACTCACGAAAATACAGAATTTGTCAAAAAACACGGGAACAATTACTTTTTTATACCAAACTTTATTACTTTTTTGACCAAAGATGGTGGGTGATAATACTTGAGATAAGCAATGTAGAAAAAATGATGAATCAAAGTACACACGACGTTGGTCTAGTGTTTCATTCTTAAAACTTTGAATGTCAACGTTAATCTAAGTTTTTTTTTTTTTTTTTTTTAAAGCAAACGCATAAATACGAAGTTTTTTTAATAGAGTTAAAAAAAACAGTGTGATGGATACATTTAGTAGAGCTCAGATCAGTTAACTCTTGACTTCTGAGTATGCAAAAGAAATGGGTAAACTACTTCTACAAAAGTTACCTCAAAAAACAGAACTATCAAACCGTGACAGACTATCGACGTCGATATTATGAATGTGTAAGAAAAAAAATAAAACATTTCCCGAAAATGGTACACAAACTATTTTAATATTATATGTGCAGATCCTTTGAAAGTAGTGTGTGTAAATTGTTTAGAAATTTCGATATGTTGCGTATTTTCTTTATTTTTCCCAATTAAAGTGTTCCTAAACCAATATAACTTTAAAAAATAAACTTTAAATTTGTATTTTATTGCTTTAGATTGCCGATTTATTATTTCTTTTTTAAAATAGAAATATAGCACATTAGAAATTGGTGCTATATATCTTCTCGCGCGACTAAATGCGTAATAAATAATCTCTCAACTGTCGCAAGATTAATGAGTATCTGAGTTTAAGGAAGTAGTCTCTTTCAGTCAAGCAAATTTTGTTGACTATAATATCGCATCGGAATAAATGTGGGGTAAAATATTTGATTGTGCGCAGTCAATAAAATAACTTTATCAAAAGATTGACATAATTTTCCTATACATTACAAACATAGTTCTAATTCATAAAAATTTTTGTGAAGTAATTTCTTAATATTTAAGGATTTTACGTTATAAAATCGAACATTAAAATCAATAGAGGTTGCTATCGAATGTGTACTTTACTAATATATATAAACAGGATCTAAAATCATAAACACGTGAATAAGATAAAAAAAAATAATGGTTCGGTTCTTCAAAATAATCTTAGGAATAGGAATAAAATGTTTTTAAGTTTCGTTTGTTTCTTCCAGTCTGAATAGAATTTTGGATAATTTAGTATGTAAATTGTTTCCTGCCGATTTGTACATTTATAAAATTTTATTCCTGAAGTGTGTTTTGAAGATTAAATAGAAACATTGAGGTAATTTTATAATGGATTTTTCCTGCATTTTTACATCATCTTTAAAATTATGAATAATATTTATATTAAAGAGCAATCTATATTTTGTTCAGAAAATATTGTCTTATTAAATATTTCTTTAATGTGTCATGAAATACGTATTGTGCAATTTTTCAGTTTCAGAACTATATTCAAAAAGGTGTTGTCATTTATATTGTTTTTAATAAACAAAAAGAATCTGTCTGACTTAACTTATCCAGAGTGTTAAACAATTTGAGAACGACTATTTTTACATCTTATCTATTTATTTTAAAAATATGTGATATAAGTATAAAGCATAATCAAATAAAAGTTTAATTAAGTATTCTGATGTATTCAAATTATTTACATTATAATTATTTTTTATTTTAAAAGGATATTATTATTAATTTTTCTCTAAAGAACTATAAAAATTCAAGATTTATATTCGAATGCTGTAGTAAGCTATAAATAATCTCTATCAAGTGGAAACAATACATCGTTCATGAATATTTTTCAATAAAGCTGTAATTATTAGAGATTATAAAAATGTTTTCTTAATTATAATAAGTCCTCAATAAATTTAAATTATTCTTTACTTTCAATCTTTCAAATTAAAAGATGAGTGGAGCAAATATGAGTTACCATCTGAGAGCTTAAAATCAATGTTGAATTAATGTATTAGTATGTTTGTTGATTTAAAAGAAATATTCATGAAGTATATCATTAAATAAAGTAATGACTAAGCATCTTTTATAAAATTAAGAAATAAATCATTTGAATATTCTAAATGTTAATTATCTTTAAAAGAACACATATTTAACGAAATACAATTCAATTATTTTCATTAAAGCAATTTTAATATGAAAATTTAATCTTTAAGAAACAAATGCTCATAATTATTCGCTTACGAGCTGTCATAATCCGATATCTAATTAAAAATCAATTTCATAAAAAGTGAAACGCTGTTAATATTACATTCATGCATTTCCCACATGGACGTCGTTTAAATTCGTACTTAAGGAAATGATTTATTAATAAAATAATAATTCCTTCATTACTGTTAATAAATGAATTATTTTAAATTTTCAAACAAGGATAAATTAATTTGCTAACACTATCTTGATTTTCGTAAAAACGTGTTTGAATTATCTCAACATATTAAATAAATTGATAAGTACGTGGCTTTTGAAAATTTAATATTGAAATCATTTAAAAAATTTTATTGCAAAATGCCTAGAAACAAAAAAAAAAAGGTTTTAATGAATATTCGGATAAATTCCAGTTATTTATATTAAAGGGATTTTTGAGTTTAGGAGGAAAAATTATTTCCTTATAATTTCCTTATTTCCTTATAATTTCTGAATTTGAATGTCTTCTAAAAAGTGTTAACCCTTTTCGCTAGCACTTATCTATTTTTGTAAGCATGATTTATTACATCCAATCGATTTCCGATGTAATTATGAAATTTTACCTGAGATAGATGTTTCATTAGTAGTTATAATATTGAAAATAAATAAGTTAATTTTTATCTAATTTATCATTATTCAGAATATCGTCAATATCAGTTGGATTAATTTTCAATTATTTACATATCAAAATATGATTAGTTTTCATTGTTTTTATTTAATAACAGATCATGGTGAATATGTAATATTTGATGCCGAACAAATGTACTTCGATTTTTTTTTTCAAAATTAGTCAATACAAAATCCATTTAATTTTTCTTTTATCTTCTGTTTCTAAATTATGCTACTTTATTCGAAGAATTAATTTTTTTTTAATTCTATTGCTTATTTTATGCTGTTTATCGAAAAATAAACAAACCTTACCATGCTTTAATTTGAAGCATCACAAATGCAGTTAAGAAATTTAGAGCACCATAACAACAGTAATGATTTAGAAAAATCAATTATTCTAATACATTTATCGTCAAATAAACAATACTCATGATGTTTGAATTTATAACATCATAAAAGTAGTTTAAAAATGTAGAAAATTGATTATGTTATACTTTTTATCAACAAATAAAGAAAATCCAGCACACTGGAATTGAACATGCCATAAAATTAGCTAAAATGATTTAAAAATATAAAATGTTTTATTTTATTTATCGACAAATAAGCAAACCTACTATACTTGAATTTAAAGAATCATGAAAGTCGCTAAAAAAGTTTACATAAATTTCTTATTTATTTCTAATTATCGGCAAATAAACAAGCCTCACCAAGATTGAATTTAAAGCATTGTAAAAATAGCTGAATATAATAAATTTAATTTTTTTTCATTTATGTTTTTTTTTTCATTACATTTATGTATTTCACAAATAGACAAAACTCAACTTACTTGAATTTAAAGCACCATAATGGTTGTTAAAGCTAGATAGAAAAGGCAATACAGACTTACTTCAGTCAGCAAATTAAATATATTGATTTCCAGGTGTCCTTTACACTGTAAACAAATCCTATAAATTTACGACAAAAAATGCTGACGGCAATGTTGACAGCCGTAAATTTAACGGAATTTTATTTTATTTATTTATTTATTTATTTATTTATTTTTCAGTGGATAAACATTTATTAATGAAATTGTTTAAAATAGTTAATTAATACTTCCACACAAACAAAAGTTTTGTTAAGAGTTCGACTGGATTTCAATTATTTGTATTAATGAAATCTTTAAAGTAAATAATTGAATCAGATTGATTAGGAAGATTTTTATCATTAAGAAAAAAAAACACTCTATTTTTTCCATTCTAATTTTAATTTCTTCAGCACAACCCTGAATTCTCTTTTTCGACTGTTATCTCGAAGAAAATTTCTGCTTGTCCATCCTTCGATATTCTTATTCATCTTTTAATATCAGTGAAAATAATTTTAAGATAATTAATAAGATATATAAAACCTTCTGATTTATGATAACTTTCAACCTTGCGCTTAATCTGTTATTAGTAATTCGATTCTACTAGTGGGTATAAACAAGGATTCTTAAGCCTTTTTTCGGCACGTATACGCGTCGCTCGTCCCTAAGGGGTTAAGTACTTTGAAATGAACTTAAATATACAATGTTCACATAGAGTTAGTCACATTAGAGTTACTTTTCTTCGAAATTCTTATTCATCTATTAATATCAGTGAAAATATTTTTAAGATAATTAATAAGATTATTTGAGTAGGTTTTTTGGGGAAAATGTAACATTGCATTTATTTGCATTATAAGAGACAATAATTTCTTTATCACGCTGATATCATTTTGATTGCGACAAAAGCAGATGATTGAATTTGACTTTTACTGTATTTTTATAAACTTCTAAATACTGCACTTTTTCAATTTTTGAATTGTCGAAAGGTGATATAAATATACTTTTAACTACAATTTATTTTTTAAAAATGTATAATATTTACAAAATTTTTATTGTTTTTAAGATAATTTCCATTAATGCTTTTTTAAATCAAATTTATCATTACTATTGCTCGATGGCGATTATGACGGATAAATTAGTTTGCACGTAAATTAATATAAATACCTCATTATTTTTTTCCTGATTTAGATGTAAAAACAAGCAAAATAATTTATTTTAGCTCAACTTTTTCAAGCGGAATTTCAATGCTCTAGAATTAAAAAAATACCATTTTGAGGAAAACTTTAGTATATATTGACATTTTAACAAGGGACAAGAAATAAGATTTTAGAAGCGCATTTTCATAATGATAATGATGGTGATAAAAATAATAATAAAAAAAGATTATTATCATTATTATTGTGAGTTCAACAATAAAAAATGCAGTGTTAGAAACGAAAAGAAGTAGGATATTTTGATTTGGAAATAAAGAGTTGATTTTGTTATAAGATTTTGCATCGTTATCCTTCTAATGAGACATTAAACAATTTTTACTTAATTTATAGATTCTTAACACAAATACTGCTCATAAATTGTTAAAAATTTGAGCCTTTTACTGCATCGTCACTCCACCGCTTTTATAGAAAACGATTACTTCAGACTATTATGGAGCACTGTCATGGGTCAAAAGAGAGATATTATATAAAAACGGGGGAGTGACGATGCAACAAAAAGGTCTTTTTTTTTTTTTTTTTTTTTTTTTTTTTTTTTTTTTTTTCTTTTTACAATGTATATTTCTCAAACACCGGGGATTAAACGAAAGAGTTTTTGTTGCGTGTAGCAAAAATAAATAATAAATAAACATTTGTTTTTATTTATCTCATTAGACATGGGATAGTCCAATATCAAAAATGAATTTTATGAAACAAAGTATCATTATAATATATTATTTTGTTACATATTCACAAAAATATGAAAAGTATAAATAAGTATAAATAAGTATATAAGTTTAAAAGTCAATAATAAAACAATTTAAATTCTATATCTTTAATATAAATAATTTTTTAAGACGATAAAAAAAAGCTATATTTCTTTTTGGAAATTTAAAAGATACACACTAAAATTATTTTTATATTAGTATACTAATAACGCTAAAATCTTCATACAAACAAATATTTATTTATAAAGTTTAAATCATTTTAAGGAAATATTACTAAAGCTTTTTGCAAAAATAAGAGGATTCACAGAACGCCTTAACTGTTAGTTGTAGTCAGCTACGCTTATATTTGTTTACAATGTTTCCATGACAAATGTTTGATCAAAAAATTCACTGCCTCTATATTTTGTTAGAGTGTAATTTAATTTACATGTACATTATTTAAAAGAACATAATTTTCCATAAGAACATAATTTTCCTATTTTGTTTCATTTTTATAAATATTTAAAATTTATTCCTCAAATTCTAAATTTATTACAACAAATCAAATTTATTTACTTATTTTGGTGCGAATATATTTACGGAAAAAAATGTATTTGTGAATTTAAGCAGCTATTAATGACGTATATATATGCTATATTTTTGTGAAAAAAAATATGAAAAGGGTGGTGATAAATTATTACTAGGAATTCTTTGAATATGTAAGAAATCTATTAAATAGTTATGAATTATGTTTGATCGCGAAGCCTCCCCCAAAAGTTAAAAATACTCTTAAATTCCAAAATTGATCCCATTACTGTAGACGACCTCTTGGGAGTTTACAGTATTCCATTTATTAAAGAAGGAGGAATAAAAAATATTATATAGGTATGACCTGGCAGAAATTTAATATCAGACGTATAGAACATATACCAGATATAAAACATGACAGGAAGAAAACTGCTTTATACAGAATAAATGAAAAAGAGATCATTAACATACTTTTTAACGAGAGTATATTAATTTACATATATAACTTTTATTTAAAGTTATTCATAAGAAAGTTCTTTGAAATTTATTTTGAAAGTTCACATGTTTGTAACGATTCTCTACCTTTTCGCAGTATATGGATTGAATTGTTGGACGGTTTAGACGATAATTAATTAATTGGAGCACGAACAATACCAAAAATTAAAGAGCGCGTTATATATTTAATTTAAATTCAATAATTATTTATTCCGGTTTTTCACGTTCACTGTGTTTGTAATTTTATCTATTTACATTCCGATGATGACTCGATGAAAAACGAGTTGAAACATGTAAATAAAATTTTTAATATATTTTAATTTTTTTGTTAAAAAGTAACGTCTTATATTCTAAATATTTTTTTATAATATAAATTATCACCTATTGTTTTAGATTATCTATTATTATTTTTACGATGTAGTTATTATTGGACGTAATCAAGACTTACTGCTTTTACTTTCAACATTGGCAAAATATATTGCCATAAAAATATTACTTTACTTTATAAATATTACCATCATTTGCTATATGAATCTTTTTAAGTTGCCCAAAGACCCTAATGTACTTCTTGAGTTCATTCTGTAATTTCAAAACATTTGATGCTTACTATGTTTCTTTGCTAAATATTTTTTGTTACACTATCAAATTAATTTGTCAGTGGTTTTGAATAATTATGATGGTCTGAAACTTTTAAATATTTCTAAGATTATTGATTTTATTTTTCTATGCACACCTATATGTACTTTGTTCAGTGACTTATGAAAATGCTTACATATGTACATTTTTATAATTTAGAGGATGAGATATAAAAACGTATACGTACGTTATTTGTGAGGTTTATAAAAAAGCTTGTAGCAGTTGACTCATTAAAAAGTTTTTATGTATATAAATATTTTTTAACCTGATACGAAATTTAACTCTTTTTCATTCTGAACAAGAATATCTTTTCCAAAGTTCTCGATACAACTCAAATACATAATAACCTTTTCAGACTGATGTATTCTATAGGATACGCATTTTTAAAATTTTTTACACGTATGAAAATATTGTTTAAAAAATATGTGAATGGAACTTAATAGATAGCAAAATTAAGCAAAATAGCAATTTCTTTCTTATAGCGCTTATTTTAGTGAGCTACGTGTTATATAAAAATGACTTGCATCAGAAATGTACGAAATGTACAAAAATGAAAACGTAAATAATTTTATCATTTGCTAAGGTACCATTCGTAGAGTCCATTAGTAATGAGACATTTTAAAATATATTTTTAATTTTTGTTTTTCAATGCTTTTGCAATGAAAAAAAATTAAATTTAACAACCACAAATTCTAAGAAATGTCAATTATGTGAATTTTGAATCTCTATGTATGATAGTTTTGTGCACAAAAATAAATAAATAAAATAGGAATAAATAAATAAAAAATAATTGTTTTTTTGCTGTTCAATGTTTCTTAGTTCAAAAATTCATAATTGGCATTAAAAAAACTGTACAGAAACGATCACTGGGGTATCGAGCGAATAAATAAATAAACATTATAATATAGATATTTTAACGTGTAATGTTTAATGTTGAAATATTTTTCCATATCTGCCTATGTTACTTAATAGAAAACGGTTGCTCCAGTACAGAATGTTTAGTGAAACAGAAACATTCATCTTGTCATGAGAAGAAATGTTTACTTTATTATTGATTGACAACATATTCCCTGATTTATACACACAAGCGCATTTTTAATATTTGTTTTATTTATCTAAAATGAAAAATCTATGTATTTTTTATATAGATGCATAAATAAATTGTATGTAATAATAATACCAATAGTATATATAATAATAATAATATATGTATAGTAAAACGCTTATTATATATATATATATATATATATGTAATACAAGTACAATATTATCAAGCAGAAAAGTTTATTATGTGTGTTTTAATGATGTTCATATCTTTTAGTGACAATTAAAATAACTTATTTTTACTTTATAGATTACACAGTTATTCGACTCAGACCAAATCCTTAAAAATAGCTTTTCTCTAGCCATTCTTAAATAACTTCAATATTGATTTAAATATTTTTCCTTTTATATTTCATATTATGTTTAAAAATAAATCGTTTAAACTTTCTAATGTAAAAAATATCTTGAAGTAAACAAAAACTAATGAAATCCTCAAATGCATTCCAATTATTTGCTTTAACCTTATTTTAATTTTTAATGAAAAATAAACTAATTATTATTATCTTGAGAGTTGTGAAACGCAGAAATATAATTTAGAGAAACTATTCAAACGTAAGGTAAACTTATCAAGAGCTTAATCTTATATGAATACTATTCCATAGTTTGCTCTATTTCATGAAGATTTTAATGAAATAATTGTTCAATAAAATATTTTTTATTGTTAAATACTTCTTAAATTTTTTTGAACAATGATCATTTCATTAAATAATATCTTCTTTTGAGCAATAATTTTTTGTTTTGTTACCCCAAGATATTAAATAAATCGATAATTACATGACTTTATTAAATTTTAATAACGAAATTATTAAGAAATTTAAATTGTAATATGTCTTCAAGTAAACAAACGTTTCGTTAAATATTCAGAAAAATAAAAATTATTCACATTAAAGCTGTTTTTATTTTTAAGAAAAAACATACTAATGATTATTTCCTTCCACTATCTGAGTTTGAATTTATTTGGAACAAAACAAGGAACAACTTCCTCAGGATCTTATCTTGTTTTGAAAACATGGTTAAATCTGCCTAAGTTCCTTTAGTTTTAATGATTGTGCTTAACTTTATGTAAATCCCGTTTTTGGTTTTAAAAGTTCTAAAAAGAAATATTGAAATTTCCTTTTCATTTAACTTGTTTTTATTCAGAATAGGATTAATAACATTTGGATTAATTTAGCATCACTTCTGATTATTTAATGTAATTAGCTTTCCTAATTTTTATTCAATTGGGTGTCTTGGGGAAATACATGTTTGTTGCGGAATAAATCTTTTTTTCAATTAATTGATGTATAATCCGTTTGAAATTTTTACTATTTTATTTTTCTACATTATGTTAATGTTTCATAAGAGTTATGTATAAATTTAATTACTTATTTTATTCTATTTATTGACTAATCAGCAAAACGCATATGCCTAAGTTCAAAATTTTCACATAAATAGTTAGACAGATACAAGAAGAGTGATTCAGCAGTATCCCAGTTAGCATATTAAATCAATTTATTTTTTAATTTTAAGAAAAAAATTGCTATTACGTTAATAAAATTAACACTAACTATCCAAATAGATTAATTAGAGTTTAATGAAAATTCCATTGTTTGAAACAGTCTTTGATTGGATTTTTTGTTTTGCGCACTATTCGATGCTTTATATCCATACGATATAAGATAAGGAAGATTTTTTGGAGATGTTCAGAAAGTATTTTAATTTACAACCAGATTTAAAGATTATTACAACGTTTTAATTATTTTTGCGCTTTATTACATATAATTTTTTCACAAAACAAACTTTCATTTTTAATTTAAATGAGGAAATATAGATTTCAAAATAAAGAACCGCAAACGGCGCAAATTATTATTATTAATATCATTACAAGATCCCTAATCATTTGTGAAGTCATTTAGTAAATGCATAAATGCATATAAACTACTCTACCAGTATTACTCCATGTAAACACTAAAAAAGTTTTTTATAAAACAAAATAATACCAAATTATAAAACATGTAGGGGGAACTGGGGTACATTGATACATGGGGCACATTGATACACCCCCTCTACCGCTCACAGGGTCATTACAGGAAGTTTCACAACAGCTCTAAAAGATGATGCTAGTGTATTCAACTACATACAGAAAATCTTGGAATGATTCAGCAGTTTGATGAAATGGGACGGGCGATTTATTGTTTTTGTTGTTCAAAAGTAAATTTGAGTTGTACAATTGAAATGCTATTATACAACTGTTCCAGTATTTTCAACCAAAATGAATACTCTCCTTGGTAAGTACAGCTACTCTTTATCAGTTCCTCATTATTTATTGTTAGATATATTGTGAAGTGTTGGATTTGAGACTCATTTTATTCAAAATGGCTGTATGGGGCACATTGATACAGTTTATAATGGGGCACATTGATAAAGCCTAAATCCTTTAATAGTTCATATTTTCATTATCTTTTATTATTTTTTTTTACCATACACTGCTTAATCCAACCTTTTTTTCACGAAAAATTTCTAATATTAGTTTTTATTGAAGTGAAATAGCTCTAATTTCTTTATATTAGAACATTTTATAGTATTTTTGAAAACAGAAGACGTAGGAACTTACCCAGCATCTAGTGCTAGTAGAACTAATAAAAGAAAAGGACGGCATTCTGGCAAATCTCGAATTTATATAGATTCTTCAGAGAAAAAAGTATTTTCGACATGAGAAATGTTAAGTAAGAGAAACAAACTGCAGAACAGAAAATGATACTTATATTATAAACAGAATTTTTAATATAATTATCCTTTATTTTCTGTTTATGAACCTATTTATAAACAGAAAAACTGGTAATTTTTTCATCTTTCATAAGAAAGAAGATAATGCTGGGGTTGAAGTGCTAGATATGACAAAGTTACCACAGCCAACAATCAGACAAGAAACAGCCAGAACATCAGGTCATAATATATTTAATTTTGATTGCTTTAATATTGCTTAAAAATAAATTGTGGGTGATTTGAATTTTTATAAATAAATATAAAACAGGCCCGTAGCCAGAATTTTCTTTCGGGAGGGGCTCAATCTTGGAATTTTTTTTTCATCTGGACAGCAGTAATGAATATAATTTAAAGCGTAGATTGAAAAAATAAACAAGACTTAACCTACGGTATAATCCTGCATGATATACTTGTTGTCCTTTCCAAAAAAATTTATTTTTTTAAATTTTTATTACGATTTTTGGTTTTTAAGAGTTTTTTCAGTACCTGTTCGAAAACTAAAAATGTTTTCTAGGGAAAAAACTGCAAAGAAAATAAAAAAGCACAACCTAACAATTTTAGCGATGAACCTCATGTATGTTTAGGAGAAATTACAAAAAAATATTGAAATGCAAGAAAATAATTTTAATGAATTTAAAACCGGGGATGTAGTCGTAAAAATAACAGAAGGTATTATTATTATTATTATTATTATTATTATTATTATTATTATTATTATTATTATTATTATTATTTAAGTTTAAGAAGCGATTGACTAATTTCCATAATATTAACTTGTTTCATCGACATATTATAAATAAAAAAATAAAAAAAACTTTTCTGAATTTTTTTCGGAAGAATACCTTAACTTTTCTTATTTAAACTGTTTGATGTTATCTTTCAAAGGAAACAACAATGTATTACTAAGTTTGGCATGGCAATTTCAATTTTCTGTTTAAACCACAATAAACCACACGATTGGAAATGTCACAAAAAATCACTGCACAATAAATTTTTATTTAAAGCATTGCAAGAAAGTGAGATAAAATAGCCCCTACAAGACACATTGTCTGATTAGGATCGCTTTTCGATCTTTGTCAGACTATAGGTCTATTTTCTTGTTATTGTGACAAAACGTTTCTATAATATCACTTGCAGAAAATTATTTATATTTATAAAGCGTGAAAGTACAGCTCGCAAAAAGTATCGAAAACTGGCACAGCAGAAAATTACAAACTTTCTTATTACAAAGTAAACATCTACTGTCCATAAATATTCAATACGTTTAGCATAAAGGTGTTTTTTCTGTAAGTATGTTTTATTTTATTTCATTTTTAATAATTCTCCCGATAATCCGAATTGGATCTGGTCCCAATTAATCCAAATTATTGGGGTTTTAAAGTACTTCATATTCAGCTTTCACTTACGACATTAACACAATATGTTCCAAATATTAAGAGAGATTCCGGAAAAACACATCCTGAAAAAAATATTTGAAAATCGGGTAGAATGTCACCATTTGAAATGAATTTGTCATTCAAATTTTGAAAAAGGCTTTCTACACATAGGCAATGCAGATTTTTGTCTTACATTACTCTTCAGTGGATGTAATCAGGGGGTTTGTATTTGTAGTCTGTTTAAATTTTGGTCTTGGTTTCTTAATATATATATCTATTTTCAAAACACCAAATAAAATAGCTGTTTTAGAAATGGAAGTAAACTAATACTACAAGTTTGCAACAAATGAAACAGAAAAATTTGCAAAGTTGTTAAACGTAATATTTTTTGCATTAATGATGCATAAAAAAATAGTATTGAAAACTGTTAAATAAAATAATGTATAACATTTATTGCAATTTAGAAAACATGAAATTTATTTAAATTACCAATTGAACGTAAAGAGATTGTTGCTTTTTATGTATTTTCTGACAGTTGTGTTTGTAGAAGTTTCTATTGCACAAAATCAACTTTATATGATAGAAATGTCTTCTATTTCTATAAAAATATAGATAATGGAGCTGGCATTATTTTCACGAAGTTAACTAAAAGGAATAGAATCACTGAATGATTATTGGGCAATTTAATGACGTATTCAGATCTGCCCCAACTAGACTCTTCATAAGTGTCTCACATTCCCACAAGAGTTAAAATGACAAATCATTAGCATTTCTCTATTTTAAAAATAAAAAATATCATAAATATTTATTAGTATCCATAGTATGTGTTAAATAAAGAAAAAAAAGAATAAATAAATAAAATGATTCTTTTATTAAGCTGGAGATTTTACTTTTGAGTACAGTAAGCAGCATTTTGGCTCCTGGGAACAAACAAAATGTCGAAGAGTTTCAAAAACTTTTTTCATATGTCTATAGGTACTCCCATCTTTGGGAATTTTTTGAAATAAAAAAACATATAATAACAAGTGAAAAATGGCAATGTTCTCATATGCCCCATTTTCGATGTGCCCCAGTCTCCCCCATATATATTACTTAATTATGTGTATTAGGTCTTGAGATAGAGAACCCACAAAAGCCATGTCACATACAGACAGAAAAAATCACAAACTCTTAAACTGACAGGCAGATATTTTGTAAAAACATGTTTTTCGGATTCTCTGACCCTTAAAACGTGTAAACCCGTCGAAAGTATTCCTGAATCCGATAATTTCTTCGTCTAAAGATACAAGAAAATATAAAAAACTAACAAGGAAGGTCTCCATTGTGGGCATACTCAAAATTTTTTTTAAAAAAAAATACGAATTAGACTACTCATGTAAGGTAATAAAGGATCAGTGAAAATTAGCTGCGGAATTACATTATTAGAAATGTAAAAAAATAAAATAGTTTGGAATAATTGGCGTGAAAAGCTGAAAGCGACGCGGGATTTGGCGAGCAGTGAATTTCCTCGTCAAAAGCACACGATTTTAACGAATCTGAAAATTGATTTTAGTTGACTTCACTGTTAAAAATCTGCAGCATTTACTGAAACGTAACTCCACTACTTTTATAGAATATCTCTCTTCTGACCAATGAGAATGCTCCATAGCACGATGAATTGACCGTGTCATACACTGTTAAAAATCTGCTGAATTTTGTTGCAACGCACTCCACCGCTTGTATATAATATCTCTATTCCAACCAATGAGAAAGCTCCATTTCATGGCCAAGTAACCGTTTTCTATACAAGCAAGGGAGTGCATTGCAACAAAATGCAGCAGATTTTTAACAGTGTATTTTTCAATTTGGAACAATTTTAATCAATTTAAATTGTGTTTTAAATGATAAAATATATTAATTTCATTTTGTTATAAGTACATATAAACGTATATGACAAAATTACACTTAAAGTAAAGTAAAAATGCAAAACTAAAATTACTTAAACTAAACTTATTTAAATAAATTGAACATAGAAAGTTTTTTCTTTAAAAAGTATTCGAAGCGTAAAAGCGTATTTTTCAAAATTTCGTTTTTTCGTCAACCGGAAATAAATCGCCAAATAAACAAAATTTTTATTATTTTTTTTACGGACGTTATAAGGAGGTTCCGCTGAAATGTTTTTATAAACATATATAACTATATGAGAAGAACATTCTGTAATATTTTCAGATTTTTCTGAGTATGCCCGTATGGAGACCTTCCTTGTAAGTACTGCGTTGCAGATTTTCCAAAGATTAGTTTGATTCTACCCATAACTAATGTAAGACATTTTATAATAAATAACTTAGTTTTTTGGGGAAAAAAACAAAACAAACAAAAACAAAATCTAAACTGAGGAAGTATTCATATCTTTTAAGTACCTGCATAACAAGTAGTAATTAAGTAAACACATCGTAGTTCTTTGAACAAAGAATCGCGATGGGGATACTCTACCGGATATTTCTCAATGTCTCTAATCCGCAAAAAAATATTGAAACATCAAATTTCATGCATTGAATGAAAAACGTTTATACGTTTAACCGCTTGGATAAAATCCGTATATACGATGTACCGTATATGCTGTTTCGTGTAATACGTATAACTGCCGATGCCGAATTATACGTATACACTATATTGCTATTGATTATGGGACACTTGCGATTTTAGACATTTTACTAAATATCTAGAAAAATACATGAGGAATCATCTCGAAACTCTTAGTGTATAAATATAATAGTATACGTCATACATCTCCGTGAAGATTTTTTACCGAAACTCCATAGGGGACCGTCAACAAATTAAAAAAGAATGAATATCTTTTGAATAACCCTGTCAAAACTAATGTAGCAAAAGCGCTCAAACTCTAGATTATGATTGAATGCCTTATTGTAATACACTGTGTTCATTTTTATGCAAATAGCATGCATACTCGCAGAGTAATTAAGGTCTTTATAAAAATGGTCCCAAATTTTTCCAAGTTTTTTTCCTTATAACTTTCAGAGTTCTTAATATAGAATAATATTTTTTTCAGAAAATATGACAAACAACATTGCACACAGTACCCTGTAATCAGAATTAAAAAATAATAAAAATTGTATGAAAAATGAGTAGGTTTACTAAATAATTTTTTACTGCGCATGCGTCAAAGATATCAAAATTTCATTTGCATATTATGTTAGCTAAATGTATAGAGCAACTTTTGTAAAAGTCTCAAAATTATAGCTTGAAAATTCTGAAAGTAATCGTCTATAGAAAACGGACAAAATCCGTTGTTTCCAAAATGAAGCAAAAAAATGAGGGATTTTATCTAAAAGTCGTCGTAACATCCCGTATTGTGTATTCTATATTGACACTAATCAATGAATATATGGATACAACCCCTCTTGTTTTTGCTTCATTTTGAGAATAACGGATTTTCAACTCATTCAATTGATGATTATTTTCAGAATTTTCAAGTTATGATTTTGTGACTTTCACAAAAGTTGCTCTATACATTTAGCTAACATAATATGCAAATGAAATTTTGATATCTTTGACGCATGCGCAGTAAAAAATTATTTAGTAAACCTACTCATTTTTCATACAATTTTTATTATTTTTTAATTCTGATTACAGGGTACTGTGTGCAATGTTGTTTGTCATATTTTCTGAAAAAAAATATTATTTTATATTAAGAACTCTGAAAATTATAAGGGAAAAACTTAGAAAAATTTGGGGCCATTTTTATAAAAACCTTAATTACTCTGCGAGTATGCATGCTGTTTTCATAAAAATGAACACAGTGTATTACAATAAGGCATTCAATCATAATGTAGAGTTTGAGCGCTTTTGCTACATTAGTTTTGACAGGGTTATTCAAAAGATATTCATTCTTTTTTAATTTGTTGACGGTCCCCTATGGAGTTTCGGTAAAAAATCTTCACGGAGATGTATGACGTATACTATTATATTTATACACTAAGAGTTTCGAGATGATTCCTCATGTATTTTTCTAGATATTTAGTAAAATGTCTAAAATCGCAAGTGTCCCATAATCAATGGCAATATAGTGTAGCAAATACGTATTTCGTATAATACGTATTATACGTATACTCGAATAAACGTATAATCGGGAGCTCTAATTTAGACATATAATTACATAGTTCATTACGACGTTGTGCTACTTCTTCTGTTATATTTTCGGCGGACAAATCATTTACTTGAATGAACCTAAAATGATTTTCCGAATTATTGGTGTTTGTGCATTTTATAAATACTAGTCTATATGTCTAACTTAAAGGCAAATTATTCTGTGCTTGAAATGTCTATAGTTTCATCAATATTCTACATAAAATAGATCGTGTTATTTATTTTGAATCAGTTGTTCAGTAACTACACTGCTCAAAACAATTAAAGGATATTGCAGTTTTAGGTGGATTTTGTATCTGGGAAACTTTTTAGCTGATTGATACATGGTCGACAGACATAGTAGGTTATATGAGAATAAATTACACATGTTTGGCAGAAAAAAATGCATTTTATTGCGCATTTGTGTACAAAAGGAAAAAAACACAATTTGTGCGTATGAGAAAAAAAGAATAAGAAAAGGTGTTTTCTTCAAAGAAAATCATTTTCAGTAGGGGGTATGGTTTCCACGGGCGGCCAGCAACGTTGAAAGAGCTTTGAGCCATGGACTCAATGAGGCTATTAATGACGAGTTGGGTTATTCCGCCCGACTCTTCCAGAAGAGCTCTTTCCAGTTTTTGGAGAGTTTGTGGGGGTTGTTGGCGGCCAGAAACTCGTCTTCCTAGAGCGTCCCAAACGTGCTTGATTGGATTCATGTCTGGAGAACACGCTGGCCATTCCATTCGAACGATTCCTTCCTTGAAAAGGAAATCCTCCACCAGGTTTGCACGATGTGGCCTGCAGTTATCGTCCATTAAAATGAAGTTATCTCCGATTGCTGCAGCGTAAGAGACTACAATAGGTCTGAGGATCTCATCCCTATATCGGCGACCAGTCAGAGCTCCATCTCGAATGATGTAGAGGTCAGTGCGCCCGTCAATGGAGATGCCACCATACACCAACACTCCTCCACCGCCAAATCTGACACTTTCGTGCACGAACGCAGGATTATTCCTATTGCACGGTCCCTCCAGATGAAAATACGCCTATTATCCGAATGCACAGAAAAACGGGACTCGTCAGAAATTAGAATATTGCTCCATTCATTTCTCCTGCAGTTGACATGTTCGGTTGCCCACTCCCTGTGGTCGCGACGATGCCTTGATGTTAATCTAACACATACCATCGGTCGGCGAGCATACAGACCTGCAGCATGGAGCCGGTTTCGGACAGTCTGAGTTGAAATCGTGGTGCTTGTAGCCGAGCGAAGGTGTTGTTGGAGAAGAGTAGCGTTCATGTTTCGGTGTCTCCGAGCTGTTAACGCCAAATACCGATCTTCATTGGGCGTTGTTGCCCGTCTACGACCTTGCCCTGGTCTTCTGCCTGCACATCCACTCTCCAAAAAACGGTTCTTGATCCTGGGAATGACACTTTGTGACACTCCAATGGCTTGCGCTACTTCGGCTTGAGTTTGGCCCCCTTCTAACCTACCAACAATTCTCCAAGCTTCTGAATCTGTCAAATGACTTCGCTGAGACATCGTACTCATCGAAACAAAGCAATCACTGAATGCCGATCATCCTTGTCTTCATTCTCTTTTATCCAGTTGAAAGTCAAATTTCATTCGCTGCCGCTGAAGCGACGTTTTTGACGTCGAACTCAAAATTTGAATACTCCACAGTTTGAAAACCAGAAAAATTTGCATTTGTGATTCTCTTCTTCTATTTTTGGGAAAAAAATTTCGTTTATATCTTTATTTTATTTAAAACTTCAAATATCCTTTAATTGTTTTGAGCAGTGTATATCCCAGCATATTTGAATGATTTCATTTTGAATGTCTGGGCTGAAGTAAGAAGTAGTATTTCTATGGGCGTTTATAACGTTTCAATTCCGCATCTCCAGGCTTTTCTATAATACTTAGGACAGTTCTTAGCTTAGCATCTTTTATATTTCTCTCTAACGCTAGAAGACCAGTATATGATTAACTCTTTGTAGCATTTCTTGCTGTACACAAAATAAGATTGCTAAAATGTTAGATATATCACTTCCTAGAAAATTCTTTAGGAAGTGCTGTGAAAAATCGCCAAAAAATCCCTACTCAGAAGTATCCATGCCCACAGTTGATAATTCTACAAAAGACGAAAAATTTTTTTTACACAAAAAGACTACTCAGTGCACATTCTCTTTTTATTGAAGATTCGTATGAAAACAATTTAACTCAAATTTCAGTGAAGAGTTGGGAAATGCCGGCCGCTGTGGCACTGTTAAAAGTTTGTTGATACCGTATCGCCTTTCTTCACACCATTTCTTTCAAAATTTCCTATTACTATTTTTTTTTAATTCTTTTACAATAAAAGTATTTTTTAAATCATTATTTTTCACATAATTTCAGATTACAAGGGTGTATTACAGTTTTTGGCTGCTATTTCTAGAAAATATTTTAACATTGATCTCTCTTAAGTATTTATTACATCGTGACATAATGAGCACATAGGAAATTGAGAAAGATCATAACACGAAAATAAAGGTTTTAAAATTGACTCCTAAAGTTAAATTATAAACTATACACGTATTAAACTTCTTTTTCAAAGTCAAATTAATGATATGATACATGCATTACACTTATTCAATTTTACTATGCATAAAGTAAAAATTCCGATTTAAAAACAACAAATATTTTTAGTTTTAGATAGGAATAAAAAACAATATGCCCAAATGAGATGTATGATGAGAAATTGCTATAATTTTAGCTGAATAAATTAATACAATTACAACTAAAAATATGCGTAGTTCTAATGTGATAGAAGAAAAAAAAAACCAAGAAAATTTTGGCAATTTTTACTATTATTAGATCTAACGTTTTTTCAACTTTCGGGAGGGGCTTCAGCCCCCATAGCCCCCTCCCTGGCTACGTGCCTGTAAAATGGTTTTCTAATTAATTTTTTATGAAAAATACGCATTGGTATTATTTTGTCGTCATTTTTCTTAAACGTATCAATCTGCCCCTGGGATGGGGCACATTGATACAAATGACTTTTTTTGATTTTTTTTAAATTACATGCAAAAATAATATATAAAACAATGATTGTACATTTTTATAACATACGACATAAGTTTTGCTGTCACCTCATGGAAAAAAAACTTGAATTTTCTCCTTTCTTGACACCAAAAAAAATCTTAGAAAAAAACTGTATCAATGTACCCCAGTTCCCCCTACTATTAATGGAACACCAGACCAAAAAAGAAACACGAATAATTATTACTTTTCCATTCTGAAGCTTAATTTTTCCTGCACAAATCCCGAATCCTTTCCTTCTGGGTGTTATTTCGGTAGAAATGTGGTCTGAATTTATTTCAATCTGTTCTGATTTAATGATTATTTTAACCTTAGGAAATGCTGTACAAAATACGCATTGGGCTCGAATCAAATGTTTATACTTTTATTATGAAAAATTTTAAAACGTGTTAAATATGATGATAACATATTTGAATTTAGTTGTTGCTTTTACTATTATTCTTCATTTTAAAACTTGGATGAAAATATTTTTTGATATTAAAAAATCAAACAAACAAAAAAATTGATGAACACAAAAATATGTTTTCTTTTGCCATTTATTTTGTTTAAAGTTTTCAATGTTTTTATAATTATTTATTTATAACTAATATATTTCAATTCATCCTACATAGATGGTTCTATAATTACCCGTAGTGTTGATAAAATATTTGTACTCAGTCGAGATGGCTCAGTCGAAAGGCATTGTCGGTTTCAGCCAATACATCCCTAGTTCGAATTCTTCACCAGACTTTTTTCACCCAGTTGGAAAATTTATCGATTAACTTACTTAATTATCAAATTGAATAATCACGTTATGAATTAATTTAAATATATGTTTTGTAGCATATAAGTCCTATTTTAACTACGAAATATATTGCATGTATAAATATATAATGAAAAGTAAATACAGTGAAACCTTTAAATAAGGGACACTCCGAACAAGGGGCACCTCTATTTAAGAGACAAATCTTCCGGTGCCAGTCCCTTGGCATAGGACGTGTAATGTATTTACCTTTGAATAAGGGACACTCGATTTATGGGACACTTGAAAATGAGATTAAAGGAACTGGTTTTTGCCTTTCATATAATGAAGTAGTCTGTGACGAAAATGAAAATACAGAATTTTGTGAATTTATCAAACAGATAGACAGACTTGTTGATATAGAGGCATACGACACAATTACTGCCCATTTATTTACCCACAAATCTGATTTGACACCAGGTCGTTTATCCGCATTGAAAGTAATTCTGAAAATTGTGGAGATAATTCTGAAAGGGGAGAATAAAAGAAAATTGTGAAATAAATAACTTTACTGATGCTTTTAGGTGTTATCAAATCCAAAATAAGGAACATATAAAACATAAGTTTTGATTTATTTTTATTTAGAAAAGACTGAAACTAGGAAGCGTTGTTGTTCAGAAAATATGTAATCGACCAGTTTTTTTAATGCAATAGATTTTTCAGAAAATATTGTCAAAGTGGGTGTTTTGAGCCGAATTTCTACGCGAAAGAAGAATAACTACTCAAGAAAGGGTAAAAAACGTTTTTTCCCGTGATCAAAATCATTTATAACTCAATAAGTAATTTTTTTTATCCAAAAATTAAGAACACAGTTCAGTTCCAAACCGCTTCCATAGTCAAGCGTTCCAATTTTAAATGTGTCAAAACATTTTCCACTTGCTAAGCAGAGCATTGTGGAAATCTGAGCACAGTGATTTGTTGCTTTAAAATACGCAAAGCAGTTGAATACTTTTTTTTCTTTTTGTAAATAATGTTGGCAATGAAGAACTAAAATTTATAAGTATGGTAAATGCACACTTGAAAGGTTTTTAGTGAAAAATTGAAATTTCATAACAATCACTTTTAATTGGTTACTTCAAGTAAAATTCTTTCAGAAGTTTTTATACTTTTTGCATGTACACAGTTTCCATAAAAAAAATACAAATTAATAATACTACAAATCTCTTAATGATTTAATAATTAATTGAAAATTTTAAATAAACAATTCTCTTTTTTTATTTTTGTCTGATTAACGTAATTGATACACTTCGGGTACATTTAATTTTCACCTTATAATGCTTAGTTATTTTTATATCCTTCTAAACGATTAATTAAAAATAATATAAAAAATACGAATAAGAGACACCTCTATTTAAGGGACAAAAGTTCGGTCCCGTCCCTTATTTGGAGGTTTCACTGTATATATATATATATATAAATATATGCACCAGAAATTCATTATTGTTATGTAAAATTATTTACATTTGTGTTTCAATGAATAATCCAATACTTTTAACTGCTAATAATTTTTGATTCGCAAAAGAAGGTCCGAATGTGATTCGATATTGGTTTTCGAACAGACGTTAAACTAGAGCTCAGATGCTCATGCGTCAACTATGTGGTTCTCAGTTGCTACAACGACCGCCCTCTCCCCTCCCCCCCCAAAAAAAAATAGTATAAATTACTGCAATTTTAAAACAAAATCTCGAATAAAACATAAAATCGTAGGTTTTTTTTGTTGTTTTTGACAAAAGAAAGGGCCTGAAAGTGCTTTTTGTGATTTAAAATTTAGTGTATATAGAATTATGTAAAGAGTAAACTCAGTTAGTCTAACAACAGTAAAATTCGTAATATACCTCTAAAATTGAATTATAAAAGTTAATGGCATTTAGACAGTTGTTTTTATAAGATTATTGACAATGGACTTTTAATAGCTTAAATATTAGTTAAAATTGTCCAACAGAAAATATACCTTCGGTATTAATTTTCTTTTAAGTTAGTATCAATACAATCATTTTATATGCACAATTTATTATTCTGCATATTTGTATAACGTTAATACTATTATAATGATCATATTTTACTTTAACCTAACCATAAAAATCAGCAAATCGTAAAAAAATATCTTCTTATTTCAAAAAATACTTTTCCCTTCTTTAATTGATTCTTTTAGGCAATAAAAGTATAAAATTATAAATATATTGAGTAAAAAAAATGAAAATTTTTGAAAATGTCTGTTCAGTTTGCGCTCTTGGAAAAAAAGCAAAAGATAAACCCAGCCAATGCTACAACATATTTTTAAATCGGGAGTTAAGAATTTATTTTTATTTAAAATTTACTTTACTTTTAATTAATTACTAATTCAACTATATTCCTTCTAAACTAATTTAATGTATACTATAAAAAATACATGTCTCTTAATTTACGAAAATGTAGTATAATAACGAACGAAAATATACAATAACCTCTTCCGAGTCATCCAAGATACCGAAAAGCGTTCCTTTATCTTTAGAAGTCTCACAAAACTATTTATCTTTAAAAGATGAAGAAGTTTTTATAAGAATATGCTTTTGTTAGCTCTCCTTATAGTCTTCGAAAACGTGTCCGAGTAGCTTTTGCAGTGCATTAATCAGTTTTTATCACCAACAAAAGCAGTTTTTCAAATACTATCAAGTCTCAAATAAACATTTTCATCTTCAGCAAAAATGTTTAACTAAAAAATATTTAAAATTAATGCAATTACAATTATAAGCAAAATTGATATATTTCTGTTACAAGTGTTTGCACAGTTTGAATTATGATTTTTACTTATGATTCACGAAAACGTTTTGGAAAATTAAAGGCAAATAATAAATTTTTCGGAGGTTTCCAAAGATAAAAAGACGTTTATCGGAATATTCGGTGATATGGTAAAAGTTTTCAAATTATTTCGCTCATGATTACGATGATTATTTGAAGTTGTAGGAATATAAGTCTTTTCGCAGAATATATTGAAGGGACTCTTTATGCATTTGATAACACCCGCTGCCTAATGTTAAACCAATAAGAAGGTTGTTTTACGAATTTTTCGTTAAAATTTAAACAATTTTATACGATTATTTATAGGATAGCTGAGGTCGATCTTTAATATGACTATTTTTTACTTTTTACTTCAAGCTATTCCAGTAACTAATGCACGGAATTTAATTAAAAAAATTATGATAGTTCTCGATAGAAATAGATGCTGATTAGTTTTTGGACGCGCTATACTACAATTTTTACGATTTGCGCAATAGCTATATGTCAATAACTATTGCATATATTTTTATCAAACTTCCTATTAAGTTAGTTGTTGACATGCGTTGATTCTGTTTACATTTTGATTTATATCACAAGGCAGGTGACGCTGCTGTGCTGCATTTTTTACGATTTTTGCAATAGTTGTTTCTCTAGAAATAGTGCTCGTAATTTAATAAAAACTTATTTTCAGGTAGTCACTCATATAAATTGATGCTGATTAGTTTTTGGTGTAACTTTCTCAACAAATTATGGTGCTATGCTGCATTTTCACGATTTTCGCAATAGCTGAATCGCAAGAACTAATGTACAAACTTTCATCGAACTTCAGATTTAATTTTTTGATTTATGTCATTTTTCACGATCTCTGCAATAGCTCTATCTCACGAAATAAATTTAATAAAAAATATATTCAGTTAGTCCTTGACATAAGTTGGTGCTGATTAGTTTTTGGTGTAAATTGCTCAACAAATTGTATTGCTATTTTACATTTACACGATTTCCACATTCGACCAGTTTGGTTTTGGATACAGTTTTTTTGAAGGTACTTTCAGTTTCAAAACCGGTTCCGAAAGTGAAAGTATAATTATAAAAAAATCAACCAAAATAGAAAAAATATAAAATAGTCAAAATAAACCTGAGCTATCCTATGGGGCAAAAAAGTAAAAAAATATTCAAATTTAAACGAAAATTTTAATACAATTTCTCCATTCTTTTAACATTACCTATCGGGTATTTTCAAGTGAGTCAAGAGTCCTCTTAAGTATTCTTAGTCTATGCAGATATACACGAATCTTTTTTCTCTGCTTTTTTCAAATATATTTTTTACATCTCATCCATTATTTAAAATATCGATTAAAATTCCTAAGTTCTAATGCTCAATTGGTTTCAAAATTTGTCAGGTATGTGTATTTGTTCACCAAAAGGCTTTTACTAAATTAACCCTTAACTGCTGTGACAAAACTTGCCGTATAACTACTGTGAGCAGTCTGTCAGACCGCTTAATCTAAAGATGAATAAAATGTTAAATTAACTCTCAGAATACTACTTTTGTATTAAACTTTATATACAGGACTATTATAAATAAAATTCAGCTCTTAAAAAGTCTCTAGAAATAGTAATACTTCTCCAAACGAAACAAAATTTGACCAGTATCTATAGTTAAACTAAAAATTACGAGTTAAACTCCAAAACTTGAAAAACTCAGCGGTCTGTGAGATCGTTAATATTAGTTAAGGGTTGAAAGCGTAAACAATAGCAAGGTTTTCCTTTTACTGTCATTTCACTATCACTTATAAGTAAAATAACTGTCTGTTGTGTAATTTAGAAGATATAGCGAAAGCTTTAATATTATAGGAATTTAAGAAATAGTGCTGTAATTATTTTAAGTAGATCTTCAAAGTTTTAAACATTTTTTAGAAAGCTGTTTATTGATAAATTAAATTATTTAAATCAATATCGAAAAAGACATTTCTCATAAAATGCTGATTTTTTACTCCGAAAGGAGAACGCAGAGAAATAATAACTCTCATTAGATGTACACACATAATGTTTCATTAAAGAATTTCCAACTTGTTGAATTATTTTCGTTCAAATAAAGGATATTTTTAAAATGTATTTTTTCGTTTTTTATGCATTAACTGATTTTCTTTATGTTTTAACTGATTGTCTGTGTAAATAATGTGTAAATAATGTTTTTCTAAGGTGAGGATATATGTACTTTATTTTTTAATGACATCTTCTCATCTACAGAATGCCGTTTCAAGTGACAATTAAAAATCTCCTTTAAAGAAACTCGTTAAATTTTTAGGAAATACTCAAAATATGGGCTGAAACTCTAATAAAACATTACACTTGCCAATTTTACTTCTTGCACTAAGTGTCTTTCATATTGTGTAATAAAATTTAATTGTTGTCAAAAGACACGAGATTTTAAATAAACTATTATTGTTGTACTGAAAAATAACTCTTTGTTAAACCAAAGATGCTATCTTGACAAAAGAATTAATCGAAAGTTCCTAACAATACTTTTAAACAAACAATAGAAATTTCAACAACAATATTTTATCATTCAAAAGAAAATTGCCTCTTATGTTGTTACTCAGCCTTAATATATTCATATAATAATACCATATTTTTTGCAAATTAAACATCTATTGAAATTATATTATTTACGCAATAGTTGCTGTTTTTCAAGCAGTATTTCTTTATCACATAAGAAGGTAAGAAATCTTGTGAATTTACCCCGGATTATCTTGAACATTCTCAGTAACTCTTGTTCCAAATATCATATATATCAATCGAAACATTATAGTACGGGATTCTAGACGTAAAAACAATTACTTTGTCGACTTTACGGTGGAAAGTACAGAATTAATTAAAATTTCTTTTCCATATTGAAACACAATCGGTCTGCCATATTATATCTTGCTGGAAAATACATGGAACCCCGATTTTAGTGGTTGACTTCTATCTTTACTACTGTGTTTCACTAAATCTAAAGGATGAAAACTTAGAGGTGTGGTAACAGGAAGACAAAATGGTAAATCTACGAGTTAACCGCTTAAATCGGGTTATTATATTATCCCAGCAAGATACGAACTGGCAGACCAATTGCTTTTTAATATGCGAATAAAGTTCGAACTAATTTTGGAGTTTCAGCTGTCAACTCGATGAGGTGATTATCTGTGCTACAACTATGTGTGTGGCTTCTTAAATATTATGTTTATCTCTTCATTTACATGCTTTCCACAAATGGAGTAAATTTTAATTATAACTTCTAAATATGCTTGTGGCTTGTATATAAATGGTAATTTTTATAATGTTTATTCGGCTTTGTACAGAAACGGTAAATTACGTTTAAAAATTACATTTAGAATAAAAATAAATGCATAATTTTTATTCCTATTTTACAATTTTAAAACGTAGTTTCGAGATCAAAATACAGAATAACTTAAGATTTAGTGAAGAGGAAATCAAGTATGTCTCCTCCATGTAAATTCGATAGCATAAAGATGCAATCGACTTTTAAATTACCACAAAGGTTATAATCGATTGTCATATTCAATAACATAAGAATACAGTTAAAGGCTAAAATTCAATTACATCGAGACAATTGTTTTAATAAGAACATCGGCAGCCTGTTTGCTTTATAGGGAAGTTCATTTTAAGTGTTCGTAAAATAATAATACCATACTATTATACTTTGCCATACTATTTTTTTAAATTAACATCCTGAGCGCCAAGCAAAAAAGTAAAGTTTTTATATTTTTTTTCTCTGTATCTTTTTAAAAATGCTAAAAAAAAGATTTTTTTTTTCAAAATTATAGAAAAGTTTTTATTACGATTAAGCATATATCCTTCGAGAGTAGGAAAACTATAACTTAGTGAACGAATATGTTTGCTAAAAAGTTAAGTAGAATCGAAAACTGATTCTCATATTTCCATTATCTTTTTATAACTTAAAGAAATATACAGCGTATTTTATAAAAGCTGGTCAAAACTATAAAATATGACAATATGAAGCCAAAGAAACAGCCTTCATTAAAAAAAATGCATTGTCGGAAACGAAACGCAAAAGTGCTAGCGCATTTGGAAACTTGGTCCATGCAAACGTCAAAGACGCATTTCTTTTTCGAGTTATAGGGGAAAAATGAAACTAAGGACATAAAAATGTGATTTTTATCACCAGAACTGCAAATGAAAATGGCTCAGGGGCTCACCGATTGTAAGGAGAACGGTTTGCCACCTTTATCACTTAATCATGTTATTTTCCCGCGTATAACAACGCAACTTTGGCGCCCTCTAGTATCGTTGAGCTTTAATTCTGACCATGCAATATTTGATAAAAGTTTTGCTGTGTACTTTCAGCTCTTTAAGTTTTGTCCTCATTTTATGAAACATCCTCTTTAAGGAATATATTTGCTTTGACGACTGTGCCTTCGTAACAATGAATGCTTTATTATTCTCACTGTATTTAAGTATACAGAAGGATCTTTAATAAAAATGATTGTCAATTTTTTTTAATGATAAGAATAAAAACAAGGTACGTGACTAAAATACAGTAACAGAATTATTTTGAGATATCAGCTGCAATTTCCAGTTATTTTATTTAAAGATTGTCTATAATCTAATTAAAAAGCCTTTATATTATTGATTTGGAGAAAGTTTTGATAATATTCAAAATTTTAAGCCTTTTTGTTGTCGTTACTTTTAGACTATTAAACTTTTACACATTTCTTTAAGAAAATGTTCATTAATAAATTCTAAAATATAAGAATAGGATTAAATAAAATAAATAAAAATAAAAATCCGAAATTCAGATTAAATATTTTTTATACGCTAAAATTTTTTATTTCGATTGCGTAATGAATGAAACAGGATTAACACAGGTTTTTGTGCCCGTTTTCTTAGAACTTTTATTGGTTTTTGAAATATATCTTACGTTATTTATGTTTCAGGCGTTTTTAAGGTTCGTTTGTAGTGATGGTTTTAGGTCTTTGTAAATTTTGAGTGAAAGAAGTATGCTACATTTAAGTCAAAATTAAAGATATAAATATAAATAATTTTTTCATCACATTAATTTAATGTTTAAAAATTATTATATTAAGAAATACATAATTACTGCAATATAAAATAAATTATTTTATTTTGCATTTCATGCTCTGCGAAAGCTCGCTATATATATTAATCCAAAACCAAAGCTATTCAGATCAAGTTAAAAATATGTATCTTAAATAATAAATCGCCCTGTAGTATGATGTCATTGTACGAGCACATATTTTAATGGAATTGTACATGCTTCGTTTAGGAATAATTTGGAAATCTTGGTCTGCAGTGGGTATTTACAAATATTGAGTGATTTACAAGTTTTGACTCTAAGTACTTATATTTGTAAGTGTGCTTTTTCTCAGCGATCAATGCATGTTAGAGCAGTTTCACCGTGAAAAAAAAAATAATAATTTTTACAAGGAATACTGTATATTATAACAATATCTTGTACTCTTATTAACTTATTTCAATAATTTCTTTATTTTGTGTGATTTTTTTTGAGTAGATTTTCAAGCAAGTTACGGATGATGGTCGGTGATAGAGAATGCTCAGTCAGAATTTGATAATAATAAAATAACGAAATGTAATTGCAATAATTGTGAAAATATGTTTTTAAGAAAATTTGTACACAATATTAAGGGGTTTCAGGCCTCTAAAGGATGTGAAATTTTCGAAATTTTTATATTTTTTCTGTTGAACGCTTATCTCTCCTGAACATTTTGACAGAATTATTTCCGGAAATTCTCGTTAGAACGGAAGTTATGAATTTTAGAATTATACAAGCTCAAAAGCTAAAGCGGCCTTATAAAAAGTTTGAAGCCATTCCACAGTTTTTGAGCATAACGTGTAGGATATATAAAGAACTTTTGAATATTCTTCTATGAAATTTCTAAAACATATATTTTACGATATTTTGTAAAATGTTAATCCAAAATGTCTTTTAAAGAAAATATTTTTTATAAAATTATTCCATTGAAATATTAAAAAAAATTGTCATAACTGAATACAATTTTCTACTAAACATATAAAAATGCTTTAAATCCAATTTTTTTTAGGTTTAGGATAATTATTATAATCTTACATATGAATGAGCATGAACATTTTTTATGCTAGTTTCAATATTTATTTTGTAATCCTGCGATTCAACTATTAGAGGAATTTTCGCTCAAGAAAAAATTCTGTCTGACAGTTTAGAGCCCTCTATTAATGCTAATGATGCATCCTTTAATTATTTAAAACATGAGCGGAAGGAACATACTTATCTTTCAACTCAATAAAAGATATATTTTAATCCTACATCCATTTCAAGATATTAGATGCTGATAATGGTCTTTTTTATTATCATTTTTAGGGTTTCGTTCATCTAACGAAACTCTATTCGTCTCTGTCCTCAGTCTGTTTATCACAGAGTCTGTGTATAAAAATATAAGTCAGAGATCTCAAATTTTGTAAGCTGAATGCCTCATGTCACACGCCTAGAGCTAAAACATCTCGCTAGTAAATAAAGGGTTGTGATCTTGAACGCTGGCGCATGGAGTTTTCACAATAAGATTTAATTTAAAGATATTTCGCATTTTTTTTGTCAATTTAAGGATTTATATTATTTGTTTATCAAATTTATATTATTTGTATTAAACAAATTTCCTTAAAAAGTGCATATTTTTCTTTCAGAACGGTGTAAAAATGAAAAATGTGCAATATTTTGAAGTTGAAAATTTTGAAGTTCCAAAAATTTTAAAGCTGAAATTTCATTTAAAATTTGTTTGTGAAGGGTTCAGGAATATTAATGGTTAATCCATGTCGTATGTAATATGAGGAATTCAGAAGACAGTCTGCTTAACTCCATCCAATAATAATTCATATTTTATGCAGTTAAAGTTGTCTATTTTTAATCTACTATTTTTTTTTTCGTTGGTCTAGGAATGTTAATGTTTAATGCATGGCGTACGTAATATATGACTCGTTATGATCATCCTAAAAACGATGTTTATTATTATTATTAATTTAAATATAGAATTTCTTTATAAGTCTTTAAAATTATAATCTTTGAAAATATCATTTTCCAAATAGTCGTTGTAGTTTGTTAAATAATTTTTTTTTCTTTTTTTTTTCTTTTTTTCCAAGCAGGATTTTGCTTGATTAAGATAATTCCTTGGAAATCTCCAGTTTATCACAGTCTAAACGGATGTCTTTCTCTTTCTTAAAAAAATTGTTAAACTACAGTGTTAAATTTTATGCACGTAAGCTGAAAACAAAATTAAGAAACAAATTTTACTGCTAATTTAAAGGGCAGTTGTACGAATAATTCAAGTTATCTAAAATAAATTTTGAGACATTCACGATTAATACAGAATTATAGGAACCGAGAAAAATCACGTTAACCAAAATTTCGAATAAAACAAGTTCGAATTATTCAAGTTTCATCAAGTATTACTGATGAATGCCAATATAATGTTGTCTGTACTACGAGTATAATATTTATAACTTTAAGTTTCATCCAAATATAAGTAAACTAGCATAAATATAAATACCATTTATAAGTTAGTACTTTTTATTTTTGTTTGAAATTTCTAATAAATTGATAAAAGAAATCTTTGGAAATAAATGATTTTCGCATTGCGCATGAAGCGTTGCTACTATTCCATATTTATGGATACAGTATGGATAGAGTTTCTGCTTTATATACATGTGTACTCATATAGTAGCGGATAAGTACAGCATAATGCAAGAATGTTAAAAACTAGACTGCTCAGCGATACGGGGAAAATATAGAAAAAATCCTATCCGGTTTTGGCGAGTTGTTTTCTTGGTGTTGACGATTGTTTTGGTACCTATCCCTGTATTTTATTGTGTGTTTATATTGTATTTTTCGCATGCTTTTATTAATATTATAATGTAAGATGTTAATATTGCAGCGCATTGCTACATTAGAAATATTTTTTTCTTTACTTAAAAATTTGCATAATACCCTAGTAGCCAAACAATATTGGGCCAATATTGGCTATATCTTGGAGCAATATTGGCATCTTGGCGAAATATTGGCATGAAATATTGCTCCAATATTGGGGTGTTTACATTTTGCCCTTATTTAGCCAATATTTGCAGCGCGCCAATATTGGCATAAAATATTGCCCCAATATTGGCATAAAATATTGCCCAAATATTGGGATGTTTACATTTTGCCGATATTTAGACAAAATTTCATGAAATATTGCATTTATATTTTATGCCAATATCGGTGCATAATTTCATAGCATTATTTCATACCAATATTGGCGCAATATACGTTGCCAATATTGGTTAAATATTGGCAAAATGTAAACACCCCAATATTGGTGCAATATTTCACGCCAATATTGGCGCAATATACGTTACCAATGTTTGTTAAATATTCGCAAAATGTAAACACCCCAATATTGTTGCAATATTTCATGCCAATATTGGCGCAATATTCGTTGCCAATATTCGTTAAATATTGGCAAAATGTAAACAGCCCAATACTGATACAATATTTCACGCCGATATTGGTGCAATATACGTTACCAATATTGGTTAAACATTGGCCAAATTTAAATAAAACAATATTGTTGCAATATTTTACGCCAATATTGGCGTAACATTGTTTTAAAATATTGGCAAAATGTAAACACGCCAATATCATTGCAATATTTCATACTAATATTGGCATAATATTCATTACCAATATTGGTTAAATATTGGCAAAATGTAAACAAGTCAATATTGGCGCAATATTTCATACCGATATTGGCGCAATATTCGTTACAAATATTGGTTAAATATTGGCAAACAATGTTGCGCCAATATTGGCATAAAATACTGCAAAAACGTTGGGTTGTTTACATTTTGCCAATATTTAACCAATATTGGCATAAAATATTGCACCAACATTGGGTTGTTTACATTTTTACAATATTTAACCAATATTGGTAACGAATATTGCGCCAATATTGGCATAAAATATTGCACCAATATTGGCGTTTTTACATGTTGCCAATATTTTTAAACAATGTTGCTCCAATATTGGCATAAAATATTGCAACAATATTGGGTAGTTTATATTTTGCCAATATTTACCCAATATTGGTAACGAGTATTGCGCCAATATTGGAATAAAATGTTGCACCAATATTGGGTGGTTTGTATTTTGCCAATATTTAACCAATATTGGTAACGAATATTGCGCATATATTGGCATAAAATATTGCACCAATATTGGGTTGTTTACATATTGCCAAAATTTAACCAATATTGGTAACGAATATTGCGCCAATATTGGCATAAAATATTGCACCAATATTGGCGTTTTTACATGTTGCCAATATTTTTAAACAATGTTGCGCCAATATTGGCATAAAATATTGCAACAATATTGGGTAGTTCATATTTTGCCAATATTTAATCAATATTGGTAACGAATATTGCGCCAATATTGGAATAAAATGTTGCACCAATATTGGGTTGTTACTATTTTGCCAATATTTAACCAATATTGGTAACGAATATTGCGCTGATATTGGCATAAAATATTGCACCAATATTGGGTTGTTTACATTTTGCCAATATTTAACCAATATTGGTAACGAATATTGCGCCAATATTGGCGTGAAATATTGCACCAATATTGGGGTGTTTACATTTTGCCAATATTTAACCAATATTAGAAACGAATATTGCGCCAATATTGGCATAAAATATTGCACCAATATTGGCGTTTTTACATGTTGCCAATATTTTTAAACAATGTTGCGCCAATATTGGCATAAAATATTGCAACAATATTGGATAGTTTATTTTGCCAATATTTAACCAATATTGGTAACGAATATTGCGACAATATTGGAATAAAATTTTGCACCAATATTGGGTTGTTTGTATTTTGCCAATATTTAACCAATATTGGTAACGAATATTGCGCCAATATTGGCATAAAATATTGCACCAATATTGGGTTGTTTACATTTTGCCAATATTTAACCAATATTGGTAACGAATATTGCGCCAATATTGGCATAAAATATTGCACCAACATTGGGTTGTTTACATTTTGCCAATATTTAACCAATATTGGTAACGAATATTGCATCAATATTGGCATAAAATATTGCACCAATATTGGGTTGTTTACATTTTGCCAATATTTAACCAATATTGGTATCGAATATTGCGCCAATATTGGCATAAAATATTGCACCAACATTGGGTTGTTTACATTTTGCCAATATTTAACCAATATTGGTAACGAATATTGTGCCAATATTGGCATAAAATATTGCACCAATATTGGCGTGTTTACATGTTGCCAATATTTTTAAACAATGTTGCACCAATATTGGCATAAAATATTGCACCAATATTGGCGTTTTTACATGTTGCCAATATTTTTAAACAATGTTGCGCCAATATTGGCATAAAATATTGCAACAATATTGGGTAGTTCATATTTTGCCAATATTTAATCAATATTGGTAACGAATATTGCGCTAATATTGGAATAAAATGTTGCCCAATATTGGGTTGTTACTATTTTGCCAATATTTAACCAATATTGGTAACGAATATTGCGCCAATATTGGCGTGAAATATTGCACCAATATTGGGGTGTTTACATTTTGCCAATATTTAACCAATATTAGAAACGAATATTGCGCCAATATTGGCATAAAATATTGCACCAATATTGGCGTTTTTACATGTTGCCAATATTTTTAAACAATGTTGCGCCAATATTGGCATAAAATATTGCAACAATATTGGATAGTTTATTTTGCCAATATTTAACCAATATTGGTAACGAATATTGCATCAATATTGGCATAAAATATTGCACCAATATTGGGTTGTTTACATTTTGCCAATATTTAACCAATATTGGTATCGAATATTGCGCCAATATTGGCATAAAATATTGCACCAACATTGGGTTGTTTACATTTTGCCAATATTTAACCAATATTGGTAACGAATATTGTGCCAATATTGGCATAAAATATTGCACCAATATTGGCGTGTTTACATGCTGCCAATATTTTTAAACAATGTTGCACCAATATTGGCATAAAATATTGCAACAATATTGGGTTGTTTATATTTTGCCAATATTTAACCAATATGGGTAACGAATATTGCGCCAATATTGGAATAAAATATTACACCAATATTGGGTTGTTTATATTTTGCCAATATTTAACCAATATTGGTAACGAATATTGCGCCAATATTGGCATAAAATATTGCAAAAATATTGGGTTGTTTATATTTTGCCAATATTTAACAAATATTGGTAACAAATATTGCGCCAATATTGGAATAAAATGTTACACCAATATTGGGTTGTTTATATTTGCCAATATTTAACCAATATTGGCAATGAATCTTGCGCCAATATTGGCATGAAATATCGCAATAATATTGGGGTGTTTACATTTTGCCCATATTTAACCAATATTGGTAACGTATATTGCCCCAATATTAGCGCAACATTGTTTAAAAATATTGGCAAAATGTAAACACGCCAATATTATTGGAATATTTCATACCAATATTGGCGCAATATCCATTACCAATATTGATTAAATATTTTCAAAATGTAAACAATGCAATATTGGCGCAAAATTCGTTACCGATATTGCTTAAATATTGCAAAATGTAAACAACCCAATATTGGTGCAATATTTTATGCCAATATTGGCGCAATATTCGTTACCAATATTGGTTAAATATTGGCAAAATGTAAACAACCCAATGTTGGTGCAATATTTCATGCCAATATTGGCGCAATATTCGTTACCAATGTTGGTTAAATATTGACAAAATGTAAACAACCCAATATTGCTGCAATAATTTATTCCAATATTGGCGCGACATTGTTTGCTAATATTAAACAAATATAGGTAACGAATATTGCGCCAATATCGGTATGAAATATTGCAACAATATTGGGTTTTTACATTTTGCCAATATTTAACCAATATTGGTAACGATTTTTGCACCAATATCAGCGTGAAATATTGCACCAATATTTGGTTGCTTACATTATGCCAATATTTAACCAATATTGGTAACAAATATTGCGCCAATATTAGCGTGAGATATTGCACCAATATTGCGTTTTTTATATTTTGTCAATATTTAACCAATAATATTAACGAATATTGTTCCAATATTGGCATGAAATATTGCACCAGTATTGCTGTTTACATTTTGCCAATATTTAACCGATATTGGTAAACAATGTTGCGTCAATATTGGCATGAAATATTGCAACAATATTGGGGTGTTTACATTTTGCCAAATGTAAACCCCAATGTTTCCTGCCAGTATTGGTTAGCCATTATTTACCAATATTATTAACATAATGTAAACACCACAATATTGTTCAAGTTTTTCATACCAATTTTTGTTACAAATATTGGCAAATTGTAAACACTCCAATCTTTGTGCAATATTCTATACCAATATTAATGCTATATTGGTTAACAATATTGATTAATTATCGGAAAAATGTAAACTACTCAATATTTGTGCTATATTTCCAGCCAATATTGTTCATAATTATTGACTAAAAATCACCATAATATAAGCACCCCAGTATTTATGCAACGTCCAGTATTAGGATGAATTGTTGCACTTTGTTGATATTTAGCCGTTTTTTGTATTCAATATTCTGTAAATATTGGCATAAAAATTATTTTATACTGGGTATTTATATTTTCTCAATATTTCGTCACTGTTTGAAATATTGGTCCCATATTTTTGCTATTAGTCCATTACATTTTATTTGCAAACATTTAAAAAATATTTAACTAAATTTTACTCTAAATTTTTCTTAGATTTTCTATTCTAAATTTATTTGAATGCATTTATATTTTTAAAATTTTTTAGATTCTATGAATTGGAAATCTTCGAATTCGACGAATGAAGATGTTGGAAAGTTTTTTTTAGATTGATGATAGAAAAAATATTTACAATAAATATTCAAACTTTTCAAATTATTGAAAAGTCAAACAATGTAAGAAACATATAAGTAGTCAGTAACATGTAATTCAGATAAAAAATCATGAAGTTATCAGTTGAGGTTGTGTTATGTTGTGCAATGAAAAAACACCGAAAAGTACGCCACTAGGACACAATCATAAGTTTCGTTTGCAAGGAAGTCTGAAAACATCCTCTTTTTCACATTCGACGCATTTACATGCACACTTTATATATAATCTATTTAAAAAATATTTCAAAGTGGAATATGTTATTAATTAATATATTCCCAAGCTTGGTGCCATGTTTGACACTTACAATTTTGCATGCAATACACAATTCTTTTTTACTATGGCATCATTTTCACCCACTGAAACCCTCTGAAATGAGCATCAAAATTTCAATATTAAAAGAATGAAAAAAGAAAAAAAAAATACTGAAATGTAGCAGTTTTATAAGTAAAAATTAGTTACTTTAAATCGTGACGTTTAAAAAGTCATTATTAATTGTAATGCGGAAATGGCATCTGTAATGATAGATTATTTCTTAGTTTCTTAGTTTTCGCTTTTCCCTCTAACAGTGAATGTAACCGTGATTAAACATTATTTCTAATTGCTTAAAAGGTGATTTTAAAAGTAATAAACAGTTTTATTTCACTGTTGTCTTATTTAAATTCATTTCCGAGGCATTTTCAAAACAAATAAAATTGAAATTTTAAAGTTGCACGGTCTGTGGTGCATTGAACTAAAAATCCCATCACTGCAATGTACTTTTTTTCTAGTTTTTACTAGTTTTGGTAGGTTGAATGGATTTTGCACTGTTACATTTTACATTGTTACAATTTTTTGTGTTAGAATTGCTAATTAGATCTAATTATATAATATTGATAGATCATATTGTTCGTAGAGAAAAATTATTTTACTCCCGCTGAATCTTATATGATATTTTCTCCTTGGAGTAATTTTGTTAGGCCTGTTCTTTTTCTATCTGTGTTTTTCTATTATATTTAATATCAGCAATATGCTCCTTCTTTCTTCATTTATATTTCCTGCTTGTCTTTTTAATATAGAAGTTCCTTGAATTGTCTTCTCTAATTAAGGGTATTTAAGAAGGAAATTTAAGTACAAAAAGAACGAGACTATTGTTAGTATTAAATATAATTGAAAAACAACAACCCTGGCCAAAGTTATCATCAGACAAATGTCCAAATATTTTAACTTTTGTGACATACACTCATTCGTGTTAACTGCAATAATATATAAATGCTAAAATTACACATAGAAATATAAAAAATGATAGAAATATAATGGAAATAAAAATATTATTATTTTTATTTTTAAGAGAATTATACAATTCTTTTTGTATATAAATTATTATTATTATTTTTTCCTGCTACACGCTCTGGGGGCTAATGTATCATTTCATTTTCTTCACTTCCCACTTGAGATATTTTCTGCACGCTCTTGATTACAGCATCTATAAAATATAATAATTATAATTTTTAAAATTGTTACTGAAAATACAAATGTTAACGTATTGTAAATCTTAAACTAATACACCTTTTCTAATATAAATATCAAAATTAGATTCTCATCTGAAAATGCAGATATTCAAAACATAAGTATTACATTTTTCTAACCTGTCTGCTAATACTTTACATATTTTTCAAAACACATTAAATTTTGAGATTTCTGTGAATTTACAAATTTTCACTGGGTGAAACCAAATTTGAATAAATTTACTAGGAAATGAGTAATCCTCTCTTTAAATTTGTTGTATGGTTACATGATATTGTACAACCTTTTAATCCTCTCCGGTTCAAAACACTAATGTTACTTTTTTTTATTATTATTATTATTAAATAACAGTAGGGCTTAAAAACAAGTTTATTTGAAAATAAGTAAAATCTTTTCTTCGGGTATAATTTAAAAGGCAAAAAATATTTTCAAAATATTTCCTGGTGCTGTTGTTGCATTTGAAGATTAAAATTAAGTGAAACGTAATTTAATTCACTATTTAGGAAAGGGCTAAGGCAATGCTATTTTGCAAGAGGGAGAAAGAACCACTAGTTGTTTTGATTTGTCTGCAAAAATGGAAACCTAATTCTATGAATAATTTCCAATAATTAAAGCAAACAATGGTACTGATATTTAATGTTTCATATTAATATTGTAAAAATATGTATGTATATGTATGTGTGTGTGTGTGCATATATATATATATACTTTCTGTATAATTAAACCCTTTAAGCATACGAAATTGACCAAAAAATATGTAATCATTGTAACAAATGAAACAAAATACTAATAAAATTATGTTGTATTAAGAAAAATGTGTTTTTACTCCAATTTATATTAAAAATTTTGGTTCCATAATTAAAAAAATGGCTCGTTGATTCTTAAAAATACTTTCCTAACTTTTAAATATTAAAAGTAATTTTGAAAAGCAAAAAGTATGCCTGCAAAAGTAAACACAAAGAGCTTTTCATAATCTAAAATGTATTCCTTAAAAGTAAAAATATCCATAACAACTTGTCGTGGTTTTCGACAGTTAAAAACTTTATCAGAGTTAAGGTAGATACATTGTTGTTTTCAAGGTTAATATTCCTTTAAAAATTCCTAACATATCGTACATAACATACACTTTCCAATAATATCTTTGTTATACATATATATATATAAAATTAATGCTGTTCTTATCGTTGCCATAATTGAATTTATTGTGATGCAAACAACTATAGCACAGGAAAACTGGTAATTTTAGGGGGGAAAAATCATGTTGAACAAGCTTAAACAAACAGTTTTTAAATCGAAGAATTATTTTAAGTGGTTTTAACATAGAAATAAGAAAAAAAAAAAAAAAAAAGAATCTGCTAAATCAATTTTATAGTATCAAAAACAAAGTATAACGATTTCATCATCTTTTGCAGGCACATACTTTACTTGTTTGAAATGTGCTGTGTGCAATCAATTTTTAAATGTCTGTTTTTTTTTTTTTTTTTTTTTTTTTTTTTTTCGAATTTTATATTTGAAATTTCCTTTTTGGAATATGATTTTAATTATAATGTGATATAGATTTTTTACTCACTGATACCGTTATAAAATGCCTAAATAATATTTAGAAACACTTTTCAAACCAGAAATATATTTAAACATGAATTTTAAATAAGAAAGAAAACTTTAAAATATTTTAGGAATTACATGCGGAAGTAGGGTAGATTCATGTTAGATGCCCCCTCAGGTTAGTTGACTAAGTCACTATATATCAACTATCTGACGTATGACGGATGTTATAAAATAGTGTAATACAAGAAGTTACAACTTAGTTATTCAAATAAAAATTATATTCATCAAAGACAATTAAGTTTGGTTTTTGTGATATTCTGTTATGAAACAGAGATCTAGAAATTAAAATAAAATGTAGTTACTAAAGATTTTTCCTCGAATATGAAGTGAATATTGTTGAAAGATATATCAAGCTATGTGGTAGTGTCAGTTGTAGCCATATTTTTTGCTAGTTCCACAATTATTGGCTGGAGTATCTATGTATGGTTAAAGGCATTTTTGTCCCACTTTGAATTCGGGATATATGCCTCATTTGTAATTCGTAATATGACGTTCCATTTGTTTTTATCGAATAACTTTGATGCCTGAGAATATATTTTTAAATATAAATATTCAGAATTTTAATCCCCCCCCCAAAAAAAAAACTGTCTTTTTATTTTTTATTTTTAGGTTGATTATGGCATTCCCAGGCGCAATTCCATAACAAATCTAGAATTTTATTAAAATGATGTTTATTTCAATAATACTTCTTGTATACGCAATTTTCCTGTTCCCTCCCCACCATTGTATTAAACTGTAAAATTTCCACCACACTAATTACATGTTTAACCTTCAACGGAATGAAAGAAATATTTTGAACTCATCCATTCTGGAACGTATAAATCTAATGTGTGTAATTTGTGAAACTTAATTTCGTTTCTCGGAATAGTTTTTAAAGTTTGCGTATCGAATAAAGAAGCAAGAGGTAATAACCACTCTTAGTTTAGATTAAAAAAGTTTACCCTTCGTTAGAATTGTCCGATTGGCTTAAAATCTTGTATATCGACTTATTGCAGAAGGATGTTTAACGAATTAGTTTTTGGAGTTTGTACATAGAATATAAGATGCGAGATATATAAAATTTGGAGCAGATTGGTTACATGTGCATTGTAAAACTCTTTACAGTAAAAAATAAATAAATAGATAATAATAATAATAATATAATAGGGGGGGGGGGTCTTAGGTGGGGCAACTATACCGAATTTACCCTATTTAAAAGTTTTTTTTTTTCTTGCTTATGACATTTGTATAAAATGCATTTTTCCGTTTTTAATGAAAAGAATGCTGAAAATTCATAAAATTCATGTTATTATAACTCAGTAAGTTTTATTCGTACAAAAATGAAACTTATGTATGTTTAGTATGTTTAAATTAACAAAATAACTATAGCCATAAGTTGTAGTATTGCTGTTTTAGTAGTATTATTTTTTAAATGAAGCAGAATTTTACAGTATAGAGAGGGTTTTAGTTCAGCATTATTTTAAAAATCATTAATATGTTAAATTTTCTATCGCAGCATTCTTTTCATCCATTCATGTATTTGTATTCTCTTTCAGATATCAAATAACTGATCCATCAGTTCTACTTAAAAATTTGGCTTTCATAACTCAGCAAAATTTTAATTTAAAAATATTTTGAGGATCAAAATCATAAAGTCAACTATAATCTTAATCTATTATATACAGTACATTTTTATTTTATAGGAAGTCATTTGTTATTAAAATGATATCTTATTTTTATAGATAAATAATACCTTAAAATTATGTTTGGAGAAGCTGTGTTGTTTTAATTAAAAAATAATAGAAAATCATAGTTTTATGCAGATGTAAGGTTACAGTTTCAATATAATTAATATAATAATAAGGTTTAAAGTTATAATCTATAAAAATTTAAGGATTTTGTAAGAGTTTACCCGAAAATTTTTCAATTAGAGACTCATTTTTAAGCATAAAAGCATGTCACTTGCAGACACGATTATTGAACTGATTTGAAACCTAATAATTTTTCACTTTTAGATAACTGAATTACATGTTGAATTTTAAGTGACTGTTGCTCGGTGTAAACTTTATCGGGCCGTCACATCTGAAAATTCAGTTTAGAACGCATTGTGGAAATCCTGTTTAAATGCTAAATGCTAAGCAGCATTTTGTAAAAAATTGCCTTTAATGAAAATTGGAAACAAAAAAATGGATGAGTTCTAACAAATACGAATTTTAGAAAATAATCAATTTTAATTTGAAAACTGTCTTAAGGCTGCTCTCAAATTATAAAAAGCAATTTTGAGACACATTACTGAATTCATTTTTGTTCAAAAACATATTAAATTAAAAGGTATTCTTATTGAGGAATGTGTAATCGAATGACTTTTCCATTTTATGGTAAAAGCACACAATTTTAGAGAAAATACTGCAAAAGTTGGCGTTTTGTACCGAAATCTTGATGCAGCAGTAGCAGAAAGAAGAAAAACTTGTCGCCACGTAACAAGAATGACTTGTAACTCAATAAGTAATTTATTTATCTGAAAATAGAAAACGCTATATTCAATTAAAAATCGTTTCAATAGGCTCTTTAATTTTATTCCTTTAAGTATAAAAATGAATCAGACAATTTGCCATAAAATGTTGCGTTGCGAGTTGAGAATTTATTACGCATTTTAAAAGGACAACTGAAGAAACTGAGTTTCTTCACTCACTTTTGGATGCATATTTTTCAAATAACACAATTCTCAGTTTTGGATTCATGAGAATTTAATGTTCTTGTTCTTATTATTACAAATGTATAAGTATGTGCATAAGAGAATCGTGAGTGATTATAAGAATTGCGTATATTTATTCAATAAAAATTAAATTTTATCAAGAAATTCACATTTAAGTTTCAGTTGTAAAACATCGTGCAACCGTTTTGGAATTTTAAAATTTACTATAGAATTTGGAAAAACTTAAGTTTTTAAAAAGAAAATAATAAGTCAATTTTTATATACCATACTTCCAAACAAGTTAATACTAATATTAATAATAACAATAATATTAAGAGGAATAAAAGAAGTACTAATTAGCATTCATAATTTTTTTCAGCATCAAGAATAATGTTGTATTTAGAATGATGTTTTTTTTTCCAACAGTAGCTTTCTTTCAAAATATTACAGAGAGCAATTTTAAGGTGAAAATTATTTCTAGCATATTAATTGAAATAAGAAATATCTGTATATAAATGTTAATATTGCATATGTTTAAGGTTCTTTGAGAATTTTAGAATGAAACATCTGGGAAAACAGTTAATGAGAAATTAGTTTAAACCTGACGAAAATATTTGTTTGCATACATAGTTATTCTATGTCAAATGTTTAAAAAATATTTTTCTGAATATATATATATATTAATAGTTATTATTAACAAAAAAACATAGTATATACATAAAGTATATGTGAATAAAATTTTTGTTAATTTAACAAAAAAAATTATTGTTAGCCGAAATTATCGAGAAAGCGCCTAATTTTGCAAATTAATTCCAACCGGAAAAAGTTTAAAAAAAAAAAAAACTTGTCACTTTATGTTCATACGGACAAGAGAGTGGAGTGACAATAATAACTGGCTCCTGTGACGCCGAGCGCATTTTATACAGGGGGAGGCAAAGAACGACCGACGCGACGTAGGAGCATTTAGCCGTTTTCGGTTTTTAGAGCCTGCAAAATGAGATGTAGACAGGTGTTGGCAAGCATTTCTCTAGTGGGCAATATTTCATAATAATATTGAAGTAAGCATCAAAGAAAACATTTATTAATACAGCTGAAACAAGGAAACAAACATAAAAATACAGCAGTAACAGGCATGAAGCGCGGAGTAGGAAAAATGTATTTTCTGTCTATCTATAAAATAAAGGCTAAACTCATATAATTCAGATATATTTTAATAGATATACACTAAAATAAAATAAAATTTTAAATATGATTGGTTTTTTTTCTTATTTTTGCAACTTGGAAAATATTTGAAAAAAAAAAAAAAAACTAACAATAAATGTATAGATTCATTAAATCATCAAAAAATGAAAAGTTTGACAATTTACTGAAAGTATAAATCTAAATAATATCTGATGACTTTTGTAAAGCAAAGAGATTAATTTTTCAAAATAAATATTATTTTGAATGGTTTGATTGATTAAGATTTCACTCTTGTTTTATAAAAAAGAAAGGAAAAAAAAAGAAAGGAAAAAATAAACAAGAAAAATCTATACAAATAGGCCAACTCGGCCTATAAACAGAGGCAGGTTTTAAAGTTAAATATAAATTTCGTCAAAAAACTAAATGAAAATTAGAAAAACCCAGTTTAACTATTTATTTGGTCGCATTTGAAGAGTTTTTAATTTCATTTCCTATAAGAGCTGCTTTTATCAGTATAATTTTAATAGGATTTTTTTTTCTTGAATCCCTATTTTTTAAATTTGCTTTTGCAGTGATAGTTGCTCCGATCATAAACTTGTCAGTATAAAAATTCCATATAATACTAGGCACATGTACAATAAATTTAAGCAGATTGCATATCTTGTGAATTGTCAAAGTAAGAATTATTTTTCCTATCCGTATTTTCTTTCTTTCTTTTTCTTCTTTTTTCTTTATTATGTTTTTATGCATATTTCTGTATTGTGCAGGCAATGTGTTCAGCTCTATTTTTTTATAATTTTAAAATTACAGGAGAATTCCGATCTGTATTAAGTAATTTAGCGTTGAAGTTACAGAGTCGCCTTTATTTTTCTCCATGTCTGTACTCAGTAGAAAACGAGTCTAAAGTTATAAAGTCCTTCCGGCAGTGCCGGGAGGAAGAGGTAGCTTTCATAAACTTATTTATTTATTTATTTATTTATTTTAAATTAAGTTATGTTATTCAAACATACGAAGCTCAAATTAGTGGAACCCGATTTTATAAAATTGAATACTAGTTTTTGTCAATACTGAATATTAATAGGAATTTTTAGAAATTACTCATCCTTTATTCAACCTGGTTTTATTTTTAGCGATTTAGAAAGTCTCAAAGTTCCACGATATCAGGAAGTGTATGTCATTTTAAAGCAACGTGATGAATAAAGCAAAACCAATGAGCTTGGTCGAAATCTTAATTCATGTGCACGTGCACACTCATGTTGAAATCGATTAATATACATGGGTGCTGCCGCGGGCAAATTGATTTTTTTTTTAATGTCACCCACATTAGAAATCCAAACTGCTATATATCTCAGGCGTTTTTTAAGGTAAAGACAAAGCAAAAGATACTCCGGAATTCATTATTAAGATAAATACTTTAGAAAGAATTTTTTTTCAATTTCTAATTTTTTGTATGTACATCATTATACATTTAAAAGATTTTTGACAAACTTAAATGGCCGCCATTTTGAAACAAGAGGGCGGATGAAGTTGGCATGTGAACTCGGTCAAGACATTGTTATGTACTATGTACACACGGAGTTATATCCAAATCAGTTTATAAATATGCGTATCATTGCGTGACAAATTTCAGACCGTTTCAAAAAACTAGAAATTGAACACTAGAAATTCAAAGTGCTATAACTCAGCCATTTTTCAAGATATAGATGAAACAAAAAATACTCTGGAATCTTTGTATCAAGGTCAAACACACAAAAGAAAAATCTTTTTTAATTTCTTACTTTTTTGCCCCTAATTTTAAAATTTATTTTTTTTTATTTAATATTCCGCTATTTTGAAACAAGATGGCGGATGGAACTGGCCACCGAACTCGGTCCAGACATCGGTATGTACTATGTACGCACCAAGTTTCATCCAAATCGGTTTATAAATACGCCTGTTATCACGTGACGAAAATCAGGTCATTTCAAAATGTGAGCAACACTAGAAATTAAAAGTACTATAACTCAAGCATTTTTTGAGATGCAAACAAAACAAAAAATGCTCTGGAATCTTTCCATCAAGGTAAAATGCATAAAAGAAAAATCTTTTTCAATTTCTCACTTTCTTGTGCCTAATTTTAAATTTTAAATTAAAAAAAAATTTAAAATGGCCGCCATTTTGAAACAAGATGGCGGATGGAACTGGCTGACGAACCCGGTCCAGGCTTTATTATGTACTATGTACAGACCAAGTTACATCCAAATCGATTCATAAATACGCGTGTTATCACATGACAAATATCAAATCGTTTTAAATGTCAGCCACAAGAAAAATTCAAAATGCTATAACTCAATCATTTTTTGCGATATAGACAGAGAAAAAAAATGTTCTGGAATTGTTCTTTTAAGTTCTAACACATAAAAGAAAAATATTTTTTAACTTTTAATTTTTTTCACATTTAATTTAAAATTTAAATTTTTTAATTTTTTTAAATGGCCGCCATTTTGAAACAAAATGGCAGATAATGTTGGCCAACGAACTCGGTCGAGACATTTGTATGTACTATGTACATACCAAGTTTCATTCAAATCAGTTCATAAATACGTTAGTTACAGCATGACAAATATATATATATATATATGTCCATGATCGGTGAAAAGATGCCAAAATTTTCTGGAAGTGCTTTCCTCCGGACGGCTGCAATAGGTAGCTTTTTACTTTTTCTAATGAAAGCTAACTAAAAGTTCAAATTGATAGCACTATTACGAAGTTTTTTTTTTTTTTTGTAACATTAAAAGCTCTTTTTTAAGGATTAAAACTGTAAATTTTCATATTTAAATCAATATAATAAAAATATTAAAAATTACTACGTTGACCATAATTTAGAAATTCAAAAAAGGAAAATTAAGATATCGATAATATTTTGATTTAAATAAAAGAAATCAAAACTCAATTAAACTAATCTAAACAGATAATTTTAAATAGATTTACAGGTCTGTGGCAATATATCAATCAATGTGTAGGTTGGTATTATTAAACTCACCTAAAATATGATTTAAAAAATTAAACTATCAGGTTGTAATTAAAAGATGAAAAAGGTCTTGATTATAAAAGCATATTAAAACATATATTCATACATTTTTTTAGAAAGATTTAGATTATAATTTTTAGAATTCTATTTTCACTAATTAATTAGTGTTTTATTTGTATTTTACCAAGAATATTTTAGACGAATGGAAAAGTTGCATGTTTTTTCAAAATATTTTATAAAAACGCTTTTGTTTGAAAACTGAAAAAAAAAAGCTATTTCTTAACCGACTTCCAAAAAGAAGAGGAGGTTATCAATTCAAAGCGTTTTTTTTTTTTTTTTTTTTTTTTTTTTTTTTTTTTTTTTATGTATGTTCACCGAATATGTATGTTCACCGAACCATGCAACCGATTTCTGTTATTTTTGTTTTAATAAATGAAAGACAATGCTCTCGAATTGGTACCACTTCCGTTTGATCTAAATTGGTTCAGTACTTTTTTGGTAATTAGGCAAAAACTAATGAAATTAGTGATGTTTCGCTAGTTAAACGTGTTGAATAAGTTGGCTAAACAGTGTGAAACAGAATGGCCGACCGGTCTAAGGCGCCGGATTGGAGCGCTGGTTCTCGAAGAAGATAGCGTAGGTTCGAACCCCACTCCTGCCATAATTTACTGTAATGTGTAAATTACAATAATTTTCTCCGTATTACAATTTTTATTATTAACCCGTTTCAGAAAAAGGAAGAGGAAGTTATCAGTTCGACGCATATGTATTTTCTTTCTATGTATGTACACCGATTACTCCGAAACTATGCAATCGATTAATTTGATTTTTGTGTTAAATAAAAGTGTCTAGTCTGTAATTGGTACCACTTCCATTTCATTGAAACTGATTTAGTACATTTTTAGTGATAAGGCAAAAACTAATAAAATTGGTGATTTTTCGCAAATTGAAAGTAACATGGGCTTTGAATTAACTCACCGACTGGCGTGCAGTCAGGATGACCGATCAGTCTAAGGAGCCAGATTTAATCCGTGAGTAGTCGCAAGTTGGTCTTTTCGCAGCCGGAATTTTTTTTCTTCCTGTAACACACTTCCCCTTAAAGTTACGATAACGAAATTCCACGTAACTGACCTTGAGTATCCGCACCTTTGTATACTAAAACTTCAAGTCATTCTTTCCCTTTCTACGCATTTTACAGCATTCTGGAGTTTAAATTGGTCTAATGCACCGCGATGCGACCATGATTTTTTCCCCCTCATTACCATATCCCCGAATTCTGTGGGGGTAAAATTCCGGGAAGTGTGCGGTGGATTCGCCGTTTCACTAACTTTTTTTCTTCTTCTTTGTTTTGTTTTTCTTTCTCTCTTTCTGCTGCTATATTCTTTCAAGTATTTTTTTTTTTTTTTTTTTTTTTTTTTTTTTTATGTTTAGAAAACTTCGCGAGTTTTTTAGCTGCTTTGGAAGGTTTAATAATTTTGAAAACTTACAAAATTTTTATTAGCGATGGATTTCCACTAAAAACTCACAGTGGCCTCTTACATTTTTTTAATGATAAACATTGTGGAAATAAATTATCAAATTATTAAAAAAAAATATTGAAAAAAAATGAAATTCGTCTTATATTTTGAAAGAACATGCTTTAGATTTATGAATGTGACATACATATGTAAAAAAAAAAGGACAATAACACTGACAAACTCTTAATGAAGAAAAATAAGAGAAATTGTGGGGAACTAGAAACTAGTTGTTAGAAGTTGTTTAGTTTCCAAAATGTGAAAGCTATCGTTTTCTAGAACAATGAAAAACGTTTTTATTAAATGCTTTTTTTCTTTCTTTTTTACTTTTTTTTTTTTTTTTTTTTTTTAACTTTGGGAGACGGTTGGTTAGTGATATAACATAATCTAAAATAATTGTCACGGATTTTTTTTTTTTTTTCTACAAAATAAATTATCTATAACAAAACGTAAAACATGCTTGTGAGAAATTATTTTGTTAAGAGATTGATGAACGTTTATAATTTTAGAGAATCTTGCTATGTTCCCATATTCCTATTTTTATGGTTTTTTTTTTTCTATTTTGTTACGTAATTTTAGAAAAAAGTTTTAAAAGAATAATCGAAAAGAAAAAAGTTAAGTAAAAATCTTAAATTATCAAATCTCTAAAGTTTCACATGCAAAAACGAATCAACGAAAAGAAAGAAAAAAAAAGAAAGAAAGAACTGAAAAGTAGCGACTGCTTTTATGTTACTAGAAAGGATTATTTTATCTCCTTTTTTATAACTATATAGATATGATAATAAAAATTATTTAAGATTTATTTTTTTTTTAACTTTAATTGCATCCTAGTACCGGACCACCATCATAACCTACTTAAGAGCGTTGCTGTCCTTTCAAAAAATATGTATTACGATTTCAAATTTATAACTGAAGGCATCTTTTAATTTGTTATTGAATGTATTTTTATAATTTCAGTCAGATTATACAATAATATTTATCTTTTTTACAAACTTTGTAAAAAAAGAAGGAGATGAAAATTTATTAAAAAATTTATTATACATATGTATGTATATATATTTTTCATTTAGTGAATATATGTTTTTTCATTTGAGAAAAAATACCGAATTATCAAATCTCTAAAGCTGGACATGCAAAAATGAGTCAACGAAAAAGAAAAATATATGTATATATGAAAAGTAGCTACTGCTTTTATGTTAATAATTTCGAAAGAAAGAGTTATTTTATCTCCCTTTTTATATCTATATAGAGATAGTAAGAAAAAAATGAGATGCATTTTTCCAACTTCAATGTTTCCAAGTACCAGACCACGTCAAAACTAAGCTGACTACGTTGCTGTCATTTAAAAAAATATGCATCACGATTTCAAATTTGTAACGTATAATATCTTTTAAGTCATTATTAATTGTATCTCTACAAAGTCAATCAGATTATATAGTAATTTTTATCCTTTTTACAAATTTTCAAAAAAAAAGTTCTTAAAACATTTATTTAAATGTTAAACATATTAACATTTACAAACTTAACGTAAATGCGTAATTATCTCTGTAATTTATTTCTTTTCCGCACATTCAAGCAATACTTCCCCCATCATTTCTCCGTTTTCGAGCTTCTGGTAACACCAGCGATTTTCCTCTGTTTCTTCGGCCAAAAAGGAATGGCGGCAAATAGACCGAGTGCGACTAATCATGTTTGAAAAAAAAGCCGCTACTACTCATGGGTTAAGCTCTGGTTCTGGAAAGAGAACGTGCGTTCAAGTCCCACTCATGACAAAATTTATATCCATGTATAATTTACAATATTTTTTTTTTCCGTATTATAGCTTTTATTAAACGACTTCAAAAAATCGTTCATTTTTAACTAAAAAGAGAAAAATAAACTTTTCTACCAAAAATTGAACCGACTTCAAAAACTACTGCAAAGTAAAAAATAATTTTTGTACATAATAAGAAATTAAATTAAGAGCGTAGTATTTACCATGCGCATTATTATATTTATGTATATTAATTTGATTTTTTGGAGTCGGCGCCAGCCAAGCATATTTCAAAATTAAAATTAAATATCCAATGCAAATCGTAAACTAATAAAGTTACATTTTTAACAAAATATTAAATCGTAAAAAACTCGTAAATACTTGTATGTGTGTCTATTGGAAAATTACATGTAACTAGGCTTGGCTGGCACCGACTCCAAAAAATCAAATTAATGTACATAAATATAATAATGCGCATGGTAAATACTACGCTCTTAATTTAATTTCTTATTAGATAGTTAGATAGGAATTAAACGGGGGAAAAACATTTCAAAACATATAAATATATGATAATCCTTCCACTGGTGCTCTAAAAATTTCTTATAGACATGAATCTAATGCAAAATACATTACATTTTTACAGGATTAACTGTTTATTCATGGATGCCAACTACAACGCGAATTTAAAAACGAATAAACATATTAGAAACAGAAATTTTTGTAGATAATTAACACTAAGGAGGTAATTAACAATAATACATAATATTGAATATATTTGACATACATTTTACTAAAACTTTTTTGTGGTTCAAAACATGTTTATGTGATTTAAATAGGCGTCGAAGTTGGGAGCTCTGTTTATGTAATGACATATATAACAGTAATAGGTATCCTCAAACCCTTTAATGGGCACTCTCTGTCCCAGTAATGGACACTCTACAAAAAGTAATATATAAATGTTTTAATGAGTATTTAGACCCAAAATTTAATGAGTATTTAGAACCAAAATTTAATGAGAAAAAACTAATGAAAATGTTATTTTCAAATAAATATAACAATTACGATATCAATAATTAACCAAATACTTCACAGAAATTATTCCCTTTTTAAATTAATTACTGTGATTATAAGATGATCAATATTTTAATATAATTATTTTCATTATAGATAGATGATTTAAAATTCCAAATGTCAGCGAATTAGAGCTATGAAATTATTGAGACAGTAGAGTTTAGAAAGGCAAGAAAAAAATAAGTTTAGGAACATTAGAGCATAGATTCGTATATTTCCTGGTAAACGGGAAAAAGTTACTGGAAAAAAACGTGACAGGGAAAAAAGTGACAAGGGATTGATAAATATTAAACTTCTGAATAAATAATCGAATATCAAAAATCAGTGATTTATTGATGTTATTAAAATAAATATTTCATTTTAATTCTTAAATTATAACCCTTAGGAGATATTAAATACTAAATTTAATATTAAAAAAAAGTTTCAATGACAAGAATTGATTTTAAAAAATAATATATTTTTAACTCATAGTAATCAATAAAAATAAATGCATAAATAAATAAACATTAAAAATTAGTTCTATTGAGAAGAATTAATTTAAAAAAGTATAATATTTCATTAACTTATAGTAAATCAATAAAAATAAATGTATAAGTAAATAAAATTAAACATTAAAAATTTGTTTCACTGGCAAGAACAGATTTAAAAATGATAATGCTTTATTAACTCATAGTAAATCAATAAAAATAAATGTAAAAATAAATAAAATAAACATTCAAAATAAGTTTTATTGACAAGAATTGATTTAAAAAATGATAATATTTTATTAACACATATTAAATTAATAAAATAAATGTATAAGCGAATAAAATTAAACATTAAAAATTAGTTTTATTAAAAAGAAAAGAATTAATTTAGAAAAATATTTTATTAACTCAGTGTAAGTGAATAAAAATAAATGTATAAATGAATAAAATTATAGTTTCATTAACAAGAATTGATTTAAAAAATTATAATATTTTATTAACACATACTAAATTAATAAAAATAAATGTATAAGTGAATAAAATTAAACATTAAAAATTTTATTAAAAAGAAAAGAATTGATTTAGAAAAATATTTTATTAACTCAGTGTAAGTGAATGAAAATAAATGTATAAATGAATAAAATTAAACATTAAAAATTAGTTTCATTAACAAGAATTGATTTAAAAAATTATAATATTTTATTAATATATTAAATTAATAAAAATAAATGTATAAGTGAATAAAATTAAACATTAAAAATTAGTTTTATTAAAAAGAAAAGAATTGATTTAGAAAAAAATATTTTATTAACTCATAGTAAGTGAATAAAATTAAATGTATAAATGAATTAAATTAAACATTAAAAATTAGTTTCATTAACAAGAATTGATTTTAAAAATATACTTTATAGCTTAAGTAAATTGATAAAATAATTGCATAAATAAATAAAATAAAATATTAAAAATCAGTTTCATGGGCAAGAATTGATTTAATAAATGATAATAATTTATTAACGCATAATAAAGCAATAAAATTAAATGTATAAATAAATGATCATAAATAAATAATAATTATAAATAAGAATAACAATAACTATGCATAATAATTTATATATTTTATTGGAAAAAATAACAAGACTATATATTATTAAATTTATATATTAAATTATCAATTGATACATTAGTTATACATTAAATTATATATCAATTTTTTATTATATTTATATAATTTTATATTATTTATTATTTTAATTTATTTTTAAATATTATTTATTTCTAAATTTATTTATTTTTTATTATTTGTATTATATTTATGTTATATATATTATATATTATATGTATTAATTTATATAAATATAAATAACTCGATGTATAATATATATATATATATATATAATGTATAATTTAATATTATTTATTATATATTTATATGTTGAAATATACATAGTATACAATAAATAATATATTAATATAATATAATGTAATAATACAATGCATAATATTAATAATATATCTAGGGATGAGATTTCCGCGTTTTTGCACACCAGTATTTTGTTAGAGAAAACGTTGTTTCGTTTAATCGAACAGTTTTGCGATTTAAGAGAACAAGATTTTCTCTAAAATAATACTGGTATTCAAAAACGCGGAAATCTCATCCCTAAATATATCATTTTTTTCATCAGTAATTATCTTTTCTCGACGATATAATAAAACAATAAAAATTGCATTGTCATTTCTAACATTTTTGAGATTACCACCATTACTGATATTATTGTCATTTGTCCCCAGCAGACCCGCTACGTATCCCCAAAGGAATGCGCACCCCTGCTGACAACCGCTTGCCTCCTCCTTGTCATTTTTTTCCTGTGTCACTATTTCCGTTTTTTGTTTTCTCTATCACTTATTTCCTAGATTTATATTCCCTATTATTTTGTATTTTTAACAATTAAACTCCCTAAAACTTGTAGTAATTTGTATTACAAGTATGTAAGAAATGATACGACGGGTTGAATATTTAAAGTAATTTCTAAATAAAACGGCATAACTGACGAGAACACAGAATCTGATATGCAGATTTGCTAGTATCATTACTATTATAAATTGAATTAATATTACTTTTTTTTTTTTTTTTTTTTTTTTTGGTCGGAGATAAATAAGCAAACGTTTAATATAAAAAATAACAGATTTTAAAAAAAAATCTATTTTAAATGATTATTTAAATGGGGGTGCGATTAGGCCCTTGACAGCCTATCTTTTCTCTATGCTCAAGACAGAGATTAAAAAAAATAATAATAAAAGATTTAAAAAAATATATCAACTTAGTTAAAATAATTAAAAGCAGCTATTTTAAAAATTTTGGTTTTATTAGGGAGGGATTAAGCCCTGCTCAAGACAGAGATTTAGAAGAAAAAAAATAAGATTAAAAGATTTTAAAAATATATCAACTACGTTAAAATAATTAAACGCAGCTATTTTAAAAATTTTGGTTTTATTACATTCTAGTAAGAGAAACTTAAACGAAAAAAATATTTGATGACATGTGGCTATTAATGAAATTGCGTTGCTCAGCAATATCTATATGGAGTGTCCATTACTGGAAATTGGCTAATTAAGTGTTGAGTAATGCACACGGATCCTAACTTTTTCAAAATTTTAAATTTTGTAAACAGCCATTGGTATAAAATTTCAAAGATTTTTATTACTACTCAAGCAAAAATATTCAAATTTTACAAGAAAATAAAGAAAATATGTATTTATTAAATAACGCCAGCTCTTAGCATCTTTATTAAAATTTTTACTGAAAAACAGCGGAACTTCAAAGCATTATTTTCTTGTTCTGATTGGTTTGATTATATATGACAACAATATTTCAGAATTAAAAAATATGCAAGGGAGAGTTATGAAAAAAAAAAAAAAAAAAACAAGTTGGAAATTGCACGTGAACGTAGCAAATGAGGTGCGTTCGTACGATAACGAAGTTTTAAAAATGTTCAGATCTTGCTGATATAATAGAGCGTACTCCGGATACAGTATAGTAGTCAAAATCTGTACGTTTCTGTAACTATACAGGAAGTAATTTTTATTACACTTCAGCAACGTATATCTTATTCATAAAATGTGAAATAGTTGAATATAATTAAAACACGTACCAAACCATGTTTCCCCGTACAGCATTATATAGTGGAATACTTTTGTGTGGCCCTGTAATTTAATAATAAAAAATTCTTTGCATCGCAGATTGTACAGAATGCATATTTTAGTATATATTTCATAGATTAATGCCAATTCCATTATGTCCGAATGAGTGTAACATCATTAAAATGCATTTGAAATTTTTCCCCATTGACCGTAATGTAACGGAATCCTTTTAATTGTCCCTGTAATTGATCTATGCATCCGATTTTCATAACATTTGAAATGACTCGACAAAATTACGCAATAATTATATGTTTTAAATTTCAAACGATTAAAATGCATTTTGAACTTTTTTCCCTATTGACCGTAATGTAACGGAATCCTTTTGAATGTCCCTGTAATTGATCTATCTATCCGATTTTCATAAAATTTGAAATGACTCGACAAAATTATGTTGTAATTATGTATTTTAAATTTCAAACGATTCGGTTGGGTAGTTTTTGCGTTGTTATATGCGGACAGACGGACGGACGGACTGAGCGACAACAATAGGTGCTACGTATTTACATAATTACGAATGCACCTAAAAAATTAAAGAAAAAGTTTCAGTGCTTATTTTTTTTTATGAACCAAAAACCTTTAAAGGTGTCCATTACTAGCACATCTAACTGTGTTTACAAAAACTGACAAATTGTAAAGGCGATAAAAAAGAGGAGATTCTAAGATTTGATACTTATAAGATCTATTATATACAGGGATGAGATTGACAAAAAAGTAAAAAATCTGAAAACTGTGCGAACGACATTTGAGCAATAATACTTATGAATTTCAAGCAGAATAAATATTATAATTGCTATTAAAATTTATATATTACATACAATTTAGCTTTAAGCAAATTAAAAAGAAACTGTTAGAAAGAATTAGGCAGAAATATTTACTCACTGCAGTGAAAAGTCTATTTTACCAAGATACAGAACATTAATAAAACCACTGACATGAATATTTTTTAATAGTAATTTTACAAATAGTAGATACTTTTCTTGAAACAAAATAATTGCAACCACATTAAATATATAATAAAACAGATTTTTTTTTAACAAATATAAGTTTTTAAGGAATTAAATTGATCATAATTGATTGTTAAAGGTGCAACAAGCCAACCACTAAGAATAATGATTTAAGGAATAATAATAAATAAAAAATTTTAAAGTGTTATTTAAAAGATAAATTAGTAATACTATGGGAAAATATTAAAAATTCAGAATATTAAAAGAAATTCAGAAAAAATGGACTATTATATCAAAGTACAAAAACAAAAGTAAAAAAATAAAGAAAAAATAAAAAAAATTCCCAAAAATTTAATTGGTGAAATTTCTTTAAAAATTGAAGAAAAGTCTGAAATTCAGACTAAAGTCTGAAGAATCTCATGCCTGATTATATAAGAATTATATAAGATCTAATACTTAAATTTTACATACCTAAAATTTGGAGAAACAACTGTGAAACAATTTGCCAGGTATCCCGTGTTTCTGAAGCTTGTCATTAGGCATATATGAAAAGAAAGAAATAAAAATAAATATCAAATAAAAAATGATAAAGAAATGTACTTTAAACTAGTAAATCTGCAGATCAAGAGCCTCAACGTAAGCTTTTCACATCTTTTTTTTTTTAAACACACTTAGCATAATATTCAACTTCCTGGAAACTCTAATTTAAAATTTTCGAATTACGTAATTATTTATAAGAGTAAAATAAGAATAAGAAATTTGAAGCCATCAAAAGCCGTTAAATTAAAGATTTAGTTATGTTAGGATATACTGAAAAATTCATGATTTATTATTTTTGTTTTTTTATTATACCACAGTAGATTTCTTCAGGGGGGCTTCAACCCCCCGTAGTCTCATTAACTTTAAATTTCTAGCCTTCTATCAATCTGCTAATGATTATTGTATATCTTGTATTTCTTTCTACATTTTGATTTATAAGGATAAGTGACAGTCTTAATAAGCATTTTTTATTATCCTCATACTTCTAGATACCTGCCCACCAAAAACACCTAAATCTGATGTATCAGGAACTGTTGAAAGTGTAAACTCAGTAATCTAGGGTTTTTTCAATTTTGTTTAAGAAAAAAAGAAGTTTTGATTGCATTTTGTGGCAGTTATCGGTGACTGACAGATAGACAGAAGAACAGACTGCGAGATGGAAAACAATAAATTTTGTGTCGCCAAAATAAGCCTTCACTGAAGTTTCGGCAATGACGTCATTATTCATGAGTTATTGCTGTCCATGTTTCTAGTATTTTTAACGACAACTATAAAATACCTGTTTTATTTCAATTATGACGTCAAATTTTACCAATTGAAATATTTGTTAAAAATATAATTATTTTTTATTTCTTTTACTTCTAATTATGCCCCCATCTCTGTCAGAAAAATTCTTATTCTTAAACAAATTTCCATGTTTAATATTTAACAAAGTACTATTTTTATTTTTATTTTAATACTGACGTCATATTTATTTTTTCTTAGTTTAATTTTTCGGATGGAAATTGCTCAATTGAAACTTATTGCCGTTAAAAAATTATTCCAGATTTTTTTTTTTTTTTTTTTGGCAACGACAAAGGAAATTGGTTAAATTTTATCTAAAAAATCGCTCTTGATTCTGTATGAAAAAGAAGGAAATTTTGAATTATTAAGGAAAATATTTGAATAAAATTACTAAAACGTAGCCTATATTCTTTTCTGGGCTATATGGTAGGCGGAAAAAAGCGCACCGGAAAAAAGCGCACGGAAAAAAACGCCCCGGAAAAAAGCGTCCTCGGAAAAAAGCGTTCCTGGAAAAAGCGTCCATTTTTACAAATCACATATTTAAATAAGTCTGATAATAGTACACATGGTTAATCTTAGAATATAAACACTAGAGTGAGACGGTTTTATGAAATTTGAGCATCCTTGCTCTCTCGGGACTGAGATGGGCGAAGGTGGGGGGGGGGGGGGGGGGCTTTAAAAGTTATCTCAAAACCTGTTATTGCCTCAATGAAAAAAAAATTGTAGGATACGAAAAATAAGATAATAAACACTAGGTACTTAAATGATTTTTTTAAATTCAGTCTCCCTTGTTCTTCTGTGGTGGTGGTTGGGGGGGGGGGAGGGGGGATATATTTAGGGGGAGGAGTATAATTTAAATTATACATAATTAATTTATATATTATATAATTATTATTTTTATTATTATTATCAAATTACATATTAATATTTTATTACATTTTATATTATATATTTATACTTATATAATACATATTAATTATTAATATATTAATATAATATATTAATGGTAAATAATTAATAATATAATTAATAGATTAATAATAATAATAATAATAATAATAATTAATAATAAATAATTTATAATAAATAAATAATACATAATTATAAATTAAATAAAAAAAATAAAAAAAATTACAAATAAATATTATTAAATATTAAATATTATACTCATTAACAAAAATTTATTTAAAAATGATAATATTTTATTAACTCATAGTAATATCAACTCATATATATATTTTTCATTCAGCCACCCTTGTTCTTCTGTGGAGGCGAGGGGGGGGGGGGGGGAGCCTACAAACTCCAAATCTATCATTGCTTTAGACGATAACATTTTTTTAGAATGTTTTTTAGAATTTAAGGAAAAAAGTGACTGGAAAAACAAGAGCGCAAAAAGTGATCAGAAAAAAGTGACAAGGAATTGATAAATATTGAACTTGTGGATAAATAAATGATAAAAACTAAAGTGGCAACAAATGTCTCATTTATATCATTCTCGTAGGACAGCGGTTCCCAACCTTTAATACGCGTACCCTTGGGGATACGTAACGATATTGCTGGAGGTATATGACGATAGTATCAGTAATGGCGGGTGATAAAATATCATTTTTTAAATAAATTCTTGTTAATGTGTAGATTTGTTAATATTTAATTTTATATATTTATACACTTATTTTTATTATGTCCTATAAGTTAATAAAATATTATCATTTTTAAAATTAATTCTTGTTGATGAAACTAGATTTTTAATATTTAATTTTATTTATTAATACATTTATTTTTATTGATTTACTATGAGTTAATAAAATATTATCATTTTTAAATAAACTTTTGTTAATAAGTATAATTTTTAATATTTAATTACTTTTATTTTTAATTTTATATTTAATTTATATTTATGTATTATTAATTTTTTACTTATTTATTATAAATTTTTTATTCTGTATTATTATTATATTATATTAATATATTTATTATTATATATTATGTTATATATTCTATAAATATAAATATATAAATGTAATATAAAATATAATAAAATATTAATATGTAATTTTATAATAAAAATAATCAAATTATAAATAATATTTAAAAAATAAATATAAGAGATATATTTCAAAGTTTATAGATACCCTCTCCCCTCCCCCCGCCCCACTCCACAGGAGAACAAGGGAGACTGAATAAAAAAAAATCATTTAAGTACCTAAAGTTTATTATCTAGTTCTTCGTACCTTACAATTTTTTTTCATTAAAGCAATGACAGGTTTTGAGATAACTTTTAAAGCCCCCCGCTCAGCTGAATCCCGATAGAGCAAAGACTTAAATTTCATAAAACCGTCTCATTCTAGTGTTTATATTCTAAGATTAACCATGTGTACTATTATCAGACTTATTTAAATAAGTGATTTGTAAAAAGGGACGCTTTTTTCCGGTGCGTTTTTTTCCGGGGACGCTTTTTTCCAGGACGCTTTTTTCCGGGACGCTTTTTTCCGGGCGCTTTTTTCCGGGGACGCTTTTTACCGTGATTCATGTTATATTTATCCGCAAAGATACAAAGACATTAATTAATTCATCTTGTATTTTGACGCGGACTTCATTGAAATTTTCGTACATGCTTTCAAATTTATAGCATTAAAATATAATAAGGATTAAGATGAATGGTTGCTTAGCAACCATTAAGAGAAAATAAAGAAAATGAAATAAATACATTTTAAATAATTAAATCTCTGAAACAAATTAGTTTATATTATTGGAACACATAAACTTTACACCACTTTACTTTTTAATTGGAACACACAACTTTAAAAATCTGACAAATGAGTAGACAAAATTTCAAAACAATATGAACAAGTTAACCGGTAAATTTCAACGTCCATTTATCATTGAATTCCATTAATGAAATGTGTCATTTACTCGCAAGTAAAAAAAAATTGAAAATCGTTGGATTTGCCATAGAAAAGAATTATTGCGTAAAATAAAATATTCTATATTTTTCGAACGAATAAATCAAATCTAACAAAAAACTATACAGCTTAATCCCAGTGCCTCACTAACATACCCACTTAATTTCAAGCCAATTGGATGTTTTTTGCGTTATTTATCGCGGAACAGACAGACTGACTGATAGACTGACTGACAGACTGACTGACTGACAGACTGGCTGACAGACGGAAACCAAAAAATTTCGTGTCTCCAAAGTAAGCCTTCACTGACGTTTCGGCAATAAACAATACGTATGTATATATGTATATTTGCATCTCCCCGCCAATCAATTCATATCCTAAATAAAAATGAATTTAAAAAATCCTTGCTAACACAGCTTACAGGCAGAGGTAGATTTGTAAGTAATAATTTCGCCAACAAAAACTAAATAAAGCTTAGAGATAAACCCAGTTTAATAACTTTATGTGGCCGCTTTTGAGGAATCTTTAATTTTATTTTTCTATAAGAGCTGGTTTTATCTGAATCAATTAAGATTTTTTTTACTCCCATTTTAAATTTTATTAAAAATCTGTTATACGAAAATTATTAGCTTTTTCCATAGAAGTATTAATAACCTTAAACTGATTTAATATGTATTATATATATATATATATATATATATATCGCCAGATTTATAGTTAAATTCTTGACACAAATAATAAATATTAGATTCCGTAAAATAAAGACTCCATGGGAATATAATGAAATAAATTCTCAACTTTATATTCTACTCTAAAAAAGTCTAACTTATTATAACTTAAATATTCGTTTTTCCCCAGCCTTTCAAAGCGAGCGAAATTGTAGAATCACCTAAAAATTTTCTCCCAAAAATGGTTTTGAGTTTGAGTCTACCTAATATTTTACAAAAGTTGACGCCACTGACCTTATTTAAATCACAATACATAAAGATATTATTTCTTTAAAAAATATTATTGTAATGAAAACAATCATGCTTTCTTACCTTAGCTCCGGCTCCGTCAAAGAATCGGTTGTTTACATCTGTCTTTCCACATCTTAAAAAATGCAGAGTCAGCTTTACTCTACACACAAAAATCGCCTGAAGATAAAATCGCCAATTGCAGCTGAGGTCCGGTGAGTTGGGGGGGGGGGGGTCCTCTGTTGGGGGTAGTTGGGCATAATGGTCGGGGTCATTCTGTTCAAGGTTAGATAGCGCAGACAGTATTCATTTTGGTTTGGGAAAACAGAATTGTCCCCTTCTTTTCCGATATGAGATAGATGAGAATAAGAGAGTAATGTTATAATTTTACTTATTTATTTCCAAATAGTAAAAAGAAAAAGAAAATCTTCCAATTAGTCACAAAATTAGTATGAAAAATTTTTTAGTACTTACTTAATACGTTTATATTTTTAAACAGGCAAGATTCTAGGATTAATCAATTCTGAAATAAATTTTAGAATCATGTTTTCCTAAGGGTTTTATGTTTCAATGTACAGAATACAATAACAATAAATTACAAAGTAAAAAATATCTCAGGTGTAGGATGAAGTAAAATTTTAAAATGCTTATGACGATGGACAAAAGAGCATCCATTCATTAAATATTTGGGAATATTAAATCATTATCACTAATTTATGAATAACATTTTTGAATATAAATTTAATTTAACTATTTATTTAATAATTTAAATAATGACTAATAATATTACAAATTATAGTATTAAAATGCTGTTTTATTTCTTTTTTTTTTTTTCTCTCTCTCTCTCTCTCTCTCTCTCTCTTCTTTCGCATAAACAAACAAGAAGGAAGATTTAAATGCCAAAATTAAAAGTGTAGCTTCTTTGGCTGCAAGAACTTGAAATGTAAAATATTTCAAACGAATAAATAAAAAATAATTTTAAAATGCTGAATTTGGCATTAAAAAAAGGGCTACATAACGAAAGCATAAAATTAAATAATAATCTATTTAGCAAATAACAATAGATCATCAAATTGCACAAATTTAAAAAGTTTTTTTTTTTTTTTTTTTTTTTTTTTTTTTTAATGGAATTATGTAAATAAACGATTTATTCATGAGATTTCCTGTTCTAAAAGGAGCTTTTTTGGAATGGTGAACAAAATTATTATAAATTTCCATATGTATGGTAAAATGCAGCATTTTCTTTTATAAATGAGATTTAATAATAAAGGCTTTCGAGCAATAAAGTATTCTAAAAATAATATATGGCAGAATGAGTATCTCCCGAAGATTTATCGATTGTTATCTGCTAAGCAGTGATACTCACTGTTGTTTTTTTATGAGATTCAAAATTTACGAGAAATGTGAATTTGAAGGCTGTATTCACATTCTTGAAGTCATATGTCAATGTATTATAATAAATTGTATGTATAATGTATAAATGCATTAATAATAAACATCTAATGTATATTTATTATTAATGCATAACCATTAATTGCAGAGCAGCCACAGGAGACTAATTTCATATTCTATTCGCATCACTATTTAAAAAAACTATATTTTGTAGTACATTTCTCTTGCAAATGTTGTCAAAGCTTATCCAAAAGATTTTTGTTTTCAAACTAAAGTGCGAAATAGAATAAGAAAGTTAGAAATTGCACGTCAAGCGTAGCGAATGGGGTGCGTTAATACTCTAAGGATGTTTTAAAATATTCAGATTTTGCGATAATAGTATATTGTACTTCGGATACAGTAGAATATCCAAAATAGTTTGTGTATTCCTGTAAATACAATCTGCTTTCAGTTATACAGGAAATAATTTTAGTAAACCCCAGCAACATATATCAATTTCAAAATGTGACATAATTTAATATTATTAAGGCCTCTGTCCTCGCTCGAGGAAACGCTCGCGAGCTAATGCTATTCCTATGGGGAAGCATTTTTCTAATAACTCTTTCGCATTTTGACATTTTTGAATAATTTTTTTTTGCATTGGATAGCTGAGGTGCATGCCAACAGCGCACTTTTTTTACTTTTTCTATTTTGGTCGCAGATATTTTTTACAAAGTTAGTTTCACTTTCAAAACCGGTTTCGAAACCGAAAATATTTTTTAAAAAATATATCTGCAACCAAAGTCGAAAAAGTAAAAAAAGTGCGCTTTCGGCATGCACCTCATATATCCAATGCAAAAAAAAATATATATATTCAAAAATGTCAAAATGCAAAAGAGTTATTAGAAAAATGCTTCCCCATAGGAATAGCATTAGCTCTCGAGCGTTTCCTCGAGCGAGGACAGGGGCCTTAAAAAGCGCCCCAAGCAATATTTCTCTCTATACCATTATGAAATGGACTACTGTTGTGCAATCCTGTAAATTAATAACAAATATTCTTTGCACCACAGATTGTCCAGAATGTTTATTTTAGTATATACTTCATAGATCCATATCAATTTAATTTTTTTTTTCTAAAGAGTGTAACACCATTGAAATGCACATCAGTTTAATTTTTTTCTAAAGAGTGCAACATCATTGAAATGCACTTGAAACTATTTTTTCCCTTTAGCCGTAATGTAACGGAATACTTTTGATTTTGCTCGTAATTAAACAATGCATTCGATTTTCATATACTGAAAAAACAAAAAAACTGTGAAGAATTATTTTTCTAGAAGACTTGTATTCCAAGAAGTTTTCATATAACAGTAACAGAACAGCGAAAACTCATGTATTCTTCCTCGGTTACATGAAATTTTGCAATTATCGTTATATGAAAAGTTCTTGGAATACAAAATTACTAGAAAAATGTTAGTATTAAGTAAGTTTTAAATGATTCGGTTCGGAAGTTTTTGCTCTGTTAGATGCGGACAGACAGACTGATGGATTGAACGACGACTATAGGTGTTACAAATTTACAATGTAAAAAAAAAAAAAAAAAAAAGAAAGAAAAAAAAAAAAAAAAAGAAAATCTGTAACCTTAGTAATCTAAATTTACCGAAATCTCTTATGCTTACTAAAATTTTATCTGAACACTGTACAAGAAAATGATGTCAATCTACAAAACTTGTAAGCTAAACTAGAGACATATGTAACTTTACAAAAGAATCTACTAAAATTTTGGTAATTTTACTACAATTTTATCTATAATCCTCGTTATCCTTACTCAAAAATTTCTGGGCATACGATTTTTCAAAAAAATTTTAGTAACCTTAATCTTTTTTTTCAAACTGCAAATATGCATCAGTTTTATGAATTTTGTTGTTGCCATTACATAAAACTTTCTTAGAATATAATTCTACTAGAAAATTTTTTGTAATTTTCCAAATTTTTTGTACATAATTACGAACGCACCTAAGAAGTAATCGCTTTTGCACTGTAAAAGAGAACTGCAAAGTTACCAAGATTTTTCTCGCAAACTTAAATTCCAAGAACTGCTCATGTCTATATTATAAAAGCAAAACGTATCTGTGCGTAACGCATACGTCGTTTTGCGAATGGCAGCACTGAAAAATTTCGGTTTTGCAATTTTTTTTTATTTCTAAACATCCCACATTTTCAATTTTTACACCAGCGTATAGAGAAAAAAATATGCTTTTAAATGCAATTTGTTTGAAATCTGTATTTTAATTTGTTTTTAAAATATTAATTGTTTTATAGTTTTTAATACCGTTTTTCTAATTGTGGCAACAGAATCACTCCATACCTATTAAAAGCAAGGGGTTAAAGGCTGAAAAAAAGCAGATTACTGTATCTTTACCTTGCTATTTTCCCACTGAAAGTGAAAATTTGTTAAATTAAAATAATGTGTTGTGTTAAGAATACGTCTGTTATAAAACTCCTTGAATTTTGGTTTCATTTACACTTAAAGGAATATGAATAGTTTAGTATCTGCTTCAGCTAATGGCATACAGATTTCAAATTTTGAATTAAAATGATTTCAAAATAATCAAATTAAAATACCTTTAAAAAAAAAAAAAGATGAATAGAAACATGAAAGGAACATATGTAAATTTTGATATGGTGAAAATGATGTCGGATTTAGATTTCATGATGGGGGTGGGGGGGAATCTACGACTGAGTGAAAGAGAAATAAATTTTTGCTGTTTTTCATTTTCGAATACCTAGCATAAGAGCCTTATTTGATATTTTTTTCATAACAACAGACCCTTTATTTGCACTCTGTTTAATTTTTATAATTTCTACAACTGAATTTTATAGAAGTAGTATTTTGTTAACTTTTGGTTAAATATAATTTGTTTAAGAGTTATACTTACCAATATAAAGTGAATTCTTTCTTGTAACTAATTTTTTATGTTTATTATAAATCAATGAAACAGTTCCTTCTTAAATATTTTCTTTCGTCGAAATTCGACGGGCTCTACTTTGTAACGATAACAGCAAAAACTCATGTAACCTTCCTCGGTTACATGAAATTTTGCTGTTTTTTTTTTTATTGTATAAACAAACGATTCTCTCCCAGTGTATTGCATCCACGTCATCTCAATCATTTGATGAAACTATTGCTTTTCAAATTTCTTAGAAAGAAGTAAAATGAGCTTGATAGTGGCGTCAAAACCATTGGAAGCAATGGCAATTTATATACTATTTTAAGTTTAAAGAGGCAAAAGTTTTTACTTTAATAAATCGATATTTTTATTCTCGAATTTGCTTGAAAAATTAGTAATTTGAATTTGTGAAGAAAACATCCACCCCGTTCCCTCGTTCAAACTATCAAGATTTGAACTCTATAACATGTATGTCATAAGTTATCCCACTCTGTACAGTTTCTTTCTTGTTTGTGTTTAATAAAGATACTTTTATTTTGACCCTGGCTTCGAAAATATAAGTACCTTGATAAAAAGAAATTAGTACACAAAATGCAAAAAATCAAAAACAAGCTTCGTAGCCAGTGCAAAAAGAAAAATAAATGTTTAAAAACACTGAAATGCAAACTAGATATCTTAAAATTGTTTCAATGGGATTAACTTTAGCGAATGGATGTTTTCGGAATGAAGTAACGTTTCATTCACGCTCATTTTCACGCTCATTTTCCGAATAAGAGAAATAGCAAGTTGAAGGTCACATTCATTTTAGATTCTCTGCATATGTCCCGCAGTCTTATAAAGTAGAAGGGTGGAGATTTTTAGAATCGCAATTTCTTTCGCCAAAAATCTTAGAGCAGCGGTTTTCAAACTAGTACATATACGTCTACGTATCGGGTCTGCTGACAGAGACTACCGGGAAACAATATCGGTAATGGTGCAGTCACAAAAATGTTAGAAATGGCAATGTAATTTGTATTGATTTATCAAATGACTGAAATGAGAAAATTTCCAATGTAAAAAGGCATGTTTGCATTATCTATTTGAGTTTAGTTAGAGAGAGGGTGGGGGGTGGGGGGGGGTTGCGTGTTTCTAAGAAATGGGGGTGCTCCGAAATGAAAAGACTAAGAAAGGAGTACGTGGAAGAAAAAAGATAGGGAAGTGCTGTACTAGAGAATTGTTCAGATTTTTTTGGTCACGTCAAGTAATTATTTTTCTTTTTTAAGCAATAAAAAGTATTTGCTATTGCATATTTCTTAAACGGAATCATTAACTTTTGTATTCAATGAATTGAAAATTATTTTACTTTAGATTCCAGAGTGATGCTTTATACAAATTTCATTAATTTTCATTGTAGGATTTTATTTGATCAAGTTATCTTCTTTCATTTTAATAAATATTGTTAGTTTTACTAAAATATTCGATATCTATCCTATCTATCAATTTCAGTATTATAAAGGACAAACGTATCTGTGTTTAACAATGACGTCATTTTGCGAATGGCAGCATTTCCCGATGAAATTATAGCTTTGCAATTTTCACTATTACAATTTTTAAATCTTCTAACCATCGTACATTTTCGATTTTTTTGCCGTCGTATCGCTCTATTCTAAAAAAAATGCTAACAATGATATTATATATATATATATATATATATATATATATATATATATATATATATATATATATATATATATATATATATATATATATATATATATATATATATGACAGTGGTTATACTTTATTAATATTAAGAAAACTGTTGCATACAAAAACATGAAAATTGGTAGTATTATCGCGAAATGTTCATAAACATGCTGTTGAAGAAAATTTTTAAGTCAAATAATTATTTTAAGAGAGATTTAATGATAAATTTGGTCAAAATTATTCCATAAAAAAAAATACGAGTAAAAAAAAAAATACATAGATATTAATCATTTTATACATTACAAGTGTGCAGACTGCATTTATATTTTTGCCCATTTTTCAAAAGCGTTATTCCTATTTTAAATTCAAATTTTCAGCATTTCGGGAGGCATTTTTCTACATATTTTAAAAGAGAGTATTAATTTAAAATGTTGTCAATTTTAAAAACAGTAAAAATAATATTTCCTACAAATTAAAAATTTATTTACACGTTACTATTATAAACAGAAAATAAATTTCAAATTAGAATAAAATTTTTTCGTGTTAAAAACAGAAAAATATTGAAAATCATACCATAAAAAATATATTTGCATGTAAATTTTTAAAAGAGAAAAAAATAATTAATAAATTCATTATTATGTGTTAAAAGTCATAAATGGAGGAAAGTACGTCATATTTAAAATGGCGCAAATAATTAATAGTAGGCAAAACAACTTAAATTTGAAAATATATTTGCGTGAGATAATTATTTTATATTTTGAGATATTTTTTTCAACTGTTGTAGTGAATTCTAAGACAGTGCAAATAATGTTTCCTTCCTTCCTTCCTTCCTTCAATAAATAAATAAATAAATAAATAAATAAATAAAAAATTTCACGTGAATATTAAAATGAGAAAAAAACTTTGATGAAAATTCCGTTAGATTTATAACGATACATTTCAAATATCGTATTTAAAAGGACATTCTTATAGCGCTGTTAAATAATACAGAGAGACAAAGACACTGTTTACTTAATACATTTTACATTAACTTATTTTGAAATTTCTATCTTTATTTTTTTTTTTCTTAAATCAAACACGTCAAAAAGGGACAAGGAATTGGTAAATATTGAACTTGTCAATAAATAATGAGAATGTCAAAAACCAAAATGTTCTTACTGATATTGTGATTCATTAATGATACATATTTTATTTTAATTATTAAAGTATAACCTTTAAGTAATATTAAATATTAAAAATTAGCTCCATTGGCAAGAATTATTTTAAAAAAATGATAATATTTTGTTACCTTATAGTAAATCAATAAACAAAATGCATATATAAAAACAAAATTAAATATAAAAAATTATACTCATTAACAAAAATTTATTTTAAAAAATGATAATATTTAATTAACGCATAATGAATCAATAAAAATAAATGCATAAATAAATAATAATAAATATAATAATATAACATATAGTAATTATAAATAATAATAATAATTACTATTATAATATATAATAATTTATATATTATTAAAAATATATATTATTATTGAATATACATTAAATTATGCGGAAAAATACATATTAAATTGCATGTTAATATTTCAGTATATCTATTTATTTATTTTAATTTATATTATATTATATTATATTATATTATTATATGTATTAAGTTATATAAACATATATAATACTATATAATGAATAATAATTTTTATAATAATGTAAATATTCTTATATTGTTATTATTATTAATATACCAATATTATAATATTAATATATTAAAAAATATACATCATTGTATAACGTACAGTCCCTCAAATTAATGTCCAAACATTCTGACCGATCCCAAATACTTTCCATTTCAAAATTTGTCAGTTTGGACATTAACATGTTTGTTATTATTAAGCTTAATAATAACTTTGCTAGCTTGCAAAGATATATAGAATAAAGATTTAAATTCGAAATTATATCTTTGCAAGCTAGCAAAGTTATTATTTTATAATTTGAGGAGGGACTGATAAACGCATGTTTCTCTTTCAAAAGAGTATACGTGATAAGAATAATTTATTCTTCCTTCAGTTTATTCTACTTTTGTTGTTTCAACTCAAGGGTGACCTTTAGAAAACAAAATTATTATTCTTCACACGTGGTTGAAAATGTTTGACTTGTTTCATAGACAATGAAACAAGTTATTTATTTAAGAATTAGACAGATCACTTTCTTATTCAAAAACAAATTACTTCCTTAGCAAAGTTATTATTAAGCTACATAACAAACATGTTAATGTCCAAACTGACAAATTTTGAAATGGAAAGTATTTGGGATCAGTCAGAATGTTTGGACATTAATTTGAGGGACTGTATATAATATAATATATAATAATATAATAATAAAATATTATAACATCATACTAATTATCTTTTCTCAACTATATAATGAATCAATAAAAATCACAATGCCATTTCTAACATTTTGTGATTTCCGCCATTATTGACATTACTGTCATTTACCCCCAGCTACGTATCTCCAAGGGTCTGCGTACCCTTGGCTGGGAGCCACTTGCCTACCAGAAAGATATAAATCAGACATTTGTTACCACTTTAGTTTTTATAATTTAATAATTGAAAAGTTCAATATTTATCGATTTTTTGTCGCTTTTTTTCCCCGGTTACCTATTTTTTCCATTTTTTTACTTCTCACCTTTTTTTCCACTCTTGTTTTTCTGACATTTTTTTCGGTCACTTTTTTCCTAGATTCACCTGTTCGTGCCATAAATTACGGTGACCTGATATATAATATTGAAGTTTACTATAGCAGGTTCCGTATTAAAAAAATAAGTATGTAATAGTTCGTTTCAGGCCTGTAATCAGATGTGGGCGAGGAGGACTGAGCCCCCCCCCCCCCCCAGCTTAATCTAGAGCCCCCTCTAACCATTTCACTAGAAAGAAAAAAAAATCCCTTTTACGAGTGCTTCAAACCGAATGTGCCAAACCTTTTTTTTTTTTTTTTTTTTTTTTTTTTTTTTTTTAATTTAGAAGCACATTAGTTTTGTTGGATTATCTTGCGGTAAAATTCTCTAAATGCACAAGCTGAGTAGCAACATTTCCTTCTCCTAAAAAGAGAGAGAGAAAAAAGATACCAGATCATTACTTGTTAAACCAGCAACACATGTTTTGGCACATAGTAAGTAGCCTTTTGAATTTTGTAAGTTATACAAACGTAATGATCACATCTGGGTCAACGGAAATTCCCATGTGTTACTGAAACCGGTAATTAGTGAAGCGCTATCCACTCAAAATCTGGAGAACACGCCATGATAGTTCAGTGAATAGTAAAATATGAAAATAGTGTTTATAGAAATAAATTTCGAAGTTATAAGATCATGAATTTATACAAATTTCATAAGGAAATTATTGCATGAACTCTATTAACTGTTCCATGGGTGTCGTGAGGGATGTATTAGAATTAGGGAGTGGAAGGTGCGTTTAATATTTGATATTTGAAATTTTAAATATTTTTCTTTTCCTTTTTTCATGACCTTTTTTTTTTATTGCTCTATAATAATTAAACATTAAGCGAAAAGTACGATTAACGCAATGTTCATAAGGTTTATGACAAATATATCTTCCCTTAAACAGTGGATACTGCATTGAAGTTTAAATACAGTCGAGTCTCTATATAACGAAATCCACTGTTTCAGTAAAAAATTCGTTATATAGAGAAATTCGATGTATAGAGAATGATGTTAAAAATCGTTTTTAATGTGTGAAATTTGAACAAATATTACTTTTGATCTTTTGAATTAAGAATTTGAAATGTTTAAAAGTAAATATTAACCTAACATTTTATTTCTTAATTACTAAGCTGTTTCAAAAAAGAACAGACATTTATTTGAAAGCTTAATGAAAATCATATAAGGAAGGCTTGCATTAATTTCAGACGAAGAAATCTGTAATTTTTTGTTGTTTTGATTTTAAAGTTGTTACGCTCTCAAAAAAAAAAAAAAATGCTCAAATTTTAGCAAGGAATGAAAAATTGTAGTTAACATTTCCCTCCATTTGAAGGCCTCTCTTATGTGCCTCCCATTGATTCCTCTCTTACATGTGTATCAATCCAATTGACACTGTTTTGAGAAGGATGTGGAAAGGTGTGTGGGAGGTGGGATGAATTCGTTGGATTTAAAGAACAAGGAAAGAAGTAATATTAAAAAAAAAAAAAAAGAAAAAAAACTCAACATTGACGATAAATCAAAAATAAGAGATGGAGAATTGATTCCATATCATTTCGAAGCTTTTTAAAACTGAATAAATTAAGACCGATTTATGAAAAAATTCGTTATATGGAGATAGATATTTCGTTATATAGAGACTGTTTTTAATGTAATCATACGAAAAGGGGACTGTTCCTACTAAAAATTCGCTACATAGAGAAATTCGATGCATGGAGTTTCGTTATAGAGAGACTCGACTGTATGTTGCTTTATAAAAAAATTGTGTTATTGGTAAAGGTACATAATTTGCAGTTATGGTTATTCAGGCTGAAGTAAATACACGTGTTTTACATCAACTGAGTTTTATACTTTATAAAGCTGTTTTCAAATCTAAACCAGCTACTTTCTGACATATTCGAGAAAAATATTTATTAATAAAAGTATAAAATGTGTAGGTAATTAGGTTGCAAGGTACTGAATAGTACTTTACGTTTTACTATAAGAGTCCATTCAACAGAAATACAGAAAATGCTGTAGAAACACTTTAGGCTGATTTTTATGACATGAAAACGAAATGGTAGTCATCTGGTAACAGTTAAAGGTGTATTCAAAAATAAATTTTTTCTATCTCATAGCTTGAAATTTTCTGAGATAATTTCATTACATTTTCATCAACATTTTTAAAATATAAGACATGAAACTTGCTGACGTGATAATTGAAGAGATATATAAGAGGCCGTGTTTTTTTAATTTTCCGCTGAATTAATTTAAAAATGGTTTATAAACATTTTTTTTAGCATGTCCATTTTTTTCTTTCTCAGCTGACTCGCTTCAGAAAATTCAGTTGAAAATTCCAACTCTGACAGCATTTTTTGAAATATATTCTATATTTATCATAAAAGCGACAAACACGGCACAATAATAGTTTCTGAATGAGAGAATATGTTAATTTGGGGGTGTTTCAGAACAAAAACTAACAAAAAAAGAATTAAAAAAAAAAAGCAGTTTGGATTTGAATACATCCTTAACTGAAGGTGTACAGAATTTATGGCATAAAAAGAACGCTATTAGATTCTTATGCATATTAATGTGAGGGTAAACGGGAAAAAAGTGACCGGAAAAAAAGCTATCGGGAAAAGTGACATAAACTAAAAAAGTGATACGGGATAAAAGTTACCGGAAAAAAGGGACACGGAAAAAAAAGTTACCGGAAAAAAAGTGACAAGGAATTGATTTTGGGGATTCATTGGGATTCATTGATCGGGGAGAGGCTCTTAATTTAGGTAAATGAGGTTTTTCATGCTTAATTAACCGTTTTGGTTCAATTTTTTGATATACGTTCATACTGAAAAGACGCTTGACTGATTAGTTTTGGGAACGGGCGACTAACCCCCTCCCCCATCTGCTCTAAATTAGATAAATGGGTTTTTATGCAGAATTATCCAAAGTGTGTCAAATTTTGGATATATGTTCTTTTTGATAAGGCTTATTTATAGTTTATAATGCCTGAAGAATTTTGGAAGTTTAATGGTTATGTATAGAGAGGGTATGTATAGATAAAATGTCTTAAATTAAATAAATAGCTTTTTACCCAAGTTTATTATTATTACTATTATTATTATTATTATTATTATTATTATTATTATTATTATTATTATTATTGATTTGCTTGGAATTTTGGACATAGGTTCATAATGATAAGACGTATCTCTGGTTAGGTTATGGGGTTCTTTTGCTCATTATAAAAGGAGGGGATCTTCCCCTCAAGTTAGATAAATCGGTTTTTACGCAGAATTATCTGATGTATTTCAAATTTTAAATAAAGGTTCTTTCTGATCAGGTGAATCCCTGAATAGTTTTAAGGGTTTAATGGCTAAGTATAAACGAAGAGAAAAAGGATAACCCCTCTTAAACTAAATAAATAGCTTTTTACACAGAATTATCCGATTTGCTTCAATTTATGGATGTAGGTTCATTATGATATGATATATCCCTGATTATAGTTATGGAGTTATTTTACTAATTAAAAAGAGGGAGCGGATCTTTATTCCCCCCCCCCCCCTAAATTAGACAAATTGTTCTTTATGAACAATTACTCGATGTATTTCAAATTTTGGATACAGGTTCTTTCTCATAAAGTGAATACCTGAATAGTTTTAAGGGTTAAATGGGTAAGTATACAGGGGAGAACGGGGAATAACCTCACTTAAATTAAATAAATAGCTTATTTCATAATTGTGTTACAGTTGTGTTTTGTTGTGTTTTAAATCGTGTTTAAAATTTATAGATCATATTCAGAGTTCTGCAAATGAATTCAAGTTTTTTCCTTTTTATTAACTGAAAAGAAATTTTCGTTTGCATTATGTATTTTCAAACAGAAGTAAATTTTGACACATTGGGTAATATATATATATCGAAATTTCTGTATCATATACAGGTATTTACAAACGAATTCTGCTAATTGTCTGTCTACCGATAATAATTGTTAAACTTGGCTTTTTAAATGTGATATGTATTTTCACAATTGTTTTCATTGACATTATTCGCTATTCATTAATAAAAGGTAAAGTATTGTTACACTTTGTTAATTGGTTGGAAAGCGTTTTATAATCGCTACTTGATGCATGATTTTTCTTTCTTGTTAAGTGGCTCAATTTATTTCATGACTTTATTCATTTATTAATATGATTATGTTTATCTTAGTTAATTTAACGTAATAAAAAAGTTATAAAAGTGCACAGTTAAATCAATATAGTATCATAAATAAATCTATATCAGTATGCAATAACATATTGAAGATGGGGATAAAAATAAGCAAAACTTTTCTGTTTCTCCTTCCCCACTTATATTATTTCGCATTCTCATAAAATGTCTATATGATGACCTAATTTGTCTTTCTAGCATATAAAAATAAATAAATTAATTAATAAAAAAATAAAAAAAATATTCGCAATGCTTGCAGCGTTCCTAAATAATTCACATTTTCCTATCTAAATTTTAAAATGGTAGTATTTATTGTAGAATTCTATTATAGATGGTAAAGGAATCTGCCACGAAGATTCTGGATTTAAAATGCTTTTAGCAAAGTATTAAAAAAAAAAAATCTAGGAACGCTGCGAGCCTTGTATTTGAATTCCAATAATGAGATTTTTAAAGTAAAAGGGGGAAAAAACAGATATTTCTTTGTGAAATTTCTACTTTATTATCAACGAAAACCATACCTTCTTCTTTCAAAATATTTCTATTTAGGCTATTATAGTAATCTTGGAAGAGTTCCTTCAGTGTTAAAATTCGAGAGTTACAAAATACACTGAATTGGCATTGATTAAATATGTATGTTTCAGCTTTGAGCTAACTTGTAACCATGTACAGTTTGACATATTTACAAATTTGATATCAAACATCTTAATCCATTAAAAATTATAACATTTCTATTACCAGTGAATAGACAGACCATTACTTTTTTTATGTATAAAGATGACATACATGACTAGAAAGGTGCACCAAATCGAAAAAATAAATAAATTAAAAATGATATATTATATATAATTACAAAAAATCATTTTATATCTGCCTTCGAGTTTAAAAATAACATGTTTAAATATTATAACTGAAAATATCTATATACAAAATTATCATTCATATGCTCTTTGAAGTTTTAACAAAGATGTTTTTCGAGCCATCCAATCTTCCCACTTATTTTGAAAATGAAAAATGCATCAACATTGTCCATCTTCCACAAAAACAAATAATTTTATTCAGAAAATGGTGTAAAATTTGTAAATTTATGTCGATTTTGAAATTGCTATATTTAAGGAAAACTCGCCGTAAAGGAGTAATCAATAATGATATATATAATAATATAGTATATATAATAAAGTTGAAAACACAAACACAAAAATAATATAGGATAGCAATAAATAAATGGATAAATAAACAGATTAAACAAAAATGCAGGGAATACAAAACTATGCGACGCATATAAATAGATAGGTAGGAATATTTAAAATACTGTTCGACTCCAAAGCATTTGGATGCTAATTTCTTATAATTCTATTATTTTATGTAAAATCATGATTTATGTAATTTTAAGTCATTTTACATAAATGTAAAGAGGAGATTTTTTTAATTTTTAATTTTTTAATTTTAATTTTTTAATTGATTTAAATTGAAGTTAATACTCATTCTTAACTATGAAAATTTGCTTAATGCATTCTGATATTTATCATACATACAAAATTTTTGCAATATGCAAAATGTAAATTTATTTTTCAGTTATGCATAAAAGGCATACCACCGAATTATGATATTTACTTTTAAAATCATATTATTTCAGATTTTTAGGTGAATTCTCCTGTAATTTCGAAGATTGTCAACAGATGATCATAATTAATTTCACAATTAAATCAAATTGCTATTTTAACCAATTTATGAAATTAAAATATAATTTATTTATTTACTTATTATTACTTGGCAGTAGTTAATTAATGTATATTTTCTGACTAGTTTTACTAAAGTATCATTTTGCTTAATATACTCCTAAAGATGCATAGCGCCATTCTAATAGTATGCAAAGTTTGTAACTTATAATTAACGCATCATTTTATCCCCCCCCCCTCCTTTTTTGAATAAAGAACGTATTTGTATAAATTATTATTCATTTTTAATTCTGAATGTTAAATGATGTTAAAGAACTGCTTCAGTCAAGCGAAAAGACCCATTCTCCAGTGCTTATTTTACGGAAAATCATTATAACGATATTTCGGACGCATTTCAATATTTTTTGATGAAGTTTTTTTCATTGACTCGCTGAAATGAATCTGTATAAAGGCTGTTTTTTTAATTTTTCAATCTGTTTACAAGTATTTTTCATGGAGACATTTTCATTTTTGGAACCTATTTTAAAAGTGAAAAAAATGTTGTCATATAATTAGGAATATGTCATTTTATTCATAATAAGATCGGATTATAAAGGTTCTACAAAACTTGATGTAAATAGCAACTGAAAATATTTCACAGTATTAGAACTCAATGAGCCCGTACAGAAAAATAAATTTGAAACAAAGTGATTCATAACTATATCTTTAAATTTCTCAATTATAACTATTTGTAATATTGTAGTTTCGCAGAAAGAATATATGTCTGTGAAAATTTTGTTAAGTTATCTTCATTGTGTTTATGGCTAAGAAAAAAAAAATCTGAATGTTGTTTAGTGAGAACTGAGAGTATAAATATATATAAATTTTAGTATACTTTGTCTAAAATCAAAATTTGCATCTATATCTTTAAAACACGCTGCATATTTTAACAGTTTATTACTACAAAATTCTTGATATATATGTATGTATATAGATAAACATTTTTATAAATATATCCATTGAAATACAGATATTTACCAAAATTTAAAATTCAGTAGAAAGAACTGATAAACTGTATTTTAAAATGTATGAAGACTATAAGTATGCTACAAAAACAAAACTAAACTAAATTTAAATCTGGTAGATCGCATGTTATAACAGTGGCAAAAATTATAAAAAGTTATAGATACGCAACCTGTATAAAGATGTGAAAAATAAAGAAAGAAATACATCAAATTATGCGCAACGCAGCAATAAATAATTGTAATTGTGTTTAATAATTATAAAATTAAAAATATGCAACGGTAAACTGAAATAATCAGCTGTTAAACATTTTAAAAATGCATTTTGAGAAAAGAAATATTCTTGAATTTGTTCACAATTCTTTACATGTATTTTTAAAAACACATTTATATTTGCTCTTCACGCCAGAGAGATGTTAGCTTTTCTTTAGAGAGAAAGTAACCTTGACCTTGACAGAGAAAATGTCCAATTCAGTCCCCTGGATTCCTAGAAAACATCGAACAATACACCCTCCTGGACTTCTGCTGTTATCTCTCCAGAAAGGGAGTTAAGGTCCAAACAAACCTGACCACTTCTTGCTGTTCGGTGTCGACTCGTTTATTGTGGAGACACGGTGTTTTTGATCTTTAATTAGTTTTGCAGAAAAGGGACGGTTGTCCGGCAAAAGAAAAATCTTTCAGTCAAGTAGGGTGGTTTTGCTTATCTCCCGATTCTTTGTTCTCGCCGTTCTATTATATAGAAACCGAAACTGGGTCCAACACAAACCTTCTTCCAAGAATTCAATTGACGGGGAGAGTATTTCAATCTCTGTGTAGCCTAAAAGCGAGATTTATCCTTCTTTCGTGATGACGAGAAGAGAACTGAAATTTTTAGTAAATAAGAATCTTGCAATTTACAATTGCCAATAAAAAAAAAAAAAAAAAAAAAAAAACTTTCCAAACGAATTCATTTTCTGTAATTAATGTCTATAAATTTATTTTGTAGAAAAACCTGACTGAATCGTAGGCTGATAAAATATAAAACACAAATACAGTTTAAATAATAATAATTATTAAAAAACGGATAAGTATACACAGACACACATCGGTGCACCTACAGGAATTTAAGGAATTGAAATCCTTCGTACTTCCCGGGACTAGACTAATGTAATGTTTTCTAAAATTGTAAATGAGCATTATTATTTATTAATAATTGCTTAAAATATCGTAATTTTTTTTTATTATTTTTTTTTAACATTGTTTTAGTTCTACATTTTTTTTCCTTCTTTTATAAATTCTCTTATAAAATTCGAAATATAAGCATGTTTACTATTTATTAATCAAATAAATATTTTTTTAAACATGTTACGCTGAGACAAAAGAATATACATTATAGATAGATTAGAGAAAGAATTAACTGTATATTTTCTCCTATTGAAATCGCATTTTGCAAAAAGCATTGTACAGCGTTGTTTCTCCATTTGCAGAAAACTCAGAAATCAATATAATTTTGATATCAAATGAAATATGTATAAAATTTTCTTTAGCTGCTACTGATTTTCGGAAACGTTTCCGAGTACTTTTTATAGCCTACGTATGTTTTCGCAAACCGAAATATTAATATTTTATGGTGTAACCAACTCTCGATTAAACGTTTTCGCGCGTGAATGAATTTATTCATGCAAGAGTTATCCAATAATTTTGATTTAAATGTTAATATTCATGCTGCTTATATATAATTTTTTCTGCAAATGTTTGTTGAATATGGAAATCTGGATGTATCCCAAGGGTATTTTGGGATTCGTGCGAGCAATCAGTTTGCGCGTCTTCTTCATCAAAAAAAAAAAGAAGTATTTTTTGGTTATTCCTAACTTTTTATACATTCGTTACTTTTACAAATTATTTGAGATATTATTTAAATAGGCTTAAATATTTCTAAAGGCATCCCTATTCAATCTTATTTCTTTACTTAGTATTTATTAAATTACAAAATGTACAAAAATAAAAATTTGAATTATAAAATAAATATCAGCTGACTATGTAATATTAAGATTTTAGAGTGAAAGCCACATATTATTCTGGGAACGCGGACAAGAGCCCAAATTACACAAACTTCAAGACAAAAAAATACACAACTTTTATCCGGAAAGCCTAGATGGATTCTATATACCCTCGTCTTTGTTGTAATGGGGGAAATTTTTTTTAATTGCTCGTTCTGGTGTTTATATTCTGAGAAAATGTCTTACCAAAATTTTATCTTCAAAGCCTACCATAGATTCCGAGTAAAATTTTTGTAGCTTCCGTCCCCCTCCCCTTAGGAGTTTATATATTGATAATCTGTTGAATTTTCATCTAACAAAATTTTATCATTGAGGTTTTGACAATTTTTTATATATGCTTTTGCTCCCCCTTCACCCCCTCCCGCCCACTGCTGCTGACTTAAAAAAATATCTTTTTTTTTTAATCATTCTTTTCTGGTGTTACACATAGAGAATCTTAATTTCGGAAAATATATCAGAGAGGCTTCGGTAAATTGTATGTTGCTTCCAAAAAAAGGGGATGGGAAAAGGAAAAAAAATAAAGAATAAAGAAACAACCGATCAGATATTTATGTTCTTATTAAGAATCTTGCCAAAAATGTCATCTTCTAAAGTGTCGCAAGAGCGTATCATAAAATACGTTTCTGCCCCATCCCCTCACTTAAATGAAAGGATGGATAATTTTTTAAAAATCAGCATTTTATTGTTCTGTAATATGTTTTTCAAGCCGCACGTTTCGCCCCCCCCCCCTAGATATAAAAGGGGATTGAATTTCAAAAAACAGTCAGGTGTACTTAGTGGTTATGTTCTGATTATTTGTATCTTACAATCTTTTATCATTGAGATGATAACAAGTTTTAAGATAGGTATTTGCTTCTCCCTCCCCTCCCCCTCACTGTACATGAATGTTAGAAAGGAAAGTCCAAAAGAAAAAGAAAACAGTTTTATATAATCAAAGTTTGTTTGAAACAGAATTTAAAATATTTAATAATTAAAAAAATAAATTATTGCCTATAAATGCGGATTTAAAATTTACCTGAAATATTAAAGCAAAAATGAATTCAGTTCCATAATTCCGCATTTTCCAGTCCATATGTAAAGTCGGTATTAAACGGTGCTAATTCTGAATATTTGGTGTTACGTATTACGTATATACGTACTTATCTTTTTCTGACTTTTAATTCCAGGGCTCGAATTAATGTGCCATCTATAACACCCCAATGACTTCAATTTTAATCGGAATGACGGAAAATCATTCACATCTAAAGTCTTATAACGCTGTTTTTTTTTTTTTTTTTTTTTTTTTTTTTTTTGTGCATTGAGTTTATAGCGTCAGGCTGAGGCTACCAACTTCAATTGTGACGATCATTGAAAGAAAAGCGCATCGCTCCCATTATATCACCATATGAAAAAAAAAAATAAATTTTTACAAATGTACAATATTACTATAAAAAAAGAAAAAAAAAAGAAAAAAAAAGAAAAGAAAAAAAAGAAAAGAAAAAAGAAAAGGAAAAAATAGAAAAGAAAAAAGAAAAGAAAAAAAGAAAAGAAAAAAAGAAAAGAAAAAGAAAAAGAAAAGAAAAAGAAAGCAGGATAAAAGTTGCCCCCATCTTAGAATTATCCCAATTTTCTTTCATTAGACTCGGTCGCTCCGGGCTGCTTGGAAAGAATAAAGTCTGGTTTCAAAACTTAAAAGAAAAATGTGTCCGAGCTAGCTGTAGACTTCTATCTAAACTCATACATAACTCATTGAAATTAAATTAGAGCTCCATAATTTAAAACCTAAATGATAAATTTAGACAGGTACTTTTAGTTGGAGAAACTTTTGCCTCTTTTAATTTTTCTTTCAGTTATCAATAAAAGCCTTTCTCGACGTTCGCATCCTTACTAGAAGATGCTAAAAATAGACTTAAAAGAAACTAGTCGTTGGGGGCCACCGTAATACTTACCCATCATGGATATGTATATGAAAATAAAACATGTGAAACTATTTATACAATGCATTGCAATTCATAAGCAAAATTTAAATATTGTTAATATACATAGTAATGCTATATTAAAGAACTGCTGATGTACCAATTTCGACAAATTATATAAAACGCCAAACTACTCAAGTAGTACCGAACTGCGTAAAGAAACATCCTTATAACGCCAAAAATAATAATTCTATTAACTAACAATAAACTGCGTCGGATTAAGCGTCTCATTTTCAATTAAAATATACTTCTGAATTGAAATTTGAATGAAATACAGGGTCATGAAAAATCGAAGAATGTGGAAAACAAGATTACAAATATCTCGACAATTAATAATCCGATCGACTTCGTTCTATATGCAAAATGTGTGTTATTTTATTGCCTTTTACGCCCATTCCTTAGAACAAAAAAATTCGAAAATTTTTATATACCTTTCATCAGAACGAATTTTTTGAGAGTCCGAAAAAAATAGTTCCGGATAATCGAGGTTGCTGATATTAAATAGGGTTCGTCCCATTCTTACATACTAACTACATACAAAATTTCAAATCTCTATCTCTATTTGTTCGGGAGATAGAGCGTTTACAGACAGACAGACAGACAGACAGACGGACAGACAGACAGACAGACAGACAGACAGACAGACAGACAGACAGACGGACGGCAAAATTTTTTTTCTAAAAATATGTTTTTCGGAATCTCCACTATCTAAAACGTGTAAATCCGTCGGAAAAAAAAATTCGATTTTCAAAACGATTGCAAGACTTACCCTATACTACGTATGATGGGTAAGTAAAAAGAGCAAATTTTTCATTATCCTTTCTTTTTTTGCCCCCTGCTTGCATAATTTCACACTTTTTTATTTATTTTCCGCAATTTTAATAGTATAACTGTTAAAATATTATCGCTTAATATAGAAGAATTGGAATAAATGATTTGTACAATTCTCAAAAAGACGTTCTATGTCAAAGGATCTGTTCCGGTGCCAGTATCGGTTGCTTGAATCGCTCAACAAGCGCAAAACGTTTTACATATTTACAAATTCATTTTTTAACAGAAAAATATAAAATTAGAATGTCTGACTATGGAAGCGATTTCGAAACGAACTTAATTTTCCATTTTATGATAATTAAATTACCTATCCTGTTCTAAGCTATTTCGATCACGTGATCACCCGTTTTTCTCCTACTTTTAGACCAGTTTTTCTGCTTTCGTCGGAAAATGTGCTCAAAAACATCAAATTTCAAGGCTTGTTATAAAAAATCTTTTGTGTTCTTAAAGAAACCGAAAATTGAGTCCAATTAGTTAGTGTCTGAATAACAATACCTGCTATTTTCATGCATTTCCGAACAAAAAAAAATTAAAGCATGTGTCACAAAGTTGCCTTTTTTTTATTTAAGAACACCCAGTGGTCAGTGGATTACCTAACTCGGCAGAGTTCAATATAAATTATCGTAAAACTGTGAAAGACGAAAATAGTTGGCCAAAGGAGAAGGAGACAAGTTGAATAAGAAGGGTTGAATCATCTCCGAAGAGAGGAGACAAAATGCTCTGTTGGCTGATTTTGTAGTTAGGTTATTCTAGTTTAAGGATAGTATAACGAGAAATCGTGGTTTACAATATATTTAGAATTTTTTTTTCTTCGCAATATCAAATTTCAAATAAAAAATAAAATGAAATAAAAAACATGTTTGTCACCCAATCAAAATCGCTTATATCCTAATAGTTAATTTATTGATCACAAAATGGAAAATTCATATCGCTATATTAAATTTAATATGAAAAATAAAGTGTTAAAAAGGGGCCTCTTGAACCTAATTTCTATGCGAAAGTAGAATAATCACTCAAACAGAAATAAGAAACGTGCTTGTCACCCAATCAAAATAGCTTATATCCCAATGGTTAATTTATAGATCACAAAATTCATATCACTTCCTTAGTCAGGCCTTTAATTTCATCTTTTCTTTAAAAAATGAATTTGTGAATGTGTCAACACGTTTTGTACTTGTTAAACAGAGTATTTGGGAAAAACAGCCTTAAACAGATTTATTTCATCTATCGTTAAGATTATCGATAATAAGCAATCTAGAGATGCACACCGAAAGTCATTTTTATCGAATACCGACTTTTGCAGTAAATGGGAAAAAGTTATCGGAAAAAAGTGACATAAACTACAAAAACGGAAAAAAGTGACACCGAAAGAAAGTGACTAGGGAAAAAGTTACCGGAAGAAAGGTGACAAGGAATTGATTCTGGGGATTCATTGGTTTAGTATAAAAGGGGGATCGGGAGGAGGCTCTTAATTTAGGTAAACGTGTTTTTCAAGCAGAATTAACTGTTTTGGTTCAATTTTTCGATATACGTTCATACTGAAAAGATGTTTTGCGAACGGATGAATTACCCCCCCCCCCCCCCCCGCCATCCACCTTAAATCAGATAAATGGGTTTTTATGCAGAATTACCCAACTGTGTCAAATTTTGTATACAGGTTCTTTCTCATCATGCTTATATAATGCCTGAAGATTTTTGGGAGTTTAATGGTTAAGTATAGAGGGGGGAAACGGGAAATAACCAGGGTTGGCAAAAACCCGGGTTTTTGTGGGTTTTTCTGGGTTTTTGTGAGTTTTAGTTATTTTCCCGTATATTTGTATATTTCTATAATATATGTGTGTATTCATTTAAAAATATATTATTTTACATTTTTTAATTGCATCTGATCTATTTATTACAAATTAATAATATTTATAATAATTAATGTTAATTATTATTAATACAATTGTTATTAATTATTATTAATATTACTATTGATTATTATAAATACTATTAATAACAGTACTATTATAATGAACTTAATACTATTTTAAATGATAAAAGTGAGTACTTATCATTTTTAAATACATTTTAATTGTTACAATGAATAATTAATTTTATTTTTGAACAAAATATAATTATTAAAGTTGCTATAATAATTAGTAACTATAATAATTAAATTAACTGTCTTCAGTTGCTAGGGAGCCTGATTCTTTTATACGAAAATCTCGAAAACAGATTAAAAAAAATTATATGTAAATCTCAAAGCAAACAAATCTTTAGCCGGATCCCCGCTGCCTATGGCACCGCATACCAGGCCAAAAGACTCACTACTGGGCCCCTGCTTTTTAAACAGATCTCTAATTTAGATGCACATCTCAAACTGTATTTCCGCTGCCTATGGCACCTTATAGCAGGTGTGTTGCGCACGCACGGGGGTCCTTTCTTTCAAACGAATCTGTAATTTATATGCAAATGTTGTGCCGAATGTACCTCGAAACGGGTTCCCGCTGCCTATTTCACTGTATAGAAGACATGCTGCGCATACAGTACTAGGTAGAGTACTATATTCTTAATAAAAATGTATTTGAATAAAACTACGTTAAACAATCTATCTTAGATATATAGGTCAGTCAAGGTAGTCGGGTTTTAAGTCAAGAAATTAAGATTTTTGCAGAAATTACTATTTGAAAATAGCAGCATTTGACGTAGCATTCTTTTTTGTAAATTTTTATCATATGTTATAAGCTAAGCTATCTTAAAGTTTGAAACAGATCAAGCAAGAAATTAAGATTTTTACAAAAAATAATAATAAAATATAGTAGTATTTGAGAGAAGGAATGTTTGAATCAAACAAGCAGATAATATAGTTACATCTTCAGCGCTTGATGAACTGCAAAATGATACAACCACACTGTCTTGTTCTGTTAAGATTTGGTGAAATTTGATGGAATTAGAAGAATTAAAATAACACAAGAAAATTATGCTAAAATAGTATTAACAGATTATCGGGTCTGTGCATTTTTTATCTAATATAATGGATGCAAAATTTAGAGGGGAAAGGCTTGATTTAACAGAAGAGGAAGAAACTGATGCATGGATAATTCAGTATCATTCATAGTGGTTACCTGCAATATTGGCATTTAAAATTAAAGATAGACTATTTTCCTAAATCACTTTTCTCAGAAAGTATTGTGTTCTAATTTTCTGCTTCAAAATGGTGAAAAATTCTTAAAAGTACAGAAAAGGAAAACTAGTTAGATTCTGATTTTCGTAGTTTTTTCCAATTTCTGCATTCTGTTTCATCTAGTTCTGCTTCCTTCGAGATGATTTTCTCTATATTTGGATTCATATAGTCTAAATTACAGAACAGACTACGCTCAAAGCAATGTGAAAAACTAGTAAAGATTTATAAATATGCATCACCTTAAAAATCAAAGTGAACCTGATTTAGATTGATAAACTATAAAAATGATCAATTATAATTATTTTAAATATAATACATTGAGTATACTATTTGAAATATATTTTTATTAAAAAAATAAATTTAAAAAATGAATATTCCAAACTACCATCTGATTACCACAAATATGACTTATTTTTTTAAATGTAATTTTGGTAAAAGAAACTGTAGGGGGAAATTTGCTGATTCAGAAATGATTTTTAGCAAAAACCCACTTTAAAAAAAAACCCAGGTGGGTTTTTGTTGGTGGACCCGTCCAGGAAAACCCGGGTGGGTTTTTCTGGGCTGGGCCCACTTTGCCAACCCTGGAAATAACCGCTCTTAAATTAAATTAATGGCTTTTTACGCAGAATTATCCGATTTGCTTGGAATTTTCGACATAGGTTCATTATGGTAAGATGTATCTCTGATTAGTTATACCGGCACGTAACCACCACCTGGGCAGCCGGGGCACTGCCCCGGGATCACCAAGACTGAAGGGCCCCAAACTGATGGTTAAAAAACTCTTGATATTAGTTTCTATTCTAGACGTCCCATAAAATGCCCATCACCTAGCTAAAAGTTAGTAATAAAAAAAATCAAAGTGCCTGAGTAAATGTTTTTGCGTGTCCGTCGATATACTCCATACGCTTCGCATGAAACGCAGCTCTAGAGCAAACAGCTTAATGTTGAGTCGAATGTGTCATATCGCATCAAAGGAAGAAAATATGGCCTTCTAATAGATTGAATATAAAAAGAATCTAAAAAATTTTAGAAAATCTTACTTTTTAGCTGTTAATAAATACATAAAATCGAAAAAAAATTATAAAATCCATCTTTTAAAAGGTTTTTAAACAGAAACGCATGAGTAAGTTAGAGATCTGCACGGACCGGGTCCGTCTCAAGAGGTGAAAAAAACAGTGTTTGTGGGAGAAAAAAAATCATAACTTCGTCAATTCTCAAGATATCAAATCCAACTAAACTTTGTATAAATTTTCTCAATATTACCTAAAACTTTTGTATTTACAAGTTTTTCACAGGATCAACTTTTACTGATGAAAAAAAATTATAAACGAAACGAAAAAGGGGGGAGGGGTGGAAAACGAAAAAATCCATAACTTACTCAATACTTAAGCAATCAAATCTAATTAAATTTATTTTACATCGTTTCAATAATATCTACAACTTTTACATTAACAAGTTTTTCATAGGACCAATTCTTATAGCAGACATAAATTAAACAAAAAATGGGAGTTGGAGAAAAAAAATTGCTTGTATTGTGACTCATTTGTAAATTCTTTTTTGATTTTAAACGCATCCAAATAGTATATCCTCTTATTTAGAAACTATATAATGCGATGCATTGGCCAGTTTTTTGATAAAGGCAGAATATATTTCAAAAAGGGTATTTTGAACAGAATTTTCCTAAGTGATTGTGATTGAAAATTTGAGGAAGTATAAAAAATTGCGTTTTTTCTGAGTCATTTTTAAATCTATTTTTGTTTTCAAACGCTTCCAGTTTACAGGTCCTCTTATTTAGGAACTATATAATGTGACGGATGGGCCAGTTGTTTGATAAAGGCAGAATATATTTCAAAATAGGCCTTCAAAGCGGGGACTTGACACAAAATTTTCCAAAGCGATCATGATTAAACAATTGAGGATGTATTCAAATAACAAATTGGTTATTTTATGACTCATTTTCAAATTCAATTTTGCTCTCAAACGTATTCAACTGACAGTTTTTTGTTATTTAGGAAGTATAAAATGTGCGCATTGGTCGATTTTTTAATAAAGTCAGAATATATTTCAAAATATGTTGTCAAAATGGGTATTTGAACCAATTTCACTCAGAGCTGGATTAAGCACTTCTGGGGCCTGGGGCTACTGGGAATTTTGGCCCTCCCCCTTACGCTATTGAAAATCTTGAACCTCCTACCACGATACTGAATATCACCCTTTCCTCAAATACACACAAACACCTTTGTTTTGTTTTTTAATCCTAAAATACATATTTTAAATATTGAATATGTATAATGTTAATAATTTTTTTTTGTTATCTTAAATAGAGTTCTTAAATAGGCCTTTTTCCGCGACCTTTCGACAAAATTTGCGCTTTTCCTGTGATCTTTTTCCATAATTCGCGTTTTCCTGCCACAATTTAACGAAATTCACGTTTTTTCTGCGATTCTCTGCCAAAATTCCTGTTTTTTTCAGCGATTCTTTGACGAAATTCGCGTTTTTTCAAGCGATCCTCTGTAGAAATTTACACTTTTTCCGTGTCTCTTTGACAAAATTCGCTCTTTTCCACAATGTTTTGACTAAATTTGTGCTTTCCCGTGATCTTTTCAAGAAATTTGCGATTTTTTGCCATCCTTTAACGAAATTCGTGTTTTTTATTGCGGATTTCTGCCAAAATTCGCGTTTTATCGACAATTTTTTGACGAAATTCGCGCTTTTTCGCGGTTCTTTGTCAAAATTCGCTTTCTTCGGCGGCGACACTTTAACAAAATTGGCTCTTTTAACTAAATTTACGCTTTTCTCGCAAACTTTTTATGAAATTCATGTTTTTTTCTACCACCTTTTGTCAAAATTCGGGCTTTCTTTTCGCAGTTCTTTCTCAAAATTCGCGTTTTTTCGGCAATCCTTTGTCGAAATTTGCGTTTTTTAGCGTTTCTTTGTCAAAATTCACTGTTTTTCCACGATCTTTTGACCAAATTTGCGCTTTTTTCCGCGACCTTTTCATGAAATTCTCACTTTTTCTGCCCCACTTTTACAAAATTCACGTTTTTTTCGCGATTCTTTCCAGGGTTGCCACGACAGCTGGAGAACCTGGAAAACCGGGAAAACACAGGGAATTTTAAAATCCCCTCCCAAAACAGGGAAAATCCAGGGAATTTAAAAAAAATCCTAAAAAATCTGGAAAACACAGGGAATTTTTTCCCTGCTATATTCAAACATAAATTATCTTTTTTCAGCTTTCATTTTGAAAGCCGAATATTATCTTAGATTTTTTAAGATTAAAGAATGAACCAGTGTTGTGTATCAAAGTTATCCTATATTTTATGTGTCCTGTATTTTAATATAAATATTAATTTGAATGCATAAAGTAGCTTTTTCTCTTTAATTTTCTTTTTTATTTCTGTAATTTTTGTGATATTATGTTCAAGATAATTGATTTTTAGGTAAGATTCTTTAAAATTTTATATTCTTTAAATTATTAGATACAAAGATTTCAGATATTTTAACATTCATTTACAAATATTTCAAAGCATTTTTTAGCAGAATGTTTGAATGTTGCTTTACTGTTTTTATTATTATGAATGTAAAATGTAGGATTCAAAAATAAGTATAACAATTTTAAAGGGTTTTTTCATTTGCTCATATCATATGATGTATTATATTTGTTCAATTAATTAGATAATGGTAAATTATAAGGTGTCTAATTAGCCTACATACACACGTACATTTTTGTGCTCTCAACATCGAATAAATGAGTTGCAGTGCAGGGAAAACACAGGGAATTTTTTTTTTTTCAAGATTAGAGTGGCAATCCTGCTTTCTCAAAGTTTGCGTTTTTTTGGCGGACCTTTGACGAAATTCGCTATTTTCCGGGGTTCTTTGTCAAAATTAACGTTTTTTCACGATCCTTTGACAAAATTCGCTTTTCCCCGCGATCTTTTGACTAAATTTGCGCTTTTTCGCGCAAACTTTTCAAGAAATCCTCACTTTTTCTGCCGCACTTTGACAAAATTCGCGTTTTTTTTCACGATTCTTTCTCATAATTTGCGGTTTTTTTGGCGAACCTTTGACTAAATTCGCTATTTTCCGAGGTTCTTTGTCAAAATTCACGTTTTTTCACGATCCTTTGACAAAATTCGCCTTTTCCGCGATCTGTTGACTAAATTTGCGCTTTTCCTGCGAACTTACCAAGCAATTCGCACTTTTTCTGCCATTCTTTGACGAAATTCCCGGCTCTTTGACGAAATTTGTTGTTCTTGGTCAAAATCCTCGCTTTTTCATGATCCTTTGACGAAATTCACGTTTTTCCGCCACCCTCTGTCGAAATTCGCATTTTTTCCCCGATGCTTTGACAAATTTTGCTCTTTTTCCGCGAACTCTTGACTAAATATGCGCTTTTTCTGTGATCTTTTAAAGAAAATCCCGTTTCTCCTTCCTCCATTTGATGAAATTCGCGTTTTTTTTACGATTCTTCATCAAAATCGTGGTTTTTTGGCCATCCTTTGACGAAATTCGCATTTTTCCACGACCATTCAAAAAAATTCGTGTTTTTTTCGTAACCTTTTTAAAAAATTCGCGCTTTTTCCGCGACCTTTTGACGAAAATAACGCTTTTTCCACGGCCTTTTGAAGAAAATTGTGCTTTTACGCGATCTTGATTAAATTCGTTCTTTTCTTGATGAATTTCGCGTTTTTTTACGCGATCTTTTTCATTTCGTTTACACTGCCACTTTTGTTAAATTTGAAAATTTTCGGAGATACAGACAGCAATGATGTCAAATGACAATTCAAGTTAAGTTGCAAAGAAAACGGCGATTTCGCGCAGCTCTTACACCCTGTAATTGTAACTTAAGCCTTTGCTGGGGGCCCCTGACTGGTTGGGGCCCAGGACTGCAGCTCCTTAGCCTTCCCCCCCTTAATCCGGCTATGATTTCACATAAGATGATTTTAATAAAAGCAAATCTTACAGAAAAATGAAATTAAAATTTTTTCAAAAGCGGCCAAATAAAGTAATTAAATTGGGCTTATCTCTAATCGTATTTAATTTTTTGTTGTTGAAATGAAAGCTCTTTTTTAGGGATTTTTTTCAAGATGGAGGGGCACCAAAAAGTTCCAGTGAGAGGGGACATGTTATTCCACCGGGGAGATGTCCCCGGAGCCACACCCTGTCCCAGGCAGGAAATTTAACTTTTTCCAGAGTCCAGATTAAGGCCCAAACACATTTGACCACTTCTTGAATTTCCGTGTCGGCTCGTTTATTGTGTCGACGCGATGTTTTTGATCTTATTGAGTTTTGTAGGAAAGGGACGGTTGTCCGGTGAAAGGAAAATCTCCCCCCCCCCCCGTTCTTTTACGAATAAACCTCAAATAATCCTGTATTAAAGACTTCCCCACCTTTTCCAAGAATTCAGTTTAACGGAATAGAAATGCAGTCTGAAATGAGCCTTAGACTGGCGTGGGGGGGGGGGGAAGGGAATGGGGTTTTACCCCCTTTTTTAATATACTGAAGTGACTAAACTACCGTTTGTCTGTATACATATATTTCGTACCATGTGCTACTAATATCTACGTACAGATCAACATAAGAAAGATAACTTTAAGAAACTAGAATATATATATATTTTTTTTACAATTATAGGAACGAGGTGGAACTCATCGAACTTCGACGTAAGAAAATGTTTTAAAAGGAACTATTTCATTGATTTATAACAACGTACATAAATAGCTACAGTGAAAAATGCATTTTATATTGGTCAGTTTAACTCTAAAAGAAATATTATTTTTAGATAAAATCAACAAAATACCATTTCTATAAAAGTCAGTTGTCCAAATTATTAAGATTAAACTTGAATCGCAAGTGTAATAAGTAAAACATGATAAAGATAAGTAATTATGATGAAGTTACCAATTTAGGCTCTTACGACTGGAAAAAATGAAAAAAGAAAAAAAAAATCAAATTGACACGATCATAAAATTTCACGTGAAATCTAAACCCGTCATCATTTTCATGATTTTCATCTTCTTAAAATTTACGTACGAAATTTTAATTAATTTTTTTTTTCAAATTTAAGAGATAGGGGCGCATTTTTGTTGCCAAAAATACAAAATTCGCACAAAAACTTTAAAAAAATTAATATCTCAAAATTAAATTGTGATACAGCTACCAAACAAATTACATCTGCATACGCCGATGTAAAAATTGAGAATGTGCGATGTTCAAAAGTGTAAAATTTGCAGTAGCGAAAATTGCAAAACCGAAATTCCAGAAGAAAGTATTGCCATTCGCAAAATTACGTATGCGTTACGCACAAATACGTTTGGCCTTTATAATATAGATATATGAAAAAAAGGGAGCCTTTAAAATGAGAATACATCTGTGGTGTAACTAGAACATTCAGGAGGGCATGGAGCATAGAAAAGTATGGGCGCGGAGAAGAGAGCCCTCTTGAATCTGAAAAATAGAAATTTTGGGTCACTTTTGACAATTTTTTATCATTTACCATTTAAACAAAAATTTATATCTGCACTTGGGGGGGGGGGAGAGTAGGGGGGTGGTCTCCTCAAATCGGGTGGTCCGGGCCAGCTACCCCTGCTTTAATCAGTACCCTATTTTACCAACAGAAACACATTCTATACATTGAAAATATTTCCAATGTAAAGCCTATATTTGTACTATATTGGGGTTTCTTAGAAAATATTTCCACTATAACGACGATACTCGTACTATATTGGGGTGCCATTGGAAATATTTCAAATGCAAGGCCAAAATCTGTGCAATAGTGGCGTTTCGTGGAAAATATTTCCAATGTAACGCCAATATTTGTAAAATATTCGAAATTCATTGAAAATATTTCCAATGTACGGCCAAATTTTAAAATATTGGGGATTCATTGAAATATATTTTCAATGTAATGCAAACATTTGTACAATATTGCGGTTTCACAGGAAATATTTCGAATGAAACCCCAATATTGTAGAAATGTTGGCTTTACATTGGAAATATTCCCAATGGTCCCAATCTGCACTATTTGTACAAAATTGGAGATTTATTCTCAATTTCCAATGTAACGCCAACATTTGTACAATATTGGAGATTCGTTGCAAATATATCCAATGTATCGCCAACATTTGTACAATATTTGGGTTTTACTGGAAATATTTTCAATGTAACGTCAACGTTTGCACAATATTGGAGATTCATTGGAAATATTACCACTGTAAAGCCAACAGTTCTACAATGTTGGAGATTCATTGTAAATAGTTCCAACGTAACGCCAACATTTGCACAATATTGGGGATTCATTGCAAATATTTCCAATCTATCCCCAATATATGTACAATATTGGAGATTCTTGGGAAATATTTCCAATGTAATCTCAACATTTGTACAATATTATGGATAAACTGGAAATATTTTTAATGTAATCACAACATTTCTACAATATTGCGGATTCATTGGAAATATTTGCAATGTAGCGCCAGCATTTGTACAATATTGGGGATTCATCAGAAATATTTCCAGTGTAACGCCAACATTTGTACAATATTGAGGTTTCATTGGAAATATTTCCCATGTAACGCAAACAATAGTATAATATTGGGGTTTCATTGGAAATATTTCCAATGATACTCCAGTATTGTAGGTTTGTTGGCTTTACATTGGAAATATCGCCAATGTAACGCCAACATTTGTACAATATTAAGGATTCATTGGAAATATTTTTAATGTAAAGCCAACATTTGAAAAATATTGGGGTTTCATTGGAAATATTTCCAATGTAACGCCAACATTTGTACAACATTGGGGTTTCATCGGAAATATATCCAATGTAATGAAAACATTTGTACAATATAGGGAATTCATTGGAAATATTTCCAATGTAACCCCAACTTTTGTACAATATTGGAGATTCACTGGAAATATTTCCAATGTAACGCCAACATGTGTACAATATTGGAGTTTCATTGGAAATATTTCCAATGAAACCCCAATATTGTAGATATGTTGGTTTTACATTGGAAATATTGCCAATATAACGCCAACATTTGTACAATATTGGGAATTCATCGGAAATATTTCCAATGTAAAGCCAACATTTGTACAATATTGGGATTTCCTTGGAAATATTTCCAAAGAAACCCCAATATAGTAGATATATTGACTTTACATTGATAATATTGCCATTGTAAAGCCAATATTTGTACAATATTGGGGTTTCATTAGAAATATTTCCAATGAAACCCCAATATTGTAGATATGTTGGATTTACATTGGAAATATTGCCAGTGTAACGCCAACATTTGTACAATATTGAGAATTCATTGGAAATATTTCCAATGTAAAGACAACATTTGTACAATATTGGGGTTTCATTGGAAATATTTCCAATGTAACGCCAACATTTTTGAAACATTGGGGTTTCATTGGAAATATTCCCAATGTAACGCCAATATTTGTACAATATTGGAGTTTCATTGGAAAGATTTCCAATGAAACCCCAATATTGTAGAAATGTTGGATTTACATTGGAAATATTGCCAATGTAACGCCAACATTTGTACAATATTGGGAATTCATTGGAAATATTTCCAATGTAGAGCCAACATTTGTACAATATTGGGGTTTCATTGGAAATATTTCCAATGTAACGCCAACATTTGTGAAACATTGGGGTTTCATTGGAAATATTTCCAATGTAACGCCAATATTTGTACAATATTGGGGTTTCATTGGAAATATTTCCAATGAAACCCCAATATTGTGGATATGTTGGATTTACATTGGAAATATTGCCAATGTAACGCCAACATTTGTACAATATTGGGAATTCATTGGAAATATTTCCAATTTAAAGCCAACATTTGTACAATATTGGGGTTTTATTGGAAATATTTCCAATGTAACGCCAACGTTTGTGAAACATTGGGGTTTCATTGGAAATATTTCCAATGTAACGCCAATATTTGTACAATATTGGGGTTTCATTGGAAATATTTCCAATGAAACCCCAATATTGTAGATATGTTGGATTTACATTGGAAATATTGCCAATGTAACGCCAACATTTGTACAATATTGGGAATTCATTGGAAATATTTCCATTGTAAAGCCAACATTTGTACAATATTGGGGTTTCATTGGAAATATTTCCAATGTAACGCCAACATTTGTACAATATTGGGGTTTTATTAGAAATATTTCCAATGTAACGCCAATATTTGTACAATATTGGGAATTCATTGGAAATATTTCCAATGAAACCCCAATATTGTAGATATGTTGGATTTACATTGGAAATATTGCCAATGTAATGCCAACATTTGTACAATATTGGGAATTCATTGGAAATATTTCCAATGTAAAGCCAACATTTGTACAATATTGGGGTTTCATTGGAAATATTTCCAATGTAACGCCAATATTTGTACAATATTGGGAATTCATTGGAAATATTTCCAATGAAACCCCAATATTGTAGATATGTTGGATTTATATTGGAAATATTGCCAATGTAACGCCAACATTTGTACAATATTGGGAATTCATTGGAAATATTTCCAATGTAAAGCCAACATTTGTACAATATTGGGTTTTCATTGGAAATATTTCCAATATAACGCCAACATTTGTACAATATTGGGGTTTTATTGGAAATATTTCCAATGTAACGCCAATATTTTGTACAATATTGGGAATTCATTGGAAATATTTCCAATGAAATGCCAATATTTAGCCAATATTGGCGTTTTATTGGAAATATTTCCAAGAAAACCAATATTGGCGCAACGTTGGGCCAATATTGGTTTGCTTATAGGGTACTTATGCTTCATGAATATTAAAAAAAAATATTTGAAAATTTTATCGGGTAATTTTGTAAAAATTTACCAACATTTTAACAGTTTGATTCCTGCGTTAGTAACCGTGGCATTAAAAAGTTTTCTCCATTATAGAAATTTTCTTCAATATGACTTTCGTGCATCCAGCGATGCTTCTTTCGGTTTTAGTGTCGTTAACGATCGCAGATTTGATAAATTTCATGCATCCAGTGATGATTATTTTTGCTTTAGTGGGCGCAGACACGGCCAACTTTATTAGAGGCCTCGGAAGCTTTTGCTTTTTAGGCGGGTCTTAGGACGGAATTAATGACGTAATCTCCGTCTATCCAATCTCGTGAGGAAGTTGTCCTTGTAAGGGGCGTTACAAACAAGAGTTGTCTTTGCCGATTGGTTAAACATGATATGATGTCATAAATTCCGTCCTAACAGCCAAGAGCTTCCAAGGCCTCTAATGAAGTTGGCACAGAGCGGCAGTTAGTTACTGCGGCATTGAAAAGTTTCATGCACTTTAGAGACTGCTGCACAGCGAGTTTCGTGCATTCAGTGATGTTTTTTTTATTTTTTGGTTTAAATGGGCGAGCGGCCCTCAAACGTGCGTTAGTGATCACCACATTGACGAGTTACGTGCTCTTTAGAGACTACTGCACAGCGCATTTCGTGCACTTTAGAGACTGATTGCTGCACAGAGAGTTTCGTGTATCCAGTGATTTTTGTTATTGTTTTTGTTCTTTAAATGAGCGCACAGCGCTCATACATGCGTTAGTGATCGCGGCATTGATGAGTTTCGTGCTCTTCAAAGACTACTGCAGAGCGCGTTTCCTGTATTTAAAAATACGTGCTCTTAGATTAATTAACTTGCACTTAGATAAATTTCGTGCACTTAGATTGCTGCTGTGGCAGTTTCGTGTGCCTAATGATGTTTTTTTTTGTCTCGTTGTAATTGGCGCGCAGCGTAGGAATCGTTCTTACTATTGTTTATGTCGCTAATTGTCTGCTTCAAAACCACGCGTTGTTATTGGGAAGAATTTCTAGGTTGCTGAAAACTCGATTGACGCTTGTGGATACTTGTCGCCAAAATTGCCAAAATTGCCAAAATCCAGAGTCTCGGCTGTTTCAGGTTATATCCTTAATGTTTGAATAGAATGCATTATAATTATTAATATTCTAATACGAAAAAATTTATGTGATGCCTTCCTTGTGCATTTTCAATAAAATAGGAATTCAAATAATCATGAAATTTAATTAAAATGAAGTAATATTTTTGTTATACCTTTGTCTAAGTTTATAAGTGTACAAGACCGTTTTATTATCAACACCAAGAAACAACCAGTCGAAACTGAGTAGGGATTTTTTTTATTTTTTCCCGTATCACTATGTAGTATAAGTTTTAACATTGTTGCATTATACTGTCCTTATCCGCTACTTTTCCCAAATGTTATTGTATTGTTGTGAATTTGAACACATGTTACAAATAAAGACTCATTGTTGATATAAGAACGTCTGATTGTTAAACAAAAATATTTATTCTCGACAAAATCATTGAAAAACAAAGTGCAACAATGTATTACAACAATCACTGCATATTTTAACAACTTATTTTTTACCCTTCTGATTAAATAACCTTATATATTACTACTCATAAAAAACGTCCAAAGCACAAGTATCATTTTATGTTATATGTCAAATAGCATTTTTACAGCAACATCTTTTAATATCGTTTCAGAACAGGATATTGTTTCTCTGTATGAAAAAAAAACAGTCAAAAAATGGATGACATCAATATTATAGATTGGATAATTGACCATAAGAAATTCAGATCGTACAAAGTTATTAGCCGTGACAAATTTGCTTCGACAATTGAAATAGATGATGAAGACAAACAGAAAAAGTCATCTGTTCTGATATTGACGAAAAAAGCAGCTGACATCAGAAAATTTGATTATGAACGAATGGAAAATCCTTACATTGTTAAAGCTCTACAGTTTGAATATTTATGCAAATTCCAGTCATATATAATCCACATAGAAACTGGCGAGAACACTTTACAAGACGCAATAGGTAATAAGTTCTTCCGACAATCTCCAGATGCCATTGAGTCAATTTTCAACTGGATTAAGCAAGTGTCAATGGGACTAAAAAAGCTGCATTCAGAAGATTTAGTTCATTTAAATATACGTGGAAGCTGTATTGTGATATTTTCCAACAACATAGCCAAACTTGGAGGATTGGATTTTGCACGGCATTCTTCCACTATGAATAACAAGTAATGTATTTCTTCTCATTGAAATTATTTTTTTTCAAAGAATTATTGCACAGTAATATTTTAATAGACACTAGTAAAGGAAATATAACAGTAAACAAAATTTGACAATGCTTATAGACATTTGATTGAAATGCCGATAACTTTTGCTGCAATTTTTGATAAATATTCCTTAAAAGTACTTACTCGTATTGTGCCTTAAAAATATGTGCAGATACGCTAATTGCTAATAAAAAAGCTTCTTAACATCTTTAACTAGTAAAGGAAATAGTTAATGAATTGGTAAAGGAAATATAACAGTAAATAAAAGTTAACAATCCTTATAGACATTTGGTTGAAATTCCAATGAATTTTGCTGCAATTTTTGATAAATATTTCTTAAAAGTACTTACTCGTACTGTGCCTTAAAAATATGTGCAGATACGCTAATTGCCAATAAAAAAGCTTCTTAACATCATTATTCTCTATTTGACAATGAACGCGACCTTTAATGTAGTTAAATGATTTTTTATTGACACAAGCATCGAAACGTATAATTATCTTCTTATCCTTTCACTTCAAAGTATTTTTCTTGAAAAAAGATGGATTCGCATGTCTTTAGCATTCGTGCTACTTGAATTACGTCATTTTGTTTATCCAAAGAGCACTGAACAAGTATTGTATCTACTACGGCCAATACATAAATGTGTACAGAAAAGAATCAATGAAATAAACAAATGAATTTCAGTGAGATAAATAAATGAATAAACTGATTAATAATAAAAAAATTTCTTACCTCTGTGAGACGTCTTTCTGCTTAATTTTGTTGCACTTAACTTATCTACTATAATTCGCATTTTATGAAATAAAGATACATTGTGCTAAGTAGAAGTGCCTTTAGCCAAAAATCAACTTTTTTTCAAATCATGGTAATATCAATATAAGCATGGTAATATCAATATAGTCCCATATGTTTTTGTAGTGCATATATCACAGCTTATAAGTTCTGTGTCTGATGGCCACCTTTATTTTCGAAACATTTCCTTGGCCTTATTCGATTAACAAGGTATCTCTGGTAAAATAAGTCGCATTATTTCGTTCTAAATTATTGGTGTCTAAAAATCGTGCTATGTGACTAACACTAGACGTACTGATGGAAATGATCTTAAGATATCAATATACGATTGCCGAGTTCATTTTTGTCTCATTAATAGCATTAAAACGAAAATAAGTAGTCCAATTTACCTAAATGCGTCGATACGTCTTATGCATGTCCCTTTTTCAAATTCTCCTTCGGTAATTTAAAAAATATATAACAAAGAATTGAAACAGATAAAACTTGAAATTGAAACATTTACGCATTTTGACATGGGCTTCAATTTTTAATAACTTAAAATATTACAAAATAACTTTATATATAGATTATTGAATGCATTATAATAAATTTAAATATGTTTCAACATTACGCTTCGAGCACGTTTAACTTTTAACACTTTAAATCAACAAGTGACTAATGAATAATTGATACAACATTATATTTCTAAAGCAGTTTTACATTGTATATTTTAAGCTAGTGTTTTAATTTTATGTTTGCTTGTAAATCTTATTTTCATCTTGTTATTCTGTATAGTCCGCAGTATTTTGCGTTTTTTGAAGGTATTAGAACAGTAGTTTACAAAGTTTTTTTTAAGTCGGCTCAAATAATCATCTCTAAAATTATAATGTCCTCTCACGCTGTGCATGACATAGAATTCTTATTCTTTTTTTAAACTTCAATATTTCATAAACTTTATGAGACATAGTTTTTTGTTAAGAACAAGAGAAAAACATTCAGATAATAAGATATCATTATGAACACCATTAACCAAAATAAATTTTCGAATTTTTCACCTTTAGCAATTTGAATTAACAAATTTTCTTTCGCCACTAGATTCCTTTGTTAGTTGGATGAAGTGTTTACTATATTTACAATTCATTTTTGATCTACACTTATCTACTGTGTATGAAGCATGCATCAGTGTCATACGAATGTAACCTACAACTATCCTTATTGAACTTTATTATTTATTTAGTGTAGTCTGTGGTACATCATTCAGCGTTTTTGAATATTTTCAGGATAAAGATATTTAATGCAATCAGTTTTAAAAGTAGCTTTATAGAAGCACACAATTAAATATCATGTCAAAGAAAAACACAATTACATTATGATGCAGAAAATTCCTACATAACAAAGTTTATTTAAATAGCATTTTGTTTATTTAAATATTGTTGCATTTTAAATCCACTTTAATTAAACATAACCCATATTCAAGGTCTTTACTTTGGTACAATTATACTATCTTTTAAGCCTAAATCCGAAATTTTGATTTTGCGATTTTACATTGCGTTTAGACATATATGAAGAGATGAATAATTCGCGATGTGTTTTGTAATGGGGATTTGTTTAAATAAAACGATTTTTTACCAAGTAGTTGATTTTTTCAATACAATAAATTGAAAATATTGGATATACAGCATTTTTTAACCTAAAAAATTCGTATTTAGTCTAAACCTTTCTGCCTTTTATGTAGTATGAAATTGTAAAAAAATAAAAATAGTAAAGTCAAAAAGTTTTTAGCGATGGATAAAAAAACTCTTCTTGCCCGTACGATGTACGTGAAAATAAGTTAAAGGGTTAATGTAGTGAAATATTTCCAGATTTATACTAGAAGTTCAGCTACTATTTATGTGAGATTCTAGCATTTGGCAAAAGCATTTCGTTGCATTTGTTCCATTTGTTGGATTTCTGAGTCGTCATATTGAAACAGAATGACCGTATATACAGGGTGTATCTAAACTATTGGGCAAAACTTTACGGGGTGATAGTTCACATCAAGACAAACAATATGAAATAGGAAACTAACGGTCCCAAACGTTTTCCGAAGGAGAGAGGCGTCATTAATGTTTAGGGTCCAAAATTTGAAATAAACATAAAAAACGGAAAAATTGGTCTGTTGATTTGCGGTTTTCACTAAAACTATTCTTTATGTCAGTATGTTCTTAAAAGTAAATTATAAAGATAAATTTCAAAAATTGCCGATAGAGAGCGCTTTAGACTTTAGAGTAACGAGCAACTATTTTTTGTCGTTATTTTCTGCATCTTATGAAAAATTTTCGGAAGCTTAGACTTAAACTTAAATTTTGAGCTCAAAATCTGAATAATTGGGAGTGGTTAACTAGCGCAAACTGAACTGCGTTCAAAGATTCAAATTTCAAATGATTGTAAAAAACGGAAAAATTGGTCGATTCATTTGCAGTTTTCGCTAAAACTATTTTTTAAATAAGTATTTTCTTGAACATAAATTTTAAAGATAAATTTCAAAAAATGTCGATTGAGGGCGCCTTAGACTTTGGAGTAACGTACAACTGTTTTTATCCGTTATTTTTTTAACCTCATAAAATGCTTGCAAAAGCTTATACTTAAATTTTTTACTTAAAATATGAATAGTTTAAAGTGTTTAAGTAGCACAAACTGAACTGTGTTGGAAGGAGAGGGAGGATCTTCAATTTTGAAATGATTTAAAAAAATGGAAAAATTGGTCGATTCGTTTGCGGTTTTCGCTAAAACTACTCTTTAAATCAGCATTATCGTGAAAGTAAATTTTAAAGATAAATTAAAAAAATTGCCGACGGAGGGCGTCTTAGACTTTGGAGTAAAGTACAATTAGTTTTAACCGTTATGTTTTTAATATCATTAAAGGCTTGCAAAAGCTTAGACTTAAATTACAGCTTAAAATCTGAATAGTTGGGAGTTATTTAGTAGCGCAAAATTGAACTGTGTTCGAAGGAGGCAGGGAGGGTTAAATGTTTAACTCCTGAACACAGTTCAATTTGCGCTTTTTAACCCCTCCAAACCATTCAGAATTGGAACTCAAAATTTAAGTCTAAGCTTTTGCAAGCATTTAATTAGATGCAAAAAATAACGGTTAAAAATAGTTGTTGGTTACTCTTAAGTTTAAAGCGCCTTTTAAAGAAATGTTTTAAAATTTATTATTAAAATTTATTTTCAAGAAAATACTGACATAAAGAATAGTTTTAGCGAAAACCAGTGTTGCCAGACGGGCTACTTATTTTAAATTCAGATTCTTGACTGGCACCACTTTTTTGAAATAGTACAATGCGCCTTATTTAATGACATATTAATAAAGGAGAAAATCAACGGAATTTTGCCGTTTCAAAAAAGTGGTGCCAATCAAGAAATCCGAATTTAAAAAAAGTAGCGCACTGGCAACACTGGCGAAAACCGCAAACGAATCGACTAATCTTTCCGTTTTTTATAGTCATTTGAAATTTGAACCCTCCTACCTTTGAACAAAGTTCAGTTTGCGCTACTTAACCACTCCCAACGATTCAGATTTTGAGCTCAAAATTTAAGTTTTTGTCTAAGCTTCTAAAAAAATTTAACGAGATTAAAAAAATAACCGTAAAAAATAACTGGTCGTTACTCCAAAGTCTAAAGCGCCCTCTATCGGCATTTTTTAAAATTTATCTTTAAAATTTATTTTTAAGAAAATACTGATTTAAAGAGTAGTTTTAGGGGAACCCACAAACGAATCGACCAATTTTTCCATTTTTTATAATCATTTGAAATTTGCACCTCTGAACGCAGTTTAACTTTCGCTACCTAAACACTTCCAACTGTTCAGATTTTGAGCTCAAAATTTAAGTTTAAGTCTAAGCTTACGAAACCATTTAATGAGATGCAAAATATAACGGCAAAAAATAGATGTTCGTTACTCCAAAATCTAAAGCGCCCTCTATCGACATTTTTAGAAATTTATATTTATAATTTTTTTTTCATAAAAATACTGACATGAAGAATAGTTTTAGTGAAAACCGCAAATCAATCGATCAATTTTTCCGCTTTTTATGTTTATTTGAAATTTTGGACCTAAAACTTTAATGTCGCATATCTCCCCTTAAAGAAGTTTGGGACCCTTAGTTTCCCATTTAATATCGTTTGTCTTGATGTGTACTATCACCCCTAAAAGTTTTGCCCAATAGTTTAGATACACCCTGTATATAGTTACATTAAATTTACTCTCAGTTTACCTCTTTTAACTAGAATTGTGATTTTAGTAATGAGTGCTAATATACGTTTGCATTCATAACTCGAAATATCCTTCTCTAACTGTGCCGTTATAAAAAAAAAAAAAGAAAAAAAAGAAAAAAAAAGAAAAGAAAAAACTTCTCACAATGTTTTTACATTCACAATTTTCCTGAATTTCACAGAAAAACTCCCTTTTCACGCCAAAATGCCTCTTTCTCTTAGAAATATGAAATTTTCATCATATTTCCTTGAAATAACGAAACGGATGGGAACGGAAAACAAAACGGAAGGGGATGGAGGGGGGAAAACGAAGATACTCGGTTATCTGCCACAGATTTATTTTGAATGTCTACGAAACTGGCATGCTGTTGCATTAAAAAAAAAAAAAAAAAAAAAACTCAGCGAAAGAATCCTCACTCTTTTGTGAGATTGTAACATGTTGCTAAATTGCAGTTGTATTGTTTTTTGTCATCGAGATTAATTCTTATATTTCTTATCAATATTTTAGCACTTTTATAATACTAGCTTTATACTAACTTTATAGCGGAAAATTACCACTTCTTCAAACGGACTTTTTTTCTTCTTTTGTTTTCCGAAACGTAAAATCTATTAACAGAACGGAAAAATATCCAGCAACTTTGCTGCCACTAATTTTACCGCGAATACACGATTTTACTTTTAAAAATGCGGTTATGAATATCGGCAATTGATGTTTTTCTTGTGATTTACATTATATGTTTGTTGACAGATACTCTTTTATTAACCCTCTCATTCATACGGACTGCATATGAAGACAGATAAAACTAGTTGTTGGAGGCCACCGTAATACTTACCCATCATGGATATGCATAGCACAATATATGAAAACATAACATGTGTAAACAATTTATAAAATGCATTACAATTCCAAAACAAAATACAAATGTATATTTAAGTATTTTTAACACTTAATCATGCTCTATTAATGAATTTCTGATGAACCAATTTCGAAAAATTGTATGAAACGCCAAACTATTCAAGCAGCACTCAATTGTGTAAAAGAAACATTCTTATAACTCCAAAAATAATAATCATATTTACTAACGGTTTTTTGGATCGAATTGAGTATTTCATTTCCAATAAAAATATATCTTTGAATTGAAATTTGAATGAAATACAGGGTCATGAAAAATCAAAGAATGTGGAAATTAAGATTAGAAATATCTCAACAACTAATAATCCGATTGACTTCGTTTTTTATGCAAAATTTGTGTTATTTTATTGCCTTTTACGTCCACTCCTTAAAATAAAAGAATTCAAAAAGTTTTATATACCTTTCATCAGAACGAATTTTTCGAGAGTCCGAAAAATATAGTTCCGGATAATCGAGGATATTGTTATTTAATAGGCTTCGTCTCATTCTTATATACTAAGTACATACAAAATTTCAATTTTAAACAAAAAACGTACATATATATGTTACATTATTTATTTTTTCTTCGCGATATTTCATTTTTAGCACTTACCAACAAAGTTTAAAAGTGCTTATGCATTAAGTTTGTCTGTCCGTCTGTCCGTATGGCCGTCTGTCCGCGCTCTAATTCTTGTAAATATACTCCGATTGTCATGAAATTTTTGGACGTTAAAGCCGCTTACCAGAGCACGAACCCTATTGAAAATAAAGGTTCTGCCGTGATAAGTTTATTTACAGGGACAGTCAAAATTTTCTATTGCATTGCGTCCTATGGGGAAAAATCGCTTCAAATGAATTTTAAAGATGTTACACCCTATCAAACATCTTCAAATTTATATGCATCACCAAAGTGCAGTAATATATGCATTATATAAAGTAGGCAGCGAAAATAATAGTTATTATTCATTTACAAGGCCATACAAAAGAATTCCAATAGAAAATAATAAAGAGGGGAATTGTTTGCGACACATTTTAATTATGGTAAACGATTTCATATATAATCAAAGCTGAGGTTTAATATGAGTTATTTCATGCATAATATTAGTGCATAGCATTTACAGGGACACACAAAATATTAAAAATAGTATAATCTATCCGAAGTACAGTATATTATGGAAGGTGGCTATTAGTTGGATGAAATGCATTTTTAATTATGATATACGCTTTTAAGTTTCACTAGATGTATGCATATTATATGGTTTATATAAATTCTAAGTGTTACACCATTTTGATATACAGGGTTACCCAAAAGATCTGGGAAAGGCTACTGAATATAAGTGTAATTTACTTAAAGGTGGTTTTTAAATATGTTATGCCATTTTACAATGAAATTCATTTAGTTTACTAAGAAATATTTGTAGAATATTGATAAAACTATTATACAGGGTCACGCAAAGAAATGGCTAAATGGTCGTCTTTGGATGATAATTTCTAGAAATTTGATTTAAGCAATTTAAAGAGAATTTGTTTTTAAACAAAACTTTAGCAGAATATTTTCGCGTGTTAAAAGTACTATGTATTTTACAGGACTAAACATAAGTATTCAAGTATTTTTCCATAGATTAGCATAAATTGCTAAAAGGAAATTTTCAAGCAGTTAGGTGTTTTCTTGCTAAACTAAATTTTACCATTATATAGTCTATATATTAACCGATAGATCAAATAGAGAGATTTTCAAAAGTATTGGAATACACGCTTAGATATAAACAATAATACGTTATTTCCCTGGATAACGAAGTTTTTTTTAAAGATTTCAAGAAGTGTTGGAAAGTGCTTCATAATCTATGCTTAACGCATGATTTTTCTTACTTGTTTGTGTTAAATTTCCGGATTATTCACTATTTTGTTTTTTTTTAATTCTATCATTATTCCTATTAAATTCTCTTTTAATTGGTTCTTAATTTACTTAATTTATTTAAACAAAAAACTTTTAGTTTATTCCTAAATTGTACCATCACTTTTTACCATTTATTTCATTTAGTGTGAATTCGGATGTTTTTAAAAGAGCCATCTCTTTTTTTACTTACTTTATTCCGAAAAATTTTGCTCAAGGATATCATATTCCTTCAAAATTAGAATGCCTTAAATTATTTTTTTTTTGCAGATTTAATCTCACTAAACATGAAGTAGACTTCAAGTGTTCCGTCTTTATTTTCTTATTGGTCAGGGCGCGCGCGACAGTATGATCTGTGTTAAAACGAGCTTTTAACAAAAAGTTCCTGCAATGGAGCGAAAAGACAAATTAGTCCGACAATTAGACAATTGCCGCTATAATTTTTTCCTCGGTAGTTTTCACTTAACAATAGCTTTTTCATTCTAATTTCTTCTAAAATCATCGGTGACTTCTTAATATTGTAAGATTTGTGTTTCTCAATTGGATTGTGGGAAATATTTTCAGTGACATAATTGTAACAAAATATGAAGGCTAAATATGATTTATTACTTTTTTTTACGCAGAAACCTCTTATAAAATTCATCCCACTACCTGTCTACGTCCACTTCAACAATCGCCATAACTTCAACAAATTATTGGCTGTTTATCAAATTATAATGATTTGACGCAAAACTGATATGCTGCATTGTATCAGTTTGACATGTAATGAATCCGAATGAATGCTTCACAATAACGCCATAATTACTATAATCTTGCATACATATACAGTGTGTATAACAACTAAAAGGACAGCAAAAAACATAAATTTTCTGTTAGTATAAATTTCAAGACAAATGATTTCTTCCATTATGATAACCTTATTGTATCACCAAGCTCAAAATCTAATAAAAAAGGTCAGCAAAATTCAACCGTGAATATTTTATTAGGAAAATAAAGTAACTGTGCAAAAAAAACTCCATTTTTGCCTGTGTAAAATCTTTAAGGTCAGTAAAATAAATTCAATAAATTAATCAAAGAAAGAAATATTTAATGTATTATGCACTCACCTACGAGTTTAATGATTGCAAATATTCTTTCAATCTCGACATCATTAATTTTTTGGCACAGTTCGGGTTTGCTTTGGTGCTATTCATCTTCAATTGTCGATCTGCGTTCTGATGCTGAAGAAAAATGCCTTCCAGTTTTATAAATTCGTATCGCTAGATTGCCCTAGTTATGGATAGGATTTAAATTAGGATTTCTAAGCAGCCATTGCAAAACTTTAATATTTTTCTTTTCTTATAGAACGAAAATTTTTCTCACGTCTTATGGTGACAGGAGCATAGGTGCATTATCTCGCTGTTATGTCTTTTTGTTTTTCCTACCAGAAGTTTTACAACAAATGAAGAGGGTCTAAAAGAGTTTGAATATGTATCTTTTAATTACATTTTCCTGAAAGATGTGCAAGTGATACCTGTCCTTTAACGAAAAGCACCCCATGTTCCAATGAATCCGCCAAATAGCTGATGTTATAATAAAATCTCTTTTTCTTTTTTTTTAAATCATCCCAATAAGAACAATTATGTAAAGAAATGAAACTTAAATGCTCCTAATGGATGGAAATATTATTGGGATGATTTAAGAAAAGAAAAAGTGATGAGTTTGAAACGTCTGTTAGATGGCGGATTCATTGGAACATGGATCTGCTTTTAATTCAACGCATTCATGATGCCACTTGTACAGCTTTCAGACAAATTTATATCAAAGAAACACATACATACAATTTTTGATCCTCTTTTATTTGTTTCAGCACTTCTGGTAGGAAAACACGGATACAACAATGAGGTAATGCGCCAAACCACACAAGTCGTTGGAAAATCACTGCAGTAGCTCACTGCACAAGTCCTGAGCTACTGAAAAACAGCAATGTCCTATAAAAAAACATTGCTGTTTTGCAGTAGCTGCTCAGAAATTATGATTTGAATTTTATCGACAACTTATGCGGAGATCTAGCAAGAAAAGTTCATAAAAATCTAAAGCATTTTCTTCAGCATCGGAGCTCCGAACTGTTATAAAGCCATAAAATAATGTTTTTTAAATAAAAAAATCACGCGAGGCCTTCCGAAAGAACTGAGTCTTTCTTCATCAGGCGCAAAAAGAAAAGACGTCCGACTACCATGAATATAGCAGGATGACTGCAGCCAAAATACTACAGTACGAATGTAGCGATATGGATGTCATACAACTGATTTTATAATGATTAGTAAGATAATAAACTGGCTATTGACGATCCTTTTATTTAATTAGCTTGGAAACTGGATCGGAGTCTTGCTACTGGCCCCCGGAAAGATTCCGGCTTAAGAGTGTTTCACTTGACGGGAAGAAATTTGACTCCTGGTGCCTGACCTTGTTGACAGTTGAAGCTCTCACCAACAATTATCTAGCATCAAAGACAAGTCAAAGAACAACAAGGCTGAAACAATATGATGCATTGTATAAAATACTTCAAGTAAGTGGATTTTAATTTGTAGATATTATTATTGACATTTCTAAGTAGCTCTGTTAAAAAATATTTTAAAGGCAAATGAAAATTTGAACAATTATCTTGAATTAAATTATACACATATACGTAATGTGAAAATATGATTAGCAAAAAATAAGTATTGTTCTCTGATTTTGTTACTTATTCGAAAAAATAATCCTTTTTGAAAATTTGGAATGAAATTTTGAATTAGGTTTTCTTTCTTTTCTTTTCTTTTCTTTTCTTTTTTTGACCTTGATAAATTTTTTTATGGTTTTCGGACAATACACAAATAATCCTTAGTGTTTTCTTTTTTAGATTAAACAATCTTATATTACAATTTAAGTGATATTGTTCCTTTTTCTTTTATCCAGTCAATGTAGACTTGAAATAAAATCTAAATTAGACTCCAAAATGTTAACATCCGGTGTTTTCAGTGATTTGTTTTTTCTCTGTTTGTTTGCTGTAGAGTGGCAACAAAGCTTGGAATTGAAAATACAAATATATTGCCCTTTTTATAGTTAATATAACATCGTCGTTTATCTACATATGAGGATACAGAAGGCAAGGAGTATAAGTGACAAAATTGAAACAAACTAAGAAATTCTAAAAATAATTGTACTTATTTGTAATTGTTTTTCTAAAAATAATTGTACTTATTTGTAAATAAGCATATAAAATTATCTTTTTAATTGTATTAGGCGTTCTAGAGTTGACAAATTTAGCTCTTTTAACTACTTAACAACTTTTTTATAGAGAAACTTAAACAATTTGGTTGATTGGTCAAGTGTTAAAATATTTACGATGTAGTTTCTATTAGAATATCGTCTTTATTTTCATAGAATATCATGCAGGTAATAAAAGTCGTTTTATCTTACAATAATTACATAGTTGGTACAGAAAGTAGGATTTTTTCTGAAACTTGCACATTCGCCTAAAACGCTCCTCGGCTAGATGTTATACACCGGCCCGAGAATATTAGGTTTGAACGCCGACAATTACATGGTGTCTACCGAAAGCGGATTTTTTCCAACATATGTAGGACCCTTAAATTTTGTGCAAATAGTATATTTAAAGATTATTAGATTCATTTTTCTGATATTAATCTAGTCAAAGAATTTTTTTAAATACTGGTGTTTCCATTTAAAATACTGCATATATTAAAAAAAACTGTTTTTGGAAACCGTAACTTTGGTGTCGGCGATAAGGCATAGCATTCACAGGGCAGTGTATTGCAAAAGGCAGCTCATTTTCATTTAGCCTAGCATCCTTATTCTATATATAAACGCAAAAATGTCATGCAGTCATTAAATTACCTTTAAATGTACAAAAGCAGGTAAATGTGCATTCTTAAAAAATTGTTTTTTGTTGGCCGGTACAGTAATTTTTTTTATATTCTACCTCACTAAGGTTTATAATTATGCTCATTTACAGAAAACATTATTTTGAAACAAAACATAATCTTAAGACAAAATTGGTTGTTTTTCATACATGAGTATTGAGACAAGCTCAGACTTTTTATTTATGAATTTCCTAAACAGTGTACAACGATATAAAATATAACAGTTTATAATCTAAATACCATTTTGTATGACGTTTAAAGATTAGAAACATTGATAAAATTAACCCGATGGTTTTAGCTGAACTACTCGGCCATTTTCAAGGGAAAATAAAGATTTGAACTGACAAAGGCACGTTATTTAGCTCGAAGATAGATGAAGGTAAAACACGAGGGTCAAAAAGAAAAATAAAAATATGGGGGAGGGGAACTCAACAGGAATTGCCACACGCGTTAAAGAAGGGGTGGGCTATTTCAGTAAATTTAACCAAATACTAGGGATAGTATAGCCCATCTCATCTTTTTTCAGTCTTAATATTTTTTCATATTTTGTTTTCATTTTACTGTTTTTCCCGCTCCATGTTTTTATCGCGTATGGTGATTTTTGTTGAGTCCCCCCCCCCCTATGTTATTATTTTCCTTTTTATCCTTCGTGTTTTACCTTCATCTCTCTTCGAGCTAAATAACGTGCCTTTGTCATTTCAATTCTTTATTTTCCCTTGAAAATGAACGAGTAGTTCGATTAAAACTGTCGGGCTAATTTTATCATTGTTTCTAATGCTTAAACGCCATATAAAATATTATTTAGATTTTAAACTATTATATTTTATCCCATTGTACACTGTTTAACAAATTTGTAAATAAAAATTCTGAGCTTGTCAATACTCATAGAGTCAACCACATTGTAAAAGTCCACCTTAACTATTGTTATTTTTCCTTACTATTACAGGTAGGGAAGTTCCAGAAAACAGTTAGAAAGGCATATCCAACAGCAGCTAACAAGGAAAATTTAGACAAAATTCTCCAGCTTGTCAAATATACATTAAAAGTCGACCCTGAAAAAAGGCCAGAAGTAGGTGAGTTCCTAATATTGCTAATGGAGCTCACATTTCTTAAAGATTTTGGCGAACACTTGAAAGAAGACAGAATATGGAAGGATAAAAGTAATTCATATTTATTTTTTTAGCATTTTTCAGAAAAATGACAAATAAGATCTTAAATAAGGATATAAGTATTTATATAATTAAAAATATACAACGCTAACATTGGAAAAAGACTTACCTTTTCTTGTCATATAAACATAAATTTACATAAATGTGCACAATAATGATGGGATAGTTTTAACGTGACATACGTTTTATAGATAGTTTTGTGATTGGATTTAAAAAATATGCAAAAACAAAAACACTTTTTACATTTTAAATTATAATAAGGAATGAGGAAGCGACATCACGTTTTCATCAAAAGTATATTTCATAGTCAAAAGTTTTGTTTAAGATTTTAATTCAAATACCAGGTAGACAGAGACTCGCATATCCCTCAGATGATAAATTATCAAAATTTCTCTGTAACTTATATAATAGTATGGGAATAAAAAAAGCAATGGACTTATAAAAGCGCCAATAAATGCTTGTCAAAATGGGCAAAAGTGCTATGATACTGAGAGCCATGAGACTTAAAAGTAGGAACTAAAATATCATAAATAAAAAAAAAATACTGTAATATTAATATAATGCTTTTGTCAATAATTCACTATTATATATATACGTTGGAAAATCAATTTAGAAATCCAAATAAAGATAGCTGAAATAGTGCTTTATTTTCTATTTTCCTTTTTCTTTCTTAAAAAAAGTAATGAAAATTCTAGATATTTTTAAATAAATTAATTTAAACTAGTTTAAAGATTTAGTTGCTATATGCTAATGTTAGCGCGCTCTAAAAATGCATTTTCAAGTAGATATTGATTTCTTAAGAATAAATTATTATTTATATGCGTATAAAAATATTGTAAGTAATTAATTGGCATATTACACAAGAAAATAACTTCTGTAACATGAATTCAATTGAATTAATGATTGTTAAAAGCAGATATGTCCTTGGGGTAAAGTTTTTGAAAAAAATATAAATTAATAAATAAATTAACATCCTATCAAAAATAAATTACATTAGTTTATTTTTTATTTTTTTCTGTCGACATTCTGTTAATATTTGAATTAAATTACATTCGACGACATATTTCGACGACCCATTTGTTACTTTTGTAGTCTTGAAAGGATTTCTTTAACACTAAACATGACTTAAACAAAAATAATCATAAAATATTATAATTATCATTGAATAAAAGAATCATACACATTTAAAAATATTGGAAAAAATAATTAACATTTTTATGGCAAGAAATTTTTAACGGGCACTTATAAAACATGATGTATATTGAGAGACAAATAAGATTAATAAAACCTTAATATTAATTTAAATATTTGATTACATGCAAAATAAATTAAATGTTGTCTTTTAATAAAATAATTCAACTCTTAACCCCCCCCCCTCCACACACACACAGAAATTTGCATAGATATTACTCAAACTTTTTTTCTCGAAACAGTCAATAAAAACAACACATCAGTCAATATATCAAAGCAGCGAAACTATCTTAAAATAAAAAATACCATAATATGAATTTAGTTGCATTTAGAAATCACCGTTTGAATTTCATAGTTAATACGCTTCTAGATATAGGAATAAATTTATTTCAACTGAGATTTATACTGTTTTGTTTATCCCTATTAGCTGCTTTGAAGAGTCTCCAGTGCGAAATGCAGGGAGTTGCATTGGCTTTAGAAAACAAGCCATCTGCTGTTACTAAGAAGTGTTATGTTGAAGAACTGGCAGATCAGACTATGTTTCACAAAAGAGACAGATTTGTAAAAGAACAGCATACTCAAACATACTTTCAAACAGATTTAAGAAACAATATTTTGTCAAACGCTTTAGTTCAAACTAAAGAAAAAACAAAGAATAAATCAGTTTTAACAACAACTGACTATATTGAGAGTAAATCATTCTTTGAAGATATTACAGCGAAAAAGCAAGAAAATAGCATATCGAAAAAAAGTGAAACAGATCTCATGGGTGACAATACATCAGATGAATTTAAAAGAAGAAATCAAGAAATCAAGGATTTTCCATTTGAACATGCAGATTTAGAACTTCCGACAATCTCTTCGTCAGAAAAAAAGAATTCAATGTTTGAAAATATACAAAAAGTTATCCCAGATCGCTACGAAAAAAACCATGTAACGTATGATTTGAGAAAAAACGCAGATGAAGAAAATAACTTTACAAAACACAGAGAAGATGATTATAAACAATCTGAAATCAAAGTATGTGATATAGATTCTAAGGATACAAATGTTTTTGCAAAACAGGCTGAAATAATGTCAAGTGAAACTAAAGAAGTTATAAATAAAAATTATCAAGATCAGAAAATAAAAAGTAAATTCCTAATGAAACTGATGTTCCGCAAACTGGTCGATTGGTCCTTGGATGAAATATTTTATACGGGAGTGAGACAAAGTGGAAGTTTTATTAACACTCTCTCGAAAGCGTTAACAGGATAACAAGCATGATAAAAACCTTAGCAGATCAACAGAATGAACAAAAGTGGCAGATTTGAAAGAATGTTCTTTGAAGATTAAACTTTAGCTGACATTTAAAGTAGCGAGATTTCTTTTATTAAAAAAAGTAGGGTCAATTTTCTCTTCGGTAGTTTAGCAGGCGAAGAAATTTTTTGCATTATAGTGATATTTGAAGTATCTCAGAGGGATATTGCCGATCTCGATTTCCTCATCGCTTCCTAGCCCTTAATGCTCCATTCGTTTCTCTCTGACATATTCTTCTTTCTCTACCTGCTCTCTATACTTCCGCTCTCATTCTCTCACCCCTCTCTATCCTTCCTACCTCCTCTCTCTCCCACTCGTCCTTTTGTTGTTTGCCACACCCATTTTTTGTTTTTTTTTCTAGCAGTTAAGTTTCGTGGCAAACGGACAGTGGGAAAGAGCAGGGGGATAAAGAGGAGTTGACAGAATGGGAACAGAAGAAGAGGGTTCAGGGAAAGAAAAGAAGAAGTAAAAAAGGGGGAGCTAAAGGAGCAAGAGATTTTTGGAGGATGGAGGAAGTGTGAATGGATGAGAGCCAACGAGAAAGAAAGAGTTATTATCTTATCGCTTAAATGTAGTTTGTCTTTAGGCTAATTTGCTGAAGAGAGACACAGATTTATGCAACAAAGAAGAAAATTATTTGAAATACTATGAACTTTTTTTTATTAAAACCCTACAATTATTATCAACAATAAAGAAATAAAAATCTTCGTTACAGCTCTCTGTTACAGTAGAAAAAGCACAGAAAAGAAAGAAAGGAGAAAAGTAGATGATCGTAAACACTGTGTCAGTAGAAAGGAAACACAGAAAAAACACAAACGAAGTTCAGATACATGTTCAGAAGGAATTAGCAGAAAAAAATTACTAGAATTAAAAAGCTTATTATTTTCAGAAGGACAAAATTATTAGAAAAGTTACAAATATTAGTAGAAAAGAAATAGACTTTTAAAAAGATACAGATACCAGAAAAGAAAGACATAAATATCAAGAGAAAACAAATCATGTTTTATGAAGATTTCTAAAAAAGACAACAGTTTAGTCATCCAAAGAAAATATTATGTGAATGAAAAAAAAGTTGAATGAAAATTGTCGTAGTAATCAGAGACCATTACATATAATTAAAAGTTCAATGTTCGTAATTTCGATAGTTTCTGGATCCATGAAATTCTTGTTTCAATTCAACAATAAAAATACCAAAGTGCATGCATTGTTTCTTTTATTTCTAAACGATATTCATCTTAAATACATGATTTTTAAACACATGATTCGTTGAATATAATATAGCATTTTTCGCGTTGAATTAAAGTAAAATATGTGAAAAGTTAGTTTTAGTGTAACGTAATATTATTTTAAAATAATATTTTCAGGATTCCAACGGAAAGAATAACAATTATACTATACCTTCTGATGTGCAAATCTCTCTAGACTGAAATTTCTGCCTGTTTCTGGCATTTCCGTTTTCGCAGTTTTATTCTACGTCATTGTAATCCGTAAGCTCTTTAAGAAATTATATAATCATACTTACACAATTATGAAATTTTAAATGTGTATCCTAGGATAAAAACCCCAAGAAATATTATATTTTAAAACTTTCTGGTTAAAACAATTCTGTAGATTCTGATATGAAAGATAAAATGACGCAAGTTGTGGGTAAATGCTACAACTAGATCAAAAGATAGCAAAGTTCATAATACATTTCACTCTATGCCTATTTTAAAAAGAATATTTACAATTTTTGATTCATTTGTTAAGAATCAGATAATTGTACAAGTAATTTTTAAGCATTTCAATCATACATCATAAAAGCATGGACGGATATTATTAAAAGCATTTTAAGATTTTACTATGGATAAAAAACAAAACATTTTCGTTTCCTGAATGTCAGTTCCACAGAAAATTATTTTTAGGAATCAAAAACATTAGAGGCAATCACACCCGAGATTTTGAACGAAACAAAAAATAAATGCACACACAATTCAAATCATCGTGTGATATTAGTACTATTTATTAATAGAAGTTGAATGTAATCAAATTTTAAGATGGGTAGACATTTTTAAGTAAGTATAAAATTTACCAATATCTATAAATTAAAAAAGAAAGTTCAAGAAATAAAACACGTATGAAAAATATGCGGATAAGTGTAATCGTACAGAAAGTTTCGTTTATTTATTTTTTTTCAAAACAATTTATTACTTAATTAATAAATACAAATTGATAGTTTATAATTATTAAATTTTTTCACGGATGGGAGCATCGAAAATTTTTTTTTAAGTAATTTTAAAATATATCATTTATTTTAATTAAATAAAAAATAAAATTCTTTAAATAAGTACCATATTACAAACATTATTAAAATACAAAATTATAAAAATAAATAAAGGAGATATAAATAAAATTTTAAAGTTATAAAAACGAAAAGGAAATTGTGCAAATAAATTTACAATGCTGGTTAATTAATTAATAATAAATCACAACAATTTTCAAAATAGAAAGGAAATTAAATTAAAAAAAGTATTATGACTGACTGTGATTATTTATCACAGCATAATAATAATAATATTAAAATAATATAGACACTTAAAGTGGCAAAAGCAAGAATTTTGTTTAAATTAAATCCATCTTATTATGATAATTTCAACTTCCAGCACCACTATTTGAGCTAAGAACCTTCTGTTTACCTGTAAGATGCTTTACCTCAATGCCATGATGTCTACATGTAATTGAAATTTAGGATGTGTTTTGAAATTCAAATCTCAAAAATGATATTGAAAAAATACATTAAAGTAACAGACATTTTTCAAAAATTTTATGATTTGTCGTGTGACAGGAGATATTTAACTGTTAAGTTCATAAATTTCGAAATCTTTGACTTATACAGTTTTTATGTATTGACTCTGTGAATGACAGATATACAGATGAGTAGATGGTTCTAAAATAAGGAAAAGAAAAGAGAAGAATACAAACAGAAATTTTAACTTAAAATGAATCAAAATCAAAGCAACATTGTTATTTTTTATGTGTAACAATAATTAAAAAGAAAGAATTTCCACATCTTTAATTAACCTAAATTGCATAGATCATAATTATAACTCTGAAAATATACATTTTTGTATAATTATATATTTTTGTATTTTAAAATATCATATTTATTTTTGTTGAAACTTTATGGTTTGTAGTTTTTAACTTTAGTTTATTTTAGGCAAAAACTTTTAAGGAAGAAGACCAAACTGAAAAGTCTAAAAACTTTATGTGTGATATTTTTTAATATAACTCATCCTAACACACGAATAACATATCTAAACACACATATGACTTGAATTGACCAAATATAGATTAGTGTTGTTTTGTTTTTGGTGTAAATCTCTCTACAGGGGCGCTACTAAGCTGCACTTTTCACGATTTGACAATAGATGTATCTCAAGATCTAATGCATAGAATTTCATCAAAATTTAGATTACGTTAGCACTCGATAAAAATTGATCGTAATTCCTTTTGCTGTTCGTCTCTGAATAGGGGTGCTATAATGCATACATTTTTTAAGATTTCAGCAATAGCTATATCTTAGAAATTAAAGCACTATTTTTTATCAAACTTCAAATTGAGTTAGAAATTTGACATAATTACTGACTAGATTTTAGAGTAAATCGCCTATCCCGTGGCGCTGCTATACCATATCCAATACTTATATCCAATAGCCTTTTCGGATCTACCTATGATTTCGAAAAAAAATCTTTATAAATATAAATCTTACTATTTAATCTTTTATTTTTACAAAGAATCTTTTGTAGTCACTGATTTTTTTGGAAGAGCTTCCAAGTAAATTTTTAGCATATTATTCAGTTTCCTTAAAGAGACATTTTTTGCAGAATGCTATCTTTGGCAATTAAACATTTTTAACTGAATTATTTAATTCATAGATGCAAGAATAAAAAAAAATTATATATTTAATGTTAATATTAATACCTGTTAATTTATCATGTTTATCTATAAAACATATCTGCTAAATATAAATTCGTTTATATGAGAATTGATAGTATATGAAAACCCGAGCGCGATCGTCGTTACTTCTCCATAGAGATAAATGCCCACTTGATGTCCCTATAGCCTTTCAACAGGTGATCAAAACAGTAGCTGTGCATATTTATAAGCTAATTTTACAAATATTAGACATTGACAGCTGTTTTTCTTTCTTTCTTAACTTTTTCATCTTTTTAAAAAACGTCTGCCCCCAGACGCATCCGATTTTCCACCTGCCAATTTAAGGAGCAGTTTCTGGACAACCGGACATTTGCAGGACATCCACGGTTGCCGAATGACTATTACCGGTAATAATTTCCGGTTGGGGACTTAGATTCTGACAGATGGGCCTTTTTTTAGGACAGTGTTACCTGGATCAGTTGCTGCAAGATCGATTAATTCTAGCCAATATTCTCTTCTAGCTGAAATTAATTCCTTTTTCCCTCTTTTTAATCCTCTAATCTGTAATAAAAAATTAAAACAGAAAAAATTTAGAAACATTTATTTAAAAATATTCTAAAAATATTATGTTGTACTTAAACTTACTATTATTTTTATTTTTTAGAAAAGTTCTCAATTCAGAAATTTTCTTTTTTGATGTAGCTCATTTTTGAGCTTTTCAAATTTCGTTAATTATACCTCCTCTTTTTAAGCTGCCATAAATAAATTGTTGTCATGCTTTGGAGATGTGTATTGACCAAAGGTACCTCGGTCAAACACTTTTCAACTCGCGGAACCGTACCTGCACTTTCAAAACTCCACAATGTGAGTAAAGAAAAACTCGTTATGAATCACTAAGACACGAAAACTATTTTTTAAAATTAGAGTTTCTGTTTCTTACTGTGAGAATAACATTAATTTCTGAAAGTTCATTTACTAATTTGGTCCATGTATATTTCATAATAACTTTTTCTTTTGTCTCTGTTTATACGACATAAGTTTAGACACATTTGCATAACAAACACTAAATTTAGAATGAACCATTTAAGTATATTGTTGGCTACAATCTGCAGGTTGCTGCATTCGGATATTTAAAACAGTTCTCAGAATACAGAGAAAACCCCCAAAAATGTGTTAATGAATCAATGCTTCAATAAATAAGTTTGAAGTTTACTAATTTTGAAGAATCTTGCTGCAATGGATGAATTAAAATTTATATATGATGATAATTACATTTTAGCCTATTGATAATGAATTTAAATTTAAATACAGGTTTATCCAAAGTTTTGCTTTAAAAAATCAAAAGAAAATACAACTGGAACACAGCGGGTTGCTACAGATCTACTAATTACAAAGAGTCGCAGTAAAATGGATTCGATTTAACATAAGACATACGTAGGATTTTACATCAAAATATTTAACAAGTATTAAACCTTTCTTAATATTTCAGTTAAACATTTTTTTACATAATGCATGCTATGTTAGATCTATTATTTAGTTTCTTTTAAAAAAAGGAATATATATATATATATATATATTCGCTTTTTATTTCTTAAAATATTATTTTTGTCTCAAAGAGATTTTAGTTAAAAACCTTCGATGACACATGTGTTTGCAAAAAGTATAATTTATAATAAAAAGATATGCTGTTTCAGAAATCCTTTTAAATGCTAAATATGTTAGAATAATGGTAGAATATAAAGTTTTTTTTTAATATGAATCACACCATTTATACTTTTTTCGTCTTTCAGAAAGAAATTTTTTGAAGCTCTAATTCGATAAAATTAAAATTAATTCCGCATAGTTAGATTTAAAATATGGTAAAAAGAATATTTTTATTTCAAGTATACTTTGTAAAACGATGATGGCTTTTAAAATATTTAAAAATATTCCAGAACATCTGCGAATGGTATTAGCAAATTAATTTGAATTAAATCCCATTCAGATTTAAAAAGTATTTCCTAATATTATTTTTAATAAAAATTTGAGTACACATTTTAAACTGTTTTTTTTTTTTAATATTTCTTTAAGTTATGTAGAAATGGATTTGACTTGCAGAATTAAAATTTAAAAGATAAAATATAAAATATATATTTTTTTAAAGTGTAAAATAATTAAATGCAGTTTAAAAGAAAGCTAAAATAAAAATAGCCTGAAAAAATATTCTGTGTTTTTCTTCTTTTTTCTTGTCTTTTTATTTCATTGCTACAAATGAAAACATGCCACAGTGCAGCATTTCCAGACTAGGATTTTTTTTTTCTTTTCAAAATATCGGGTGCTGCAGAAGAAATTTCACTTCACGTGCAAAATGGTGCGGGGCATCATCCTGCATAAAGGTGACGACACGTAAGACATCTCATTTGCTGCAATGCTGACACAACGGGGTTAGGTAGAAGCGTAAGATACCGTTCTGTAGTGACTCTACGGGTTTTACAGCCGAATTCATATAACGGCTCTTCACAAAAGAAAAGTCCCAGACATGGTGAAACCATGCCAAAAAGTAACATGGGGAGGCTGCAGTGGGTTCGTCTGGTACTCACGATTGTTTGACGCGGCAAGATACGACTCTTTTGTGCATTGCAGATTCCATGCAGTGAAAATTGTGCTTCATTCGTCCAAATGGCGTTCAGCAACTATTGTGGATCACGATTCATTTGCGCCAGCCCCCATGTAGAAAAGCTTTATCCTTTTATATGTATATGCCGGTAATAACTAGTGAAGCGTCTGTATCTTGTTTTCGCAATGCAATAGTGTGGATTCACCATCTTTATAGAAAATTTTAACCATTAGCGTTCTATCTGGTCCATTAGCATGCTGCCGAGATCGAATGACGAATCCATTTCCAGCCACAGGTTTCATTTCTAGCTTTGTAAGCATAAAGCGCCTCAGTGTGAAGCGTGAGCGCCTTCTATTGGTTAAATTAGGAATTATTTTTATTATGCATGTAAAACAAATTCCAAAATCCATCTGGTCTTACTCGCGAAACTGAAAAACTGACTTTTCCGAGCATTAATTCTTTTATCATGGATTTGTAAACTTGGATTTGTTAAATGTAATTTAAGACGCACCCAATCTGTTCCATAAGTTAATTGCATAAAATCTTCACTTTATCTATTAACTGACATTCCATGATTCGAGAAAGTACTCTGTATTGAGTCCTGTATTTAACAAGCGCTTGAATATACTGTTGTTTTCTTATTGTGCTTTAAAATTAACTTTTTAAATTTTTATTACTGTCTATATCCAACTCTTTACTTTAGTTATAATGTGTATTAATTTTTAAATATTTTTAAATTGTAATGTTTTCTCTAAAAATTTTTGTTGTCTTTATCTGTTCTAAATCATTAAAATTTTCGTTGTAATTCATAACTTGAGTTATTTTTTTTCCTAAAGTCTTTATTACCAATCTAAAATCTGAGCATAACGTTTTTTACAACTGTGGAGCACTTTAAAGCTGCGGGCGCACTTTTGCACACATTTAAGTAAAATTATAACAAAAACATTTGTTTAGGTATAGAGGTAGGGAAGAAAAAGATGTCTTCAATACATTTCGAGCCCGGGTTAAAGCTATCACCTACCATTTAACTCTATGTTATTTCTTTCTTAAAAGAGGTATTTTTCCTATACTTAATTCAAGCCCTATTTTATAATACTATGTAGTAGACTTCAGTATAAATCTGAAAACTAATAGGTGTTTCATTAGTGTTTTCCTAAAATGTAAATTTAATTGCATTAATTTAGACTATTGTGTTTGTGTTTTATTTTACGTTATTTAATGCACATATTCGGTTTTGATCTATTTAAAACAGTGATACTTGATCTGTACAATCCTATAATATTATAACGAAAGATTTTCTAATTGAATTAATTACGCATTCGCTATTATAATAAAAAAAAATATATCCTTTAAAAAATTTCCCTGCCGCCATATTTAAGTTATTGCTCTACCTGGATGAATAGTGATGTAAATTATTTGCGAAACAAACGCATAGTTCCATGAAAGAAGAAACCCCCTTTTAGTGCATGCAATGTCAAAACATTAAGTAGAACGTTAGTTTGTTTTTTTTTGAAGGTTTAACAAAGACCTGAAATTTTCACCTGTGTTTAAAAAAAAAAAAAAAAAAAAAAAAAAAAAAAAAAAAAAAAAACAGCTTTTATACTATGACTTTTGTAGATGGTCTGATTTCCACTTCAGTCTGTTCAAACATTGGCATCACTTAGGGGTCTAATATAAAAAATTCAGCGAGCTGGAAAACCTGTCCCCATTTAAAATTTGTCTTGGTATACCCTATTAGTTTATTCAAGTTACATATTTTTCAATAGGACATCATTTAATATGCAAATATATTTTTTCCCACTTTTGATAACACATTAAAATAAGCCCTTAGAAACTAAAATCATATTTAATGTGATAAAGAATCAGGTTTCATAGAAAAATCATGAACGGTTTTAGATGCGTTCGTAATTATATGTATGCATAGTACCAATAGTCAATATCTGGTCGTTCTGTCCAGATAATTACGCAAAAACTTCCGAACCGAAGGGTTTGGATTAATTTCAAAAGATATAATTGTTGCAAAATTTTCTCAAATCATACCAAATTTTACGAAAATCAAATCAAAACCAAAAAATATATTAATAAATGTTTTCTACATTCTACCGCTGAAGGGTTAAACCTCTAAGTGTATGGGACGTAATATTCCGTTCACTAAGCTCTAGGTTTCACTGCAATGCAATATGTAATATAATTTTATAGATTTAATGAATTTCCAATACATTTTAGAATTATTTGGATTACATTCATATTTGTAATTAAGTTTTTTTTTTATTTTATAATGTTGAAAGAATTATATTTTATAAGAATTTTAAACAAAATTCAGAGAAAACACTATTACAATTTTATCCATTTGCCAAACACTCTGAAATTAAAAAGCAAATTTTACTACAACATTTTAGAATTAACAAATGATATTTAACGCTTAAATATCCTGTGAAAAAAAAGTTATATTTTAAATCTATAGCTTTAAAGAAAAATCATGAATGATAGCAAATATTCTCACATTTCCCCATTAAAAAATTTGCTGCAGTAGCAAATTATCTTAAATACAAAGGTTGGAGCAACGATGATAAAGATCTTATAATATTTGTAAAGAGTCATTCCATGTCAATTCAACCAGACCTTGTAACCCGACCCACAGGGATTTTGATGAAACTTTGTGTACACACTAATTCCATCATAAAATGATTCCATCAGAAATTTTTCCTTCCTAGACCTCATAGTTTGTGAGATATGGGGGGTCCAATTCTTGGAGTTTTCTCAAATCGCACATTTCTGAGTCCGTATTTTGAGATTGCAGTTCCATCTTCAAAAAATTGTTTGTCTGGATCTAAAACATGAATCATCTTTAAAATATCAGTGTAAGAATATAAAAAGATGTAGATTTTAATTAAAAATATTTAAAAAAATTACTTGTAATATTTCGGATAAAAAAAATTAGCCAAAGTTGAGAGGTATGGTTATTTTTCCAAATTTTTGTGACTTCACAAAAATTTTGTACACAAAAAGGCAAATGAAATTTCCAATTTGGTTATGTTTTAAATAAAAGTTTACACTTTGGGCCTTCTATCTATGAAATAAAAATGATGTCTTTCGCATGGCGTATGCAAAAATTTTGGGTACTTTCCAATTAGCCGGATGCGTGTTTTATTTTTATATATGTACATATGTATAGATCTATATACCGGGTGTCCCAAAAATGACTGATGGATTTTAAAATTCAATAACTTGTAAACGGTGATAGCTATTAAAAAAATTTTTGCAGGAGGCCAATGTATAATGTCAGGAGTTTTTTTACCGCAATTCTCGATTTTAGTTCTAATTTCAAACAACAGATGGCGCTGATGGTCGTTGGCGGCCAGTCGACGCCGAGGCTTACTTCATTCAGCTTTGACACAAAAGAAGGAGATTAAGGCTATGGAGTACCTCTTATTCGACAGCACAGTTTTGCTCTCAGGCCCCGATTCTGGACTCATTCGATATGATTCCAATGGAATGCGTTGTTGCCATGGAAATAACAGATTGTTCGATAGTGGAATACAGCGTTCAGAAATAGGCATAAATTTCGCAAGCAGTATTTGAGTTTCCAGAAGGTTTCGTTTAGGAAGTTTTATTTTCACGGATTAAATTACTTTTTTATGGCACGATTTAAAGAGTATTTTATGCATCATATTTTAAAACTAGATAAAGAGATTTTTTCAATATGATGATTTTTGTTATATTCTTAAGAAATTTTAGATCTTTTAAGAAAATTCGTCAGTAGATTTTTTTTGAATGTTCAAAAATAATTATGAAAACTGTTGATAGTATATTATTGTGTAAAATAACTACCAAAAACAAATATTATAAGTTGCCTTGTTTAGCCCTTTTCAATAGGATTAGTCTATCGTTTCATTAAAATAGAAAAAAATAAAATAAATGTAAGTTAATTAAAATTTATTTTCCCGGATTAAATATCTTTTTATGGCATGATTTAAGGAATATTTTAAGCATCGTATTTTAAAACTACACTGTTAAAAATTTGAAACCTTTGCTGCATAGTCACTCCTCCCCTTTTATAGAAAGAGGGTACTTCACTGTATTATGGAGCATTCTCATTAGTTAAAATAGAGATATTCTATAATAGCAGTGGAGTGACGATGCAGCAAATGTTTCTAAATTTTAACAGTGTAGGTGAAGATATCTCGTTAGCGATATTCTAAAATGGAGGGCCAAAATCACAGTCCGGTGAAATCCAAGTGCATTATTGGTCATTGATCCGCGTCCTTTTCAGAGAATAATCTCTGAGCGGTAGGGGAAATGTCGCCTTACTGCTTTTTCCGAGAAAAAATCGTAGCGGCAATTTTGAAGTGAATCTGATCTGTTTTCATTTATAATCAAAATTTTTCACTCTCGTTCTATAAAATGTCATCAAAATATCTTAACTGAGTTAATTTCGATGTTTTATCGTAAATAAGAACAGACGGTAACAATCGCTTGAAAATTACTTTACCCCTCATTCTTTTTCAAAAGGAAAAACAAATTCGTGATTTTCACCCTTTCCACACGACCAATGAGGTGTCTGGATTTTACTTGACTGTGATTTTGGCCCTCCATTTTAAAATTTCGCATATTGTTACAATCTTGCTCTTACACTATAAAAATCTGCTGCATTTTGTTGTATACGCACTCCGCTTGTATAGAAACCGTTACTTGATTGTATTATGAAGCATTGTTATTGGTCGGAAAAGAGATATGATATACAAGCGGCGGTGTGCGTATGAAGCAAAATGCAGCAGATTTTTAACACTGTGGGGCCCGATTCTGAACTCATTCGATATGATTTCAATGGAATGAGTTGTTGCCATGGAAATAACAGAATGTTCGATAGTGGAGTACAGCGTTAAGAAGTGGAAATAAATTTCGCCAGCAGTATTCGAGTTTGCAGAAGATTTTCGTCTAGGAAGTTTTATTTACCCGTATAAAATTACTTTTTATGGCACGGTTTAAAGAATATTTTATGCATCATATTTAAAAATTAGATAAAGAGATTTCGGGTGAAATGCAGTTTACTCTCCTTCGTCAAGGCGACTTTTTTATTCGCGCGATAAATGCTCCAATATGGCAACCCTTGTATTTTCATTTTCTCCTCTTGCATCTTCAATGTGGCAACCCTAAGGAGTGCTCCGTTTTAAAGTGTTTGCTTTTTAAAGCGGATCCTACCGTTTTCTAAGCCGTTTCCGGATTGGACGTTTCTTTTTGTTACATGTTTTCTTATTGGACGAAAGAAGTGAACTGAGAGAAGAGAAGGAGCGTTTAAATTTTTGGAAAAACGTTAATGTTGCAATGGATTTCACGTTGAAATGTTGTCTATTGCGTTGCGTCTTCTTTTAATTGTTTTCTCATCTCGTATGTTTTGGAACAAGTACCGATGTGGATAAATACTTGACAGGTGAGAATAAATATTCAATCGTTTATTTTTCTCTTTTTTTTAACCTGTATTTTTGAGCTTTGATTGAATTATGTATGAATGAGAGGCTGATTGTGTGCGATTGCAGTTTGCTCTCCTTCTTGGCGCGATTTTCAAAAATCGCCAAATGGCGCATTTTTGCGTACTAACTTCCGGAGCTACATCTCCGAGAGAGAATACACAAAATTATTACTTGTTTTCTCTTCTCATATATTTGTAAGCCAGTACCTATCTAGACAAATGCTTTAAATGTGAGAATAAATATTTGATCAGTTATTTTTCTCTTATTTTAACCTGCATTTTTGAGTAAAAATAAAAAATACATAACATTTCAAATTTTTTCGAAATACATTTTTAAAGATATATTTAATATATTTTAAAATGCATTTTATCAAATATACCAAAAAACAACTTTTTTACTTACCCAAATTATTAAAAAAGAATGTTTGTTAACAGTAAGAGGAGCAAAACAATGTTGTAGTCGTTTTATTCAGAGGGCCTTTTTTCAATCAGGGGGGCTACCGCCCCCTGAACCCCCCGTTTTTTTAATTCGTAATATCTTCTACTCTAGAATGTCATTCAAAACCATCACTCAATGTATCATTTTTAGTAATTCATATCTTGAAACAATCAGCCTCTCATTCATACATAATTCAATCAAAGCTCAAAAATACAGGTTAAAAAAAGAGAAAAATAAACGATAGAAGATTTATTCTCACTTGTCAAGCATTTATCCACATCTGTACTTGTTCCAAAACATACGGGATGAGAAAACAAATAATAGAAGAGGCAACGCAATAGACAACATTTCAACGTGCAATCCATTGCAACGTTAACGCTTTTACAAAAATTTAAACGCTACTTCTCGTCTCTCAGTTCTCGTCTTTCGTCCAGTAAGTAAACATGTAACAAAAAGGAGCGTCCAATCGGGAAACGGCTTAGAAAACGGTAGGATACGGTTTAAAAAGCAAACACTTTAAAACGCAGCATTCCTTAGGGTTGCCACATTGAAGATGCCAGAGGAGAAAATGAAAATACAAGGGTTGCCATATTGGAGCATTTATCACGCCAATAAAAAAGTCGCTTTGGCGAAGGAGAGTAAACTGCATTTCACCGGTTGATTGTTTCAAGATATGAATGACTAAAAATGATAGATTGAGTGATGGTTTTGAATGACATCCTAGAGTAGTAGATATTATGAATTAAAAAAACAGGGGGGCGGTAGGCCCCCTGATTAAAAAAAAGGCCCTCTGAATAAAAAGACTTTAACATTGTTTTGCTCCTCTTACAGTTAACAAACATTCTTTTTTAATAATTTGGGTAAGTAAAAAATTTGTTTTTTGGTATATTTGATAAAATGTATTTTAAAATATATTAAATATATCTTTAAAAATGTATTTCGAAAAAATTTAAAATGTTATGTATTTTTTATTTTTACTCAAAAATACAGGTTAAAATAAGAGAAAAATAACTAATGAAATATTTATTCTCACATTTAGAGCATTTGTCTAGATAGGTACTGGTTTAAAAATATATGAGAAGAGAAAACAAATAATAATTTCGTGTACTCTCTCTCGGAGATGTAGCTCCGGGAGTTAGTACGCAAAAATGCGCCATTTGGCGATTTTTGAAAATCGCGCCAAGAAGGAGAGCAAACTGCAATCGCACCGGATTGGTCTATCGTTGTATTAAAAAAAGTTAAATGCGAGTTAATTAAAATTATGTTTGACAGTTCCTGTAAATATTTGAATCCACTAAAAAGTCCACATTATAAAATAAGCAAACTTAATTATAAAGATAATATATAAACACCCAGATTACTTCATATATCGATTATGTCACACACTGAAAAATTAGATCAGGACCTGACACAAGGCATAGTAAGTTATTAGCAAAGAAACATGATGGTTATCGAAAACTGGCATATAATATTTGATTACTGATATAAACAAATACTTTGCTAATAAATATGGATCATAAATAACCCTTTCTTATCATAGTCAATGATTAAATATCCCGCTAAATAAATAAACTCTTATTTTGCTAAAATATTTTATGATAAAACATTATTTGGTATTAAGATATTGTACATGGAGCTTCATTTTGATGCTCGATAAAATAAAAGTAGTAACTAGTCCCCCGTTCCCTCCTTTATACTTAACCATTAAAACTTCAAAACTGTTCAGAAATCCAACTTATTAGAAAGAACCTACATCCAAAATTTAAAGAAAATCGGACAACTCTGCATAAAATTCTATTTAGCTAACTTAATGGGGAGGTAATCGCCCTGTACTCCCATTTTATACTTAATAAATAACACCACAACTAATGAGGAAGTTTTTTACAGCTATGAACCTGTATCCAAAAACTGAAACAAATCGGTTAATTCTGCATAAAAATCTATTTGCCTAAATTATAAGTTTTAGTACCTCCTATCCCTCCTTTATTCTTATCCAATTAATGTCAAAAACAAATCAGGGAAATTCAGAATGAACCTATATCCAAAATTTGAAGCAAATCGGTAAATTTTGCGTGAAAAACTCGACGGACGGCCACATAAGCTTCCAGGCTTTGATAGCCTGAGAGCTAAAATGGGTTATAATAATTTTTGGCAATGTCTCTCTTTTGTCAAACTTTCAACAGAAAGGGGTTTTTAAGAGAACAGTGGACCTTTATTTGAGCAAAGTAGTCGCAAAAAAGGTTTATTTCTGTGGTATAATAGTACCAAAACACTTTTTTTCTTATTAAAATATCATTTATGTAGGTTTTAAGACGTAAATAATAAAGGTAAATGTACTTATATACTTTAAATCTGTTTTTCTCAAAACTAATTTTTAAGCGTTTTTAGACTTTAGAAATGCTTCTTGCGACGTATTTTTTATCAATATTTATGAAATCGATTAGGAAGTATCGTGATAAAGTTTAGAAAGAAATTGTGTAAGATTTGAGAGTTGTGTAAGATTTGCTTTGAGAGTTTTTTGCTTTGATTATATGCTGTTGGTGAGCTGTATACATGCACAAAATTTTATATTGCCATGATGAGAACTAAAAAAATAATAATAACGTCCACTGTCCCCTTAACAAGCAATGTATAAGGTACGGTGAGCAAAAAAAGTATTTGCACACCAGATAAATTTGTTGTAGCATATGTATAAATAAATAAAAAGCAACTAAGAATTAAAAATACCAACACTTTTACAAAACAAACATATTTCATATGTGACTTAATAATTATATTTAAAAAATGAAAACATAAAAAAGTAGCATTTGTACAGCCAAAAAAATATTTAAACATTAACAATAAAAATAGAACTGGAGGAATTATTTATAAGTTAAAAACAATACTTGTTTAGTATGCATGCCATTTGATTCAATTGCAGCTTGTAATCGTCTGGGCATTGATTCTATTAATTTATGACATGTTTCACTGCTGATTTGTAGCCATTCTTTCCTAAGAGCTTTCTTAAGTTCTGCTTTGTTAGAAATTTTCTTTTTCCTTATTTTCACATCCAAAATATGCCATAAATTTTCAATCGAATTGAGGTCTGCTGATTGTGGTGGAGTTTTCAATTAATTTTTTACATTATAACGCAGCCATAACCTCGTAATATATGCAGTGTATTTCGGATTGTTATCCTGTTGGAAATAATATGAATTAGGAATTCCTAATTTCAGAGCACTATTAGATAAATGATCTCGCAATATATTAATATATAGTTTAGCATTCATATTGCCTTCATTTAAGGCCATTTTGCCAACTCCTTTAAAAGACATGTATTTCCAAATCATTACATGACCACCGCCCTGTTTTACAGTTGATTTCAAGTTTTTAATTTGAAGAGAAGTATTCGACTTTCGCCATACACTTTTCGCACCATCTGAGCCAAAACTTGCTTTTATCGGAAAAAATCACAGTTTTCTAAAACTCTAGAGGTTTGCTAACATAAGCTTTTGCAAATTCAAGTCTTTTCATCCTATTTGTTTCATTAATAAATGGTTTTTTTGAAGGGCTCTTCATCGAATATTTGCATCATGAAGAATATTTTTTGTTGATTGTGGTGTAACTATTGTTCCCAACGTTGAAGCGACATCAACAAATATAAAAACCGGTATAAAAATGTTGCAAGGACTGTTACAAAAAATTAAACAACAATGTTTTCAAAATAGCCACCATTTGCAGAAATAACGTGGCGCAGTCTGAGAGAAAAGTGTCCAGACACTCGTGCAAACATGTCAGTTGGAATTCTCTCACATGCTGTATAGACATGTTGCTTAAGTTCCACAGTGGTTTGTGGAGTTTGGCAGTATACCTGGTCTTTCAGGTACCCCCAAAGAAAAAAGTCACATGGATTCAAATCCGGAGAATAAGGAGGCCATTCTATGCCACTTCCTGTATGCATGTTGTAATGCAAGGCAATTACACGATCATTAAAATGCTCGTAGAGGAAATCGAATATTGCAGGCGTTCGATGTGGACGAGCACCATCTTGCATGAACCACGACCCATTCGATTGGTTCTCCAAACTATTGTGAATTGCCACAAATTCATCCAGAATTTCAAGATATTGATCAGCATTCATCGTTTGTTCTCGAAAAAATGGGCCAAATATTCCTTTGGAGGATATTGCGGCCCAGACCATTAATTTTGGGGGATGCAGCGATGACGGAACCGCAACATGTGGATTTTCGGTTCCCCAAATGCGCGAGTTCTGCTTGTTGACAAAACCATCAAGATAAAAGTACGCCTCGTCCGAGAACCATATATTACCAACATCGATTTCACCTTCATCCAACAGCTACAGCATAGTGTTCGCGAAATTACAGCGTGCAAGAATGGCATCCTCACTCAGGGGTTGGCGCGTCTGGATCTTGTATGGAAACATCTTAAGATTATGACGCATGATACGGTGTGTGGTCATTCTTCGGAGTCCAGCAAGAGCTGCAACACGGCGAACAGAAGTCTGGGGTCGCTGTACGATGACATGTTGTACGGCTTCAGCATTAGATTCTGTGACTGCAACGGGACGCCGGCCGACATTTCCAATACGGTCATCATTCACGTTCCCTGTTCGTTCAAATTTTTCGAACAAAGCCTTTATCGTATTGTCTGACGGACCGTTACGGACATTAAACTTCCTTTCAAAATTGCGCTCGTTTGAACACAACTGTGTTCCAGGCGATGATACTCTAAAACAAGAAATATCCTCTGTTCTAATGAATAAACCATTTTCAAGAACGTATACCTCTTCAAATATTCTCACTAACAGATTGCGTAGTAAAATAACGAATGACGATGTGACAAATTTGATTTCTGTCCAACTCACGCAGCTGCATTGCCATCATTTTTCGTAATTTTAAATAAATTTCCAAATTGGTTCGTTAAAATCACCATAAATACTCATTAATGTAAAATAGCCTGCAAACCCGAATTTAGATTGTTATATTCATGCTCAATTTTGAATATTGTATTTTTCTATAGAAGAATTTGTTATTTCCATGACAACAACACATTCCATTGAAATCATATCGAATGAGTTCAGAATCGGGCCACACAGTGTTAAAAATCTGCTGCAATTTGTTTCATACACACTCCGCCGCTTGTATATAATATCTCTTTTCCGACCAATAACAATGCTTCATAATACAATCAAGTAACCGTTTCTATACAAGCGGTGTGAGTATACACTGTTAAAAATCTGCTGCATTTTGCTGCAACGCCCTCCACCACTTGCATATAATATCTCTATTCCAACCAATGAGAAAGCGCCATTTCACGGCCAAGTAACCGTTTTCTATACAAGCAGGGGAGTGCGTTGCAGCAAAATGCAGCAGATTTTTAACAGTGTACAACAAAATGCAGCAGATTTTTATAGTGGTTTAGTTGGTTTATTTTTGTCGTCCGATTATCTGCGCTAGGGATATTGGACGATTTTTATAGTGTAAGAGCAAGATTGTACCAAGATATTTTCACCTACACTGTTAAAAATTGGAAACGTTTTCTGCTTCGTCACTCCACTGCTATTATAGAATATCTCGATTTTGACCAATGAGAATGCTCCATAATACAGTGAAGTACCCTCTTTCTATAAAAGGGGAGAAGTGACTATCCAGCAAAGGTTTCAAATTTTTAACAGTGTAGTTTTAAAATACGATGCTTAAAATATTTCTTAAATCATGCCATAAAAAGATATTTAATCCGGGAAAATAAATTTTAATTAACTTACATTTATTTTTTTTTCTTATTTTAATGAAACGATAGACTAATCCTATTGAAAAGGGCTAAACAAGGCAACTTATAATATTTGTTTTTGGTAGTTATTTTACACAATAATATACTATCAACAGTTTTCATAATTATTTTTGAACATTCAAAAAAAATCTACTGACGAATTTTCTTAAAAGATCTAAAATTTCTTAAGAATATAACAAAAATCATCATATTGAAAAAAATCACTTTATCTAGTTTTAAAATATGATGCATAAAATATTCTTTAAATCGTGCCATAAAAAAGTAATTTAATCCGTGAAAATAAAACTTCCTAAACGAAACCTTCTGGAAACTCAAATACTGCTTGCGAAATTTATGCCTATTTCTGAACGCTGTATTCCACTATCGAACAATCTGTTATTTCCATGGCAACAACGCATTCCATTGGAATCATATCGAATGAGTCCAGAATCGGGGCCTGAGAGCAAAACTGTGCTGTCGAATAAGAGGTACTCCATAGCCTTAATCTCCTTCTTTTGTGTCAAAGCTGAATGAAGTAAGCCTCGGCGTCGACTGGCCGCCAACGACCATCAGCGCCATCTGTTGTTTGAAATTAGAACTAAAATCGAGAATTGCGGTAAAAAAACTCCTGACATTATACATTGCCCTCCTGCAAAATTTTTTTTAATAGCTATCACCGTTTACAAGTTATTGAATTTTAAAATCCATCAGTCATTTTTGGGACACCCGGTAAATACAGATGTATTATACATGTACATATGTATATATATATACAGTATATTGATATATATATATATGTATAACAGTGGTGCTCGTCTAACCGAAAAGTACTAAATTTTGCCTTGTTTTGAGAGTCTGCACTAATTAAGAGGAAAAAAAATCTGTGTAAGTTTAGCTGTGGTACTTAAATAATTACTGGAATTTCTATGAGTTATTGAATTTAATGTTATTTGATATATGTTTTTTTATTTGCAATGTAAAGTTTAGGCTTTGTTTTTTCTGATTAAAAAAATCTGACTGTAATATGTTTCCCCATTAAATTTAGGGAATGGTTCATATATTTCATTTCGTTATTTAATAATGGGCATTTTTTGCTAATCTAAAGAATCTATTACTTTTATTATACAGATTTTTTAACTCAAAACAGATTTTTTAAACTCAAAACAGAATTAGTGTGCACACAAAGTTTCATCCAAATCGCAGTCGGTCGGGTTACAAATGGGGAAAAATTGGTTGAATTGACGTGGAATGACCCTAAAGCCTTTTTTTTCTCCTTTTTTTTTGGGGGGGAAGCAAATATTCAAGTAAAATTTCATAAAATATTTTTACTTGCACCACATAAATATAATTGTAGTAATATAATTTTGAATACCTAATTTAAAAGAAAGGAAAACAGTATGGAAAAGAAAAGAAAAAACTTCAAAGAGATTACAACTGATACTAGCAAATCTAATTAAATTAAATCCCCTTCAAACATAAAAGTTTTTTCTCTATTTCGTTTTTTGTGAAATTTATGTTCCTGATTTAAAACGTCTAGAATTTTTTTTTCTTTGGAAATATTTAAGCCGCAGTAGAAATAAATCTTAACAAGAGCTTAAAGATTTAACAGATTATTTTTAAATATTCAAAAATAGCTAACTATAACACAAAAGAAAAATAATAAATATGCACGGATAATATTTCAAATTATGCATTTATTCGGTTTTGTTTGTCTTTTTTTCACTAATTTAAGCCTAAAGTATCCAAAATTGTAATTTAAGTTTCGGCAATTTTCATTTGTAAGGATACAATAAAAAAAATTATATATGTAGTTAAAAATTTATGAATGATAATAGTAATACGAATATAGTTTCAAAAATATAACCTATTCATTTTATAACAGCAGTCTTTTTATAGAACAATCAAGTTTTCTTGTCCAAAATTGCATTTTATTCCGAAAAATAAATATGTAGGTACGTTTACAAATTTATCTACATAAAAATGTGTTTTGAAACGATTATAAAAGAATGTGAATATAAAATTTCCAATTTTAAAGCCTTCATGATTATAAAAATGCGTAACCAAATAAATATAATCTCGGTTTATAGAGATGATTCTCAACGAATAACACAAATTTATTGTAAAAATTGAATATTAGTATTGGAAATTTTAAAGTTCAGTAAAATTTCAAAATGATAATTATACAATTTCAATATATTTAGAATTCCATTCGATTTTTAGCAGCTTCCAGCAAATTTGAAAAGTGCTTATGCATTCAGTTTGTCTGTCTCCTCTCTAACTCCCGTAAATATACTCGGATTTTCATGCAATTGATAAAGCTTATGTAGATTCACCAAAGCATGTTTTTTAATTAAAAGCGAAGTTTATTTTTTTCCATTTTTGTACACCGCAGAAACTTGTAACTGAATTTTAACATAATCCAAACAGTAAATGCTTCAAACAAAATCCAAGTGAAATGTTTTCTACATTTTACTTCCAATCATGGAAAAGTTATTGTTTTTATATTTTGGTCAAACACACGCCACTATTTGTTATTGCACTTAAATTGACTTAGTGGTTTACGCTACAACGACCATGATTTATATTGAAATCTGAATTCGTAATTAGTTTATTAATATTCCTAATTCCGTCATACGCCAAATATTGAAACCCGAGTGATACTCGGTGTTAGGCTTCAAATTGTAAATATGGTGTGATCGAAAAACTTTACAAATTCAGCATTTTTCGTGTTATCGTTATTGGATTTTCCACGAAATAATGTAAATTATATTGACATTATGAACAAAAAATAATTTCAGAATTTTTTAAAGTTTTAAACATTATTTTGGGGCAGATTGAATTGATACACCCTCTATTTCGGTATAAATAAGTTACCACTATTTTTAGTACAGATTTTGCACTTCCTAGTGTGCTCTAATATCCGTTTAAATGTGACGTATTGTATTTGAATACTATATGCATTCAAAATATGGATATTTAGAAATATTTATAAGTACTCACGGGAATTTAAAGTTAATATAAATTACAAAAGCCTGTTTCCGTTTAATGCACCAGTTCAATACACTAGGAATCTTTAATACGTTGAACTCTACAATTTTATTGTATTATGCAATATGGCTTAAAATAGCCTCTTCACATATCGTCACCTGAGAATAACAAGGTTCTATCTGTGTTTTGGAAAGTATTGACTTAACGATATAGAAATGTTCCATTTGTATCTATGAAGGCATTTTTGGATTAAAATAATATCATAATATAATTGTTATGTCATATGTGAAATATATATAACATACTTTTCTTCTAAAATTACTTCATAGATAAAAATGGAACATTTCTATATCGATTAATCATTTTATTCAAAAACACAAATATAAGCTTATTGTTCTCAGGTGACGATATGGCATACACGTAAACTTAAAGTAAACTAATAGGAAACGAACTCAATTTCTTAAAATATTGTCGCATTAACGAGTGCTTTTGGATTCGAGACTGAAGAATATGTACACTACTTCCTTTTGTCTTAGGAAAAGACAAAAGTTTGAAAATAGGTCGAACGTGTTCATTGCAGAATAATTACTTGCGGCATTTCCCAGGATTGCATTCGTTATACAGAAATAAAAGTCGGTTTATTGTTTTGTAAATTTGTTTTACCATTGAGTTTTTTCACAGTAATGAAGAAGACGAAAAAGAGATAAATTCATCAGTTTTAATGTTTGATATTTCTTTTGTGTATAAAACAGAATGATATATATCGAACGTTTTTAATATATCAAGGCAAAAAAATCTTCTTTGAAAATATTTTTTCTATCTGTATCATCAAAATGTTTTGCGAAACAAACGAATAAGATCATAATTTGTTTTAAATGCTTTACTAAATCGGGTACAAGCATATCAAAAATCATTGGCTATGATTTTGCGATATTTTCGGAGCTATTCAGCATAATATATTCAGCGCAAATTTTAAAAATAGACATTTTATAGCAAATTAATATATATATATATATATATATATATATATGTAATTGTTTGTTAATTATTCCTTTATGTTTTATTAGAATATCGTGCAACGTGATTAGCAAACGTGAACAGATTTCTTTTGTGTCGTTTCTACAATTTTACACCATTCTGTAAATAAGGACAAAAGTATAAAACGTTCTGATCTATTAAAAAATATATTTGTTATTGCGATGTGAATATGATAACAGTAAGGTATTTATTTGGTAGTGTTAGCCGATTATTATAATTTGTAGTCTACCCCATTATTAATTTCACGTTAAAATCTGAGTTAACATTAATAGAACTCAGTTTATTTGATTTATATTTTGAATAATGTCTTGTCATTGGTAACATATATTTTTGTAAAATATATTAAAAAAGCTTTATTTGTGCAACATCATATTCAGTGTACATTCATACATGAAATACTGTTTTCGAAATGAAATTTATAACCCAATCGAATTAGTTACATTTTATATTAACTATTTACTCTCAATTTGAAAGTGCTTTACAAATTTTATAATCCAACGCAGTAAGAATTTTTATGAATGTATGTGTTAAAAATATGTTTTAGAAACGATGGTTTCACTTGCCTTTTCATACAATAGTATACGGCGCCAGAAGACTAAATAAAGGGAAATATTTTAAATATCTGCCTCAATTGACTAGCCTGGTTGCGAATGCTGAACCATCCTTATTAAAATAGTCTCATTACCTTAGTGCCGATGAAATTTGCTTACATCTTTGGATTATTTGTCCTTCATAATCTGCTGTATTATCTTAGTCATTTTGGTATAGAAGTGGTGGCATTTAAAAGCGAATTAAATTTTTAATTCATGGACTGATTTTTGAAAAAAAAACGCTTACGGCGAAGTGGTACATGACATATCCGGTCAATGGAAACTCAATATAACATACCAATTAGGGTTTAACGTATTTATTCACACTGTGAGGATTTTGCTTCACTCTGTTTGGTTTAAAATAATTGGGTAGCATTAACAGAGAAGCAAATCCTTTCCATGTTAAGTCCGTTTATTCAATGTATAGATAAAGTAATACAGATTCATAGAACTCTGGGTTCTATATGAATAAATAAACCACACGCCTTCTACAGCGAGCTCCATCATCCAGAATCATCTCCAAACTCCTCTCTCATCCCCATCAGGGAAGCAACTCTCCTTCGGGCTCCTCCCAGATCAAAGTTATTGGTTCAGCTGGGATATGCCTTGGCGCCAGATTGCCATCGTCCGTCTGGGAATAAATGAAACTATTTCCTCCGTCTCTCGGCTTCTGGGAGGTCTGGCGATAAATCAATGGTGGCCGTAACTAATATGCTAATGTCACATGAAAAAGGCCGTGCTAGACTTACCGTCGACAGGAAGAAAAGGACCTTAATCCTTTTAAGTGCTCACACAATTACCAGACTTCGATGTGCCAGTCCATGGTCTAGCTTTAATTAGCCAAATTAGATTCTTACAGCAGTTAAATCCTTACAACCATCCCCTCCTGTGACAGAGATTTTTCACATGTGGAAAATCTTACGTCGAGGTACAGTTACTCTTAACTTAATTCACTACAGAGGTTAGCACCAGTTAATTTTATTAATTTAACTTGTAAGATAAAACACACAATTTACTACAATACAACATTTTTATAAGCCAGATGCACATTTTAATTAATAATATAATATAGAAATAATTTAAATGCAAGCTAATTAAGAATTTATATACAAATATTATCTACGGCACACATTCATTCTATTCTACTCAAACAGTCCACGTGCACTATTTCTTTCCCTGGACGGTGCTTGATTGTGTAATGATAAGGCTGTAATATTAAGGACCAACGGATTAAGCGCGGATTATTTCCTGCGTTGTTTTTGAGCCAAATCAGTGGGTTATGGTCGGTTTCAATACTGAATTTTTGACCGTCCAAATAATGACGTAATTTTTTTATAGCATAAATTATGGCCGCACATTCTTTCTCACTCGTAGAGAAGTTTTTCTCTGGGGGAGTAAATTTCCTGCTCAAGTATATGACGGGATGTTCTTCATCATTTTCGCGTTGAGCCATGATGACCCCGATCCCTTTTTCGGATGCATCAGTTTGTATAATGAACTCCTCTGCGTAATTTGGCGCATATAGGACCGGTTTTTCGGTCAGCTTCTTTTTCAAAGTGCGAAAAGCCGCCTCCATTTCAGGGTTCCAATCGATTTTCGCTTTACGTGTTTTCCCTTTTAAAGCGCGCGTCAAAGGCTCTATTATCGTCGCGTAATTTCTGATATATCTAGAATAATATCCTGACATTCCTAAAAAACGGCGAATTTCGGTCTTTGACTTCGGCTCAGGAAATTCTGTTATAGCTTGGATTTTGGATTCTGTAGGGGTGCGGCAACCGTCCCCTACGACATGTCCTAAATATTTAACTGTACGTTGCGCAAATTTACACTTGGATAATTTTACTTTTATTTTAGCCTCTTTGATGCGGTCCAATACTATCCCTATATGTCTCAGATGTTCGTTCCAATCATCGGAAAATATTGCCATATCATCTAAATATGGAAGGCAAAAATCTTCCAAGCCTCTGAGTAATACACTCATAAATTTCGAAAATCTATAGCTTGCCCCTATCAACCCGAAAGGCATCATGAGGGGTAGAAAGGAACCCCAACTTGTGACGAAGGCTGCCAATTTCTGAGCCCTCGGCGTCATAGGGATTTGCCAATATCCCTTGGTCAAATCTAAAGTCTTTATATACTTAGCCCTAGCCACACGCTCCACGCGTTCCTCTATATTCGGTAGAGGAAACACCTCAGGTCGAGTTATAGCATTCAATTTGCGGTAATCAATGCAGGGACGCGGATCCCTTGCCGGGGATTCAACCAATATCATGGGAGAATTATATTCGGATTCGCCTTCAATTATCACGCCCAATTGTAACATTCGTTTAACTTCCGCCTTTAATATATCTGTTTGTATTGGAGAATTTCGATAAGGGCGAAGCCATATCGGCGCATCGCTAGTTATTTCTATGTCATGCGTGATTAAATCGGTTCTACCGGGATTATTCGAAAAAACATCCCTTCTCTCCCATAAGACTTCGGCCAACTCAGCCATTTGTTCAGCATTGCACCTTTCTTTCAAAGCGCTATCCGTAACTATATTTTGGAAATCGTACTCTTCCGGGCTATTAGTTAAAAGAGGAATCTCTAAATCATCCTCGATCTCATTAGACTCGAACTCCTCTTCCACCACTAAATTTACTAACTGCTCTCTTTGGAGATACGGTTTGAGTAAATTCACGTGATAAATTTGCGAAGGCGTCCTGCGATGTGGTATGTTTACGACGTAATTCGTTTCCGAAATTTTTTTCTCCACGGTACCTGGGCCCGTCCAATTCACTGAAAATTTATTGGTCTTGTTCAACGCTAATACAAGTACCTTATCGCCTACTTTAAATTTTCTTTCCACTGCATCTCTGTCATACCACTTTTTCCTTTCATCCCTCGTTTTTGTCATAGTTTCTACTGCTAAATCTTGACATCGCTTCATACGGTTTATTAGATCGAATACATATTCCGTGACTAAACTTTCCGCGGGTTCTAATCCCTTCCATTTCTCATATAAAAGCGTCTCTGGCGTTCTTAGATTCGTGTGTCACCGTGCGCAAAGCTAGTAAAGCATAGGGGAGGTTTTTCTCCCAAGAATTACCGGCTTCTAGGCATAAAACTTTCAGTAATCTTTTCACGGTTCTATGCCACCTCTCGACTGCTTGACTCTGTGGGTGGTGTACGGAAGAGTGTACAACTTTCACCCCGAATCGCTCCAAAAATTCGCTCGTAAGTTGGCTAACATAACTCCTGCCAAGATCGGATTGTAATTCAACAGGGAAACCCAGTCTGCTAAAAACAATAGTTAAGGCTTCAATGATAGTCACAGAGAGCAAGTCTTTGATGGGTATCGCCTCAGGATATCTGGACGATACACACATAGCCGTCAGCAAATATCGATTCCCATTTTCGGAGAGGGGGAGCGGACCTACCGTATCCGTACACAAGCGAGTAAAAATACTAGTCACAATCGGAACACAAGTTAAAGGAACTTTCTTTTGGTCCCCCGCTTTCCCAACCCGCTGACAAGGATCGCAAGTCTTAACATACGTTTCGATATCTTTAACAGCATTCGGCCAAAAATAATTCCTAAATATTTTGTCCTTAGTTTTCTTTATTCCAAGGTGAGCCCCCACGTTATCATGACACAAAGACAAAATCCCTTTCCTAAAATCCAGCGGAACCACTATTTGTTCTCGTAGGAAACCCCGGTGATCTTTAATCTTCCTGATCAACAAACCATTCTTTATTTCGAAGTGCGATTTTTTCTCGGCCGCCCTTTGTCTAACCCAAGCCAACGTAGCGTCATTCTCTTGAGCTCTACTCAAATCCTGTTTACTAATGCGCGCCAGATTTCCCTCGGGGGGTCCGCTATCCACCGGTGGAAGAAAATCCTCCCTTGTTTCTTCGCCTTGGGCGATTTCTCCACTCTCTGCATCTGATTCTACGGAGTCGTAATCAGCTGTATTCTCCTCCCCGCTGTTCCGGGAATTCTCTTCTTTGTCCACTGTAGGGTGAACGGAACCTCCCTCCGTACATCCCCGCGTATCGGTTTCGGTTTGCTGGTTTATCTTTTCTCGCTGCGCTCTCTGCCTAGTCATTACGGCGTTAATGGAATGCGCGTTTAGTTTTTGCCTATCAATTAACTGTTGCGTTCTATTCCCTAACAAGTAATGATCCATATCAGTTTCTTTGGCTACCGCGGCCGCTTTAGTGCGTATCGTGTCACCAGTACTTAAATTAATTTCCACTTTGACTATAGGTAAACAACGCAGTTCATTATCTAACGCCTGTTTCACCCACACTCGTTCGCCCGTAAATTGGTCCGTAGTTACATCGTGAGCTGAAATCAAATCAATATTGCTGCCGGAATCACGTAATATTTTCATTTCTTTCCCATTAATTACCCCGCGACTGACATAGGGGCTGTAGGCACTTTCCAGATCGTTGAGACCCGACACGTGATACACTGATTCTTTATCTTTCCGTTTTGATTCCGGACAATTAAATTTATAATGACCTGATTTCTTACAAATAAAGCAAGTAATTTCTTTTCTCTTATCGAATATCTCATTTCGATTTTTAGAGTTTTCTTTATCCCTCCAATTTATTTTGGTCTCATCCGTTCTAGTTTCGGTTTTAGACTTATTACGCTCAAAAGGTTTAGCGGCGCTATGAATTTTAGGGGATCCTTCCCGCCTAATATTTTTCCTCGCCATATCGTACGCGTCTAACTTTTTAGCTAACTCAAATGGTGTAATTATCGCGCTCCAAACATCAATAAAATGTTGCTTCGCTTCCGGGTTAATTTTCCGTTTCAGTTGATCAGTGATTATCAAATCTCTGAGTTGTTCGAACGTCGTTATTTCTAAACCACTTAACCATTGGTCAAAGAAATTGGAAGCTTCGTACACGAAATCTTTCCATGTTTTGTTCTCGGGCTTTTTAGAATTTACGAATTTTAGCCGAAAGTCTTCTGCTGAAAGTTGAAATCTTTCGAGAAGCATTTTTTTAATGTGGTCGAAATCATCTGAATCAGAGGGAGATTCGCGCAGTATCAACTCTCCTAAATCGGTAGGCAATAGTCCTAACAAATGAGTAACCCACTGATTTTTATCAATTTGAGCTTTACGTGCTTGTCTTTCAAACAAATTCAAATAAATGGAAATCTCGGAGTTCTCTGAATCAAATTTAGGTAGAACAGACTTTAAAGATATTTTTGGTTCTCTCTCGCTCTGGTTAGAGGCCAAACTAATTGTATCCGTCTCCCGTTCTAACCTTAGTTTCGCTAATTCGTGCTCCCTTTCCAACGCTTTAGTCTTTTATTCCCTCTCATAAGCTTTTAGTAATTCTCTCTCAGCCCTTTCTTCATTTTCCCTGTCTAGCCTATCCTTTTCAATAATTTTTAGCTGGGCTAATGCCAAAGTCTCATCATAATCAGGTGCTTCAATTAGTTTTTTTATGATTTTAGGAATATTATCCGAATCCTCTACATTTGCGCCAAATTCAACAGCTAATCCCTTTAAATCACATTTTCTCTTTCCTGACCACGTCATTCTGAACGGTGCGTAATTATAAAAAAAAACAATCTATACTAGGTTAACTCCGTAAATGGATGCCTCTCAATTATTTCCCGTAATGTAAACATTCACAATCATAATACGCGACATGTCAATCACAATACAAAATACACTATGAAAATACAATACAAATACTCAACAATATGCTAAATAGCACTTATCATTACTCAAACAGGAAAATATATCTAAAGCACTTTACCGAACCCAATGTTAAACAATCAACTGATTCTTAAAAAATATTAATTTTGATTAATATGCAAATAAGAGATAGAAATTTCTTTAGTTAATCGCAAAACTCTAGTATAACATTTAAACTTTTACTACACATAAAGATTTAAATCCTAAATCACAGAATTATATTTATTCAAAATAATTAAAATGCATTTCCAATAAATAATTAGTTATTCAAATTACTGCATGCCAATTTGTACCCTACTTAAACTTTTTAATTTTAAACTTTGCAAATTTAATTTAATTCAATTTTGAATAATCATAGATAACTGCCGATGATTTTTTTTTTTGAACGAACACACAACCTACAGTGAAAACCTCTGCAATGAACAATTAAAGAGCACTGACCTGTATTCCTTTTTCGTCTCAGGTCTCCGGCTGCACGTCCGACCTCTCCTCGGCTCTGAGTCACGTCGCTTGCGTCTGGGCTAATTTCCTTCACGTCCCCGCTGCACGTCTGGAGTCCTCGGCTCTGAGTCACGTCACTTGCGTCTGGGCTAATTTCCTTCAAGTCCCCGCTGCACGTCTGGAGTCCTCGGCTCTGAGTCACGTCACTTTCGTCTGGGCTAATTTCCTTCAAGTCCCCGCTGCACGTCTGGAGTCCTCGGCTCTGAGTCACGTCACTTGCGTCTGGGCTAATTTCCTTCAAGTCCCCGCTGCGCGTCTGGAGTCCTCGGCTCTGAGTCACGTCACTTGCGTCTGGGCTCGTTCGTTCAGGTCCCCGCTGTACGCCTGACTCTCCTAACTCTGAGTCACGTCGCCTGCGTCCGGGTTCCACTAGCGATTTTCATCATCGTCCGCTGCGTCTGGGCTTCAGTGGCTATTTTTCATAATCTTCCGCTGCCACCACTGTGAGGATTTTGCTTCACTCTGTTTGGTTTAAAATAATTGGGTAGCATTAACAGAGAAGCAAATCCTTTCCATGTTAAGTCCGTTTATTCAATGTATAGATAAAGTAATACAGATTCATAGAACTCTGGGTTCTATATGAATAAATAAACCACACGCCTTCTACAGCGAGCTCCATCATCCAGAATCATCTCCAAACTCCTCTCTCATCCCCATCAGGGAAGCAACTCTCCTTCGGGCTCCTCCCAGATCAAAGTTATTGGTTCAGCTGGGATATGCCTTGGCGCCAGATTGCCATCGTCCGTCTGGGAATAAATGAAACTATTTCCTCCGTCTCTCGGCTTCTGGGAGGTCTGGCGATAAATCAATGGTGGCCGTAACTAATATGCTAATGTCACATGAAAAAGGCCGTGCTAGACTTACCGTCGACAGGAAGAAAAGGACCTTAATCTTTTTAAGTGCTCACACAATTACCAGACTTCGATGTGCCAGTCCATGGTCTAGCTTTAATTAGCCAAATTAGATTCTTACAGCAGTTAAATCCTTACAACACGCTAACACAAACTAATAAAGATTATGATACTTTTCAGACAATGTGATTACAAAAGTAAAAATTAATTTTTTCATGTAATAAAAAAGTTTAAAATATATAATATTTCATATAATAATTTTTAAAAAAATTAAAAAAAAATCCTTTACAAATCGTTAACAACTATGAAATAAATAGGTATTCTGAAATATATAGATGCCTCAAAAGCCATCTTGTATATATTATTTTGCGTTTTCAGATTTTCATTTACCATATAATCATAGTAACCCTATCAAAACCTCATTTTACTTACCCATCATACGTAGTATAGGGTAAGTAAATCTTGCAATCGTTTTGAAAATCGAAAAAAAAATTTTGACGGATTTACACATTTTCGACACTGGAGATTTCGAAAAACCTGTTTTTAGAAAAAAAAAAATTGCCGTCTGTCTGTCTGTCTGTAAGCGCTCTATCTCCCGAACAAATTGAGATAGAGACTTGAAATTTTGTATGTAGTTAGCATGTAAGAATGGAACGAAGCCTATTTAATATCAGCAACCTCGATTATTCGGAACTATTTTTTTCGAACACTCGAAAAATTCGTTCTGATAAAAGGTATATAAAATTTTTTGAATGTTTTTGTTCTAAGGAATGGACGTAAAAGGCAATAAAATAACACACATTTTTCATATAGAACGAATTCGATCGGATTATTACTTGCCGATATATTTGTAATCATGTTTTCCACATTCTTCGATTTTTCATGACCCTGTATTTCATTTAAATTTGAATTCAGAGGCATATTTTAATTGAAAATAAGACGCTTAATCCAACGCAGTAAACTGTTAGTTTATATTATAATTATTTTTGGAGTTATAAGGATGTTTCTTTTACGCAGTTCGGTTTTACTTGAGTAGTTTGGCGGTTTATATAATTTGTTGAAATTGTACATCAGCAATTCATTAATACAGCATTACTATGCATATTAACAATATTTAAATTTTGTTTTAGAATTGCAATGCATTGTATAAATAGTTTTCCCATGTTTTATTTTCATATGCCTATCCATGATGGGTAAGTATTACGGTGGCCCCCAACGACTAGTTTCAAATGTGTAAATAAAAATCACGATACTTTTATTCTTATTATTTTTTCCTATTTTTCAAAATTCTTTTAAAAAGAATAGTCTGTGCCTGGGGTATAATAAAAATAGTTATGGGAATGAATTTGAACACTTTGAAAAATGTATCTCTCTAGAGAACAGTAAAAATGTTGGAGATAATTGTAATAGCTTGCTTTTGAATAAACAAGTGACGGTTTCTAAATGTTATTTTAACTGTCGTGCCTGGATTTAAAGAGCATGGATTTTTCAAGAGTGATGAAAAAAAAATGTTTTCCATGTCGAATAATCTACATAAACTGTTATTATTAACGAATTATGCATGCTGCTACATGGAAAATGAAAATATTTTGTCTTAATAATATATTTTGTTGACTTTTTTATTTGCAAAGTTTCAATATTTCATCTAATCATATTATCTGTATATGTCATATTGCAGGTTCAAAATCTTAATAAAAATTCTTTATTGTTTACAGCAATAGAATTTTTTTCCAATGATTAACATTAGAAAAATATATAGGCTGTAAAAACAGAAATTTTCTGATTATATGAGTTTTGGATAAAAGTAAATAATCAATATCTTTATTTTTTCAAAACCACTACTTCTCGTACTACTTCATCTCGTACTACTTTTTTCTTGTTATATTATTTTTTGTTGCACTTTTTTTCTCCTAGTGTTTGGATTGAGTATCATATTTTCACATACAATCTAAATATCGTATAAATGTTATTCCATGTTGACTGTTACCCGCTACATCTGATCATGATGATTAAAATTGAAAGAAGGAATGATAATCATTCTACGGAGAAGTGACACCTACCCGGATTCACAACCCAATATCGTTTAACATATCTCTGATCTTGTGATAACAGATAAGAATTTCTCTAAAATGCTTGATTTCTCTTGTACCATAATTTAAGAATTTCTTTATAGAGGGTGTTATCTTTCCACGATGTCCAATGACTAAAACCGTTAGACACAGACATATACTTCTAATTACAAAAAAGTTTTAAGGAAGTAAAGAAGTATTTCTAAAGCGATTTCGGTCAAAAAAAAACCTTTGATAAAAAATTGCATATTTTTAAATTTTTATATGGCTCCTGGTCCTATGAGTGATATTTAATTTAAAATACCCTATTTCACTAAGAATTAATACAAAAAAGTCCATTTTTTACGATTAAAACTCAGCAGTTTAAAGTTGAAAAGTAGCATAATTCTTAATAACACTTGCATTATCATGTTTCTTGTACACCTAGAAATACCAAAAGTGGGTCATATATGACCCATGGTTTTAAGAGATGTTATCCAAATATTTATGGCCACTAGATTTTGAAAAGTTAAATTTTGCATAAGTCACCAACCAGAGAACATCTGCTATGGCTCTATCAAATATATATTTCATATTTTTGTTTCTGCCAAATCGTTATCAAGAGTTATTTACTTTGTATCTTTCTCACCTATTTTATTTATTTTTTGTATTTTTTTCAAAACATTTCCTATTTATTGGTGTTTTATAATTTCCTTCACAGCATATACTTGGCTATTTTCATTCAGCTTACTGACAATTGAATGGGATTCGAATGATGAAATTTATTTTATGAAAATGTGTTTTGTCAAATATTTCAAGATTCTATCACCATTAGATGTTTAGAATCTTGATTTACACACTAAGTTTTGTCATTAAAATAGATTTATAACAATTCGCTTCATAATTTCCTCATTTGAAAAAACAGTCGTCGCGATGCCATCACTACAAATGTACAAAACTGGAAATCTACTTACAAACTTTTTTTTTGCTCCACGTGGATTGTGATAGGCAAAATATTATTTTTAGGTACTTTCTAAGGCATAACATAAATCACAACATTCTAATAATAGTTTGAAATTCAATAAAACTCACACATTTTCCTCGCAGGTACATGGCACATACATGATCCCTCCCCCACTACACACAAAATCCAAATTTCCTTTTGTGAAAACAAATGCAATACGTCTGCTTACACTATTTTTATGTTGCTGAAAAATATAGATTTAAAGTCCTTTAGAAATAAATGAAAAATTGAATTATTTTATTGGGACCAGTAATGACCCCGTATGATAATTCTAGGTATACAGATGTGTAGATAAAAAAGCTCGATTTCAACTAAATTCGTGCTTAGATAGTATATTGAGTATTAAGGAAAAGTCGAAGAGTTTGAAAGTTTTGCTTTAAAAATACCAGTGATATGAGCAAAAGGATCACGTCTTGGGTGGGCCACAAATGACCCACATTAGTAGTTCTAGTGTTAAATGAAATAATAAAAAGCAAAAGCTGTAACTGTCTGTAAATTGATACGTACTTTAAAACACTTTTACACTATCTAATTTAAATTAAAGTTACATTAAAACTTGCTCAAAATAATTATTTTAGCTGAAATTCAAATATATATATACTCAAAATAAATTCTCCTAATACTTAAAGTAACTTGTGTTCCATTCCTTGTACCTCGGCCCAGTTTATTTGTATTCAGTTGCAGAGAAATAGTTTATGCTTAAGTCATAAAACTAAAAATTACATAATTTGGTCAACTTTATTGTTAGACTAAAGGATTTTTTTTCTCGCTTGTCAGTGCAATAAGAAATGTTTGCTGAATATTACTTATATGACAGAAAGACTATATATGAATTTAAATTTTGTAATTTTAGTAAACGTTTTTATTAATACAAATATCTTTAAAAATGCGTTTTTCCTCATTTAAAGGCTTTTTGTAATTGTAACTGTATGTTTATGCCCAACAGTTTAGGAATTAGCGATTAAACATCATTAAAAGTGCCACCCTGCCCTGTATAACATTTTGCAACCATTTTATAAATTTTATTTTAATATTTTTTTCTAATGGTACAAAAACTGAATATATTTTTGACATGGGAATGGTTTAGACGTGTGATTTCGACTAAATTCCAGAACCCTTATCACCAAGAGAGGTCTGATCTATTTCCCGGAACTCATTTCTCCAAATCTTTTCGCCAAAAAGTTGCAATTTATATCTACGAGTTTCACAATTCAGGTAGGAAATAAACATATGTAAAATGTCGTATTTCATGAGAGATTTATTCTCTCGATACGCATGAGATTTAAAGACACCATGCGGATAAGAAAAGATATGAAAGTAGTTTCGAACTGATTTCAGACGGAATATAAAGTTATTTCTTTTTATTTTATATATAAATATTAGAACATTAGCTATGGAATATTGTATGTTGCTGGGTAATTTTAAAATTTAAAAAGATATCCATTTTTATTTCAATTATATTTGTAAAAGTCAAACATAGAAAAAAGATATATTTTTGTAATTAATTACTTTGAAGAATCATTTTGTGTGAGATTACAGAGAACAAACAAATTGAACAAAGTCAAACAAAATCAGTTGTCATACCAAGATGCTATATTATCTATTTTTTTCATTTTAAAACAATTGAGAACCACATCAACATTTTACTACGATCATTTATATTAAATTTAATAATATGAAAATATTAAGACTCCATCTGAATTATGACATTACCACCATGGAATCTGGAATTATTACCTGTCGTAAAATATCATCGAATTAATAAAATATGTATCAATAGAATTTAGAAATCGTTTCTAAATATCCTTTTAAGTTTTATTCATTATTTATTAAATTTAAAATGACTCAACAAAACTCTACAACGATTCTACATTAAATTACAAGTTTTTCGGTTGGGTAATTTTTGCCCTAGTGTATGCGAACAGATGGATAGACAGAGGAACATACGACGACTGTAGAAGCTACGGATTTATATAATTCTGTACGAAAGAATCATAAAATGATCATAAAATTTCGCGTTTTTTTTCAGAAGTTAATTTGTGAAACACTTTAAAAAAATTCTATGCATTCATCAATACAACATTTTTTTTTTGTAGAAATAATGGCCAGAAAGATACTGAATAAATTCCTTAAGGGACTAATTCAATCAAGAGAAAAGACCTGCTCGCTATTGCTATTCTTTTCGATGAAATTTATAAAGATATCTAGGTTGCATTTTAATATATTTAAATCGTGATTTTGCATATGATAGCTGTGATTGATTAGTATAAAGGCCATTTTTTACGATTTTGAGCGAAGATTGATTTATGAGGAGGCTGTCACTTTCAAAACCGGTTCCGCAAATGAAAGTGTCCCTATTAAAATTAACTGCAAAGAAATTCAAAAAGACAGAAAGCGACTTTTCTACAGATCAATCACAGCTATCCAATGCAAATAAATAAATATATAAATAAAACTATGGAAATACATCCAAAATATCTTCATAATTTTTTTCCTTAGGAATAGCATTAGCAAGCGGGTCGTTTCGCTTCAGAAAAGTATGTTCATAATAAAACAAGTAGAAATGAAATATTGGAAGATTAACAGTATTTTATTTAGCTGTCACCACATGTAAAAGAAAGAGATTTCTCAGATCAATTTTGCTTCTGTCATTGTGAGAATTTCCAAAACATTGGAGGATAATGACATCTTGAAGAGCCGGGATTTGAATACAATTTTCGAAATACGTTCCGGTGGAAATGAAAGCTGAGAGCTCATAGAAATCGTTTAAATCGGTTGATACATTGCCTTTCTTCAACAAATACTAAAGAAAGTATTTGATACAGAGTTTTTTGTAGATAAAGTAAAGATAAAGTAATCTAATATGAAACAATTTTTCGATATTTATGAAAGTTTTTCCTATTAGTTAAACTTTATGATATTATACTGAATTCATATTACATGTATAATGGATCCTTTTATTACAAAATTGAGTTTCGCAAAACAAATTTTCTTCCTTTATTCTCTGTGATTCCCCTTTTTATCTTTATTTATGAGAAAAAAATTTACTTATTTATGTAAGAGTAAAATTCTCACGCAGACAAGTAGAACAAATAAAGGGTGCTATTTTATCAATCTTTGTTAAATTAAATATCGGTGATCCGGCGAAGTAGTATAAATATGTACCTATTGTTTACCGAATAGTTCATACACCATTTTCTCGGATTAAAGAAGATGAAGTATTCCGTTTAAAATGTAAAACGTTATCCGTAACCTGAACATTTGATTTGCTGAATTTTCAATAAACGTGCTTAAAAGGTGAGAATTTAATTTAAAAAAATAGAAGCGTGGGATAAAGTAGAACCTTTGGCATTACACTCCTATACATTATCACTCAGATACCAGAACGATATTAAGCTTTTACATCTGACTAGTATCTGTTATGTAGGCTGGAACTGTAGTACACGATGAAATATTTTTCATGAGCCATCAATTCTTAAACAGACTCGAAATGAAACAGAATCTAGTATCGATGCAGTTCTTATTGATGAAATTTGACTCCCCTTTCGTTTCCGTTTGCCATAGAACTGGTGGTATGGGGAAAATTCTTCGTTTTATTTTGCGGTTTCAGCCTTACCAACAGATAAGAGTTAGAAGTGTTTTATCGTCCAGGTAGCTCAGGGATGAGCATTGGCTCGTAATGCCAGTGATACTGGTTCGGTTTTACACCTCTTAAGCTAGTTGAATAAAAATTCAATATTTAAAAATTTCAAATTACTGAATTAAATATGTATGAAATTTTCTGTAGACATTTCTCCTCAAAATATTAATATAAGAATGAACTTTATCTACCCATTCTCTTACAACTAATTTCACTGTTTTCAACTGTTTTCAATGATTAATCTTGAAGCATTATGCTATATCCAACGTTACGACAGACAAATATGTTAGGTAAAGTTGATGCCTGTTAAACAAAAAAATTGTTATAGTAAAAAAAAAAAAAAAAAAAAAAAAAAAATTGAATTTTTTTTGTCAGTATTATTGAATTGTTAGTAAACGTTGAACCCATGGACGCCATGGCACCCTTTGAAGGTTTTCTTGGTGCACTTTGTTACGTTTATTAGTATTAACATTTGTTAACAATGAATATATTTTTAAGAAATTAATTTGTTTGAGTATTATAGCATTTGCTTATTTTTTAATCGTTACAGGTGCGTTTAAATCTCTCTCGTCACATACACAAACTCAGGAAATTGTTCTTGTAAATGAACTATGAATTAATTTTTTTCCCCGTACAATAATTTTTTTAATAGATTTCTCGAATCGTAAGATACTTGTGGCAACAAGTGTGAGATGTATGTGCAGCATGTAAGAAACAGTGTTGCCAAATTAGTATGTTTTTTTTTACAAAATATTTAACACTATTAATGCATCGTAATCTTAGCTACGTTCAATGTAAGATACTCCGGAAGTAAACAAAACGCACATTAATATGCGTTTGACAAATGATGGTGGGCATTTTGAACACGAAATGCGATAATTTGGTTACAATATTGAATTACAAATCCTGTGTATCCCTGTTACGTTGTTGTATCCTAGTTAATAGTGAATGAGATTAGATTGTTGTCAATTTTGACTAACATGAATGTCTTATAGAAATATGGTTCATACATCTTATAGTTGCCAATAGCACAAGTACGTATAATCTATTTACTAGGTGGTTGGATAGGTATGGATGAAGCATATTTTATGTAAAAGAATCCATAAAAGAAAAATAAATTTGATCATCACTCAGAACAAGTGAATTATTTGTCGTCTGCTTTTTGACGAGTGATTAGTGTTACTTGATTACTTGGGCTCCGAAGCACATAAAAGTTTACAATTTTAAATTAAAGGTAAAATATAGTTTTACAAAAACATTCTAATTATTATTTTAATTTTTTCATGAAAATTTGAAAAAAGTGGGCAAAAGAGATTACAATTTTTTCGCTATTGTAATTATAAAGATAAATTTAATAAAGTATCGGTCTGATATCGCTACATATTGGAAGCCAAGAGCTGAATTATTAACATAGCATTATTACTCAATATTTCTAAAAGAAAATTTTTGAGATAAACAGACAGAGAATTTAAGTGTGTGTGACTTCCGTCGAAAAAAAATACTCAGAATTTTAAAAGAGATTTTTGCTTTTTGACAAAAAACTAGAAACATTTAAACATCATTATCATCTTTGTTATTATTGTTTATGCAGAGATCAAAGTAGAATTGGAAAAAAAAATCGTTAAAACAAATTTGATTTTGCTGTATGCATATATATTTTTATACATATTCTTTTATAAATAGTTCAAAGGAAGATTTACCACCCATGAATAAATTCATTTCAAAAGAAAATCTATTTTATATATTTTAAAAAAATAAATTTATAACAATTCAAAATACCGAAAAATGAAAACTTAAAAGGTTTTCCGAAAAAATTGAACTAGAAAAATTACATTTATTGAAAAAAAATATGAACACAAAAACACTATTTCTATAAATCTTTGTTAGTAAATATATTACTGTTTTTCGGAGAAACAAATGAGATTTATTTTATTGTTTAGGTTTCAAAGTTTATATTTTTGACATGGTAAGAAAATAATGTAATGTTAAATTATATCGATAAAGTAACAGAAAATTGGAATTTTTTTATATCTAAATAAAGAAATATTTTCCTAATCTTTGCTCGTAAAGCATGGTGACATCACTGGGACGTCGTTGTGAAGTCACACTGTGACTTTGTGACCATCGATTGTGTCATAGTGACTAAAATGTGAAGTCGTTATGGCTGTTTTAGAGCTCGTTTGTGACGTCACATTGTGACCACTTTGTGATGTCACGGTATGACAAATTTGTGAAAGATGTGTCATTTGTGACTACTTTGACATTAATATTGTTACGAAACTGTGACAAAAGCGACGATATTCAAATTGCTAGAAACATGTTTTTTAAAGCAAATAACATGTTTTGAGCAAATAACATTTTTAAGAAAGTCTCATCTCAGTCACAATGCTACGTCACTGAGTGGTGGCATTTTGGTCACAGATGTGATGTGACCAAAGTGACTCACAGTGACGTCATTGTGACCATGCATGCTATGAGGGCTGTGTCAACTTTGTTAAAAATGCGACATTTGCTGTTGTTTTTGTTCTTACAAATCATGTAAAATATTATACAATATTTAGAAAACAATATTTTAATTCCAAGAACACGATTTTTTTTTCTCTATATCGAAATTTTTTTTTCTCATTTTATACATTTCTATCGTTTCAGATGTAAGTAAAACTAATAACTTGGTATAGAGGGTTAAAAGGTTGCAAATTTCAATAACACAAGCCTACAAAAAAAATGGGGTTTAAGATTTTACAACTGATTATAGATGTTTTTGAAATACTGAATCTAAATATGAAACCCCCTTTTTATTCTATCAGCTCTATTTTTTTAGATATATGAAGAAAAACCTTGAATGCTTAATCTGACCTTCTGACACATGGACATGTCACGACGCTCAAGGTGATTTGTAAGGCGTTGAAATATGAGAAAACCTTGAAAAAAACAGGTGTCCAAACAAATTTGAGGTTCTGCAAATGCTTATGACTTCGCGGCAGCCATCCATAAAGACAAAGGAAAAGCCACCAAGAAATAAGAAATGGAGGCTCCATTTCTCAAATGGAGGCGAAACTTTGTTGACTTTCCATGCTTTTCACAAAACTCTTATAAAGTTAACTTAAAACGTGCTGTATAATAGATTATTGTATTTGTGTTGTTAAGTAGAACTTAAATAAGTCCATGTAGAAGAAACTGTGTCAATCATCCCGATGTGTTTTACAACATATGCTGAGAATACACATTAAAAGAGCACAGAAAAAATGTTACTGAAGAGCTAAAAAGTTACTAAAAAGAACTTATCTTGGATATTTTGATATTAGTCTTGGTGATCAGGATAAAACCTGGGCATCGCATCAGGTCTGTGAAACTTGCACAGAATACTTACAACACTGCACTAAATGGTTTCTCTCAAAGAGAAAAAAGAAGCAGAGAGATATGAAATTCATGTATTTATGACAGTTCAATTTCATTTTTAATACTTCGTGGATTACCTACCACTTCATCTCCTGCTCTCACACTCAATCTCATGAAAAAAATCCCCCCTGTTTCTAATGCAAGGAAAATTACCTTAAAAACTCAGAAAAAAATGGGAGTCAATATGGTATCTGGAATCATTTATCAACTCTAATGTGAAGCGAAGTAAAGTCGAGAATCAAGATCAAGTATCGTTATTTTACTAATGTGATAGTCTAAAAGTTTTCTTGATTTTGCTACTTTTTCAATACAATGAAATAAAAGAGATTTTTAGACTTTTCTGGTATTTCTTTCTAATGTCAAATGGCATCTTTTTTTTATCACTTTCAAACATAGTTTTTAAAAAGATTCGGAGCACTCGGAGTGTTTGCATGTAGTGGGATTGACCTGTAATTTTTAAAATGTATATTTATTTTAATATTAGCACGATCAATATTGAAAATAGATTGTATAGTGTATACTGTTTTATTTCAGGGGTATTCAGGAGTAATTAGTTACATTTCTTGTGTCTTTTAGTGATAAAAGGCTTATGAAGCTTAATAAAATTAATTTATATTTTTAAATTACATCAAAATATTGTTCCGAAGAAATAATGTCCATAGAAATCATTTTAGTCATATAATGTAAGGGGAAAACTATTTACAGTTTTTTAATTATGTTACACTATTTCAAATGAATTTCATATACATAAGCTAGGTTCACTATAAGGTACCTGCTTTCTTTCTGATCTACATATTTTACTGCACAAACATAGACATTATCAAGATGTAAACTGATAAGATTATTTCCACAGAAAAAATAATAAATGAAACTGGTACACCCTTTGAAAAACATTTCCGGAAATAATTTTAGCATGTATATATTTAGCATAATACCAAGTAATATAATGATAATTGTATTGATTTTTCTGAAAAATTGTACTAAATTTTATGTAAATGAAAAATATATTTTAAAAATAAATTAATATTGATTTCTTATTTGAAGAAATGTATCTTTTTTTTTATTTATTTATATACAGAGAAAAGTATATAATAATGATAGTAAATGTATAATTATAATTCAGTCAGTTTTACATTTAATGTGAAATTTTTTTTGATAAATGAAACAACTGAAAGTTAAAAAACAAACAATAAAACAATTATTTTGTAGTTAAGTTAAACCAATTGAACGTTAAAAATTCGAACAATATAACAAAATTTAAATATGTTGTAATTTAAACACCAGAAAATTACAATTCCACACTGTAAAAAAGAAAATCTGTAAAGCAACGAAATTTTTTTTCTAGGAAACTGGGAATCCTATAACTTTTTATGTAATGGTAAAAGCAAAAATGCATATCATATGTAAAAATTTTTAGAAAGAATATTTTTAAAATATGTAAGATATATTTTGGTTCAATTTGAAGGGAATCGAAGTTTTTTAGATATTTAAATTATTATATTGTTGAATTGTTACAAAAATTAAAAATTAAATGTAAAATTAACTGAATGACATATATCAATGAATGAAAATCGATAATAATTAAAGAGGGGGATTCATTAAAAAATATTGAAAGAAAATAAATTGCCAACATATGATTTCGAATTCTGCATGTTAAGCTTTTAGTTATAAATTCTCCTTTTTACGTTTCATGGTTGACAGAGCTTTTAAGTTTTGTTCTGAAGAATTTTTAAATAAAGAATTAGATGATATCCGTGAGATTGCTTGTTCTAACGGGACAAATTAAGTAATAAAATAAGTAGCATTAATAAATTAATAATTTACTAAAGAAAAGGAAAACCTTGACCACAAGATCCACAGTTAATTGAAAATTTTGATAAAGGGATAAATTCTACAAAATTTAAAGAAGTTTCATTTCCATATTTAAAAGGCAGTTTTGAGAAGATAAAATTTCAATTTATAAAGTTTAATAATGAATTGATTGCCACGCCGCCACCAAAATTAAAGACTTTACTTAATAAGCAATTTGACCCTATAGGCATGACGATCTTGTAGGGGTTTATGAAATACCTTATATTACGGGAAAAGGTGATTTAAATTATTACATAGGCATGACTAGGAGGAAGCCTGTAATTAGATAAGGGAAACATGAATCCGATATTACGTTTCGTAATACTATCACTGATTTATCTAGATTATATTTAGATTTCTAGATTATATTTAGATTCTGTTTAATGAAAGCAAATTATGTTTGGTATCAAATTCTTGTCATAAGAACATTATAAGTCAGTCCATTGAAATTTTTAAGCATAAAAGTTTTATTTGCAATGAAACTGTTTCTTTTGTTATTCTTAAGTTATGGTTAGGTGTAATGAAAGAATTTCTCGTGAAAGCTGGAATGGGATGAGCCAATTTAGAAAACAAATTTAGATTATGGTCTATTTTATTTATTTTTTACAATAGAGCACGTGACTTTTATTTACTACGCATTCTCGTGTGTCATTTGAATTGTCCACTAGACTATTTGTATTTGTATTTTTATTATGATTATGGTTCTTATCAGATAGATCCGAAACTTGTGAATGTTATTTGTTTACAATTTTTGTAACATTTATTTCAAGTAATATAAATTATTTAGTAAAAGGATTTTTTTCTTATAAGTTAGCTGGAAAAGTATAATTTTCTAAAATAATGAGAGGACATACTGATTTAACTGTTACAAAATCTTAAGGTATTAGGTATGGTTAGAGTAAATGTATAAAACAGAATGAAATAAATAAAACAAAGTGCGGTGAGAATAATTTCATTGATTGTCCAAACTGTACCAGAAGGAAACTTCTACCAGTGACTTAATTTAAGGTATTATTTGTAGCAGGTTATTTCACGAGAGCTGTATCATTTAGAACAATAAGTGCATTGAATGTGGGTGACGATAACTTCACTCAGCCAACAAGAAAATATTAAAACTGTTAAAATGAAAATGAGCTACTTTTAAATTAAACATATTATCAAATAACTTATTGTTATCTTGCAATTATATCTGTGCTTGCTTTTTCAGATTCTTTATTATTTTTAAGTAAAATTTTGTAATTATATTTGACATTTAATATTTTATATTTGATAACAAAAACCTTACACGAATGTACTTAAATATGATTAATATTGTTAAAAATTTACTTGTAGTAATTATTAATTAGAATCATTCCTAACTATGGGTACAATCATACCAACACTGTAAGGACAAATTGTAAATGATAGTGTTTTGGTTTTATTACAGCTATTCTATTAAATTGGAATACGGCAACAAAATAGCAATTGAAATGCATGTAAAACAAATGATGTCAAAATTATTCATGAATAGTTTTGCAAAAAAATATTTTAACATTTATTATTATTATTGAATTGTAGAATCTTTTCTATCTTTACTTTATAGCTAAATTTACATACATTAATATATATTTATTTATATACATAGATATATACATACACATATATATAAAGCATAATGTTCAGAAGGTTTGTTTCCTAGATGTCTATATCAATTTGGTAACAAATCTCACTTTCTGAGCCTAAATTGCCGAAAACTTAAATGAATAAATATATAAATAAAATAAAAGAGTGAGTAAAACAGAAAAATACCAAAGGCCCTAAAAACGAAAACTATTAAAAACAACTAAAAACGTATGCCACTTTAAAAATAAAAATGAAAATATTGCTGACAAAGTATTTTCTAATGCTGTATAAAAAGGATATGGGGCAATCATTTTACTTGGAAAGTATTCGAACATGTCCCATAATAAGTTTATTTTACCTAACATGAGCTTGCAATGTCTAAAACAAAGACTTCCCCATTCTGCGGGGAAAGTTCAGGAGCAGTTTTTAAAATTTTCAAAGGTATTTATATTCTTTTTCGACGGTCTAAAATATAATAAATCGAAAGAAGGACAAAGTATTTTCAATAAAGCCATGTTAGTTAAAATTTATGAGTCTATGCGGTAGTTCAAAACAACAAGGTTCCTGGAGGGATTTATTTTAAGCTGAAAGACATTCTTGACAGTAATAATTTAGCATTTATGCTCTGTGATATTTAGATTGTCATCGCAAAAGGACAAAACTAGATTCGATTTTAGGTTTTGTACTATGAAATTTCTTTCGTGTTAACATTAGTGAAAAATAAAGATGACATGTATCACAGATATTTCTTAATACTTTTGAGAAGTTAAGAGATAAACATTTTAGCTCTAATAGATTTTAATAGGTTCAGACAGCACAAAACATTTATCATTTTATCCTCTCACGAGATATAATAAAGCAAGAAAAGTGAATATATATATATATATATAAACTTATTATATATATATTATTAAGGAATAACATGTTTAAGTGCAACAATAATATCATTTTGATGATGACAACAGTTTGATGGCTCAATTTCATTTTTAAGTATATTTATTTTAACTTCTAAATATAGAATATTTTGAATTTTTACACTATCGCGCAAAAAATGCATTAAAATGCAATTTCTTTGAAAATTTACATTAAAAATAATGGTAAATTGATAAATCACAAATTTAAGATATATTGCTTAACTACACGCTTAAATAACTAAAATTATCGGAATAAAAATATAGCTGTAAATGGTGATCTTTCTTATTTGTTCGGTTATTAATCCTTGGAATGATATACATATATATATATATATATATATATATATATATATATATATATGGAGATTCTTCTTCTAAAAGTTCTTTCGAACACATAAGTAAATAAACTCGGAGGTAAATTAAATTCTGACACCGTTTTTAAACTTTTAAATGACTTATATTAAACGTTAATATTTACAAAAAAGATATTTACATATTAATATTTACAATTCGAACATTCAAAAGGAAACTTTAGTTAAAACGTCTTAATCGCGTCATCTTAATCAACCTTCTTCTAAAGTCAACACCAACTCTCTCCAAACATTCCATCCAACGATCTCTTCCGTTCATTTCTCTTTTCTTCGGCTTTTCGTCTGAATGGAGTTTTTTCAGAAAATCGTCTGCTTTCTAAAGACCTTTTCTATCAGAGTTGCGATATGAAGAACCTTACAAGACATGATACTTGGCTGTTGGAGAAAGAATCGCTCCCACAACGGCCGTCCTGACTAGGCTTTCGTCCTCGAATGCTCGTCCCTTTGGAGGCAGCAGCAGTTGGATCATCTGGAAAGATAAAGAAAAAAAAAAAACACAGCAGCATCCAAAGTCTTAATTGAAAAAAAGAAGTCATTATTCAAATTGTTTATCAAAGCTTAGATTATTTCTTGAAAAAAATTCATATATTTTTTTTTTCGCGTCTTTTCGTCTTCTCTTTCTTACGTCCTTTCATCTTCTTTTATCTTACGTCTTTTCGTCTTCTTCTTTCATACGTCTTTTCATCTTCTAGTACCTTACGTCTTTTCGTCTTTTCTTTCTTACGTCTTCCGTCTTCTTTTATCTCACGTCTTTTCGTCTTCTTTCACACGTCTTTTCATCTTCTTTTACCTTACGTCTTTTCGTCTTTTCGAGAATAAAGTTAAAATTCTATTAGTTGTCAGTCCAGAGGTTTGTCATAGTTGGTATAGTGTCACAATCGGTGAAATTCTTTTTTTTTTTCAAGCTTCGTCCGTCCACGGCTTCATGTACTCTGCACATGTACTGGTTACCATGGGTCCTTCGTTGAATCCAAGTTTCTTTACATCGTAGGTGTCATTATTTTTTACTTTTATGACTTTGTACGGACCTAAATATTTTGGTTTTAACTTCAAACCTGGACCTTGTTGTGTGCGTTTTATAGCAACCACATCATTAATCTTAAATTTGTTAGCTTTCTTTCGTCTGAGGTTGTAAGTTTTACGGTTCTCTTCTTGGACTTTTAAAATCTATTTTTTAGTATTTTTTCTCATATCTTCGCGATTATTTGTAAAATCAGATTGTATTTCAGCATTCAGAAGACTAGTAATTTCAATGTTATTTTTTAGTTTCATTTTAGTACCAAACATCAATTCAAAAGGAGTTGTGCTTATACTTCTCTGAAAAGTCGAATTTATCACCTTTTGGACGTTGCTTACATGTGTATACCATTTTTTAGGATTATCGACAGACAATTTAGACAGAACAGATATTATGACGGAATTTAGACGCTCAACTTGGCCGTTAGACCTGGGTAATCCAGTGGTAATTGGGATATGTTTAATATTTTCATTGATGCAATAATCTTCAAAAGCTTTAGAGGTAAATGCAGGACCTTTATCTTATATAATTCGAACTGGATTTCCAAAGATAGATTTTTGGATTTCTAATTTAGAAATTACTTCGGCAGCATCGGTAGATTTTGTGGGATACAACCAAACAAATTTTGTGAATGCGTCAATGACCGAAGGATATGTTTGTAATTTTTATTAGTGCTTTCTAATGGACCTAAGTGATCAACATGGTACGTATGTAATGGAGTTTCTTCTTTTTCTATTGGGTGAAGTAAGCCTTCTTGTTTACCACATTTTCTATTAACTAAAATACAGGGAACACAATTTGCTATACATTTCTCAATTTTTTGTTTAACTTTAGGGATGTAAAAATCATTTTCTAAACTTTTCTCTGTTCTTGCAACTGCGTAATGACGTTTTTCGTGAGCGGCCTTGATTATATTCATTTGCATGTCTTCCGGTACAACTAATAAATCATTACCATTAACACATTTATAAAGAACATCATTTTTAACTAGATAATCATCATAAGATTTCACCTTTAGGATTTCTTTTATTGTTTTAATATGGTCATCGGTTTCTTGAGCTTGGATAATTTTTAAAGTTAAGCTATCTTGGATTACCATAAAAATAGGATACCTACTTAATGCATCGACATGTCTCATACTGCTACCCCGTCTATGTTCAATAACATAATCAAAATCGGATAACATTATTGCCCATCTAGCTATTTTTGTACTCATTTCTTTTTTATCCATAGTCATTTTAAATGCATTACAATCGGTTACAATTTTAAATGGGATACCTAGCACATATACTCTAAACTTTTTCAGGGCTTCAATTACAGCTAAAACTTTTAATTCGTAACTAGTGTACTTCCGTTCAGCTTCGGTGGTTTTTTTACTTGCGAAATAAACTGGATGAAATTGATTATCTACTGGAGATTGTTGCATTAAAACAGCTCCATAGCCATCAATACTGGCATCACAATGAATTTCGATCGCACTTTTGGGATTGTAAATTAAAAGTACTGGTTCTGACGACAAAATACGTTTGAGTTCATTAAAAGCTCTTTGTTCTTCTATATCGAATTTAAATTTTGAATCTTTTCTTAGCAGGTCACTTAACGGTTTAGCTATAACCGAATAATTTCTTATAAATTTTCGAAAGTATCCTGTCAATCCTAAATAACTTTGAACATCTTTGGTACACTTTGGTTCGGGAAAATTTATTACTGCTTTAGTCTTCAGTGGAGAGGGATACAATTTACCATTTATGATTCTATACCCCAAGAAATCAATTTCACGCTTCAAAAAATTGCATTTTTTAAGATTTAATTCTAATCCATATTCCGATGCAGTTTCGAGTACAAGTTTTAATTTTTCTAGACCTTCAGCTTGGTTTTTAGCAGGTATTATTAAATCATCCATATAAGTGACAACAATGTGATCTTTTAATAGGTTTCGAAATACATTATAAATATACTTTTGGAAAACACTAGGGCTATTGGTCAACCCAAATGGACATTTCAAAAATTCGTATTGTCCTTCATGAGTAACAAACGAGGTGTATTTCCGCGAGTCTTCTTCAACATCTACATGAAAGAAACCGTTTTTCAAATCTATGGTGGTAAATACTTCGGCAGAATGTAATTGGTCTATTACATCATCAATAACTGGCAAGGGGAAATGCTCACGTACTGTCTTTTTGTTAAGACATCTGTAATCAACACAAAGTCTCATTGTGTTATTTTTTTTCTTGACTAACACAACCGGCGAAGAAAAATTAGAAGAACTTTCTCGAATTATTCCCTGAGCTAGCCACTCCTCAATTTGGTTTTCGACTATTTTTTTCTCGCATGGCGGTAATCTTCGAGGAGAAGAACAAACTGGGATTTCGTCAGTTAAATTAATTTTCATTTTAACATCTACTGTTTTAGTTTTAATTGGTACATAATTTTCAATTAAAGATTATAACTCTGAACGTAATTTTTTGTCAGCAATGTGAGTTAAATCAATTTTAGGCTCATCCAAAACATTTACAATATTAACTAAAAAGTCATTAGACTGAACTTCAGCTTTAAACAGTTTCACTTTATTCTCAGAAATAGTTAATGTACCTTGATGAATAACATCAGTGCCAATAATTAAATCGAAATTAATGCAACTGTCCTTAACGACAAAAATAGTAACTTTAAATTTTGAACCATCTACTTCGATTTCTGAATTGAAACAACCTTCTGGTTTAATTGAGGCTTTTCCTAGACCGGTCAAAGAGATACTCGTAGGTTTTAATTCTACAAAGTTCTTCAAATTATCATAAATACTTTTCTTTAACAAAGTCTTTTGGCTACCAGTATCTATTAAAGAGATTAAACGCAAAGAATAAAGCTTTATCTCTTTCAGAATTAAATCTTGGGATGTAATAATGTTTACTTGTGACTGAGCATTTTTAACACTTGTATCTTTAGATTTATTACATTGAAATGATTTATGACCATAAGCGTTACAAGCAAAACAAAGCGGCCCTTTATCTTTATTTACACAGTTAATACTCTTATGATTATTCCCGCCACAATTAAAACAACGCATATTTGGCTTTACAGGCTTAAATTTGTTCTTAACTTCAACTTTGGATTTAATTTTAGGCTTAGCTCCTTCATATTTATGAAATTTTGCATTTTCATACTCCGATCTTATTTTTTCATAAATCTTTAATTTTTGTTTAAATTCAGCAATATTGGGACAACCATACAAAAAAGATTTTTTAGAAATGGGGTCATTAATTCCATTTATTACATACTGAATAAGGGCAGAATCTTCAATATTGCCTTTTGAGCATAATTGTTTCATATTTAAAAAATATTCATCTAACGATTCATGTGGTCTAATTTTTCTTTTGGACAGCAATTCGTGTAATTCAGCTGAATTGCACGTTTGACCAAATTCAGATATGAGTAAGGCTTTTAATTTATACCACGAATTAATATTTGTTTCACTTTCAAGAAATAATTTTGCTTTGCCTGTCATACGGCGTTTAGCCAAAATCAATTTGTGCAAATCACTAACGTTAAATAATGAAACAATATCTTCAAAATCGTCTATCCATTTATTAATATTTTGTACTTGAGTACCTTCAAACATTGTAATCATACTTTCAATATCATTAATAGAAATGCTTGGTTTAATAACATAATCAGGAATTAGAATTTTCTGATTTTCATTACTTTCACAATTAGAACTACCAGAATCATTTCTCATATTATTCTCAAAAACAGTTGAAATATTTTTAGTTTTATCTTGTAAATCATCATTAAATTCATCGACACTTTCGTCATCACTAAGAGTACCTACATCGGCTATCATATTAATTTTTAAAATATTAAAATCACATAAACTAGAAATTATTCTGGCAGCAATTTCATCAAAAGTTCCCGAATTATTTACACACAAAACATTGCAAATGGTAATTAAGTCGTTAACAGAAAAATTATCTTTAATTTCTTTGAATTTAGTTTGATATTCATCGGAATCTACTTCAAACGTAAACCCAGTAAAATTCCGAATTCTACGTCGATTATTTCTGTCACCGATTTCTCCAAAAATTAATTTGTGCAATGTCTTAATACTAGCTGATTTTTCAGTTTTCAAAGAAAACTCTAATTCCTTTAAATCAACTAATTTTTCCATTATTGAAAAGAAAAATGAAATAATAAACTCACTTCATAATCAGATGCTCAGCTTCACACATTTAAACAGCATTATTGTCGCAGTATCCAACAGCTTCATATCATTAAACATATATTCAAAAAAGATTTCCTCGTTTTCCTCATAATAATTTCCAGCAAGGATTCCATCACAATTCTAAATAATAACGGCTTCCAGATTATTTAAAGTATATATATTTCTTCTCTGTGGGCGTTCGTTTGTCTCGGCTCTGACACCAAAATTTATGGAAATTCTTCTTCTAAAAGTTCTTTCGAACACATAAGTAAATAAACTCGGAGGTAAATTAAATTCTGACACCGTTTTAAAACTTTTAAATGACTTATATTAAACGTTAATATTTACAAAAAAGATATTTACATATTAATATTTACAATTCGAACATTCAAAAGGAAACTTTAGTTAAAACATCTTAATCGCGTCATCTTAATCAACCTTCTCTCTCTCTCTCTCTCTCTATATCATCCTCTGTGAGATCTATTCGTAGTGTATATGGCGCGGAGCGCCATTTATACTAACATGATCTTTATTTTTCCCAGTTAATGCCAGATCCTTAAGTTGCTAAAACACAGTTTGCAAAGAATTAGATTGGGTTATGAATAAGATGGACACACTGTGTAAATTATCTTTAAGAAATTAGCTAGATGGAACATGAAATTCTTTTTTGTTGCTGCTTTTTCGAAAAGTTCGTCGTAAGTACAGTCTGGGGATAAGTCAAGGTCTTTCCAAAGTTTCTTTCTAACGCCAGCAAACATTTGACAATGAAAAATTAAGTGTTCTTCGGTTTGGTTACAATATTTGCAAAAACGACATTCGGGATTTGTCTGACGCTTAAACTTGTTTAATCTATCACTTGTTAGAACGGTTCTAGTAAGGAATTTGCTGTAGATAATTCCTGTGTTTCTAGGTAGATTATGATGATAGTATTCTTTAGTATAACCCCCGTAGGATCTGTTTTTGCCGGACTTGTACCATTCCCAGTCTTTCAATTGATCTGAATTGCTATCGTCTTTAATTTTTTTTTATCCAGTCTTCCGGAGCGATCCAAGGTATATTTATAGTAAACTCATTCGCCGAGGTAGCAACCTTGTCAGCAAGTTCATTTATTTCAATATTACTGTGCCCTGGAACCCACCAAATTTGAATATGAATGTTTTCAGCTTTTTTTGAGTTATTAAATGATTAATTTGGCTAATTATAGCAGGTGATTTTTTATTTATTGATCTTAAAGCTTGTAATAGACTTAGTGAATCGGTAAAAACATGGTATATGCCTTCTATCACTGTATATAATTTGATACTGATGTAAACGGCAATGGCTTCAGCAGTGAAGATTGAATTGATGTTAGGAATTTGGAATCTGTGGGTTTCATTGGTATTTTTGTTGACTATGCCAATAGCAGTTGTAGATTGAGTTTTTGAGGCATCAGAAGCTAATATTATATCATTTTTCCCCATTTCATCAATGATACCATTTATATTTTTGGCTAAAATATCCTTATCGAAATTGCTTTTGTTAATGGACCAAAAGCGTGCGAAGGTGCGTCGGCTTTTTTCCTCTTGAGTATTCCATTCGTAATTGATTATTTCATTGATATTTGAATTATACCTATGTAATTTATTAGATTCAATACTTATAGCTGTATTAGTGATATTGGTATGATATTTTTTATATTTAAGACAAGTGATATTCTGTTTTATGGCTAAAAATTTTAAACGTCGATGTAGACTTTGAGTTTTGCTTTCATGAATGAGTACGGGAATGGGACACCATTTATTGAGACCAGTCGCCCATCTGAGACCTTTATTGTGGATTATTTGCATTTTGTTCTGTTCCTGTTTCGTAGCTTCCGAAAGGATACGAGGATTTCCTTCAAGAATACTTTGCCCGAGGCTCTGGTATATCTGTAGTAGATGCTTAGTATTTCTCCCCCTCATGGTAGTAGCTATAATCTTCAAATAATTTAATTGCAAATTAATTTTATTATGCAGCATATTGATGTGATCGGTATTGTTTAATCGATTGTTGATAATGTAGCCCAGGATACGCATATCCCTTTTGAATAAGATATCTTCGCCTCCAATTTTTAAGGTGTTTTCTTCTAATTCAGTGTTTAAATTTATTCCCAAAATATTACTTTTGCTAGGATTGATTTTTAATCCCTGGAAATGAAGCCAGTGAACTAATCTGTTAATATTCTCTTGTATTAGATTGTGAATATACCAAAAATTATCATGATAACCATAGAGATAAATGTCATCAGCATAAATGACGCAAGTAATGTTAGTATCAAAAATGTCAAAAATGTCAGAAAGGTAAATCGTGAAAAGGATCGCTGACAAGATGCTACCCTGCAAAAGACCTCTATTTATCTTAAAAGGGAGGGAGTTAACTCCTCTCCACCTGACACGAGCCTGTTGATCTTCTATTAATAATTTGATGATATGTAAAATTTTACCATTAATACCAATTTGAGCAAGCTTGTAAATCAGGACATCCCAAACTACATTATTGTATGCACCTTCAATATCGAATGCAACGATAAAACCCTTCTTTTTTAAAATTTTTGCTTTTTTTGCTTCGTGGTAAATTTGATAAACAGCTTGATTACAGTCCTTAAAAGGCATGAATCCGTAATGATTTTTGTGGAAAATATTTTTTTCTATGCATTTGTCTAAGATGTACTGGAGGAGCATTTTTTCAAATATTTTTTTTTGCATCTACTGTTAGAGAGATTGGACGATATTTGTGAGGATTATCAGCTGGTTTCCCGGGCTTTTTAATCGGAAGTATGATGATTTCTTTCCAATTTTGGGGGATGATCCCCGTATTTAAGATTTCATTATATTTATTAAGCATCCACTGTTTGGTATTAGAATTCATTTTTTTATAAAAATTACTATTAATTCCATCATATCCAGGGGTTTTTACTTTACTATTTTTAATGGCTTGATTGAGGTCTTGTATCCGGAATTGTATGTTACCTTCAGTGTCAGGACTCATGTCATATGGAATGTATTGTTCGATATACCTATTTTGGAAAACTGTGCTTAATAAATTGGCTTGACTTTTTTTATCAATGTCGCATCCGTCTAAATAAAGATTGCTTTTATTACTTTCATAATTTTTCTTTTTTAAACATTTTATTATTTTAAATAAGTTTTCACCTTTTCCAATTTCAGAGGTGATTTTGTCCCAATTTCTTTTATTATCTTTCTTTATACTTTTTTTCATGTTTGCTTCTATTTTTTTGTATTCCAACCAACGTATGATGTCGCAGCTGCTTATTGCTTTATTATATAGTTTTCTTTTTTGGGCGACCAATTTTTTAGTGTTAATGGACCACCATGGGGGGAAATTTGCCTCTTTTTGTTTGACAGAAATGACATAATCTTTTTTTGCTAACTGAATTTGCTCATAGGCCTCATTTAAATTATTAATTTCTTTATTCTGTATTTTCTCGTCAATTAATTTATTTACTTTATCCCATTGAATGAAATTTTTTGTGTGATGGATATTATCTGCTTTGTACTGTGTGGATTTGTGGAATAACTGTATAGGGTGATGATCAGATCCGTAATTATCTGGGTGGATAGAGTAATCTATATTATGAAAAACAGTATGCGAGATCAGAGTGATGTCTAGAAGTGAACGATGATTGTTGCTAAAACGGGTGGGTTTTTCAGAGTTCAATAAAATTCCATTTGAATCATTAACCCAGGTCATAAAATTCTCTAACTTGCTATTACTTCGATTGGTATTGAGCTCTAAAAGATTGATGTTTAAATCACCTATGATGATGAAATTATCTAATTTATTTGTTTCGTTTTTTAGCCATGTCCAATTTTGAAAAGGTCTTGCTGAATAAATATTTATTATGATAATCCACTTTTTATGCCACCAAATTTTTAGGCCTTGAACTTCTACATTTAGACAGGGAGGAGTTATATCATATCTTATGGCTGGGATTTTTTTGTCTATTGCAATCAGTAGTCCCCCTCCTCTTCGACTGGGATCTCTATCTTGACGGAATATGATTTTGTTGGGAATATGTATTTTATCCGTATGCTTGAGCCAGGTTTCTTGAATAATCCAGATTAAACTATTTTTAAAAGTGCTAGTGCGAAACCATAATTTTTTATTTTTGAAACCTCTGCAGTTCCACTGCAACATCCAATAATTTGAGTCCATTCTAATAATAAAAATAAAGTACAGTCAAAAAAAAGAAAAACTGAATAAAAGGATCGCTTCTAATAAGAAAAATAAAAGGTCTCAAAAAATAATAAAACGATGAATTTAGGAAATGAGATTATGACTACTTTCTTCTTCGTCCACAACCCGATCCTTTAAAATTAGGCTTTTTAATGTTACTGTCTTTATCTACTCGTTCATTATTTTTGAATTCTTTTTCTAGACATAGTTTTTTTGGATCTTGTTGTTCTTCTGAGGGTTTTTCTCTCTTGTTTTTCTGCTGTGGATCCGTTGTTAACGCGTACTCTTCCTGTTCCATATCTTGAATGTTATCTGAAATATTTTTATTCTTGTTAAACTCCTCTATTACTCTATTTATTTGTGTAGTAAATAAATCCATTATTATTTTTAACATGTAGTTTGTTCTTTTTTCAAAAATTTTCTGCAATTCATCTTGTTTAATGCTTGACTTGTTTGCTACTGTACTATAAGTCTTTTGTTCTGACTCTATCTTATATTTTCGTCGAGCTTCAGTTATTGACAAGAAATTTGTGCATTTGTATTTTAAAAAGTCTATTTCTTTAATTCGAGTAGGACAATTTGCATAGTCAGCTCTGTGCTCCTCTCCACAATTGCTACAAGAGACTGGGTTAGTACAATCATCAGTATGTTCTGTTCCACATATAACACATAAGGGTTGCGATGGACATCTAATGTTCTTTTTTCAAAAATTTTCTGCAATTCATCTTGTTTAATGCTTGACTTGTTTGCTACTGTACTATAAGTCTTTTGTTCTGACTCTATCTTATATTTTCGACGAGCTTCAGTTATTGACAAGAAATTTGTGCATTTGTATTTTAAAAAGTCTATTTCTTTAATTCGAGTAGGACAATTTGCATAGTGAGCTCTGTGCTCCTCCCCACAATTGCTACAAGAGACTGGGTTAGTAGAATCATCAGTATGTTCTGTTCCACATATAACACATAAGGGTTGCGATGGACATCTAATTGTGCTGTGATTATATTTATTACATTTGGCACATTGACGGGGGGTATCAATAAATTGTTTTATTCGTTGTAACGTGTACCAAATCTTTATTTCTTTAGGTAAATTAGTCCCTAATATCGTTATCAAAATAGGAGAATACTCCCTTGTATTTCCCCTCTTCAAAAAACGTCTCAATTCTAGGATATTGATGCTGTTGCACTCTTCCAATTCACTCGCTATCTCCTCCAAAGGAACATCCACTGGTATATTAAATAATAAGAATCTATTTGTTATATTGTCCCATACAACTTTGGAGTTTACAGCTACTCCTAGGAAAGATTTCAATTTTACTATATCAATAGCGCAATGAACGTCATCAGTTAAAAAAATTAAACTTCCTTTTCTGGTATAGCGTACATTATTTATTTTTGAAGCATGTTCAACTTTTGCTTTTATTTCAGCTTGTATTACACGGGGGTTACGTTTGGGGATTGTATCAGAATCCTCACTTTGTAAAAAGATTGTAAATTTTTTTCCATTATTTTCAGCCGCTTTTTGAAGTAAAGTTTCTTCCGGAGCTAAAGACCTCGCTAAAAAATCATTATTGTTATTGAATTCAGCACGGACTTCCAGATTTTCTGTTATTTCAACATGTGAATTTAAAGTTTCTGATATAGGGTCAGTACTAATCTTGATGACTGTACTAGTCATCATTAATGTGTAGCGCTGCTACACTATCTTCGGTAAATTTCAGAATGGCTAATGTCCAAAATAAATATAACGAATACGAAAAATGGAAGTAATACGCTTACCTTCATTGCGTAAAACTTAAAGGCAAAATTGAATATTAAAGTATTGTATAACGAGATCTACCAACTTTGACACTTTCCCACGTGTCTCACACTACCCCTCTAGAAAATTTAATATTTCATCAACCTTCTTCTAAAGTCAACACCAACTCTCTCCAAACATTCCATCCAACGATCTCTTCCGTTCATTTCTCTTTTCTTCGGCTTTTCGTCTGAATGGAGTTTTTTCAGAAAATCGTCTGCTTTCTAAAGACCTTTTCTATCAGAGTTGCGATATGAAGAACATTACAAGACATGATGACATGATACTTGGCTGTTGGAGAAAGAATCGCTCCCACATATATATATATATATATAATTAAATTCAATGATTCATATATTGTAATACAATTAATGGTTTATATATATATTTTTTAAAAATATGTTATAAATATATTATATATATATATATATATATATATATATATATATATATATATATATATATATATATATATATATATATATATATATATATATATTACATGTATTATATGTATTATAAAATATTTTCCAACTAAATAAATCAAAAGATCACCACATTGACAGAATCGTTACAGAAATTCATATGTGTATGTAATGTCTATGTACAAAAAATTACACGTTTATACATAACATAGTCTAAAATAATTCATACATATCTCTCTCTCTCTCTCTCTATATATATATATATAATATTATTATTGTAAAAGCTTTAATTAACATTTACCACACTCAATAAAACAAAGTTAGGCAAAATCGCAGAATATTATGAAATGTGCATCCAAAAAATAAAAATAAATTAAACAATCAATAATAATAAGTGCTTTATCTTAAACTTAATGATTAGCTTCTAAAAAAAAAGAGAAGCGAATGGCAGAGCATTTGAGATTGCCCAACTAATGAAAGAAGGAATATTATTATTTTTTAACCCTCAATCGGATTCCATTTCGAACGAACATTACTTCAAATATGTGTAGAACGAACATTACTTCAAATATAAGAGCTTTTACGTTTCTTAGCTTATATTTTAATTCAGAAAATGTTTTGTTTATTTATTTGGTACAGTTGAGCCATTAAAAATGACAACAATTTTTTTAAAATTATAGTAGCTTATAAAAAGCTGTTGACCCAGAAACTCTGAGTATGGCTCTCCCTGTCGAAATAGATCAGGGAAACTTAGCAGGTTTAAAAATGTAATGGCTTTAAACTCTTATCATTAAAAGCAAAGAATTTTAAAATAGAAGTTTGTCGCATCAAAAGATTTGCTTAAACTGGGAAAGCTGAGACACGGAAGTACACTAATGTTTGAAATGGTATTTGATCTCATTTAGTAAGCAGTATTGTATATTATGAATCTAACACAGTTACTGATTATGACCATCCATTTATTTAAGCGTGTATTCCATTTTTAAATTTTAATTATAGTTTAATCAAATATGAAATGTAATAAGAGCTTCAATATTTTATTAAAGCAATGAGTTCAAATTTGCTTAGGTACTCAGATATCTTTTTTGTCTCAATTAGTAAAATTATCATACCTCTTTAATTTTGCCTTCCAGATATTCTATACAGTTGTTTGTAATTAAAACATTGATTTTCGAAGTATGTTAAACAAATTTATATTAAAGGTTCTGAAAATGAAGACGCTTCAGTTATGACGATTTACATGTTAGAAAAGTCTTTTATATTAATAATGGTTTTAATGATTTCTAAAACTTATAGAAACATTTAGATTACTAGATTAAATTATTCATATTAATTTCTCTTTCTTAACGTAAAGTTTTTACTACTGAACTAAAAAATACATAATAATATCTTCCGACGTTGCAGATTGTTCCAAAAAATCGTTCGTTATTGTTAAAAAGCTAAGTATCCAAAATATTTAAAAGAAGCATTAAAAAATATATATATTATGTAGCTTCGGGTTTTCGAAAATATTTTTAATAAAATATTTTATATTATTTTTTATGTTATAATATGTTATTATATTTTATTAGGTTTTTAACTTTTCAACTCTGTTTCTGCGTATACCTGATATAAAATATTTGCATTAGTTACTGCTTTACAAAATAATCGTAAGAGATTAAGGCTGGAATAAACTATGAAAAAAATTACTGACTAGTTTAAAACTAAAATCTTTGTATTGATATCTTGAGATAAATAGTTTTTGTAAGTTTTTTTTTTTTTAAATTTTGAAATACATTCTTTTTAAAAAATCTCATCCGAGGCATCTGAATGTAAGAAAATGGATATGTATTATTTAGTGGAAATTTTATTTAGATCGTAATTTTGATAAATGCTTGAACCGCTGAAAAATCATTTAAATTGATGTGAAACCATCAAAATGTCCATTCTGAAAAAAAAAACTGTAAAATGTATCCATAGAAAACGATCGGTAGATAACTACAATCTATGTGTGTCTAATTTAGGACTCAATCTGTAGATCAAAATTTCAAGTTACCATTTCTGAAACAAATTAAAATCTTCTTGTTAAACACTCGCCTTTTAATTTAATAAAGGCACTGATATTGTCTTAAAAATAAATGAAGGAAGAAAATAATTATTTAAAACTTTCATCGCTGTAAGCATTCAGAGTTTAACGCAATGAATCCTAAATAGCAATTTATCACATCAGAACGCATGATTACATGAAGAAGGCTGGGACACACGGGTGTGTTTTAATGTTTCAAAATGGTTTTTATTAAAAGCTTTTGAATTAATGTTCCATATTAAATTCTTTGAATGTAATAGCATTGCTAATTACCACAACCCATTCACTAAAAGCGCGAGATGCAGCTATATGTGTTACAAATTATAATGATATAAAAGATGAAATTTTATGAAGTGATTTTATTATTTTATTAAAACAATTAGTTTTTTGAATAGTCTAAAATATTTTACCTTTGTAAGCTTATAATGACTCAATAATTTTTTATTCGTGATGTTTTGCATGCAGTTCTTTAATATAATTAAAACATTTTCTTCAATGATGGGATATGTTAGACAATCTTTGACTTTAATATTTGTAAAATAAAGAAGTTTTAATTATACCTGCTTTTATTTAAGAAGAACGGTTTTAGCTTTATGTATTAAAAATGGTGCTCTTAAGTATGAAAACTTAAAAAAGCGCTTTTATTGCTATTTAAAAAAAAATGACCAGTTCTATTCTTAATCTAAAGTCTTTATGCTTGGATTAGATTTTTTTCTCTAGCCATTTTATATGGAATTATTCAATACATTTAAAATAATAAGTTGTATTTGGATTTTTCTATGTTTTGAAAAAATATAAATTATGAAAACGTAAAAAAGAAGTAAATCGAGACACATGTATTATTTTATGTTTAAATTTTTAGTTTAATCTAGTTGAATAGTTCCATGTTTTTATCTCCTTATAAGTTTTTATTCCGCGTACATCTCGCAAAACGTCAAATGTTTCCCTTAAAAGGTGCATGTGCAAAGCGACTTTTTAATTTGCTCATATGTATATAGGCACGCTGCTAAACGTACAAATACGTCGCAACTACAGTTGCTGTCAAGTGTGTCTGTCGAAATATAACAGCGCAAATACTATCCAATCGAATCAATCGAATGGTCTTAATCAATTCATTGATATTCCATGATAAGTTGTGATTATAGCTTGCTATGGTGACGACTTCCTATTTAAGATCGAATCTCCTATTTATTATTATTATTCTAATACTGAATTTGATGTATAGAATCGTAATAAATTTTTACATCCGTGCATTTTTGCATAAAAATGTAGAATCTATTACACTAAGACATGAATATTTGTTAAACTAATTATTCTGCAAACTTAATTTATTTACCACAATTGACTCTTACAAATTAAGACTTAATCAGTCTAGAAACACATCTGCAGTTTCAAAAGTTGTAAGAAGCTAGTAAGACATTATAAAATGTCTTGTGACGATTTCTTTTAACATAATTTATAGAAACTCTCACTTAATACAAAATAAGATATAAATGAAAAAAAATTCAAATAAAAGAAGCATAAGACAGCTCAGATAAAAAATAATAAACGTATTTAGTGTAAAAACTTCAACTATGGATTTATGCCTTTAAACAATTTATTTTAAAGATAGTTATAAACCATCAAGTGCATTGTGTTTAATACACATCATCAGGAAGTCAATATTTCACACTAGCAGTTGCGAAACAAATTTGAATCTAGCTGATAAACACGGCGATTTTAATTTAAAACAGGCATCTGGGATTGACTGAGTAATAAATGAAGTAAGGAAATTATCATTTAAAGGAGTAAAGGCACTTATCCTTAAAAGCAATGAATATCCAAACCAGCAATTTATCACTTCGGAAGACTTACTTGCACGAAGAAGGATGGGGCATGGGTGTGTTTTAACGTAACAGAATGGTTTTTGATTAAATTTAACGAATTAATGATCTGTATTAAATTCTTAATTTAATACAGATGACATGATTACTGAATTTAATACAGTTACTGATTATAATGATTCATCTGGTAAAGGGTGGATTATAGCTTTATGCATTGATGACTGCGAAAATGAATTTTAATTTTAATGAAACACATTATTACTATGTCATAAAGTTACTATACATTAACCTACTTTAGGCGCGTGAATATACAGGGTGGTCATAAAAAAACTTTGCCGATATATGGAGCTCTAACGGCCAGTCCGCTCAACCGATCGAGGTGAAATTTCAGATATAGCTATTCAGAGGTATGAGCTCGAGATTCTGTGAACGGATACAAAATGGCGCTAACGGTTACGGTTATAGTTACAGAAACTCGAAAATTTCCAATGGCAACACCCATTTTTTTTCATTGCAAAATGCTCAGCGCATGCGAAAACCATAAAGAGCGTTGGAACCGTACGTGTATCGCAAGAAATGGACATGTTATGCACGCACAAAAAACTGTTCTGCGAATCCTCTTCCCCATAGAAAAAACTCGATTGGAGCGCAAGGAGGAAATTTGCATATGACACAGAGTCAGTACACTAATCTCTGATTACAATACAGATCGGAGAAACTAAAACTTTTATTTTGATTACACATTTTTCACATGGGTGCCATCACCATTAATTGCCTGTGATGACACCCATGTGGAAAATGTGTAATCAAAATAAAAGTTTTAGTTATTAATTATGTTATTATTTAGTTGTTATTATTTAGTTGTTAATTAAAGAAACCTATAAAAAGAATAATTTCACGGTTTTTTTTAAATAGGCCAATTTTTTAAAAATAAATATATGAGCATTTTGTGAAAAAAAATAATTGTCGCTCATTGTTATCTATATTATAAAGGCCAAACGTATCTCTGCGTAACGCATGCGTCATTTTACGAATGGCAATACTTTCACATGCAAGTCGATTTCGCAATTTTTGGTACTGCAAATTTTATATTTCTAAACATTACACATTTTCAATTTTTACACCATCGTATAGAGAAAAAAAAATGTTGTTTTAAATGCAGTTTGTTTGAAAGCCGTATATCAATTTATTCTTGACATATTATTTTTTTAGAATTTTTAGTACAAATTTTGAAATTGTGGAAACAGAAATACGCCATTTTCAAATTAATAAAAATAGAAATGTGCCGAGTAAATTTTGAGCAAGGCCACCTTATCATAAAATCATAAAAAATGATTATGATTATGGAGTCTTGATTTTGAGAAGAAGAGAATTATTACGGGTTTAGATTTCACGTGAAATTCTAAAATCGTGTCAATTTAAAATAATCTTTTTTTCATTCCCATTTATACCAAATATAAGAGCCTCAATTGATAACTTCATCATAATAACTGATCTTTATTATATTTTTCCGATTACATATGCTATTACAGTTTAATTTTAATAATTTGGACAACTGTGTTTTATAGAAATACTACTCTTTTTTTTCTTCATTTTAGCTTAAAATAATATTTGTTTGAGAGTTAGACTGACCATTATAAAATGCATTTTTGATTGTAGCTAATTTTGTAGGTTTATTTTAAGTCAATGAAACAGTTCCTTCTTAAACATTTTCTTTCGTCGAAATTCGACGGGTTCCACATTGTAATAATTAAAATCCAACGTGAGAAGAAATCAACAGATACGCTTAGGAAAGACAAGCGTTTATTTGTAATCTTCTACAGTTTGGTAAAACGTATAATCCTTATCTGGAAATTACATGTATAAGTATTTGCTCACATTTGATTCTGCTTCAGTACGAAGCTGTTTGTAGACAGTTAGGATACGAGTTATATAATGACTACCTTGCAATATTTGCGAGAATTAATGTAGGATTATCGACTGCCAGCAGCGCCTGATTCTATTTCGATGTAAATTTAATCACATGGCTGCCTTATTGCTATCAAATATCGTTTGAAACTATCAAAGTGAATTTTAAATTTTAACTGCTTTTAATTTTAAAGATCTTGAACAAAAAGTTCACAGAACCTATTAAGGAAAGATTTTTTGGTGATGATAAAAAATAACCTTTTTTTAAACAATTTATTTATTTTATATTTATAGAAATTCAAAAAGAAAAGAAGGAGAAGATCAAAAATCCACGTATAAGTAGTCTACATTTGTGACCACTGTTTGTTAGTGATAATTTATAAGTAAAATAATTTTCTATCAAAAAGCTGTAAGATTTTTTTTCATATAAAATTTTTTTTCAATGATAATCCAACAACGCTGACCGCCGAAAAATTACTTCATGTTTTTTTAAATCATTTGTACACCGAACTAACATTACCAGTAAATTGAAACCATAAAATTTTGACTTTTCTTGTTGAGCCATTCTTTAGTAAATACGTTATTATTAAGTTTCTGCTATGTTTGTTATTACAATAATTATAATTATAAAAATCAAAACGTCCATATATGTGTCCAAAATGGCGTGAAAACATTATGTATTGTTAATATCAATTAATGAATTATGTTTCTTCAGGAAACTTTGATGATTTAAATAATTTAAATGAATTAAATGTAAAGATTTTTTGACTAAAGAAAACGATTTTATGATATCATGATTACAGGTTAATATTTTTTTATTTATTGCAACATCATTGTCAGATATTAGATAATTCCAGACAGAATTAAACTGCAGGTGGCAATTTAAATTGGATTTTCATAGTTATGATAACACATGAATTCTTTATATTGTAAATAAACCCATATTTATGCACTCAAACTTAAAAAATATTTAAATACGAAGTTATCTGAAGACATTTAGAACTCGAGTTGATTAATGAAAATTCTCCGCAGCTTGTGTGATTAAATATGGTATTATCAAGTGCTAGCAGCTTCTGATTCCAGTTTCATGTAAATTAAATCAGCTGGTTGTATCATTGCTATCAAATACCATTTGAAACGGGAATGGTGGTCTTCAGGTTTAAGATAAGAGGCATTTAATAAATATTGTAGTTAAATTTTGTTGATGTTATTTAAATGCTTCATGTTTGTATTGAAAACAAAAATTTCTGAAAAAAAAACCCGAGCCGTAGTAGCATTGCAGAAAATAATACTATGATTTATATAAATAGCATTATGATTTTGATTTGATCGATTTCATCTTTTCGCCGTCTTGTAGCATTTTTTAAGGGGTCCATACAATAAACGTTTACAGTGATATTTAATTCACATATTAAGTACCTTTAAAGAACCTGGAAGATTAAATTGAAAAGTAAGGTATTTCAGGCCAAAAAAAAAACTTTAACTTGTTTTTTATATATTTAATTGCAATATTTATACATATATTTATTAATGCATCTTGTTATTGTTCTTTTATTTGCACTTCAAACGAAACTTTCTACTAATTATTATAAACGTGGAAGAACGCGTTCTAGACATTAAGTACGATTCACTTGTTTCTAATATTCTTAATTGCGAATAATTTTGCTTTGCCTTTTCGTCCATTCGGAATTCAAAATAATATCTCAGTATAGGGTCTAATTGCATTGGAATGTAGTTTAGACCCATTAGCATTCACTAGTTTTCAAATGCTTGATTACAAAGAGAACATTTCAAAACAACTTTTCGTTTGCGAGTTCTAATTTTGGAGGAATATATTTTTGACCTTAAATACATTGACTAGTTTCTTGCATTCTTACTTGCGAATAAGAAATTAATTATTTTTTCGTTTATTTGCAATTCAAAAAATCTTTTTCACCATGTTTTCTTGTTGTAAAGGAAAATATTTCATATTGGTTTCCCATATTTTTAATTACGATTTTTAATTTTTTTTTTACTTTTAATCGATTTTTAATTCAAAACATTATTTTCACTGTAGTTTATAACAGTGGAGGTTTGAGTTTTAGAGCTTAAATATCATTCATTTGTTTCTCATACATTTATTGTTTAATCACGAAGAAAAAATTATTTAATTTTTTTTATTTACAATTCAAAACAACTTTTCCACTTAGAGCTCCAACAAGGACAGTTACGAAAATATTTTATATACTTTTTTCTACTTTCCTCTTACGGGATCTTATTGTGGATGCATTTATGTTAGATCTTTCAATAAAATAAATTTTTAACCAAAATTGGCAGTTTTGCTCCAGTTGTACAAGATAAATACTTTTTTACAGTTTAAATATGTCAAATAGTTAATAATATAGGTTTGAATAATATTTTTAACTGACAACTAGCTCTTTAAAATTTTTTAATTAAACAAATGCCAAATTTTATCCAAAATTTCCATTTTTGAACCAAAAGCACAGACTTAAGCGACGTACATGTATAAACGCAGCTTTTGGCACCTTCCCTTTACTAATAAAAATAAATTCATTTTTTCGCTCCACCTCAATCTATAAGTACTACCATCTTTGGTAATTCTTTTCAAAAAAAAAAATATATATATATATCTATATATATAATAGTTAGTTAAAGCAGCGTTCACATCTGGCCCATGTTCACACTGCTCCAGTCTCCCCTATTAAATAATTTTAACAGCCTATGGCATAAGATTGCATAAAATCTTTTCTATAGTGTCTATAGTTTACATAAGATTATTAAAGCATTAGCCGGCAACCATTGAAATAAATATGTGAACAGAATATGAACGTGATAACATTCATATCATTCGGAATATTCCTTCATGATCTAGTCCATATTCATGCTTTGAAGTTTTAATTCCAGATAGCGTCAAAATACGAATTTCGATAAATTGTAAATTTGCATGTGTTAAATTCAATTTTTAATGAGAATATAATCAAGAATTAATTTTTTTCTTCTTAATGTAAATATATTTTTCATTTTTTATTTTTAAAATTTCTTGAAATAGCTATTGTTTCATTTAACCCTTTACGGCACACTGTGCCCGGTCTGGGATACCTAATTTTAATTCCAAACTTGCAAACGGCACCAATAATATTTTAGTAAAATTTTGCTTTTACAATAAAAGCTTAAATTAGGGGATTCAAAATATCTAAAACATTTGTCGGTGAATTCCGGTGTCAGTCGATAATTTCTCATTTACTTACAAATTTTGCCTGTGCCGGAAAGGGTTAAACGCATTTTATAATTATATTGCGTTCTTGGATTAGACTTTCCGCCACAAAAATTAGAGATACATTTATAAATGTTATCTAGTTTTTGTTTCCGATGTTTCATTAAAGTTTATTTAACCCATTAACGCCCAAATTATTTTCTTTTCTAAAATTTAAATTTTATATTTCACACCACTTTTAAAAGCAAACTCAATTTATTGAGGATTCTATCTCGTGAAATAATGTATATATTTATTTTCGTCTTTACTATTGGGAAAATCGCTTTCTTGCTGTTTTTGTAATTGTCCCCAAAAAAGGACGCTGGGCGTTAATGGGTTAAATCATTTTATATAAAAGGTAAGACGAGTATGAAGCTATACAAGGCTAGTATACGGTCATTATTATACTTGCTATTATACGGAGAACCAGGTAGTATCGGGCCACGGCGTCCAAAAAAGATTCCCATTTTAGTATTCTTCCAGTACCAAATAGAGTCTTTAGTAGTGACACCATGCACACAATAATTCCCCTTACTTTTTATGCAAAATAATTTAAATAAACTTGAAAAAAAAACATTAAAGACGAAAACTACATAATATTTATAAAAATTAGCTGGTTTTTTTATGTATAAACTAACACAAGAAAGCTAAAAATTCTGAAATGCGTTTAAATGAAAAAGTAGTTGTTCTAAGAAAGTAACAGAAAATAATGAGCAAAAAAGTATATACAGTCGGTTCTCGTTGATTCGAAATCAGATAATTCGAATCTTCGCTTAATTTGAACTAATTATGAAGTCCCGAAATTTTCATTGGCAAAATAACGTTAAAATTTTTCATTAATTCGAACTCATTTTCTCTTGACTTCATTTAATTCGAACTAACGAAAATTCCGATTTTTCATTTTTCTCTTCTTTCTCGCGAATTTCAGATCATCTGAATAATTGTCTTTGATTTTTGTGAAAATTGTTCCGAACAAGTATACATATAATCCAATGCATCTGATATCCACTTTCTTAGTGCCCCAATCTGTCCATCAGTGAAGTTATGTATTTATGCAGTTATGTAGTTATGTATTTATACATTCTAATTTAATATTAGATCATATTCTTATGATAACAGACGAAATAAATTAAAAAAACACTTTAACATTAATTCGTTTGTAATAAGCATGTTTTTATTTTATATTTTCCATAATTCGAACTTCGGATAATTCGAACATTTCTTGTGGTCCTGACAAGTTCGAATTAACGAGAGCCGACTGTATATAAGTTAAGAAGAAAATGTATTTTGAATTATCACTTATATCCTTTTTGTATTTTATTTATATGAAGTTTCAATTCGTCGGAATTATATTTGTACACTATCGTTGAATTAATTTTCTAGTCATGAATATTGAATAGATCAAGTATGAACACTCAAAATGATAGGATTGTGTAAATGCGCAACATTAAATTAATCTGCATATTACGTTAGCACCATGTTTCCGTGATTACTGTCTAATGTAATATTCCTATTATAGTTGTATGATATAGAATTAAATTATTTATGTAAGCTGGTAGCTTAAGATGACAAATTAAAAAAAAATAAACTTTTCAAAATTAAACTTTTCTGGTGCGCATAATCGATGTAAAATGCTAAAAAATTGTTGAATAACTTCATGCTTTCACTTTATTAAAACAACATGTTCCTACAAGTCTTGATGTCTTACAAGGAAGATCTCCATACTGGACATACTCAGAATTTTCTGAAAAAAATACTAATTTAAGTACTTATGTATGTAATAAAGGATCAGTCAAAATTAGCTGCCGAATCACAGAAGAAAATATGTAAAAAAATAAAATATTTTCGAATATTTGGCGTGAAAAGACGAAAAAGTCACTCGGTTTGGCGAGCAGCCCTTTTCCTCGCCAAAAGCAAACGATTATAATGCAACTCAAAACTGTCGGATATTTAGAATGCGTGTAAATGGTATTTAACGAATTTAAACGTGAACAATGAGAGACTTTAATATATACATAAATATACATATAGTATTACGTATATATATTACTTATTGAAATAGTTATTTAATTAATCACTGGAAAAAATGTTTTCATAGATTTAAAAAAAATCATATTGAGAAAAATTATCTTGATGTATTCTAGCATATTCAAACAAGTTGGAAATTGCACATGAACGTAGCAAATGAGGTGCGTTCGTACGATAACGAAGTTTAAAAAATATTCAGATCTTGCTGATATAGTAGAGTGTACTTCGGATATAGTATAGTAGTCGAAATCTTTGTGTTTCTGTAAATATGCAGAAAGTAATTTTTATTACACCTCAAAAACGTATATCTTATTCATAAAATGTGAAATAGTTGAATATAATTAAAACACGCCCCAAACAATGTTTCCCCATATAGCATTATGTAGTGGAATACTTTTGTGTGGCCCTGTAACTTAATAATAAAAATTCTTTGCATCACAGATTGTACAGAATGCATATTTTAGTATATATTTCATAGATTCATACCACTTATATTGTGTTCGAATGAGTAAAACATCATTAAAATTCATTTGAAACTTTTTTCCCATTGATCGTAATGTAATGGAATACTTTTGATTGTCCCTGTAAATGATCTATGCATCCGACTTTCATAACATTTTAAATGACTCAATAAAATTACGTAATAATTATATGTTTTAAATTTCAAACGATTAAAATGCATGTGAAATTTTTTTCCCCATTGACCATAACGTAATGGAATCCTTTTGATTGTCCCTGTAATTGATCTTTGCATCCGATTTTCATTACATTTGAAATGACTCGACAAAATTACGCAATAATTATATGTTTTAAATTTCAAACGATTAAAATGCATTTGAAACTTTTTTCCCCATTGACCGTAATGTAACGGAATCCTTTTGATTGTCCCTGTAATTGATCTATCCTTCCGATTTTCATAAAATTTGAAATGACCCGACAAAATTATGTTATAATTATGTATTTTAAATTTCAAACGATTCGGTTGGGTAGTTTTTGCGTTGTTATATGCGGACGGACAGACAGACAGACAGACGGACAGACAGACAGACAGACGGACAGACAGACAGACGGACAGACAGACAGACGGACGGACTGAGCGACAACAATAGGTGCTACGTATTTACATAATTACGAACGCACCTAAAAATAAAAGCCAGGCGTTTCCATAGAAACAAAATATAATCGACAATTCTCAATTGAACTTTGAGCTTGAAACAAATTTTTTTATTTAAATTATGAATTTCATTTTAAATCTAAAATTTTTATGATTAAATTAGAATATAAATACATATAAATATCGATATAACAAAATTATACTTAAAACAAACTAAAACTTACAAAACTAAAGTTATTTAAATTAAATTTATCTAAACAAGTTCAACATGAAACTTTTTTTTCTTGAACTGTATTTGACATAAAGTATTTTTTGAAATTACATTCCATCGCCAACCGGAGATAAATAGCCAAATGACGAAATTCTCATTATTTTTTTACGGTTACTGAATGGAAGCTCCGCCGAAATTTTTTTATAAACGTATATATCCACAGGAGAAGAACATTTTGTAATTTTTTCAGATTTTTCGTGGTATGCCCGTATGGAGACCTTCCTTGTTATATTTAGAAGCATCAGGGCCAACTATCTATGTCCTAAAATGGGAAAGCCCGAGTTACCACATGGCAGATCACCAAAAGAAAAAATCGAAAAAAAAAGACTGAGAAATATTTCAGTATAGTCTGATATTTTTTCATGTTATTATTTTTTGTGATAACGATTACTACCAACTATAACATCTACATAAATAAAAAAAAACATTACTAATGTATCAGTAAAGAGCATCTGCCACAAACTGCACATTTTTCAGCGAGTGTCAAACCTTTTTTTTTCTTTTTTGGCACTGTATACATTACATGGCATAAAAATAGCACATATTTTATATTTAACAACCACTCTAGATTCTGAATTTTAAATTAAATTTATTTGAATTCCTGTGCTATGTAATATTGCTTGTGGGTGAATCTTATTAATTGCTGAGTCTGACTCTATTTTCTTTTCAGTAGCACAAAACAATTCCACTTGGATTATTTTCCAATTACAAGACATTGGTTCCAGAAACACAATAAATACACAAATAAATGAAACAAAACTTGTAATAAAACCTACAAATAAACCGCAACTAATTTGCCATCGGAATATAAAACATCTGCAATAGAAAAATAAATCAATTTTCCGATAATCAGAAAAGCTGATATTTATTCTGTGCAACCGTAATAGGAGGAAAGTTGCGTTTTCATATAATTTTCTTTTATTTTCAGTTTCGTATAGCTGAAAGACGAACTGATGCAAATTTACTAGCATTGTCAGTTAATGTCATATATTACTTTTGAATAAATGTTATTTTACTTTTATGTAAGTCTAGTGGTATATTCTTGTGATTAATTCTTGATTAATTTAATTGATGTTTTCTATGATAATCAAAATTCATTAGAGTACTTTTTATAGGTATAGGCTATTATTTCGGATAAGATGTTAATGTTTAAAAATACATTTGGAATATATCAAAATTTTTTACAAATGTTAACATAGGAAAAAAAGAAGAGTAAAATAAGAAAATAAGATATAAAGTAGAAAAGATGTGATAAAGAGGAAAAGAAAAGATAAAGAAGATAAAAAATACAACTTAAAAGTGATTAGTATCGATGAAATTAATGAAATTTAAATTTTTTTAATGAAATTTAAATTGTGTTATTTCATGCTAAATTATCATTTTTAAATTTTCAGAAAAAAAATAAAGTTTCTTTTTTTTTCTTTATTCTTAATGTTATACAAAATTATAAATTTACTTATTGTTATTATTTTTCAATTTTTGTTTTACAATTGCCAGTACATAATTTATCACAGTTCCTTGGAGATCAGAAGGGCGATGCCCTCCCAAAATGAGTTTCTTTTTCAGAATACTTTAATAATTCTATTATCAAAATACAGAAATTTTTAAAAAGGGTATTGCTCATGTAAAATAGCAAAATATGCATTGATATTTCCGTAAAATGATTTGTATAGAAAGAAATATATATAAATACAATTTCTATCCTAACATTCCAAGAAGTACAGTTCAAGTTGGCATAGAATTGTTTATATTCTTAAACTTCGAAAAAATTCCAAATGAAATCATTTTTATTTGCTGTTTTAAATATGATCTTTCTCATGATTCAAACACTATAATAGCGAGAAAATGAGCCGATGAAAAAAAAAATGTAAAAAATTCATGAATTTACTATGAAGGATTCTAGAGCTATTAAAGAACAGCATTGAAGCTACCGTTTCTGAAATGTTTCTCTACACGATGAATTTATCACTGATTCAATATTATTATTATTTTTTAAATTTTATATCCACATCACACGTTTCCTTTGTAGGAGTCGATTTATGTTTCTTCTAGAGTTTCAAAAAGATATCTACTGTCAAAAAAAAAGTGTAATTGATAAAAATCTTTAAATTTTTTTACCCATATAAGGTGAAGAAACGGTGAAGATCTTTTGTTATAAATGTATTTTATAGATTAGAGAAGTGTGTCATGCGGAGAAATTCTTCTGGTACTCTAATTTGGAAAGGTTTTAATCTTACGATAATATAATAATTTGAATATACATCTAAAGATTTTTTTCAGCAATTATTTTTGCATCAAGATTACGTAGTCTGGCACTTATTTGTGTATTATCCTGTACTTTTTTTGCTTTTTTAATAATTTTCTATTAAGAAATAAAAAAAACTTGCGGATACAAGTTGAATTTGCTGGGTTACAGAATAAAATGGAAACTCTTTTTTAGACATTGACACTGAAAAATCATTTTGATTTCGAAAGTATCAATTTTGCATTGAAATAAAAGATCAAGTGAAAGTATTATTCGTGCTGAGAGGTTTCCGTACAATAAATATATGACTTATTAACTGTATTACGTTATTCAAAAATTCTTTACTTGAAGAATAATAGGGTTTTGTAAAAAAGTATACAACGCAGAGTTGGATATATCTGTATATACTTTGATGATGATGATGATGATGACTAGAAAAGTATAAATGTGTATGAATAAAAGTTCAAAGGGCTATAAAGCCGAAATAATATCACATAGTGCTTTTCTGTACTCTTTTTACTTTCTTTTATCTTCAATTAAAGAAAGCATTGTAATCGAAAAAATTTTCGACGGATTTACACGTTTCAGTGGTCAGAGATAACAAAAACATGTTTTTAAAAAATTTCTGTCTGTACGTGTGTCCGTATGTCGCCATTCTATCATCAAAAAGTGTATGCGTGCAGTTATACATAGAATTGAACCAAATTGTTTGTAAATGCTTTTGGCTGTGGCAAGCAGGTCCTCCTTCTATATTGAAATATTCTGCCGAAAGAGGGCGCTGCGATTGTGATTGTGTGCCATTTTTAATATTCTACCGATTACAAGTGTATGAAATTATGCTTTGAATTGAAACAAATTTTTTGTGTAAATGTTTGGTTATGGTAAGTTGGTCCTTCCTCAATTAAAAAAAAAATCCGCCAGAAAAGGACGCTTCAATAGCAATTTTTGTGCCATTTTCAATATTGTACCGACTAAAAATGTATGAAGTTATGCATCGAAATGAACCAAATTTTTGTATAAGTGTTTGACTATGATTTGTTGGTCCTCCTTGAATTTGAAAATAATCCACCGGAAGAGGGCGCTGCAATAGCGATTTTTGTGACATTTTTAATACTTAACCACATAAAAGTGTATGATGTTATGCATATAAATGAACCATTTTTTTGTAAGTTTTTGGCTATGACTAGTTGGTCTTGCCAAAATTCGAAAAACAAATCCGCCGGAAGTTTGCGCTGCAATAGTAATTTTTTGGGCATTTTCAATATTTTACCACAGAAATGTGTATGAAGTTATGTATGGATTTGAATGATTTTTTTTTATATAAGTGTTTGGCTATGATCAGCAGACCCTCCCGGAATTTGAAAAAAAAATCGCCAGAAGGAGGCGTTATAATCGCGATGACTGTGCCATTTTCATTATTTACCATAAATAAGTGCATGAAGTTAAGCATACAACTGAACTAAATTTTATGTGTGTGATTATATTTGTAGATCCTCCCTGAATTTGAAAAAAAACTGCATATCGTTCTATTGTTCATCCGCTCGTGCAGAGATAGAAACTCGTTTTTACTCCAATTAATTGACTGCAGCAGAAATAATTTAAGATCAAAATCAGAGATGGTATAGTATTAAATTAATAATATTAACGCATTAACACGCTAACTAAATTTGATGTATTAAAATGTACGTATGAGATGGGATTGGTACATTCAACTAGTTTAATTTTATTTTAATCTATTTGTGTTTTATTATTATTATTATTATTATTGGTTATGGGCTTCATTCGGTATTGACAATAAAAATAGTATCTTTTAAACTTCCTTTAGCATTTCATAAAACTAAATTCAACGTAATATTAATATTTTGGTTTTACAATGTAGCTAATGTAAAACTATAGTAATGTAACTTGATTAATGTAAATCAAGATTAAACTTGGGATTACACTAAGAGAGCTTCGAAAGTATGTCGCAAATTTGCAACACCGCCATGGTACGCGACCTTTACCTTCGACCAGAATATCTGACTTTCTAGAAGAATGGGAAAAATTTTAAAAATAGATACCGGACAGATTTAAAAGCAAAACTAAAGAAATTAAAGACACTCACTAAAAATCGGGACTTACGTTTTCTATATATATATATTATCTCAAAATATATTCTTATACTGAAGATGCTGGACATTTTTTTTAGATAGAATAAATATTGTAGGTTAAAAACTAAACATTTGAAAGCTAATCGAATTTACAAGTTCCAGCTAAGCTTATTCCAAACAGTCATTATAAGAGAAGAAACAAGATAGGATAACAATAGAAAGGAGCTTATTTTTATAAATATTGTAAAATTATATAAAAATAATCCCAATGATGTAGTAACATGTTTACCACTTGCTAAAAATGCTTTATGAACAGACAAAACTTATATTTGTTTCTCCAAATAAAACCTGTAAATTCTTTCAGCAAATTCATGACAATGCAATAAACTTTCATTTGCCAGATTAAAGTCTTCACTTTAAGCTGCAGACACTAACTTTGTTAATCTAAAAAAACTTGAATCGAAAACAGTTTAGAGCTCTCAGGAGAAAATGTTTATTCTGAAGAGAAAACATTTTCCGAAGTCAGTTAACGTTAGAGAAATATCAGGAGACGCTATCTTAGATTATTGGAAACGGCATCAAGGGAAAATTTGCGAGTTTACATGAGCGAGAAAGTAGTATGCATTTGACAGCAAACAGACTAAATTAAATTAACCCACATCAGAATTTGAATGGCTGATAAGTATTAGTTTAAAAATAAACGTGTGTTGGCTTATACTCATTAGAAAGTTTCTGCCAAATAGAATCTTTCCTGAAATGTATCTGTAACCGTTTTTGGATAAAGTCTGTAAATATTTGAAATTCGAGGATATAATAAAATATTCGTTACAGAGTTAAAAAAAAATATAGCAAAATTAATTTCTCAAGAATTTAAGACCACTACAATAGCGAAGAAAGTATAATACTAATCAATTAAAAAAAATCAGCTTCGTCTTATTTTTAACCATCACGACATGAAAAGAATGTATACAGCATGACAGTGAAAAGAAGTTATTTTTTATAATATATTGTAATCTTTTATAAAAAAAAAGATCCCAACACAGGGCATGTAAATTATTTAGAAAGCAGCGAAATGGAAGATGAAACATTGGTAAGAAAACAAAGAATGTAACTACTAACATTAAAACTAACTAAAGTAATTTGTTATTAGATATTTGAAAGTTTGCCTTCTTCGGTTTCAATTCAAGAATCATAAACGTGGAAAATATCAATTCTTATTTCATCCACCATCATTTCAACGAGTACAAAATTTCTTTTATTTTTTATTTTTCGGTTTTTTTGATGAATTATGTATTTTATTGAATATTTTTATAGCGTCATAACGACGAATTCGACGTTTAATATTGACATATTACTTAAAAAGTGTTTAACAATACATTTTATGTAGTTTCAGTCAAACTAGCTAATCTGAAGTAACACATTACTCCTGCATAGTTAATGTAAATTACTTCGATGTGTATTCTATACGTAAGTTTGAACATAAAGTGGATTAAAATTAACTTATTTCGGTTTGTTTTAAATTCTTTTTCTATATTAATATTTTTTTATTGGTTTAAAACTTGTTTATAAATTTATTCCTTGATTTATTTTCAAGTCGAAAGGCAATATAAAAATGTACCGTTCCTAATTTCACGTTTTAAAAAAGAAATATTCTACTATTCAAAATGACATTTTTATGTTTCCAGAAATAAGCATCAGGAATAGTAAAAAAATAAAATAAAAATAAAAATTGAGTGAACTCATGCGTATTTTCAGAAAACATATACTACTGAAATCTCGATTTTAGAAATACGATTTACATTTTTATTTACAAGTCTACCAAATAGAAACTTTCCTGAAATGTATCTATAACCGTTTTTGGATAAAGTCTGTAAATATTTGAAATTTGAGGATGTAATAAAATATTCGTTATAGAGTTTTAAAACAATATAGCAAAATTAATTTCTCAAAAATATAAGACCACTACAAAGTGAAGTGGTCTTAGAGAAAGTTTGAGATATATTAAAAATTAAATAAAAACAGACTTTGATTATTTCTTAGCAATTCTGTATGCGTTTGAAGTGGAAGAAGAAAATGTATATAAATATTTAGCTTTAAAAATCTTGTATTTTGTAGGTAATGGCAATATGTTGGATAATTTATATGGGATTGGGATCTTGTAGTTTGCAGATAATGGCAATAAATTGGATAATTTATATGGTATTGGGTTATAAAGAATTTTAACATTGCAAGAAAACCAAGTTATAAAATAACAATTATTTAATGAGCGAGCCTTACTGCTTCATCAAATAATCATCAGAGTCTTCGGAAAAATGTATCTATTTTTCGACTCGCCTTCAAACTTTTATCTAGCTGCTATTACATATTTAATGACACATAATCTTGCAAAACATATTTTCTTCACGCTTTGGGATAGAGTAAAGATGAATAAAACAGCAACAAATATAGCTGTTTAACATTATTTTAAATCTACTTAATATTGCCCGAAAAGATGTTTTATAATTAAGACGAATTCTATAAAATTTGCTTGCATAAAACAAAGAAATTGAGAAAAAACAATATTTCACCGCATTTCTCTAAGAACAAATATTCAAACAGAACTGAGCACAGTGCGTCATGGAAATGGAAATATTAGGAAGCGTATGCTAGATTTATGTTTTGGCTGTAATACCGCATGTGCCAGACAATAAAGTACTTTATATTGCCCGACCATTACTAACTTTATAGTTTCTAATCTAAACGGGTTTCTGTTAAAAGTTTGAAATTTCATACAAAATCACACGTATTTATAGAGAACTTGTTTTACATTGTACCCGCTTCCATGCTTCTGAAATTTTAATACATATAATTCTCCAAATTCAGCCGCTTCAGCAACCAAACAAAGAAATAAATAAAACAATATGAAATAAAACCTACAAATAAATCACCCTAACTAATCTGTCATCCGAATATAAAACAGCAATAAAAGAGGAAATCAATTTTCTAATAATCAGTAAAACTGATATTTTCCTTTCAGAGAAAAGAAGAAGGAGGAATTTGTCATTTTCATATTTTTTTTCTTTTATTTCAGTTAAATATGGCTGAAAAAGTGAATATTTTTCTCTTGAAGTTCATTATCATTTTTTCAGAAGCAGAGATCACAGTTTATGTTTTAATAAAATGTTAAAAAAAAGAAAAAATGGTGGGATATATGTTTGTCATTTACTGGTATTTGTAAAATCATTTATGAATGTAATAGATATTTTGTTTTTAAAAAGCTGGTGTATTGTTAGAGTGGCTCGGAAAGTAATCTTTTTCAAAAGATATTTAGCCCCTAAATTAAAAAAAAAGGAAAAAGTTAATAATTTGCAGATTATTCATTATTACTCTATTTAAAACGTCAAGTGTTGGTTAGTTTGAGAATACATTCTGAGTTGGTTAATCTGAGAATATAATTAAATTTTCAATCATGCTTGACAGATAAATATATTGTACATATATAAATATACCTTGTAATAAATATTATAATAATATAAGAATAGATACTTTTAAGACACTTTTTTATAAATGCCTTTTTTAAATTTCGGAAATATATGGATTTCAAGAATATCTTAGGATATATTATGGATATGTAACGTTTTTCGCTATCGTTAATCATTCGGGCAAACTTACGGTATATTTTCTTTCGCAGGATTATTATATTTTCCTTGAAATAAAAACATATATATATCAACATTTTTTTGTGTAAATTTTTATAGCTCAAAAAAGCTTTTTTTATCGCAGAATATATGAATTGTTAAAATAAATAATAAAATTAATGAACGTAACAATAATTGACATTGAATAATTTTTAGTTGTCTATCATAAGTGAAGCTGTAGAAATATGAAAAAGTAAAAGAATATTTTTTCGGTTTTGTTATTTTCATTTGAAAGTTAATGTTATGTAAAATGGCATTGTTTCGTATCATTATTGTTTTTCATTGTTTGCTTCATAAGCACCAGTGCAGTTACATAATTTGTAATAAATTAGAAGTATTCAAAATGTTTATTAACATTTGTAAAATAGTAAACTTTGTATTAACATTAAAATTAATATATCGCGTTGTTCTACACGAATAAATTCAATATATGTTTTACAAAATATTATTACAAATTATTATTAAAAATTACAATATATGTTTTACTAAAACATTTAAAAATTTATTAAAGTTGCTATTGTAACAAAGTTATAATACATATTATTGTTTAAAATATGGAATTTTTAATAAAAAAATTTAAAACAAATACTAAGAAATCATTCTATCTTGATAAAATGACGATCTATATGGTACATTATTGGTGACACTTTCCGGAATTTCTTTTAACAAACGTTAAAAAAATCAGTTTGATGGATGGAGCGTTTCTCATATCTATCCCATTCCGATGGAAATGTGGTGCCCTTATCACTTTCTGATAGCAATTATGTGTTTTATTTTCTAAACCATATTTTTTTCAAGGAACTCCATCTTATTTTTACATAATGAGGCGTGAAATAGAAGACATTGTTATCAACGTCATTTCTCTTCAACGAATCTTTTACTTTACTTTCAGCTTTTTATTTTATGTAAAAAAACAAAGTGATAAAATATTTTTGGTCATTGTATTTTAATGAAAGATGTTTTTTCATACTTTTGTCGCATGTAAGTTATATTTTGAAAGTCATTACATAAATATATGTTTTACTAAACAGGAAGAGATTTAATAATGTACTTTTAATTCAAACCGACAAATTTTGTAGACATTGTATTAATATCTATTATTTATTAAAATAGAAAGAAATAGTCTAAAAGTCATTTTTCTTCAATTAATCTTTTATTTGTCTATATTTAAGAGTGAACTTTACACTGTGATTAACTATACGAATGTTGAGACAAGCTCAGAATATTTATTTACAAACTTGCTTACAGAGTGTACAATGTGTATTTCGGTTCAGGCCGCCAGAAATTTTTTATCATTATTTTTTAACATTTTATCATTATTTTTTATCATATATATTAATCGTCATGCAAAATGGTATTAAGATTTTAAAACTTTCCCTAGTAGCAAACCAATATTGGTCCAACGTTGCGCCAATATTTCATTTAGTGGAAACATGGCCAATAAAACGTCAATATTGCTCCAATATTGGGATATTTACTATTTGCCCTTATTTAGCCAATATTTGCAGCCAATATTATGCCAATATTGGGGTTTGATTGGAAATATTGCCAATAAAATGCCAATATTGTACAAATGTTGGCGTTACATTGAAAATATTTCCAATGAAAATCCTATTTATTTAACCAATATTGGCATTTTTTGGCAATATTTCCAATGAAACCCCAATATTGGCTGCAAATATTGGCTAAATAAGGGCAAATTGTAAACATCCCAATATTGGAGCAATATTTCATGCCACTATTGCGCCAATGTACAAATATTGTTCCACGATGTAGCCAGTATTGACCCAATATTGATTGGCTACTGGGGTTGTTTATATTTTATTCCATTGTACACTGTTTTATCAAATTTGTAAATAAATATTCTGAGCTTGTATCAACATTCATGTTATTTTTTTCTATTACAGTTTTTATTATTTTATTATTACAGTTCTTTTATATCTGTAAAAAGCCTTCGACATAAATTATGTAAGGCCATTGTAACTAAATAAAACTTAATTTTTTCATTATTTACTTACATTTAAGTAACATTTCAGTATTCATTACACAGATATATGTTTTTAAATAATAGAAAAAAATAATGCCGTTTGTTTAATTCAAAATAGCTTGTTTTGTAGGCATTCAATGATTATCTCTAATATAAGCAAAAAATTTATGCCAGCCACTTTGAAGTAACTTTTGTCGCATTTAAATGCATTAAAAAGTCAGTACATTTATCAAAGTATCTAAACGGGAAATTGTAATATAAGCTCAACAGTTACAAAATATTCATTTAATTACTATCACTTTTTTCGGATACTTAATATACAGTTGAAATAAATAACGTTAAAAATTGAAACACTTCTTGATAATTTTCTTAGTATATTAAGACCATAATGTTAATGATATCTTTAAAAAACGAAATTTATATTATTGAATATATTGTAATATAATAATTAAATAACGAATACTTAAAAATTTTAAAACTTTGGAAGAAATTTGAGGCTACAGGGTGACAGAAATTTATCGAACACTTCAGATTAAATTGAGGTGCACGTTTCAAAATGTGTTCTGTTTCTATTAGTTTCAAGAGACATTTTACTTTTCATTCCATTTTATTCATGTTGTTTTATTTAAATCTAGAGCAGTGGTTCCCAACCTTTCATTAGTCATGCCCCACCAAAATAACTGTGAAATTGTGATGCCCCCTCCTTCCTCACACACATATTCTGTAACACATAAATCTGTAAAAAAACCAATTTCACTTTAAGAAAACCTAATAGAGTTTTAACAATAACTATTCATTTTACATTTTTAAACTTACCATTGAGGTGAATTTAACACACGTTTTTAACGCAATTTTATAAATGCAACGAAATTATAAGTTTTCACTTTTCTGCCAAGACATTTTTATTACGTGTTTCAAACACACCTCAAGGTTTAAGAAAGGGTCATGTGGTTAGTATTCTTACCTTCACAAAATTCTTAATGAGACTCTCACATTTAGCATTAAAATTTATGATACATTTTGTAATTTCATTTTGTTAAATTGGTAAGTGTTGCGTAAGCTTTAGGCACCAATTTTTTTGTTGTTTAAGAAAATACACAAGAAGCATTTCTAGATTCTGACATTTATCAATTTTAAGTAACCATTACTCCCCATAAAAACGCAGCTATTTTTTTTTCTTAATTTTCATTTATTATCACATTTTCAAATTTAAGTAACATGTTGTATAATTCATTTACCGTGTAGGAAGCCTGCATTATAGATGTAGATATTAACTATTTATGTGTTCTTTCTTTTTAATACTTTTAAAGATTTCGAGTTTCATAAAGTTTACAGTTAAACATTCAGTTATTTCAAATACTTTTTCGGTTAAATATGTAAAACATACATACCAAATTGCGGCCTACCATATACAACTAATTTTTTTTAACTATCATTGTCCTATCTAATCATCAAATCTCTTCGATTCAAGAAGTCGGACGTTTCTTTAAAAAAAATAGTAGTATCAGGTGGGCCATGTTTGACACATCTGGTGTAAAAGTTTCACCATGGTACAGAGCATTAAAGAGCTGATTGATCGAATTAACTCATTCAACAAATGAGTGAAGAAAATTGTAAAATGAGCTATTAACCAAATAAGTATAAACTTTTAATAATAAAATGGGAGGAGGGATAGTAAAATAATTTTAAATATTGTTCATTAGAATGGTTCTGGTACAAATAAAATTTTAACTATTTTAATTTAGAAGATTTTTAAATTCAATCACAAATTTACTTTTTGTGATTAATAAAATTTTACAGGAATTATGTACTTTTATTTGTAATCTAAAAGATTATTTTTCGTTTTAAGAAAAAGAAAAAAGAAGTTATACTTTGCAAACTCGAAATCAACTCCTTACAGTGTCAAATTGTCCCTCCCTCCTGTGGGGCATATGCTCCACGTTGTGAACCATTGTTATAGATCATCTATTACTGCCATAAATTGGAAAAAGACTGAGGCATAATCGTTTATATGGAAATTTTTTGTTTCATTAACTTCAAATAAACTTACTTACAGCGGAACAACCAGAAGTGTGTAATTACCGTTTCGGATAGAACTGCTAGAAAAGATAAAGCGTACAAATGCGCAGCCTAATCGAACGAGAAAAGCCTCCTTCGATTCCTTTTTGTTAGAGATGGCAAAACTTTAAAGATTACTGATATGCTGAAAACTTATATATTGTGATAGTAGAGGAATAAAAAAAATAATATTTAATAAATATAAGCATACATAACTTTATGATAATTTTCTAAGATTTAAAACCTTCATTTTCCATTTCTTAATGCTGAGAATTTCTCTAATAAACCTGGTGAAAGCTTATTTTAAAAAAAATATGTAGTACAAAACAAATAAAGATAATAGATATTTTGTTTTTGATTTTTTTTTAACAGTGGAAAATTTAATTAAGAGTATATTACATTTAATATTTTGTTTGACTTTAATTATATTTTTTAATCATCTACATGACATTTTGCTGAACACTTATATTTTGCTAATGATCTACTTTCTTGCATTAAAATCATGTAATGCAAAAAAAAAAAAAAAAAAAAAAAAAAAAAACATAGAATGTTATACAGATAGAAAAACTCACAGCTGTTGTAAAGCTGTGTATGTACTGCATAATTTATGTTGTATAACTTATTAAAAGCTGTAATTTTGCAACATGATTATATTTATATCATTCATATAAGCTGTGTAATACTCTAACATTCATCTTCAATAACATGCAGAGTCGAAATATAACTGGATGATAACGACTATTTCTACAAAATTAACAAATTTTACAATCTGTTAATTGCATATTTTCATTATAATCATTCTAAAAAAGAAGCTGATAAGCAAACACTTTGTCATTTTTCAGTCAGCCTGACGTTTTGTAGGCTACATAACATTGGGACAAAAATAATCAGGCTGATACAATTGGTTATTTTCCAATTAACCTAAAGCTATATAAGCCCATTGCATTAAGCCTGGAAAATACCGTTTTTAAAAAAATGACAGATGGTTCTCCTTTGTTTTTTCGAAAATAGCAGGAATTTTAAATTAACCTACGACATTGTTACTTTGTTGGACATGTTAGTAAAACCTGTTCATTGAATTGAGAAATATAATTGTGTTTTTAGCGTATAACTTTGAAACGCATTGTTATTACAAGACTTTCTAAAAAAATATGATTATAAAATTTTTTAACACATTCCGTCACATTTTAAAACATAAACATACATTTAAAAAAATCTTAAAAGGATAAAAAGGTTTTCCTTAATTAAAATATGTATATTATGTTACAGTGTGTGTCCAGCAAATAACACCCTGATTTCAAAATTAAATTTCTCAAAAACAAAGATCAATTGAATTATTCAGTAAACGGTTTGTTTATCAGGTAAGCTGTAAAAATCATATACAAAAGTTTCGAACGGTAAATATTTTGAAAAGATTGTGTTCTGATTGCAAAAAATGCTTTTATTTGATATTTTTCTTGCTTTAGATTGCTGCCAGAGAATGTGTTTTTCGGCTTAAAATGCCATATTTCATAGTTTTTTTTAATTACATTTTTGACATTTCAAAATTCTAAAAATTTACTTCGAAAAATCTTTAAAATATTGCACTGTAAGCTGAAAAATTATTTCTCTGCAGGCAATCTAAAACAAGAAAAATGTCAAATCAAAGCATTCTATGCAATCAGAACGCAATTTTTTCAAAATATTCACTGTTTGAAATTTCTGTATAAGATTTTTACAGCTTACCTAATGAAAAAACCGTTTACCGCATATTATTATCGATCTTTGTTTTTGAGAAATTTAATTTTGAAATCAGGGTGTTATTTGCTGGACACTCTGTACAAGAATATGATAATTTGAAATATGTTATCGCAAGAAGCCTGCCATATTACCAAAGACATATTGCTTTATGAGACATGATCATATCTATTCTTATTCGTCAGATGTCATGCATATATTGTTCTATAATTTAGTTAGTTTGATTTTGCGTTTTTAACCATTAAATAACATTACACTGCTGGTACTTACGCAACACAACACATCGGATTGTAAATGCTCTTTATGTTCACACCAAAATATGCGAGCCATTGAATGGCTTACAAGTTACAGCATTCTATTCTTTTTCACATTTTAACCCTCTAAGCGTCTGGAACGTAATATTCCGTATACTAAGCTCCAGTTTTCACTGCAATATAAGCAATATTTAAAATGCTATGATTCGATAGATTTAATGAATTTTCAATACATCGATGAATGATTCATACTCTGGAGGATTACCTTCATGCTTATAATAAAGTGTTTTGTTATAATGTTGAAAGAATCATATTTTTTTAATATTTAAAACAAAAAGCTGAGAAAACAACATTACAATTTTACTCTTTTGCAAGACGCTTTGGAGGGCTAAAACAAAAATCAACACAGAGTGTTGCCACTCACGGAAAGAAAGAAAAAGAAACTGATATTGATTCGACCCATAGAGTAAAAAGAAATTCATAGAGTGGAAGAATAATATCTTGGGGTGATGGCAAAAATGTAACCCTACATTAAGATCAATTAAGTACCAACAAAACCACGTGCTTTGACACGCCTATCAATTCAAACCGGTTTAAACCCGTATTTCATTGCTCCCATTTTTTATCGTTGAAATTTTTATTAAAAAGAGAATTAAAATTTCGTAAAAAATGACAATTTGTACCATTATTGGCTGTAATATCCGACCAATAAACGCAGCAGGAACTAATTTATCGCTTCACAGGCAAAAGTTGTTGATTATTTAATTATATGTGTTTTAAATATCAGTATAGAAAATTCTTTTAACATTTTGCTTGAAAAGATAACATTCTTTTGCTAATATCTTAAAATCGTTTGCAATCAGAAATCTAAATTTTGATCAATATTTATTACTTAAGTTTTCATACATGATTTTAAAAGAATGTTTCCATCATTATATTTTAAACATTTATTTAAATGCAATTATTAATATGTTGCTAAAAAGAAATAAAGATGTTTAAGTAAATTAGCAGCGATTGATGTAGGCAAAATGGAGAACTATTTAAAAAATTTCATTCCATAAAAGAAAATCTTTATTAACTATTTTGAAATAGTTGATTTATTTATGCGTATTGTTTCTTGCAAACAAAATGAGTTCATCAGATTGAAAAACTTTAACTGCAAGACTAGACTGAAATTATTATCAGTAAATGCTTAGTTCACATTTGAGTAATAGCTCTTGACCTTTCGATACAAAATTTTATTTTTACAAAATTCTTGTGTTTATCTACGTTATAAAGTATTAAAAAGTACGGAAAAGAAGGAAACTTTTAGTAATGCAGTTTTTAGTTCGTATCAAATGTGTTCAATATCTTATTTATTTTTAATTTGACATTTAATTATTGCTAATTTTTCAATTTCAATTATTTTAAAAGCAAACATTTATTTTAATAAATAACAGAACAAAGACCATATTTAAAAATTTGCTATTTCTTCTTAAAATATGCTTCAACTGTAATTCATTTCTTTTTATTCGTCTTAGTAATACAAAATCCCTACCACGCGCTTTTGTTTGGGACATTAAAATTTGAGCGATAAATGGTTTCATATTGCAAACCTTTTTTTAGGCTTACTTCACCTCCACCTATCTCATTCCTCCATGGATTCGACCAAATAAGATAAAAAAAAAGTATGCAGCTCGTCGCAGACGATTTTTACCTAACAAATATATTTATTTATATTAAAAGAAAAATGTTTCACGCTTATTTAATGTTCAACTAAATAAAAGAAAGATTGATATATTTAGTTTCTCAAGCCAGTATATTTTTTGTGTAACAAGGATACATGTATCAGAATATTTTTATAGCTTTCTGTGTGGGCTTTTTCAATTTTTTTCTATATGTTCTATACAGGGTGAGTCATAAATATCGAAACAATAGGCTATCTCCTTAAATATTGCCCCTAGATCCATACTTCCAATTGCAAAAATTGATTTAAAAAAAAAAGGTGAAATTTTTGATAAGATAAATTGCGACTTCATGGGGGGTCTAGTAGAAAAAATACGAAAATTAAATTTTTATACGGCCCCCGTAAGATAAAATTTCCAATTAGAAAATTTTTCCTTATTTGGTCCTGAATAAGACACAAAAAGCTACATCTTCTTATCTTTAAAACTAGCGAAGTTATAGCCGTTTATAAAAATTCATCAAGTTTTAAGGGATTAGACACAAATTGAAATGTGCGCAATTCAAAAAACTAAGTTACATTAACAATTGTAGGAAACGCGCAAAAATCTATTTTTTGAGTTCGAATTTTGATTTTTTTTTCTTTTTTTTGTGATGATTAACCTTATAGTTTGCTAAGAAAATCACATTCTAACATTTCTCATATACTTTTTAAAAATTTTATGTGGATGATAATTAAATATCGTAATAACTCGTAACATTATTTATCGGATTTCAGTTTCTTTCCATTTAATTAAAGATGAAAATCTGATTTTAGTTTTGTTCCAGAGTTTTGTTTTTTAATATTAATTTTAAAAATATTTAAAATATTTATTGAAAAAGTAACATAACTTTTTAAAAAATCATATTTTCAAAAGTAAATATTTTTTTTCAAATTTGCCGAAAGAAAACTAATGAAAAAAAACAAAAAATGACGTGTTTCAAGGTCTTTTTTCTTTAAAAATTCTTACCATTTAATTATTTAAAGACAAGAATTAATGGGGGGGAAATTCATTATGCAGAAAAACGAAGTGTATTGTTTAAATGTCTGTCATTTATTTAAAAGAATGCTTTTTCTAAGATTCAGATTAAGTCTTTTTTATAAATTTAGCTCTCACAACTTCAGGCTTTTTATCGTTCTGGAGAGGCTGTTAAAAAATCTGTATTCTGGGCCCAGGCCAAGCCAGGACCGAGAGGTTCCTTTTTTCTGAAGACATGCCAGGCCGGACCTAACATACTTTTCATAAAGGAGGAGACTTCTATCTTATTTCTAGGTGTACATTGGACCAAATTTTCAATCCCGGTCTCGACAAAATCCGTATTAAGCTTAATACGTGCTTAAAATAAAAAAAAATCGGCTCAATCGAATTTTTTCAAAAAACAAATAAATTTTTGTAAAATAACTATAATTTTAGTAGATTCGTTCGTAAAGATACAGATAACTGTAGCTTTACAAAAATTAGTTTTGTAGATTTACATTTTTTCTTGTACAGTGTACTGATAAAATGTTCCTAAACATATTGATTTCGGGAAAATTACATTTTAGGATTATAGTTTTTTTTACTAAAGTGCATTAATCGTCCTTAGAAAAACAGTTTACGGAATTGTAACTTGCATGGATAGAAAGTAATGCTTGTGAAGCATTAATTATTGCACTGTGAAGCATTAAAATTTGTAATTGCTTTGTTACCGCTAATGGAATATTACTTCTGGAAACTCATTTCAATACACCTGGTTTATGAGAAGTTAAAATATAATTTTAATTCCCAATGCTCTTAAAGATATCAATACAGTTCTGGAATCTTTCAAAGATGAAATTGCAAAAGAAAAAGCAACTCTAAGAAATTGAAGCAAGCTCGAAATACAGTTAATTCCAAATGCTATTATATTTATGTTTCTTTGTATTGTGTCTTCTTGTCTGTCTAATTTTCTTTTTTTTTAACAAAATAAATAAATAAATAAATAAATAAAATTCATTTTTTTAAAGAATAGTATATTCAAAGGCTGAAAAATTAAATAGAATAAAACCAGTGAAAAAAATTCTGCCCATTACGGAATTCTGTCTTAAACGGAAAATATGCTGATCCATGCAAAATAAATACAATGATACCCGAGGAAAAGATTAAACTCTAATTACACCTTCTAGGGAGGGCAACCTTCTATAACGTATTTTTCTTTTCTATGTGATTCCGTCTTAAAAGGTTCTACTGTATAACATTTTTCAAAGTCTCCAACGCATCCCATGCGTTGGAGATTAACGATGTTAAGATACATGTGTAATGAGATGTAATAAGATGATACATTTATACATAAATAGAGATTCATTGATAAAATATAAATATTATAGCCTTTTGCACTTCTTTAATAATAAAAAGTATAAATATAAAAAACTAAACGCTATAAAAGAAATTTTTGGTCAGAAATCTTCCATACAAAACAATTTTTTCCCATACCGAAGTAAAAAACTATGTAGAAATTTGCGGCTGAACCGGGCTATGATTTAAACTATTTTCCAGACCGGTCCGCGTTATGATTTTAACATTTGTTTCAGACCGGGCCGAACTTTTTCCCCTACCCCTATAGGTCGGTTTGGGACCGGATCAAGATATTTCGATCCATGCAGACTTCAAGTGCAGACTACCAACATATTTTGAAAAAAGTTTAGATTTAATTCATTACACTGCTTTGTTATGTCCAAATGAGAGGCACTGTCTTAAATCGATATTTAAAAATGGACAATATATGGATGACCCCTTACTTGCTTTGAAAATTAGTGAGAAATTCTTTTTTCTAGGTATAGTAAACTGGTGTAAGTCACGAATTTTGGAGAAAATTCGTGACTAAATAACTGACTCGGTAAAAATTTAATTTTTGTATTTTTTTTCAAATAGACCCCCCCATGGAGTTGCAAATTATCTTATATGAAACTTCATCTTTTTTTTTATGAATTTTTGCAATTGGAAGTATGGCTCTAGGAGCAATATTTAAGGAGATAGCCCATTGTTTCGATATTTATGACTCACCCTGCATAACGGCTATACGTTTGAAATTTACTTAAAACATGTCTGATTTCTAATGGATAGATTACTTCAATAAACAAACATGATTTCAATATATTTTAACATTGAATTAAACGTGAAACGTTGATTTTTGTGAAAGCATTCATTTATCTTTTTATTAATAATTTTAAAATAGTCTTTAAGCAGTAAGGAAAGAAAAGCATAAAATACTTCGTATCACAAAACATTTATTCTGCATTGTTATTTTTTTTAACGAACTTCATCATGCTCTTTGACTCTCTATCAAAATTTAAAATAAAAGAAATGTTTAACATTTACCAGGAAATCCAGGTAACCCAGACAAAGAAAAACACTTACACATATACTCCGATAACTTAATATGCTGCTATTTTCTGTATTAATATTATAAAAAGACAAATTATACAATAAGTTATTACTTACAAATTGTAATAGTTAACTTCATTTTAAGCTTTCATTGTGGACAACAATATGGACATTGTGTTCATGTTCAGTATGAATTTCAACAACAGATTTATTACTTTACATACAGTGTCTCACAAAAGTGATGGGACACTTGTGCTTTATAAAAAGAAACTGCAATAAAATAAATAAACAAACATGTGCAAAAATTTTTTGGGTGTGTTTCATATTTAAAGTTAGTAACAATTATTACATAACATACATTTTGTCAAAATATTAAAATATTAATTTAGTAAAAATACAATTGTTCAGAACGGAGCAAAAAATGGCTCACATAAGTGATGGGACACTTACTTTTCCATACTACTCTACCGTGATATCCAGCAGATCGATTTACCCTTCTAATAATCTCAGGATTAACAATTATTCCATATAATGCTTGTAAATCAGCAGCAACTTTTTGAAGCACGATTTCTTGGATTTTTTTTAATATTTCGAACGATAATTCGCTTTATTCCATTGGATAGCTTTGATGGTCGGCCAGGTCTTCTTTTGTCCTGAATCATATGATTCTTTTTATATCGTTTAATGATATTGAAAACTGTTGAACGACTCAAGTTAACTGTTTCAGCAGTTTTTGTAACAGATTTTCCACGTTCAATATGCAAATTAATAACTAATTTTCGAATTTCAGGCGAAGTTTCTTTTCGTTTAGCATTCATGGCTACACAGAGCTAAAAAACACAAAAATTCCAAAACAAACTGGAGAGAAATACTGATAACGATTTTATAAATTATTGCTAATTGCTTTTAAGTAAAAAAAAAATAAATAAATATTTTTATTGCTTATTTCAGACGATTTTTGTTGTATATATAATGGGTTATTCCATCACTTATGTGAGCTATTTTTTGCTCCGTTCTAAACATTTGTATTTTTATTAAATTAATATTTTAATATTTTGACAAAATGTATGTTACGTAATAATCTTTACTAAATTTAAGTATGAAAAACACCCACAAAAAATGTGTACATGTTTTTTTAATTTATTTGATCAGTCTCCTTGTGTAAAGCACAAGTGTCCCATCACTTATGTGAGACACTGTATTTTAACATTGAATTAAACGTGAAACGTTGATTTTTGTGAAAGCATTCATTTATCTTTTCATTAATAATTTTAAAATCTTTAAGCAGTAAGGAAAGAAAAGCATAAAATACTTCGTATCGCAAAACATGTATTCTGCATTGTTATTTTTTTAACGAACTTCATCATGTTCTTTGACTTTCTGTCAATATTTAACAAAAAGAAATGTTTAACATTTACCAGGAAATCCAGGTAACCCAGACAAAGAAAAACACTTACACATATACTCCGATAACTTAATATGCTGCTATTTTCTGTATTAATATTATAAAAAGACAAATTATACAATAAGTTATTACTTACAAATTGTAATAGTTAACTTGATTTTAAGCTTTCATTGTGGACAAAAATATGGACACTGTGTTCATGTTCAGTATGAATTTCAACAACGGATTTATTACTATATGAATAAACACACAAACACACACACATATATATATATATACGAAGCTGCATTTATAGCATTTTCATCATTCTAAACATAAACAGAATAAAATTTATTCATCTTAAAATGCATATAAATAGCTTATAATTCAAAAAAAAAATTTTATTGTAAACTTGTGACAGTTATCTGAAGAATCGAAGACTTAACGTCACAAACATTTATTTCACAAAACATAACAAACACACACATACCACGATTACATTACAAGATGAGGTTTTAGACATACATGGGAAGTATTCACCTTGGATAAGGTGTAGAACATTTTACGTGTCAACGGTGTGACATATGTTTTCTGCCGAGCTAACTCACATCTCACTGGGGGGGGGGGGGATAAGAAAAAAAGTTCCGCGCAAGGAACCAATGAAAACAGCGCCCTCTGGGCTCTGGAGAGAATAGCGAAGGGGGGAGGTGAGGTGCGTTACAAACTTTAATTAAATTTATTAAAACATAAAAAATACCAAAAAACAAGGTTACTCCTATCATTTGTTGAAAATTATAAAACGAAGAGGAACGAAGAGTTTTTCTTTTCCATTTTTTTATTCGTTTCTTTTCGCTCCCCATTGCTTTCTTTTTTTTTCCCTTCAGATGACCCAAATATTTATAACCTTTCAACGGGTTGATTGCACACAATATCCCCTCATCTTAAATTAACAGCGGAATTGCCAGGTGTAAATGTAAAATAAATAAATAAATAAAACTGGCTAAAACAACCATTCTGTTGTTAAAAAAAAGAAAAAAGACCAGTATAAAAATAAAGAACAGAAAATGTGAATAGTCGATCAATAAATAAATAAATAAATAAATAAATATTTTAAATACTTTACATATTTGGCAAGAAAGAAATGGTAGTTTATTAATAACGCGATTGTAAGTAATTATGCATGCAGTGCGATGGACCGTAAAATTTTTGACAAAAAAAATTTTTAGTCGTGAAATCTCTTAATAGCTTTTACTTATCATTAAAAGTTAATGTAAAAATATGAAAGAACAATGTGCTAGAATAGTTTTGTTTGTAAAATTATTTTTGTATCCTTATAACAGAATATGAAACTTGAAGATTATTGAACATTTCGATATATTAAACTAAAACAACAGAATACATGGTCGGATTCATAATTAATGAGCCGCATTTTATTTTGACGCTAGCGTACATCGGCACGCTCATGGCTTGGAGCGATAGTGAAAAGTCTTCCCAGGTAAAAAAAAAAAAAAAAAAAAAAAAAAAAAAAAAAAAAAAAAATCACCAAAAAAACTTTTTAAAAAAGTTTAAGAAAATTGCAGGTATTTGGAACTAAGATTTCTTGAAGGTAAAAAACCTGCATCTTCCCTGAAGGTAAAAAAGTCAGTATATTTTGTAGGCATTTGGAACTAAATAACCCGCAGGTTTCTTGAAGATAAAAAAAAAAACATGCATTTACCCTGCATACGTGTGAAAAAAAAAGATTTAAATTGTACATTTTTCTGTTGCACTCAAAATAAACAATAACTCCCTCCCCCAATTTTGATCTAGTAGTAGTGAAGCAGATATAAAAACCCAGCGGAAAAGCATATATAGTAATTAATTTCTGAGATAATTAGAAATTAATGTTTTACAACTGGATGGACAGCATGGTGGGTACGGTAATCATGCCGACCAACGGTAAAAATAAAAATGCCGATGTATATGATTTGTATTAATTAGACAGTTTTCCCAGTTTTTATTTAAAAATACGAAAAAAAATACTTGAGAAAAAATGAAAAAAGTCGAAAAATATCCTAAGTTCAGTAAATAAAACATGAAAAATGGAGAAAATGTCTTTTATATAAATATATATACTTAATGTCTTTTATATAAATATATATACTTAATGTATTTTATATAAATGGATATAATTACATTATATAATTATTGGATTCATTTGAGGCTTGTATATCGTCTTGTAGATTTAGAATCTCGTGATTGTTTCAAAGTTCAAATATTCCACGTGGTCAGTACGGGGTCTGACTTGTTGCCAGCATGGATAAAAGGGACGCTATCTTGGAGTATATGTATCTTAATACTTATCTCCATTAGGCTATACTTAGTGTTATTTTAGCTCGAGTTCATGCACGTGGTTCTAGATTAATTTGGAAGAAATAATAAAAAAACTTTAATTAATGGGAGGATTTTTATTTTAAAAAAATATACTAGTCATGACTGAAATTTAAACTATGGAGATGATTTTTCCATGATTTGAGATCGTTTAATCAAGAGTTTAATTTATTAAATACTTAGAATTGTGGAACTTATTACCTACAAGGGCCGATAGAATGAACTGGATTGGTGATAACTAATTATTACATAGCTTAATTAATAATTGTTTAAAAACATGGAACTTACCTCAAAATGTAGCTGAGATATTCACACGACTAAATCAACGGAAAGGCGATCTCGGCCAGCGGGTCTTGGGTTTCGCCTATCTGTGTATTTTGAAGAGCACGTATCGGGCATGTCCGAGCACAATCAAACGAAAGCTTGAACTCTGGGATAGAAGATTGAAAATATTCACTGTCATTAAGTCATTAAAGGTAAATTGAAGGCCACTAAGTTGCTGATAAAAGCCTGTATACAACTTTTTAAAATACCGTGCAGCTTTTTTGCGGATTTGATTATCCTACAAAATGCCGGAGCAGACCTTCAAAATACCTTATTAGTAATTTGGAGGAAGATAAAAACTTGCATAAAATCTTTAAATACACTGTGAACTCCCTAAAATAAACATTCACTTTTAATTTTCTTTCAAAATCCATGTAGAAACCTTAATCAATGATGTCTGGAAGATTCACCACGATCGCGCGTTCAGCCACACCTCCTTCATCGGGAGCGCTTGCCTTGCTCGGATGAACGTTCCAACTGTCTCATTTCTCCTTATAGTCTGGACTTGTCGCCCCCTGACTTCTTCTTGTTTCCGTGCTGAAAATCAGCGCTCAAAGGTAAACGCTTCAACTCGATCAAGGACATCCAAGAAGATCTCAACACAGCCCTTGAAGGCATCCCGGAACAGGTCTACGTGGACGTCTTCAAGTCATGGAAATGCCGCTTACAAAAAATGTATTGATGCAGGAGGTACCTATTTTGAAGAATACTAAGCAATTTACCAATCCGCTCAATAAATCTGTCCCTTTGAACAAAGGCTCATTACTTATGAATCCGAACATGTGTAATCCGGGATCTTTGTATAAACATACAAGGCTATCACATGTGATTATTTTTATATTCCGTTCGCACCAGTATTTTTCTAATATAAATTTTGAAATAAATTTCTTTTGCAAAAGTTTTCAAAGTGCGTGGTAAAAATTTTTGTTTTAAGAAAGTGGTGCTAATTAGATTTAAAAAATAGAGGCCTGTTACAGCTCTGAGCATATTATGCGATGTACAAAACATAGGTAAAATGGTTACTTATTGCGAATTCTAATAGATTTTTTTACTTATAATTTGTATTTTAGTTGCGCAGAAGCAAAATCAAAAAGCAATTTACACGAAAAATAAAAATTACTTAATTGAATCGTACGAATTTCAATTTTCCGGCTGGAAAAAGAAAAGTATAAGCCAGGTTTCGAACCAGGGATTATTTGCCATAAGCAGACAATACCTTAGACAACTGAACTTCCTTGATAAAACTGGCCTTGGTACAATTTTACTGCAATTGTGGCCAGATGTCCGTGTATTATTATGTGTTATTTTAACTTCTCTGAGTCATCAAATAAAGTAATTTTAAATGGTTTTAAAGTAATATCAATCAATGTACTAACCCTAGTAGCAAACCAATATTGGACCAACGTTGCGCCGATATTTCATTTATTGGAAATATTGGAAATAAAACAGCAATATTGGATTTTGCTCTTATTTACCCAATATTTGCAGCCAATATTACACGAACATTGGGTTTTCATTGGAAATATAGCCATTAAAACGCCGACATTGTAAAAATATTGGCGTTACATCGGAAATATTTCCAATGGAATTCCAATATTTATCCAATATTGGCGTTTTATTGGCAATATTTCCAATGAAACCCCAATAGTGGCATAATAATGGCTGCAAATATTGGCTGAATAAGGGCAAAATTCAAACACCCAAATATTGGAGCAATGTTTCATGCCAGTATTGCGCCAATGTGCCAATATTGCTCCAAGCTGTAGCCAATATTGTCCCAATATTGTTTGGCTACTGGGTAAGTGTCATTAGACAACCCTTTCCGGCACAGTGTGCTCACTTCGATCACAGTAGCACTCTACCCCGAGCACTCTAGTTTAACACTATAAAGAAACAGTTTATTTATGAGAAAAAACTATATTTGTTTGAATTGTTCACATATGCTTCCCTCTCAACCGTATTAAAAAATATGAAGAGTATATAATATATTTGACTATAAGGATAAACCTAGTAAGAATATTAATGAATTGTCAGAAGTACTCTTCAGTGAATTTTAAATAATACAGGTATAAAAAAAATTGTCAAACGCAATGAAGAAATTTAGCTTATATACAAATTTTTCTTTATTTTTTCTTGAAGATATATGATTTCCGTGCCAACCGAGTTTTATATTTCAATATCTAGAAACAAATGTTTAGACTAAAATATACTGTTTTTCTCATATCCGGAACTGAAAGACTTCTTTATTATTGTTTTTTTTTTCAAAAGAATAATTTTTTGAAAGCATAGTACATTTCAGAAATGCTATTTGTATCAAAGATGCTTACTTTTTTGAAAAAGTTATTTTTATTTATTCAATTTATTTTAATTCAAATAGTTGAGATCTTGTAATGTTAAAAAGACCAGTTTATATTTATTTGCGATGGCCCTTCAGAAATGATTTACCTGAATTAACGGATTTCGGACATCTTTTGTTTATCATAAATAAATTGCATTTGAATATAATTTTGAATATTAAACAGAAAAGTAGACCAAAAAAGGAAAAAGGAATATAATAGAGTATTGGACGGACATCAAATGATATGGAAACAAACAGAATTGAAGAAGAAAAAAAAAATATGTTTCCAACAAAGATGATAAAACACTTTCCAACACATTCCAATACTTTCTAAAAAAAAAAGTTTTTTTAATAAGTGAAAATATTATGTTATATTAACTGGGCATGGCGTGTTTAATTCAGGCATTCATGTTATAAGTTGGTCAAGTTTCGTTTTAAATGGAGGTCTTGCATTGTTTAGTCCTCGTTCGCAGAAAACCAACGCAACGCCCCTTTTTAGAATCAGACATTTATAGCCTGAGGGCATCATTCGCATATTGTTTTGTGTTGTAGAATTTGTTTATGTAAATTTCTGAAATATTCTTTGTAGAAAATATCTCAAACAATTTTATTAGCGTTTATCTATAAGCTTTTATCATAGTTTTACATAGTTTTTTTTTTTAGAAAATTTAAATTTATAAAAGACATTCCCTTTTAAATTAAAGGGACATAGATGTTAAGTCGTAGTATTTTCTAAATTGATTGATGTGGAAATTTCCGTTTTATCGTGGAAAATCCTGAATATTGGGAACTAAATATTTCTAAGTATTTAAAAAAGTCCATATTTAACATTTAATATTTCGAAATTATCGATACATAGTTTTGTTTTATTAAGTAAGAAAAAGAGTATTGTCAAAAACTGAATCAAACAACAAAAGATTTAAACTCTACTTCTGTTATAGAAAATTCTTGTATCACTTTTGTTCGTCAGTGTATCTAAATGCGAAAAGTTTAAAAACAAATACAGATATGGCATGAAGAAAGCCACCTCTTTTTTTCTCTCCCCAAAGGGATAAAGAAAATTAATGAAATAGAAATATATATCTTTCCTAAAACTTTCAGAAATCCAGCAGTCATTTTCAAAGAAAAGCACAATGTAACAAAGTTAGAAAATACAAAGTCGCAAATCTATCTACAAGATGCAGTTCAATGAAAACAATTCGTCGAGCGTTAGATTAAGTGTGTTCGTACTCTATCTCGTTTTACAAATACTGAGATTTATGTGCAGAAGCTGTTGTACTCTTATGCTAAAATGCATGAATACAAAATTTATTACAATTACCTACATTGAATTCAGTAATGATATGCCTCCATATTACACAGGACATCATAATCATGGCAATATATAATCTCAATATCTATAGTGAAGTATAAATGAATTATTTATGTATGATAGGACTTCATAAAATGAAGGAAATTTTTATAAAGACACATAAGTTAGATAGATGAGACGGCTACTGCAGGTCTTAATGTATGGAAACGTTGTAGAAATTGTATAATCATTTCAAATACTATGAAAATCAAATCTAAACTTAAAAAGATATTAAGAAATCAATTCAGTCGTACAGTGTAAATATATAATATATACTATTAACTAAATTTTAAAACATTATAAATTATCGTCGTTGTTATCGTTAATATTTATATGCCTATGTAATACGCATTGCAGATTTTTAAGAAAATATTTACAAATTCGACTTACTGAGTTTTCAAGTTTAGTAAAAGTTTGTGGAAGACATTGCTTACGTAAGTCGATTATATTTGTTTTTTCAAGCAACTACTAAAAAAAATATTATGATAAAGTTTATATGACCTTTATAGTTTTTCTCTCTACAGGAAATACCATTTTTGTTTTCATAATTTTAATTATTACAAAGCGTAAATTGAAACTTTAAAAATAGTAAAATTAAATTTAATTATTTCTTTTTCTCTCCTGCCTAAAAAATCCATACTGTAGAACTTCCTCGGTCCCGAGATAAATATTACGATGGACCAGAAAAACTAGTTTAAAACTAGTAAGAAACATCTCCAAAGATGCAGAAGTCTATAGATCAATGATTATGATATGCATGAATTTATTAAAAATGTCTAGAAGTAATTTTAACAACTCTGGAAGGATTTAAGTTAATTTAAAGGGTGTTCTTTAATGTTTACTCCAGGCGACATCAGGGTTGAGAAGGTTAAGTGAAACTCTAGAAATAGTAAGACGCATATAAAAATTTGATACGTAAGAATGCAGTATGATTTAACTTACCAAAAATATGGTTCGAGTTACTGAATGGTTTCAAAAACAAAAATAAACATCTAAGTAAAATAAAAAATTAACGTGCATAATATGAAAGAGTATTTGAAAAATTGAATGGCGGCGTTTCACATACCATGCAATTTTAGCATATTTTAAATTATTTATTTAAAAAATAAATTAAGTAGGGTAAAAACATGTTAAAAGTTGAATCAACATAATTCTATTGCTAAACATAATTTTATTGCTTCTAAAGTTTTATTGTACGCACTTTAGCAATTAAATCAGTATATTCTTGCAAACTGCTAATTTTTTATATATTCTGAGTCCAATTAAATATTTGTAATTAAAAATTCTTAATACATGTTTAAGCATACGTGCATGCACATTTATTCATACAAATCCTTGAAGTTTATATCCAGTATAAATGACATTTTCACGTGACAAAATTTTCACGTTTTTACATCTAAGTACTATTTATTTTGTGTAGTTTATATATCTTTTCCTTTTTAATGCTATTGGAGTTTTAAGTTTACATGAAACTTTTCTTTCATACATTAATTGAACATATATATTTTATACTAAAGTATTTTCTAATCTTATTGAAGTAAAAAGTTTTGCCTTACCTTGAGAAATCTGTAATGTTGTACATTAAACATTTAAAAAAGCTGGTTTAACTTTTTAACATTTCGATGTTATTTTCTGCTACTCTACTTTGCTTACTACTTTCTTGCGAAGTTGCGCAAAACTTTTTACACTGCCTATTCCCAAACCATTTTAGTGAAATTCTCTTATCAGTTTTCTACGTGAGTTTTCTGTCAATTCAAAAAGTTATAATGTAAACACAGATGTAATTTTATAAACATATATAATTTTTCTAAATGAAGAGGACGAAGAAGACGTATAAACGCTGTTGGGTAAATGTTGAACTTTTCTAACTCTTTTTTAAAAACGTATACACATTCTGTAAGACTAGCCGTACATAAGGACATAAATACGTGATTTATTCAGCTGAAAAGAAGTCGAATACCTACATGTTAGATACATTTTAATACCAGAAAAACGTAAAAAGCAATCTTGTATGAAGATATTGTTAAAGTACTTTCCTTTAATTGCAGCCAATATCTTCAGACTGTGATATGAAGCGTTTTCTTTGTCGTTTTATAAAATAATTTTCATACCAAAAATAAGTGTGCGAATTGATTATTTCAATACCCAAATATTTTTATTTATCTTGTACATAAACTATAAATAGGTTAATTATTTTAAATATTAATGGTTATTTACCAATATAAATTTAATTAGTGATGGTAGTTTACTTGGTTATGTTAATGGAACATAATGATAATTTCAATGCCTCAAATATTTTTATTTATCTTTCATTCATTTCAATCCTTGGTTTTACGGCTTAAAATAGTAATAAATAAATAAATAACACTTTTAACAATAATGGAATTGATTACTAGAAAACAGTGCACACGCTATTCAGACAATGTTTCCATATAATTTTGATTCTGAGTTTAAGTGGAATAATAATAACGCGATAAAAATATCATTAATTTTATTAGTATTCATAAATGCTAATAAAATAAAACGAATTTAATCAGTTTTCATGATATTTCTAATAAAATATAATTTGTTTTATTAGTTTTTATATTTAATGATAATCGGCAGTCGAATGTTTGGTAAATGTTCCAAAACAATAAATAAATTCCAATAAATAAATAAATAAACATATTTTTAATATCTTATTCAATATACAGATACAGATACGCAAATTGACACATAAAAATGGCTTTCAAAAAATGTAATATGGTCTTCTTACATTAAGCTACCAAAAGAGTAAACTCAACCAGAATGGCGAAAGTTTTCGTGTGGAAACTTTCGTGTGGAACTTCGTGTACGTGTTTTTAGAGATGACAGCGTGTCCATCATTTCAGCATTGCCTAAAGAAAAGAACGGATCTTGGACATCTCAATATTTAATTCAAGAAATTTTCCACGGTATTGTTGTTTTGGAAAAATCAATTGAAAATGAAGATACATTTTTATCCAGAAATACTCGAAAAAACACGATTTTTATTCGATGATTTTCTCCTTGAAAATTTTGACATAAACTAAAAGCAAAATTATTAGGAGAGTAAATATTTAAATAATTTTTATAAGCAAGACATTCAATCCTATACTATTAAATAGACAGTTGATCAATTTATGTTAAAAATAAAACAAATGCAGGCTATAGTCTACATAATGAAATTGTATCCAATTTTGAAATTTTTAATATATACTTTTATTTTTCACAATGCTTTCGAATTTTTTTTGTAATTATTACCATAGAATATCAAACAGAAAACTCAAAAAAGAAATGTTTTTGATTAATTAAAAAAAATATATTAAGTATAAATAATGTTTTTTTTTTAATAATTTATTTTCTTTAACTTCAAATATGAAATCGAAAATTGAATTTCATTCGCCAGGTAATTCTCGAGTTATGCTTTAAAAATTATCGGTACTGCAATTTGTTTTGAAACCGTTGAAAATAAGTTTAACTTTAGGAATGTCAAACTTGAATCCTTCACAATTTTGAAACTGCTTTGAAAGACAAATTCAAGTCATTCTGAGGTAAACGTTTTTCGTAAAAGTAAAATATCTTGTAAACATTACATGTTATTAATGAGAATGCCGGAATTTGATAATTTTCCGTAAGATCACAATCTATTAAGTTAACTTGAAAAATATATAATTTGAAATCGACTGGATATACCTGTTTTCTTTGTGGTGATTTGAAGAAAAAAATGTAAGTCGTGTTACTTGTTTTGGCCGACGACCGTACAATGTTGTTGAGAGTTGTATAAAAAATGACTTTTTTCGGCTATGACTTTAAAAAAAATGTGATAATTACTTATTATTTTTTTACTGTCCTTGAAAAATAAATTAGCATGAAAAAAAGAGGGCAAATTTCATTAAAAACTGCTTTAAATATTGCTTTTTTTGTTATAGAGATACCAGAAAAGGAGCACTGTTTTTTAAATTTTATTTAATATTTTTGTAAAAAAAATAAAAATAAGGTTGTTTACGACCTTAATATGAATTTATCCAGAATGATCTAATGAATAAAAAATGAATACAGAATGACCTAAAGAAAAGAGCGAGTCCACTACAGTTGACTGTTTAATTACAGTTCTTATTTAATTATTGTTATAATGATTGCTTAATTATTGTTAAAATGATTTACTTTAGAGTCGTTTGAAAGAAACTCATTGAAAACTAAAATATTTTTTCCCACATTTTAGCAAAATGCTATTTTTTGAAAATAAAGCAATAATTTTTCTCTGACAATTTTCACATTTATCTGAAAGCAAAGGTTGTATCAGATTCTTAATATTCTTAATAATTAAAAATTCTTAAGTTTCTTAATAATCTTACGCAAAATTAACATAAAACAAAACAAATATATATATATATATGAAACAGCATATATCTTAATGAATAAAAACAAAATGAAAACTTTTTTCCGCAACTGGCCAGCAAAAAAAAAAAAAAAAAAAAAAAAAAAAAAGAGAGAGAGAGAGAGAGAGAGAGAGAGAGAGAGAGAAAGAAACAAACGAACAAAAAATTTTTTCAACTTTTACCGGTAAGAAAACAAATAAAATAAAAATCTATTATTTAGTAAAGATTTTCGATGAACACATAATAATTAAAAGCACAAAGAATTAAATCGAAGTATCGAATGCTTCTGAGAATACAATCAGATTATTAAGTAGAATACTTTTATATGACGAAATGAAAAAATTACAATACAGACACCAGTTATGTTGAAAAACTTAACACAAAAGTAGAAGATATTTTGTTGATATAGATTATCACATAGTAGCACTTTCTCAGAACATGGAATTATTCCATAAGAAGAACCTTGCTTACGAAGACAGAATAACTTTATTTATTTGTCAGGTCGACAATATTTTCCAATTGGGTACGGATTACCCTTTTTGTATATATTTTCTTGATTTTTTGTCACGATGACACACTTAGAACACAAAAAAGAAGAAGGAAGCACTATTAAAAAAAAAAAACAGAAACTTGATGTATTGTCGAGTTGACAATATTTTCAAAATGGGTAAGGATTACCCTTTTTTTATATATACTTTCTTGAATTTTGTCGGGATCTCAAGTGTATTGCATCGATAAACATACTGTTTATGTCATTACTTACAGTGTAGTCTTCTTCTGTCGTCAGATTTTGGGATTAATTGTCTGCTTTGTTTTTGTAATAATTTTTGCATGCAAAATTTAAAAGGTCTTTTAGTTGTCGATTTGTTTCTATCTAACTCTTTTCATTAAATGCAGTTTCACATCTGACAGTGAGACTTTCTATTTTCGAAATTAATCTTGACAACTTCTCGCTTGTAAATATTTTATTTTTAACACTTTCCAACAAAATTGAAAAAAAGAGATTCGTCTCGATTCTTTCGATTTGTCTGCCATTTCTCCGTCTATCCGTATCGCGCGCCGTCTGGCCCGCCTGTCCTTGCTCCAACTCTCATAAATATACTCGGATTGCCATGAAATTTTTTGGACCTTATTGACATTTACTCTAGCACAAACCCTACTGAAAATGAAGATTCTTCCATGATTAATTTATTTACAGGTACAGTCAAAAGTTTTCCGTTATATTACGGCCTATGGGGAAAAATCATTTCAAATGAATTTTAAAGATGTTACACGTGGTCAAACGCATTCAAATTTATATGCATCTACCTATTTCAGTAAAATATGCATTCTATAAAATTTGCAGTGAAAAGAATAGTTATTATTCCTTTACAGGGCCACACAAAAAGAATTTCATTGGATAAAAATAAAGGATAAATTATTTGCGAAATATTTTAATTATGATAAGCGATTTCATGTGTAATTAAATCATATTCATCACTGAGGCTTAATATAAATTATTTCAGGCATAATACGAATTACATAGCAGTTACAGGGACGTACAAAAGATTTGCAAATAGTATATACCATCCAATGTACTATATATTATGGATGATGGCTGTTGGATAGATGAAATGCATTTTTAATTATGTAATGAGCTTTTAAGTTTCACTAAATGTATGAATATTATATGGTATATGTAAACGCTAACAATTACGCAATTTAGATACACAAGGTTACGCGCAGAGTTCGAAAATGTTACTGAATGAGAGTAATTTACCTAAAAGTGGTTTTAAAACAGATTATGAATTTTTACGTTGAACTGCATTCAGTTTAGTAAGAAATGTTTGTAGAAAGTAGATAAAATGATACATAGGGTCACGCAAAGAACTGGATACAGTGTCGCCTGTGGATGATAGTTTATGGAAATGTGATTTAGGTAATGTTAAGAGTAATTTTCTTTGAACTAAATTTTAGCAAGATACTGGCGTATAACAAAAGTACAAGGTAAACTACAAGATTGAACAAAACTATTCAAGTATGTTTCCATTTATTACTATAAATTATAAATTGCTGAAAGAAAAAATTCATCCAGCTACGCATTTTCCTGCTAAACTAAATTTACCTATCATATAGTATATATATCAACCGACGGATCAAATACAGGGTTGTTCAAAAATATTGAATTCCATATTTCGCTATAAGTAGTAGGAAAATAAGAGTACGGGGACAGCCGGAGGTGGGGCTGTGGGGCCGCCCCTCCGCATCCCTCCGCGCCCCTCAGCCCCACCTCCGCGCCCCTCCGCATCCCTCCACGTCCCCCCTGCGGTGCCGCCTGTGGTCCCTCCTGCCCCCACCATGCATCCCCCTCCACGAACGCCCCCTAGTGGAAAAAAGGAACATTCTATTATAGCAGAGAGGTGATCAACCTTCCCTAATTAAAAATATTATCAATCACATCTCAACTCGAAATCACACTATATGATGAAGATTAAATTTATATTTGAATTTTGAACAACCGTAATTTTAATGAGTATTATTAATTAAGCGAAACAATTAAAATCTCAGTTTTTAACCATTTTATTTAGATTTCTTCAACTACAAGATGAGATTATCAATTTAACACAAGAAAGTTAAACATATATTCGAATTTTGCTTGATAGACATCTTAATGAGTAGTATTAATTAAGTAAAAACAATAGAAAATATCCAGTTTTATAGAAAAAGACTGATTTCTTACGATTTTTATCAACTATATGATCAATGTAACGACTTAAAAGTTGAAAGTTAAACATGTATCCTAGTTTTTCAACAGCTATAGCCTTAATGAGTATCGTTAATTAAGTAAAAAAACAATGGAAAATATCAAGTTTTATGGAAAAAGACTGATTTCTAACGATTTTTATCGACTTACAAGTTGAAAGTTAAACATGCATTCTAGTTTTTCAACAGCTATAATCTTAATGAGTATCGTTAATTAAGTAAAAAACAATGGAAAATATCAAGTTTTATAGAAAAAGACTGATTTCTTACGATTTTTTCAACTCAAACTTCAGACTATCAATTTGATAGAAAGAAACTTAACCATGTATTCCAGTTTTGAACAACCATTTCCTTCACGAGCATTTTTAATTAAGTAAAACAACGGAAAATATTAAATTTAACCAATTTCTTGAGAATTTTTCAACTATAATATCAACTTAAGAAAGGAAACTTAAACATTTATCTTAGTTTTTGAACAGCAATCCCTTAATGAACATTGTTAATTAAGCAAAAAACAATGGAAAATATAAATTTTAACCGATTTCTTTAGATATTTTCAAATTAAAAACGACATTTAAACATACATTTTTAACATTCGAACAACTATTACCGGGACGAATTTTAATAATTAAGCATTTAACGAACGAAAATAGTGATTTATTTTTTTATTTATTTATTTTTTTTTTTAAGCAAGAAGGCCAATTGTATAAACTTTTACAGTAATTTGACATTTTAACATACTTTAAAAAACACTAGTTACGTAAGATTTCAAACTTTAGGTGACTAAATCTCAAGATATATTTTTCTCGAAAACAAATATAAAATACATTTTTTAAACTAATTTCCTCAATCTTACGAATTCAACAGGATTTTTACCGATGCAAACATTAGAAGTGAACAACAAATTCTCTCCCCATCTAACCTCAAAATTCCTAAAGGGGAGAGTACAATAGGTTTTCGACGTCACACTTCGTAAGGTTTTCATTCAAGAAAAATATCTTTTACGTTATAAAAGTCGTTTTCTTAGAAGGATATAAACTTGTGATTTTTGTTTTTGAACAATCATTATCTTAATAAATATTAATAATTAAGGAAAAACAATGGAAAATAATATTTTTTAAGGAAAAAGACGAATTTTATCGAATTTGATTAATTTTTACACTAGTATTTTCAAAAGCAACATGGAAATATCGATTTTTTTAACTGAAGAATTTAACGCATGTTTTAGCTTTAACAACAGAAACTTAATAAGTATCACTGATTAAACAAACAAAAAAAAAAAAAAAAAAATACTGATTCTCAAGAAAAGACGAATTTTTATACAAATTTTCAACACTTTACCTTTCTGAAATTTTTATGTTATCAAACACCAAGTTATTTAAAATATAAATATTATGCTTAATGTTTAGATAGTACACATGACGAATTCCACTTATTCTTTTCATATTATTAATTAAATTGACACATGTTTCACTCTACACTTCAATGATTTCTGAATTTTTACAATACTCACAACCAATTTTCTAACATTTTCCGATTATACATTCTTCAGAAGTACATTTCTAAATGCTACAATCACTTTACATATCGAAAAGATATCATTGAAGCAACTGTATTTAATATTTTTAATACCAATTTTCTAAGATTTTTTAACATTTTCCGATTATACATTCCTCAAAAGTTATTATTACGTATTCTAAACAATAGCAAATATTAATTTTAAGAATAAAAAGACGAATTTAAACAAATTTTATTAGTTTTACACTATTTTTTCTCACCTCCAACACGGATATATCAATTTTAACAGAAGAATTAAACGTATATTTTAGTTTTTAACAACAAAAATGTAATAAGTATCATTAACTAAACAAAAATAAATATCAATTTTCAAGAAAAGACAATTTTTTACAAAAATTTTCAACTTTGAAATACATTTGCTTACATATATTGTTACAGTATATTACTAAACTTAAACTTTTTAAAAAGTTTGAATGTCTTTACAAAGGTTCATACTTATATTTTTCTCGTCTTGACTGCATTCGAAATCTTACAACAAAAGTATACTTTTATTATTATTATTATTATTATTCTAGAAAACCTAAAAAATCGTTTCTTGCTGCTTTAGACACTTGACATATTAAAACTACTCTACCCATATAATTAATCAAATTAGGACATGATTCATCTTACACTTCAAAATTTCTGAATTTTTACAATACTTATTTTCATCAAACTTTATTCTTGATCCTATATATTTTAATAGCACAGAATTTTAACATCTGTTTTTATCTACTTATCAAAAAATTATTAAAACACCCAACAACATTTTCCAAATATGAATATTATCTTTACAATTTAATAATGCAAAACATACACGAATACAAAGTTTAATTTTTACAAACATTTCATATTTCAAATCAAACTATTCGAAATTTTCACAACATAAGAGCAAACATTAGACGAACTTTTTAACATTAATATTGCTTACATCTTTTCATCATAACTTTTAACTATGATAATTATCCATTTTTAGGTTGATTGTCGAAAAACTGTAACTGAAATTACATAAACTTAATGTAAAAAACCATGTTCTCACACAATTTCTTGAAATTCAACAAAGAATTGACTATTACTCCAATACTTATCTACTTCAATCTCGACTCTCGATAGTATATAGATATTGCATCATTACATACATACAACTCTTTTCAAACGTTTATCAGAAAATCAAGTCAATCAAAGTCTAGTAGTTATTACATACCTGTTCCTCAGAAATATTACTATCATATGAAACAGTAAAGAAAATTAATAGATATTTAATATTTAATAACTTCATACGTGAAATTACTGCTGAATAAGAATACTAATAATCAAAAAAATCAACTGTTGGACAAAAAAATAGTACAGATTACCGAAAATTCAAATCATTTTTTCTACAAAAATTACAAAAATTAACAAATGAATGACAAGTTAGAGAAATAACTAAAAAAAAAAAAAAAATAATGAACATATTTACAAATTTATTAAAATCACACCTTTTTCTGGATTACAAACCACAATTTCTTGAAAAATTTAACACCGAATTTGTAAGATTTTAATCCTAGTATTACATACACTCAATAAATATTCAAAATTAAAAAAAAATAATTTTTTAGTCTCATTAATAAGCAGAAATTCTATATTAAAAGAATATTTTCATAGTAGTACTTATAAAAATGAGAGTTTACAAACTGATTTTCATAATTTTATCACATTTAAACTTAATATTTTACATAAAACATTATTTAATCAAATTTTATGCTTTCTAATTCAGTAAAATTCAATACTTTTTTAGTTTTTAAACCAATACCACAATATTTATTTACATCAAACTTGATTCTTCACCTTTTATATTTCCACATTACACACGTGAGATAAATACTAACTTGGATCAGGAGTTGAAGTCAATTGATTCCATTCGATTTTCATCATGTACGCATTGCTCCTACACGAAATTTCTTACTGCTATAATCATCTAATGTATTAAAACTAATCTACTCATATTTTTAATCAATTCATCAGATGTTTCATCTCGCACTTCTGAATTATCGTGCATCAAGTTGCTTAAAATATAAATACTATCTTTATAGTTTTAATGATATACTATAGTATACATGGTTTATCTTGAGTTAGCACTTCCATAGTATTAATCAAATTATATGTTTCATCTTGCACTTGATCTTAATGTTTTCATCTTGCATCTGAATTATCGTCCATCGAGTTTTTTAAATAATAATATATTTATAGTTTTTGATTATACATAGCATGTACAAATACAATCTTTAATTTTAACATTTCATATTTCAAATAACCTATTTCCGAAACCAAGCTATGTGAATTTTACCACAATGCTTATTATCATAGAATAATTTGTGTTTCACACTTTTCTAAAAATTATCAGATATGTACCCCTCAGAGAAATTACTATCATATGAATAAATGAAGAAAATTTAATTTATATTAAATGTACACGAAATTGATTGCAATATACATGTATTTAATAAAAATAAATAGGCGATTATTTATACATTAAACCTTTACTAAATATATATTTCTTTCATTATACAGATGTTTCAACAAGATGAATCAAAACAGCAGCAAACTTCAGAAATTAATGACCCGAATGATTCATCCCTAGCACATGTAGCGTTAACGAATAACACATATGTGAGTACTTATATGAGAAATACTAGAATTCGTATATGAAACGTAATTAGAGTAAATACAAAATGATTTGTCTTACTACCTACACTTTAACAAGTGCTTTTTACCTATATTATTGAAGAGAATCCTAACTGTGTCCATTTATTTCTACTACAGATGTGCTCTATTTGCTACAAACACTTCTTAAGTAAATGGAATTTAACAGAACATACAAAAATCTATACAGGTGAAAAACCTTACACTTGGAAAGATTACCATAAATGCTGTTTTCAAGGAGACGTGAATCAAAAATACACACATCATCATATAAAGCATCATCAGATATATGTAAACTTAGCGAAGATATTCAAAAATTAGTCAGACTTTTGAAGAATTTAGAAATAAAGGAAGATATTTAGGCTATTTATCCATCATATTTTCACAACATTTACCACAATATCTCAAACTTAAAATTTGGAAGACATACACACTGCTGAAAAGTAATTTTGTGATTCTTCTAACCAGTATGAATGTATAGATGTTATTTTGCAGTGTATTCTTTAAATGCTCACATTAAATATTCTTTTATATGCATATATCGTTGTGTTTATTTTTCTAATACCTATTACATTAATGAAATACATAACATTTTAAGTGAAATAACACTCTCACAACTTAAAAAATGCATAAGAACATACAAAAATAAACAGATGTATGAAAAAATATGCAAGTTTACAAAATATTTTCATTGTTTTCTAGAAATATTAACAAAAAATATTTACAATATGAAAAAATTGTAAAAGTGAAAAGAAAAAACATAAATGTAAAAACAAAAACCACAAAGTGAAAAACTCATAACAAAGTTTTTGAAAAAAAAATATTTACAACAAAATTTTTTTTACAAAAACCAAAACTTCCAAAAATATTTTTTTCAAAAAATTTTTTTTTTCAAAAACATTTTTTACAAAAAAATTTTTTTTCAAAATAAGTTTTTACAAAAGTAAAAAAAAGAAAATCACAACGTTAAAAAAATGAAAAATTTTTGTTAAAAAAAGTGTAAAAAAATTGCAAAAAAAATGTTGCAAAAATTTCAAAAAAAGTTATGAAAAAAGCTTCAAAAATTTTGTTGTTTTTAATAGCAAATGCAATGGTTTCGCCATTGCATACTGCATTAAAACCAACGAAATTTTTGAAGCTTTTTTCATAACTTTTTTTGAAATTTTTGCAACATTTTTTTGCAATTTTTTTACACTTTTTTTAACAAAAATTTTTCATTTTTTTAACGTTGTGATTTTCTTTTTTTTACTTTTGTAAAAACTTATTTTGAAAAAAAAATTTTTTGTAAAAAATGTTTTTGAAAAAAAAATTTTTTGAAAAAAATATTTTTGGAAGTTTTGGTTTTTGTAAAAAAAATTTTGTTGTAAATATTTTTTTTTCAAAAACTTTGTTATGAGTTTTTCACTTTGTGGTTTTTGTTTTTACATTTATGTTTTTTCTTTTCACTTTTACAATTTTTTCATATTGTAAATATTTTTTGTTAATATTTCTAGAAAACAATGAAAATATTTTGTAAACTTGCATATTTTTTCATACATCTGTTTATTTTTGTATGTTCTTATGCATTTTTTAAGTTGTGAGAGTGTTATTTCACTTAAAATGTTATGTATTTCATTAATGTAATAGGTATTAGAAAAATAAACACAACGATATATGCATATAAAAGAATATTTAATGTGAGCATTTAAAGAATACACTGCAAAATAACATCTATACATTCATACTGGTTAGAAGAATCACAAAATTACTTTTCAGCAGTGTGTATGTCTTCCAAATTTTAAGTTTGAGATATTGTGGTAAATGTTGTGAAAATATGATGGATAAATAGCCTAAATATCTTCCTTTATTTCTAAATTCTTCAAAAGTCTGACTAATTTTTGAATATCTTCGCTAAGTTTACATATATCTGATGATGCTTTATATGATGATGTGTGTATTTTTGATTCACGTCTCCTTGAAAACAGCATTTATGGTAATCTTTCCAAGTGTAAGGTTTTTCACCTGTATAGATTTTTGTATGTTCTGTTAAATTCCATTTACTTAAGAAGTGTTTGTAGCAAATAGAGCACATCTGTAGTAGAAATAAATGGACACAGTTAGGATTCTCTTCAATAATATAGGTAAAAAGCACTTGTTAAAGTGTAGGTAGTAAGACAAATCATTTTGTATTTACTCTAATTACGTTTCATATACGAATTCTAGTATTTCTCATATAAGTACTCACATATGTGTTATTCGTTAACGCTACATGTGCTAGGGATGAATCATTCGGGTCATTAATTTCTGAAGTTTGCTGCTGTTTTGATTCATCTTGTTGAAACATCTGTATAATGAAAGAAATATATATTTAGTAAAGGTTTAATGTATAAATAATCGCCTATTTATTTTTATTAAATACATGTATATTGCAATCAATTTCGTGTACATTTAATATAAATTAAATTTTCTTCATTTATTCATATGATAGTAATTTCTCTGAGGGGTACATATCTGATAATTTTTAGAAAAGTGTGAAACACAAATTATTCTATGATAATAAGCATTGTGGTAAAATTCACATAGCTTGGTTTCGGAAATAGGTTATTTGAAATATGAAATGTTAAAATTAAAGATTGTATTTGTACATGCTATGTATAATCAAAAACTATAAATATATTATTATTTAAAAAACTCGATGGACGATAATTCAGATGCAAGATGAAAACATTAAGATCAAGTGCAAGATGAAACATATAATTTGATTAATACTATGGAAGTGCTAACTCAAGATAAACCATGTATACTATAGTATATCATTAAAACTATAAAGATAGTATTTATATTTTAAGCAACTTGATGCACGATAATTCAGAAGTGCGAGATGAAACATCTGATGAATTGATTAAAAATATGAGTAGATTAGTTTTAATACATTAGATGATTATAGCAGTAAGAAATTTCGTGTAGGAGCAATGCGTACATGATGAAAATCGAATGGAATCAATTGACTTCAACTCCTGATCCAAGTTAGTATTTATCTCACGTGTGTAATGTGGAAATATAAAAGGTGAAGAATCAAGTTTGATGTAAATAAATATTGTGGTATTGGTTTAAAAACTAAAAAAGTATTGAATTTTACTGAATTAGAAAGCATAAAATTTGATTAAATAATGTTTTATGTAAAATATTAAGTTTAAATGTGATAAAATTATGAAAATCAGTTTGTAAACTCTCATTTTTATAAGTACTACTATGAAAATATTCTTTTAATATAGAATTTCTGCTTATTAATGAGACTAAAAAATTATTTTTTTTTAATTTTGAATATTTATTGAGTGTATGTAATACTAGGATTAAAATCTTACAAATTCGGTGTTAAATTTTTCAAGAAATTGTGGTTTGTAATCCAGAAAAAGGTGTGATTTTAATAAATTTGTAAATATGTTCATTATTTTTTTTTTTTTTTTAGTTATTTCTCTAACTTGTCATTCATTTGTTAATTTTTGTAATTTTTGTAGAAAAAATGATTTGAATTTTCGGTAATCTGTACTATTTTTTTGTCCAACAGTTGATTTTTTTGATTATTAGTATTCTTATTCAGCAGTAATTTCACGTATGAAGTTATTAAATATTAAATATCTATTAATTTTCTTTACTGTTTCATATGATAGTAATATTTCTGAGGAACAGGTATGTAATAACTACTAGACTTTGATTGACTTGATTTTCTGATAAACGTTTGAAAAGAGTTGTATGTATGTAATGATGCAATATCTATATACTATCGAGAGTCGAGATTGAAGTAGATAAGTATTGGAGTAATAGTCAATTCTTTGTTGAATTTCAAGAAATTGTGTGAGAACATGGTTTTTTACATTAAGTTTATGTAATTTCAGTTACAGTTTTTCGACAATCAACCTAAAAATGGATAATTATCATAGTTAAAAGTTATGATGAAAAGATGTAAGCAATATTAATGTTAAAAAGTTCGTCTAATGTTTGCTCTTATGTTGTGAAAATTTCGAATAGTTTGATTTGAAATATGAAATGTTTGTAAAAATTAAACTTTGTATTCGTGTATGTTTTGCATTATTAAATTGTAAAGATAATATTCATATTTGGAAAATGTTGTTGGGTGTTTTAATAATTTTTTGATAAGTAGATAAAAACAGATGTTAAAATTCTGTGCTATTAAAATATATAGGATCAAGAATAAAGTTTGATGAAAATAAGTATTGTAAAAATTCAGAAATTTTGAAGTGTAAGATGAATCATGTCCTAATTTGATTAATTATATGGGTAGAGTAGTTTTAATATGTCAAGTGTCTAAAGCAGCAAGAAACGATTTTTTAGGTTTTCTAGAATAATAATAATAATAATAATAAAAGTATACTTTTGTTGTAAGATTTCGAATGCAGTCAAGACGAGAAAAATATAAGTATGAACCTTTGTAAAGACATTCAAACTTTTTAAAAAGTTTAAGTTTAGTAATATACTGTAACAATATATGTAAGCAAATGTATTTCAAAGTTGAAAATTTTTGTAAAAAATTGTCTTTTCTTGAAAATTGATATTTATTTTTGTTTAGTTAATGATACTTATTACATTTTTGTTGTTAAAAACTAAAATATACGTTTAATTCTTCTGTTAAAATTGATATATCCGTGTTGGAGGTGAGAAAAAATAGTGTAAAACTAATAAAATTTGTTTAAATTCGTCTTTTTATTCTTAAAATTAATATTTGCTATTGTTTAGAATACGTAATAATAACTTTTGAGGAATGTATAATCGGAAAATGTTAAAAAATCTTAGAAAATTGGTATTAAAAATATTAAATACAGTTGCTTCAATGATATCTTTTCGATATGTAAAGTGATTGTAGCATTTAGAAATGTACTTCTGAAGAATGTATAATCGGAAAATGTTAGAAAATTGGTTGTGAGTATTGTAAAAATTCAGAAATCATTGAAGTGTAGAGTGAAACATGTGTCAATTTAATTAATAATATGAAAAGAATAAGTGGAATTCGTCATGTGTACTATCTAAACATTAAGCATAATATTTATATTTTAAATAACTTGGTGTTTGATAACATAAAAATTTCAGAAAGGTAAAGTGTTGAAAATTTGTATAAAAATTCGTCTTTTCTTGAGAATCAGTATTTTTTTTTTTTTTTTTTTGTTTGTTTAATCAGTGATACTTATTAAGTTTCTGTTGTTAAAGCTAAAACATGCGTTAAATTCTTCAGTTAAAAAAATCGATATTTCCATGTTGCTTTTGAAAATACTAGTGTAAAAATTAATCAAATTCGATAAAATTCGTCTTTTTCCTTAAAAAATATTATTTTCCATTGTTTTTCCTTAATTATTAATATTTATTAAGATAATGATTGTTCAAAAACAAAAATCACAAGTTTATATCCTTCTAAGAAAACGACTTTTATAACGTAAAAGATATTTTTCTTGAATGAAAACCTTACGAAGTGTGACGTCGAAAACCTATTGTACTCTCCCCTTTAGGAATTTTGAGGTTAGATGGGGAGAGAATTTGTTGTTCACTTCTAATGTTTGCATCGGTAAAAATCCTGTTGAATTCGTAAGATTGAGGAAATTAGTTTAAAAAATGTATTTTATATTTGTTTTCGAGAAAAATATATCTTGAGATTTAGTCACCTAAAGTTTGAAATCTTACGTAACTAGTGTTTTTTAAAGTATGTTAAAATGTCAAATTACTGTAAAAGTTTATACAATTGGCCTTCTTGCTTAAAAAAAAAAATAAATAAATAAAAAAATAAATCACTATTTTCGTTCGTTAAATGCTTAATTATTAAAATTCGTCCCGGTAATAGTTGTTCGAATGTTAAAAATGTATGTTTAAATGTCGTTTTTAATTTGAAAATATCTAAAGAAATCGGTTAAAATTTATATTTTCCATTGTTTTTTGCTTAATTAACAATGTTCATTAAGGGATTGCTGTTCAAAAACTAAGATAAATGTTTAAGTTTCCTTTCTTAAGTTGATATTATAGTTGAAAAATTCTCAAGAAATTGGTTAAATTTAATATTTTCCGTTGTTTTACTTAATTAAAAATGCTCGTGAAGGAAATGGTTGTTCAAAACTGGAATACATGGTTAAGTTTCTTTCTATCAAATTGATAGTCTGAAGTTTGAGTTGAAAAAATCGTAAGAAATCAGTCTTTTTCTATAAAACTTGATATTTTCCATTGTTTTTTACTTAATTAACGATACTCATTAAGATTATAGCTGTTGAAAAACTAGAATGCATGTTTAACTTTCAACTTGTAAGTCGATAAAAATCGTTAGAAATCAGTCTTTTTCCATAAAACTTGATATTTTCCATTGTTTTTTTACTTAATTAACGATACTCATTAAGGCTATAGCTGTTGAAAAACTAGGATACATGTTTAACTTTCAACTTTTAAGTCGTTACATTGATCATATAGTTGATAAAAATCGTAAGAAATCAGTCTTTTTCTATAAAACTGGATATTTTCTATTGTTTTTACTTAATTAATACTACTCATTAAGATGTCTATCAAGCAAAATTCGAATATATGTTTAACTTTCTTGTGTTAAATTGATAATCTCATCTTGTAGTTGAAGAAATCTAAATAAAATGGTTAAAAACTGAGATTTTAATTGTTTCGCTTAATTAATAATACTCATTAAAATTACGGTTGTTCAAAATTCAAATATAAATTTAATCTTCATCATATAGTGTGATTTCGAGTTGAGATGTGATTGATAATATTTTTAATTAGGGAAGGTTGATCACCTCTCTGCTATAATAGAATGTTCCTTTTTTCCACTAGGGGGCGTTCGTGGAGGGGGATGCATGGTGGGGGCAGGAGGGACCACAGGCGGCACCGCAGGGGGGACGTGGAGGGATGCGGAGGGGCGCGGAGGTGGGGCTGAGGGGCGCGGAGGGATGCGGAGGGGCGGCCCCACAGCCCCACCTCCGGCTGTCCCCGTACTCTTATTTTCCTACTACTGCTATAGACTGTAACACCTTATTGCCCCAGATTACGAAGTGTTAAAGATTTCTGAATGTGTTGAAAAGTGTTTTATATTCTATGCTTAACGCAAAGTTTTACTTAGTTGTTTCTTCATTTTTTAGCTGCCTCAAATTCAATGTTTCATTATTCATCCAATTCAAATCTCCATTTAAATAATATAAAAAAAGTATAACTTGTATGACTTTTAGAATTACAAGAGGTACAAGTTTAGTATGACAAAAAACGAATAATATTTTGTTTCTTTTGCAAGTAATTCAAATGCAATCAAAAATTGAAATACGTAACAGGGTTTTTCTATTAAGAATTGATAGATCAATAAAAAGAATATTGCCCAGTTAAACTGATGGTATTGAGCTCACAGGCTATGCATACTAATTGTACATTACAGCCTTATATTTTCAAGGGTTAATTCCGTTCGAAAAAAAATTAAGAAGGGGAAACAGCTCTCCCCTTTCCCCATTTTTATACTTAATCATTGAACC